>CANTUT010000003.1:7822500-9022500 GCA_947687605.1 Reutealis trisperma
GCTTTGATGATTGGTAGATTTGTTTCCTATTTATTTGTTTTTTATTTTATTAGTTGTGATTCAATTCTTAGAATCAAATTGTAAAGAAAGTATTATTATTATTTTTTTTTACTTTACGCATCATTTAGTCCTAATTAATGTGAATTAATTATTTGTGATTATATGTTAAAAAATATGATTTAATACAACATATGATTGTATTACCAGTACTAAAAAAAAATTAAAATATTCAAACCTTTCAATTGTCAATGAATTGTTACATTTCAATTATACATAATTATATATATGAAAATTATTGAATGCACGCCATGCCCATAGAAATAGTATACCTTGTCTCATAATCATGTGAAATCCATCTCTTATAAATTTAGATAGTAATCACCATATGATAGAAATTGAATTGAAAGGGTAAAAGTGACTTGAATTGGAGATAAGTTAGATCTATGAATGAATTAGGGTTTAATGAGTTTAGATCAACTATTAATAAAAGGTTAGAACTAACCAATTAGATAGTTAAGTTTAGACCATTATATACCCATATATTTTTAGTATATTTTTTCAATGTGAGATTGATTTTTAACATTTTTAACATTTCTTCTCAAGTGGCAATTAGACTTTTATTTGACACCTAGCTGACCATTTGAAATCGAATTCTTCCATTGAAACTGAAATTTTTGAATACAGCAATAATATCGGATCGAACTGCTGAGACTGGACGTTTAGATAACACTGAATGATTGAAATTGAATTGAGTCAGACCTGCTCCTTATATCATGTTAAGTTTTTAATATAAATTTGAGAGAACTAATCTTAAAAGTCAACTGTTAAAATTGAGTAGTTTATTTTTATATTAATCACTTAATATATGGATGCAAGGTCTACAAATTGATTTTGTTTATTACAACTATTCTTCAAATGGGATTCACTCAATTTTATAAATGATGGTAAATCAACGAATTGATAAGTGATGCTAATCCTGTTTTTTATTTTATTTTTTATGGAGATTTAACCCCTTTTCCTTAGTTTTTCCTTCTTTTCATAATATATATATTGTTATGATAATATTTAAGTGATGTGATAATATTGGATGTCTATCCTATCTCTAGAGATAGTTTTCTTATGAAATATGACTTTATCTTTGATCATATCTCTATAATTTTTTACACTTGTAAATAGATGCTATTATCAATGAAATAATACACAAAAATTTATTCTCTCATTTTTTTTCTCTCCTTTCTCTATTTTCTATAATTATACTTTATTTAAAACACGTTATCAATATAAATTCATTCTATCTATTTTATTTCCTAAGGTATTTTTTTTTCTCATCTTGAATAACATATGAATCATGTATGTTCTCAAAAAAACGTATGTCAATGGTTTAATACGCATATATATTCAAGATATATTTATCTTATTATGTCAATGAAATTAAGTGTATGTTTTTTTTTTTATGCTTTTTGATGTGGGCACAAAAACTTTGCATATAAAATTTTTTTTTTGTATAATCATCAAATCGTTTTTTTTTTTTTAATTATTTGGATGTGAATCAGTTTTTGTTTTAATAACATACAAAACAATTATGTTAACATATTTTATACAAAACAATCATTATGTTAACATATTTTAATAACATATTTTTTTTATACCATATAGTGCTAGTTGTTTTTTTCAATGTTATTTAGATATATGAAATCATTTTTTTTCTATATGAATCAAGTTTCATTTTTTTATATAACTTTTTATTTGGATATTAATCAAATTCTAGTTCTTAAAAAACTAACATTATATTTTAAATTCTAGTTCCTGAAAAACTAGCACTATATTTCAAATTCTAATTCCTGAAAAAACTAGTATTATCTACAGTTCCTGAAAAACTAATAATAATTATAGTTCCTGAAAAACTATTATTCTTCCTGAATAACTAGATATATTGTCTATAAGTTTTTAAAAGACTACTTTAGTTATGATTGCACTAGACATTATTTAAGTGAGGAAAAACTGAATATCTCACTATTAAAGATTCCTTGTCTCTAAAAGAGCTTTAAAGATAGATATGATTACTTTAAAGATGTAGTACTACCACAAACTCAATATGATTGGCTAAATCTACACCTATAAGACTTGAAGTCTATTTAGAATATAATTCAACTATGTTTAAAATTATTTCACAACTGAAATTGTGCAATGATAAAGTTACATGCTCTTGTAGCAGCAGTATAAAAAGCAAAAAAAATTACAAAAAATATTATTTGTCTTCTAGTGATTGCAAAGAATAATTGCTAATGAGAAATCATCAAACAATGCCCACTAGTACAACTGCATTATCTAAAGTAAATGCTATAAATTATTTGGTAGAGCATGGAAACTCTAAAAGAGTAACAACTCATATAGAGGACACAACTCAATATTAGTGATTTTATATAAACTCCCTGAAGGAGTAATTTGTAAAGATTTTATAAGTTGTGCATTATAATGAGTTATTTCATTATTGTTTTACCCTAATATATATGCACAATATATTGCGTTGAACCTGTAGTTCAAGCATTGAACTTATAGTTCAATAATTAAACTTTAAAGGTTTGGCATTAATGACATTATGTATATTATACATACTCTTTTTTGAAACTTGTACAAGAATATGAGCTGCAAATTTTTAATTGTGCCATAAATATATTGATATCACTACCTTAATGTGCAAAAATTGATCAACAAAAGAGACTAAGAATTCATTTTGATAGGGCATATTTCTCGACATTAGGGGGGAGGAAAAACACCTGCAATACTAAAAAATATCGAGAAATTTATTGAAAGGAAAATCCTTCAAATAATTTTAATCCACATATAAGTTAGAGTGAATCAGAAATTTATAAAATAACACAGTTGCAATAAATTGCAACTTAACTGCTAAATGCATTTATAAATGCTAAAAGAATGACAAAATCTCATATTATAGTTGCTAATACCCTAGCGAGGGTTATGATTCTAATTGCAAATAGAAAATCAATCAATCTCACTATACGCCAGAAGCATGGATAGTAAATTGGAACTAAAGATAAAAATCCGCGGAAAAAAAAAAGCAGCGTCACTCATAATACCTCCTAAAGAAGAAGATCTTAGTCAAAGAGTTATAGCCAATTATGAGACATAAACTAAGATAATAGAACAATTAGATCCTCCAAATATGGCTTCTAGAGTTGATGATCATATAAATAAAAACTATGATATCTTAATTATTTTTGTGATATAAGAGAAAGAGTTGATAGAAATTTGCTAGGCCTATTATAGGTGACGCAAATCCAAAAGGATCAGTATAAGATGAGTAGGGTGTCGAACTCTGGGGAATTTGAGAATTTTGTATTAATTGGATAGTTACTAGAATGGATAGGCAAAGATATTAAATAAGATATTTAATTCTAACTATATGCTACTATACTATCTAATATTATGATTTAACGATGTTGATTAGATTGAATTACAAATTAGAATTGATTTTAATAAGATGTGTTACATGCATACAATGATTGAGAGTATGGTCTATAATTCCTAAAAGCAACTCTCATTGTCAATTAGAAGTGTTTGATCTAGAGTCTATGAGCATTCTCATGTCATCATAGAGATAGAACAGAACCATAAATATTCATGCAAATACTATAATTCCCCTAAGAGTAGATTTGCTTGTCTCCAAGTGCTTATCCTATTCTCTAAGTAATTTTAATTGTCTTTCCATCAATTTATCCCAACTCTCGTTGTGAATAATTTGACTAATATGTTATACATGGTAATCAAGCACATATAACATTAATTAAGCACACAATTAAAACTAAATTATGCAAAGCGTATAAGATATAGAATGATTAAAACCAATACTTTATTGCAATTCAAAGAAACCAAACTAGTGCATATTCATAGTGTAAATGACAAAGTTTAGACAAGAAGACAAGATGAACATCAAGGAACAAAGATAAAAAGACAAGGGAAAGGAAACTTTGATGATGTTTTCTTCAATCCTTACTCTAGAAAATTACTTTGAAGAAGTGTCCTTGAATGCTTGCTTGAATGCCTTGGTAACTCCTCAATCTTGTTCTAACTTTGAACACTTGAATTACACTCTCAATTACTAACTTAATATATGAATAATATTAACATTACATATCTAGAATTCTGTAAAACACTCTTATTTATAGGTTTCTAGGTGTCCCAAGTCATGTCCATTGCAAAAAGGAGCCTTTTGTGAAGTGTTTTGGTGAAAAGGCACTATAACCACTCGAGACAAGCAAGGATGAGTCAGCACCATGTGATTCTGGCATGACTCAGCACTATAGGGCACGAGTCGGCGCCATGACATTTTGTCACGACTCGGCACCTATGGGCACGAGTCGACACAGGTTTGTCTTGGCCAATTTTTGCAAAACTTCTTCCTTTTCAAGCATAGAACCCTTGAACCTTTGATAGTTATCTAGATTACTTAAAGAACACTTAAAAACAAGATTAAAAGCACCACTTTAAAGGTAAAATACATGCATACAAACACAAAATAACTATTAATTAATTAGTTTTAGATATACAGATTTGCATCATATCAAAATTCAATTATCGTTGACGATGAATTTGCCTCAACAGCAACTCTTGCTGTTTTAAGAGAAAATCCGAATCCATAATTTATAAGTATGACTGAATATTAGCATAAACATGATTGATCATTATGGAAAGAGACAATTAAAATAGAGTTAGACTCGTTCTATCATTAATTATGAGAAAAAATAATTCTCTTATTATGGAAATAATCATGTTTCGATATTTAATTAGTATGGCAGTTAAAAAAGTCTTATTATCCGCTTATGAAAATGATATTTATATAAGAGTCCTAAAAGGACTAAAGATATTATAAATGAATGTATATTAAACATGTGACATATATTTCATCAAATTGCAAAAATCCATGTATGAATTAAAGTAATATGAATATGTGATATAAGTGTTTGAGTAAATTCTTATTAAAAGAAAAATATGTGAATAATACACTATGTCCGTTTGTATTCATAAAAGATCATAGAATAGTAAATGTTATTATTGCAGTATAAGTTAATGATTTAAATATCAATGTGACTCCTAACAACTCAAAGAAGTATGTGCCTATTTGAAAAGTGAGTTCAAAATGAAAAACTTAAAGGAAATGAATTTTGTATCGGCCTATAGACCGATTATCAAAGAGTCATAATACACTAATTTACTTATGTGGAAAAGGTATTTAAGTAATTTTGTATGGATAAATCTTTTCCTTTAAACATATCAGCGGTAGTCCTCTCACCTGAAGTAAAGAGATAACCTCTTAGACCTAAACAAGATAACAAAGAGCTATTAATTTGGTCTTGAAGTACCATATATAAATGCTATAAGGGCACTCATGTATCTTGCAAATTGCATCATGTCTGAAATTGCATTTGTAAGAAAAATTCCTAACTAAGTATAGCTATACACCTACTAAGAGATATTAAAGTGATGTAAAATATTATCTTCAGTATACTATTAATATTATGATTATATTTCGATTAATTTAGATTTGAAATTTGTCTATATGAGGATGTTGGTTATTTGTTTGATCTCCATAATGGTAGATCTTATACTGACTGTGTATTCACTTATGATGACATTGCAATTTTATTAAAATTTTTATGGTCTTGAAGTATTTTGCTAAAGATATTTTCATTGTGTTTTGAGAATAATGCAATTTGCATTGAACAAATTAAAAGTGGATATATTAAGAATGATAAAGTAAACATATAAACTTCACCCAAATTCTTATATATATAAAAACTCTAGAAGAGATATCTATCAAATTCGCTCAAGTGACAATCTAATAGACTTATGTACTAAGTCTTTACCTAGTGTGACATTTAAACAGCATTGTTTTATCGATTAGTATACGTCGTGTTAAAATATATCCTCATCAGAGGGAGCGAATTAGTGTATGATTATACTCTTTTTTTTTAGTTAAGTTTTTATCCACAGAGTTTTCTTGGGCAAAGATTTTAATGAGGCAATCTGTGCAATGACAAAATAGTGTATGAAATGTACTCTTTTCTTTAGCTATGTTTTTTCCCACTGGGTTTTCTAGCAAAGTTTTTAACGAGGTATATCCTAATGGAGTACTATAAATAAATTATTATATGTGGATATTACTTAAACATTATTGAATATACAGTTTGACAATTTGGCAGATTTATTTATAAAAATTTTTAATGAGACAGTATAATGACTCAAGTTCTACAAGAATAATATACTTTTTTTTCTTTCACTAAAATTTTTTCCCATTAAGTTTTTTCTTTGTAAGCTTTTAATGAGACATATTTTTTGTAATAGACATTTAAGGGGAAGTATTATGATAATATTTAAGTGGTGTGATAAAATTGGATATCCATCCTATCTCTATAGATAGTTTTCTTATATAAATATGACTTTATTTTTTATTCTATTTCTGTAACATTTTACACATATAAATAAGTGCTATAGTTAATTAAATAAAAAAAAAGAAATTTATTCTTTTTTTCAATTTTCTCTTTTCTCTATTCTCTATAATTGTTCTTTGTTTTATAACATATATATATATATATATATATATATATATATATATATATAGTCTCTCCAAGTAATTTTTTTAATTTCTCTTTATTTAATACTTTTAATTTTTTTTATTTTTTGTGAGAGTTTTTGATACTTATATTAATTAACCAATTTGAGATTTGATGAAATTCAGTAATTGATGCAATTCCTAAAATTTGATATAGTATATATTATTTGGATTTAAATTTATAGACAGTATAATACTTTTGGCATTAAGAATTTTTTATTAACCAAAAAAAAAAATTCATGGAAAAATTTTCACAATAAAATAATATAACAATTTTCAGGTGAGTAAATTTGCAACTATTGGAGATATTAAAATAAAATTTCATTTTATTAATTATATATTAGATGTAATAGATAATTTTTATTACATATATCAAATTAAAATGAGAACTACGAAACAAAAGTGAAAAAGAAATTAAACATCAACAAGTCAACAACCGAATAAGAAGCTAGTTTAATTTGATGCAAGCATATACATATGTATATATATAATTTTCAAGAACAGCCAAAAACCTGTAGTGTGTGACTGTTTCAGCGATGCTTAAATATTACTATATTGAAAAGGAAAAAAAAAAAAAAAGGGAAGATGAGAATAGACGTGTTTGAAGGATTATGCGATAGCAAATCTCAGAGTCAATAATTTCAAACCTTTTTACTTCTTTTTTTTTTTTGTCTTTGTTTGTCCCTCGTCCAAACAAATACCTGGTATTTTCTTGCTTGTTGGTCCAATGTAGAATTCTTTCCCCTTGAAAATCAAGAAATTTCAGTCATTTTAATTCCTCCATTAATATTAACCTATGTATCTATAAATATATATATATATAAATTAACCTCACCTAACTCCCAACATATCATATCATATTAATCAAAACTTAATATATACTGTGTTACGTTATTATTATTATTTTTTTTTTGTACCATCAAATATTGATTTGTTTTAATTCATTCTTCAAGCACAAGCCATGCAAAGATCTATTAAAATCTGGCAGCAGCAGCAGCAGCACCACCTCCTCCACCGAGTCATCTCTGCAGCCCCTAAACCACCATCAAGATGTGATATTTTTATCAATCATCGAGGAATCGATACAAAGAGAACAATCGCAGGATTGCTTTATGATCATCTTTCAAGAATGGGGCTAAACCCTTTCTTGGATAAAAAGAATATGAAGCCTGGTGATAAATTATTTGATAAGATTGACTCTGCCATTCTTGATTCTAAGTTAGGAGTTGCTGTTTTTTCTCCACGTTACTGTGACTCTTATTTTTGTCTCCATGAATTATCTTTGATCATGGAGACTAAAAAAAGAGTTATTCCCATTTTTTGTGATGTCAAACCTTCTCAGCTTCTTGTTAAGGACGATGGAACCTGTCCTCTCCATAATCTTCAAAGATTTAGCGATGCTCTTGAACAGGCAAAGTACACGGTGGGACTCACATTTGACTCCTATACAGGGTATGTTTGTTCATCTTTATTTTATTTTTCTTTTTTCTTTTTTACAACAATGGAGATCGGAGATTATTAAGCACAAGACCTATTCAAGGGTCCATAACCCGTCCAATACCTCTACCCATTCATGGGTCGATATAAACTTAACCTGTCATATATATATATATATATATATATATATATATATATATATATATATATATATATATATATATATATAACAGATGTACAATCAGTGCACATCCCTTACATTAATTATATAGGGATTCATTTTCTGTAACTTTAGGTAAATCTCACATGGTAATTATATAAATATAGTAAATTGCATTATTTTCATGTGCATTGACTGCATTGAATAATTTTGATCTCCTGAAAAAGATCTCTGATATGTACTCATTTTAATCTTTAATTATTCTAGCCAGCACAAAATACTTATGCAAACACTAATTACGTTTTACAGGGATTGGTCGGAATTTTTGACGAGGGCGACTGATGCAATTATAAAGAACTTGATCGAGGTGGAAGGAGAGAGACTACTGATCAAGAACCGTAAATATTTTCTGAAGAATTAATGACTCTAATATACATATACAACAAGTCAACAACTACATGCATGGCCTAAACACGGATCTATGCAGTTCATTTATTTGTTAATTTTTGTCAATTGATTAATAACCAATTTGTTGATTCAAAAGGTTTAATTTTTTTCTTTTTATCAATTAATTTTTAAGGGGTGGAGTTGTTGTATAGGATGACTCATGCAAAGAAGGATACAGTAGCTAACACATTAATTAAATTGAAATGTTTTTGTGGGAGGCTTTTCAATAAATTGTAAAATTAACTGTTGCCTCATCATTATGTAATCAATGTTGTGTAGTTTGATTTAATTAAGGTGCATATATATAGTTTCTTATTCTGTATCATTTTCATAATGTAAGTTTGAATAAACTAAGTGATCTTGCCTTAAAAATTTTTTAATTATCTTGCTAATAATACTTGATTATTGATTGAGTTTCTCTGCTTGATCAATCTAAATTTTGTTCTTGATTAATTTCATGAATGTGCAATACCTCTCTCTCTCTCTCTCTCTCTGAGGAAAAGGATAATTCATTATACTATTAGACATGACTTTTATATATATGTTACATAAGACATATAAGTTAGCTATGTAACATATGAATTGTATACAAGCTAAGAATAATACAAGCCAATGATTATGTAATACATATCCAGTAGTTACAACGGAGTTATCAAATCAAACGAGTTGTATGAGCATTATCATTATGAGTATCCTTATCAGTTATGACTAATAATAAAAAAACTAATCAGAATTCGGTTTAGTGGTACTAGAGATATCTCCAGAACTAGTTAAGAGATTTTGAATTCAAGTCCGAGTGGGGTCAAATTTATTTAAAAAAAAAAAAACACTGATGATGAAAATATTTTCTCTTATAAGTAATTATGTTTTTAGAAAAAAAAAAAAAACAATTAATGACTATATAGACTAAATGATGAGCAAAGGATCTATCAAGTTTTTGTAGTAACGATAAAAAGTTTATGTATATATTTCATTATGAGCTTTTGCATGAAAATCTTATATCTATATATAAATTTTTATATTGAAAATCTAGCTATTAGCTTGTATATATATATATATATATATATATATATATATATATATATATATATATATATAATGACAAGCTTTGAAGTGATGCTTTTCAAAAGAGAGTGACATTTTCTTTTTTAATTGGATATGAATTTTTTTATTTGTTCCTTTTCGGAGTTATCTTGTTTGTTACAGATAAGATGAATATATAGAAGCAAACGTGTGTGCTGCCAATTTTATTATTTTTTCTTTCCCTGTTTTAGGTCGTGTTTGGATTAAGGAAATATGAATAAAGCAAGCATGGACATAATATTTGGATTATGTTAAATTTCTTCGTTTAGTTTTTTTTTTTTTTTTTGGTTGAATAATTTATGAATTTTAACAATATATATATATTTATGTCAGATATGGAAAATGCTTATTTATACTGGGTGATATATATATATATATATATATATATATATATATATATATATATATATATATATATATAGTCAAATATGAAAAATTCTTATTTATATTGTGTGTATAAATTTATCTCATATATCAACCTAATAAATGATAAGATATTTTAATAAATATAATTTTTTTGTTTATTTTTTGCCTAATGAAAATACACTAATATCCTTTTTTATTTTACATATTCTTATCTTATTAGTTTGCTGTATACACCTAATGTAGTTAAAAAATTTCTTATCAAATATACAATCGAGTTCTTTCATAATCAGAAATGCAACTTCTGAATTTTAAATAATTACTAAATGACAATTATTGATTAAGGAGAGATAATAAAAAATAAATAAAAAAAAGAATGTTTATGTGTGTGAAATATGTGAAAAGCGCGTTGTCACGGAGTCAGAGTTGACGCACATTGACAATACCCATGCGGCACTCTGGTCTCCCTTAAATCCGAGGTTAAACCTTATGAAATTTTCAATGCCAACTGGTTTCACCCTCCCTTAGACTCATCAGGGAAGCGGAAACTACTCCCAACCAGTTCGGTGCCTAAATGGCATGCCCATCCGTCATAGTCAAGTTCTTGACTGGCGACAAGCTCCCCAAACTAAATTGGGTCGGCATGCGTAACTCAAGATAAACGAGCATCTACGACAGGTACTCAGCCCTTCGAGCTGTCCCACAATCCCACATTAAGCACACTAGCGAGTATCTCACACAAGCTACTTGGTCACATCATTGCGGGTCATGATATTCTCCCTTACCGAATTCATGCACGTCCTTGTGCATGTGGAGAACTGCGTCTTAGTTTTTGGAACCCCTTCCTTAATTTTGGGCAAAATTCGTGTGCATGCTCCCTACCTACTACCAATTCATTTACAAGTAGCGCTTGATGAACATCACTACTGTTTCCTGCCTACTCATCCTCATTTTCCATTGGAGGATCCACTTGCGACACCCCCAGGCTATAAGGTGCGAGTATTAACCTACGCTCGTCCATTTATATTGGACCGCCAGTGTGGTAAAGAGCGCTTGGCAAGCAATGCAATATTGCACACGACCGGCCCTGATACCATTTATCACAGGGTCAGAGTTAACGCGCAGTGGTAACACCCGTACAGCACCCCGGTCTCCTACAAATCCAAGATTAAGCCTTATGAAATTTTCAATGCCAACTGGTTTCACCCTCCTTTGAGCTCATCAAGAAAGCAGGAACAGCTCCCAATCAGTTTGGTGTCTAGATGACACGCCCATCCGTCACAGTCAAGTCATTGACTAGCGACAAACTCCTCAAACTAAATTGGGTTGGTATGCCTAACTCACGATAAGCGAGCATTTATAACACGTACTCAGCCTTTTAAACTGTCCCACAATCCCACATTAACCACACCAACGAACATCTCGCACAAGCCACTTGGTCACATCCTTGCGGGTCGTGATAGTGCGCACAAAAAAAAATCTAAAATTGGAATGTAAAGAATTGGACTATGAATATTGTGAAATTTTAGCTCGTAATTCTCTGCTGATTAGTAATTTTGTCTACAAATTAATATGTTTTTGTTGAGAAGAAACTGGTGAGTTTTTTCTTTTTTCCATATTTCAGTATAAATTTTAATTACAATTATATCACATATCCAATTGAGAATTAAATTAAATATTATAATTTAATATGAATAAAAAAAATAAATTTAAAAATTGAAAATGTAATCTCTCGTGATCTTCTTGCGACTAATCAAAGCTTCATTCAGAGTTCGCTGGAAATTTACCTTTTGTTGACTAGATCATATAATCGTAAAATTTAATTTACTACCCAATTAAGGCACAAGAATCAACTTTTTGTTATTTTGCAAGAGGAAAAAATGAAATGATTTTGTCAGCTTTGGGAGTTGAAATTATGAAAGTGACAATGCTATATTTACAAGAATCAACTTCTGCTAGTGTTTTCTTCTCTGTTCTAGTCCATTTTTGTTTCTAACGTAGAAAAGAAAATGAGGGAAAATCAACTTTGTTTGGGTTTATTTTCGTAAGGCTAAATTTGGCGTGGGTGGGAGGGAGAAAGAGGCTGCTTAATTTCTTGGGATAAACGTTTGAGACAAATACACCTTTTTTAACCTTTTTTTTTTTTTTTTTCCAAAATACTCTTTTTTTTTTTTTTTTTTGTCTTTTTAAAGTTTTCAAAAATGTTTTCTTTTATACACTTATAATATATTTTTGATATATTTATGATATATTTTTGTAAACATATATGAGAACATTTTATCTTTTTGAGGCGTTTATGTAAAACTTATTAAACATTTTTCCCATTCGATACTGACTTAAAAAATGTTTTATTGGAAAGAATTTGAATTTTGTAAAATCTGTATAAAAAATGTGCCTATTCTTGAGTTACCGTTTAAAAAAAACTCGTGAAAGAATTTAATTTTATTTAATTTTACTGTCATAATTTTATTCAATTAATAATAATAATATTTATATGCTTGAAATAAATTTTGAAATGATAAAAATCATTTGAATTCTATCATTTGAAATAATTAAAAGATAAAATGAATTTTATTATCTTTTCATGCTACCTTTATATAAAAAGTGTTATGTTCAATTTAAATAGGGACAATTTGAATTATTCAATTTAAATAGCAATTTTTAGCGGTCAAAAGGAATATTTAATAGTAAAAATACTAAATTAAATACCCTTAGTTATTAAAAAAAAAGATAAAATTCAAATTTATTTGTGTTTTTTCAATTTAATTCAAAATTAATTCTGTGACATAATTAAGAGAATAGTTTTAGGACAATGGAACTTAATTTTTATTAATTTTTTTTAAAATCTGTTACATATTTTAAGAATGAAAATTTATATTTTACGTAAAAAAATTATATATGCATTTTAAGATAATTATAATGAAAGTTATATATATATATATATATATATTACAGTGTAAGAGTATTTCATTTTTATAATAAAAAAATTTTATTATTTTAAATGTACAGTACAATTTATTAATTTTTATTTTTTAAAAAATAAGTAAAAAATTTAAAAAATAATATCCAATTTTAGTTTTTTTTTAAATAAAGAAATAAAAAAAATATATTATTATGTTAGCTTTTATAACTACATAATATATACAATGATATTTTAGTATTTTTCTATTTACTTAATGGAAAATTTTAGTTATTTTGAATTGAAAAATTATTATGTTAATAATAATGAATGTAGGGAACAATTTAGTTCATTTTTCAAAAAAAGTCATGAACTTATTAATCAGACTAAATATCAAGGATTACATAATAATTTAGTCTAAATGAATTTAATTCTTAGAAAATTTTACTGTGTGATATGATTTCATTTCTTAAAAATGACTTCTTTTTTTATATAATATATAACTTAAGCCTTGTTTGGAAATTTAAATTTTGCAAAAATTCAAAGTAATTAAATCATATATTGTCATTTTTCATGTTTGGAAAAGTATGAATATTAAAATTCGATTCTTTTAAGTTAAAAAAGAAAGTCATTTTTAAAGAAATAAAATCATATCAAAATAGAATGATTTTTTAAAAAATTCAATTCATTTTTGAAATTTAACATTAAAAATCCTAAGTATTCCTGATTTAAATTTAACATGACTCTTTTTATATAAGTGTAAGATGAGGAAAAAAATCTTTTTTTTTTTTACTTTTAAATCATTTAAAATAATAAACTTCAAATAAATTCTATCAATTTAAAATTTCTTTCAAACAAAAAATTCCATTAATTATATTCATTTATTTATGTGGCTTTTAATCATGTGATGGTGGGTTCAAATCCCATATATAGGATCAAATGATGAATTTCAGTTCACCGATCATCTATAAGATGAAGAGAAAGCTGTTAATTAAGGCGGATATCAAAAGTGTTTTTCATAAGCCTACTATGATAGTTAAGTCAATTTTTATTAGATCGAGAATGTAAATATTAGAAGTTGAGATTAAATATTTGAGTCGTACCTTTGGAGTGTGTTCGTATACAAAGAGCGAACATATTTTTTTGTGAGTTTCTCTTATTCTTATGTTTAAAATGATAAATATTATGATGCTATATAAATCATTTTAAAATTTCTTTTTAAAAAATTTATTATTAATTGTATTAATTCAATTATATTTTTTCAAGCATAAAAATAAATTGACATAATATAATATAATCAAATTATATTCTTACAAAATTTAAGTTTTGTAGTAGAAGTTATAAGTTTCTAACATTACATAAAGACAGCAAAATTGTTAGGGTGCGTTTGGTAAACCGTAATAAAACGTAATGTAATATAATTAAACGAATTTCTAATGTAAATTTATATCAAAAATTTATTTGATTATATTATATTACATTTTATTACGACCTATTAAATACAATCTTAGTAGTGTGGTCATGTGAAGCAAAATGATAGAAGGATGAACCATTCTTTTTTAAAAATAAATTGTGCAATTTGTTGATTACAAGAATATCTGATCTTTCTATACTTTTCTTATAATAGGCAATAAAAATGAAGTGGACTGCCCATAACTCAAAATTATTTATAAAATTAATTTTCATCATTAGTCAAATGATTATTTTTAAAATTAAATTTATATGAAATTATTTTATTTTTATATTTTATTATATTTATATATATTTCAATTAGAATTTATAGAAACCAATTATAATAATCCTTTTATTATTTTTTTTTCAGTTGGTTTATATATAATAAATTTGATTATTATATTTTTATATTAAATTTTAATTATGAAAAGATAATATTTAAATTTAATAAAAATAATAATTCATATGTGTTAAAATATTTTTGAAAAGACAAATAAAATAAAAAATAGGACTAAAATCCGTACAAAATCCTACAACTAATTTTTAAATAAAAATCTACTTAGTTTTCTTTATCATTCAACTGCTATATTGAAAGTTATTAATTATTGTTAAATCCAAGCTGCCTTCTCTTTCAACTTCTCTTCTATTTTTTTTTTTTTTATTTTATCGTTAGAGCCGGCGGTGATTTATTTTTCTTTATTTTATTTAATTTTTCTATTCAATAAATCTCTTAATCTATATTTTTCTAGACATCGATAGCAAGTCTTCTTTCATGAAACTACTATTTGCTTTAGATTTTTTAAAGTCTAGTAGTTAAAATTTTTTATTTTAAAACAAACTAATAAATTTACAAGAGGCAACCATTGAGATAAGTTATCATGTGATTTTGAAATTTGTGCAAAATAGAATAAACTAATACTGTAAAGCAAACATTGATGTTGCTATTTTTTTTCAATGAAAAGATGAGTGAAATCACTATGAAAATTGATTCAATTGATTTTTATAAATAACTAAACTAAAATCTGCGCGTTGTCGCTGGTATAATAATTAGTATTTAAGTGAAAAATATCAAAGAAAATAGCAGAATATTAATTAGCACAAACATTATTTTTTTAAAGTTCATATTGTTTTATAAATAATAGAAAACAATCTAATACAAACATTAAATAGCAAAATTTATAGCTGAGAATGAGACGAAAAGGAAGTTGGCCTGCACAAAGAAAAAAAATTATTATTTTAAAGTATATATCTATTTTTTGTTTTAAAAAGTATAGAATATACATCTTACCTTATGCAATTTTTTTTTCTTAGATATATCAGATGGAAATAAGTCAGAGGGTAAATTAACTGGAACATCTGTTGATTGACTTGCATCAGGATCAGTAAAATCGAGAGCTCGTTTAATTTTTTTGTGGATGATTGGTGAAAATGGAGCTCGAATAATAGTTGATCGCAAAGATGGTGTTGATACAGAAGGCGGCAAAGGTAAATGCAAATCAAATTCATCATTAAAAATGTGAACCACTTTAAAGGTTAAATCATATGAATTTTCAGAACGATTATTGATGACAACCTGAAATAATTTTGTCATTCCATAAATTCGTGTCATCACAGCCGGAAGAGCAAATTTATCCTTAGCAGTCTGTATTAAATTACTTGCTGATAATCCTATAAGATTAGCAGCAATCCGCCCGAAGATGAAAAAAGTAGTTTCTCCAGTACCGTCAATAACAGTGACATTGACTTTGTACCTATCATGATAATAATAATCAATTAATTGACAAATTAATTAGATTTGCAAACTTCTATAAAAATTGATTGTACATAAAATACCATGGAATTGAAGGCTCAGTGATTTTCTTGCAGTTATCACACCAAACTTCATTACCATAACTCTTAATACCAGTTTTGCATTTAGGGCATGCTCGATACCACCATCCATTAGAAAAATCAGTAGTTTTTATAGATGCTACACATGTAAACTTGATATCCTACAAAATGAAAAAAAAAAAAATTTAACAATATACAAAATTTTATTCCCTTTGATTTTTTTTATAAGTACCTTGTCTGCATGGATGTCTAGAGAACGGAGTTCAGCAATTTTTTTCCTGTTGATATTTTTTTCCATCTCTTTATCATGTACCAATGGAGTTTGAATTTCAAGCCTTGCTATCCTTTCAATCGGTGGAATGAGGCTAAAAAAAATGCAAACAATTAATATAAGGATGATATCATTCATCGAATGCCTATAGTAATTGACACAAAATTATCTCACTTACGTTTTCCTAAAATCATGTATCTCAATAATGTCCAAGTTGATGAAAATTTTTGTTGCTGATGAATTGTACAGAACAGCTTTATCTAGAATTTAATACATTTTTTTTGTTAACATTAAATTTATTTAACAGAAAATAGATATAATAATAACGAATTTAAAGTGAAATAATAGATAAAAAAAAAAAGGTCACCATCATATTTCTTAATGATCATGGACAGGAAAATAACAATCACAGCACCATCGCGTTCTTGTTCCATAATTTCTATTTCTTGAAAATCAGTGGCCATTTTATCCCATAAAACCACCTCCAAGGTTTTATTGCTACATTTGACAAAAAAGTTAAAGAATTATAATATCATAATAACAACAATAAAATAAAAGAAATAAATATAATCACATAACCAAGTGTTCAATAAAAAAACCTGAAATTTTTAATTTGTATTGGACGACGCTTCACAATTCTATTACAAATATTTAGATCTTGGGCATCGCCAAAAGAGACGATTTGTCCATAAACATCTATAAAAAATAAAGAAGTTAAAATATATAAAATGTGAAACATATTTTTTTATTTTACCGTAACTGTAAATTAAAGATTTAAAAAACCTATTAGCTTTGTTTTGTCCCCAGCTCGATGATTAATTTCTTCAAATTCAAGGAAATCAAATCTTTCAAAAGGTATCGGGGTCTCATCATCAAGAAGTAGCTTTACAAAGGTATTCTTTATTATCTTGATGCGATAAGCATGAGGACTAATTTTGTAATTTGCTTGGGCATGCAATAGAATAAAACCAGAGATATGATAAATACTTTCTTCAATTAACAGCTGACGAAATTGGTCTGCATAATATTTAGGTATAGTGGCCTGAATTGTGTCACCCTGCGAAAAAAAATTAATTAGAATAAAATTTAGAGAATGAGTCATAAAATAATAATTTGAAAGCCAAATACAATATAAATAATACCTTTTCATCAACCATTAATAAGTCGACGCTAAATAGCTCATCAGGATTGTTAATATTAACAAAGTCCCAAATCCTCACAACACGCACTTTAATGCGAATGTTCTTCTTTTCATTATCAATATCAGACAGCAGCGTGTACGACATAATTATTTAAAAAATCTGTCGTTAATAAATGAAAGTCAATACTGGTTCAATGAACAAAAAAAAAATTATATGTAATAATATATTATTTTATAAATTATTGAATATTTCAGAATATACAATGTTTTTTGTGTAATTCATTTTTTCAATAGAAGCATTATTGCCATTTTTTTTATTTATTGCAACTCGTAAGTTCTTATGAGAAGTGACTCTAGATAATGCAACATATAATTGTCCATGGCAAAATACATTATCATGTAAATATAAACCTACTTGATTTAATATTTGACCTTGGCTTTTATTAATAGTCATACAATAACAGACCCTTAATGGAAATTGTCTTCTTTTTAGTATAAAAGGGAATTTATTTTCTTGATAAGAAAGAATAATTCTTGGTATATATTCTTTTTTGCCATGGTGTGATCTAGATATTATTATAGCTTCTATAACTTTTATTCCTAAATTAAGTATTATTAATCTTGTACCATTACATAAACCAATGCTAGGATTTATATTTCTTAGTAACATAACAGGAGTATTTTTCTTTAGTTTTAGTTCATGCTGAGGAAACCCGTTGAATTTTAAAGAATTTAAAAATTCAACCGGATAAAGAATTTCTAATTCACTAACATTATTTGTTGTTTTACAAATAGAATCAGAACTATAGTAAATTTCTTCGTTATTGGGGTTCAAATCCATGATTTTATTATTAACAATGTCAACAATTTCATTTATAGGTGTAATTATAGATCGATCTTTTATATAGTCATAATTATCATAATTGGCTAAAAAATTAGGATAAGTTTCTTTAATTACTTGTTCTAATGGATCTTCATCATCAGCAACCAAAAGATTTTCAGGAAGTTCTATCCAATCATTTTCAATCTCATTTGCATTTAATTTTATTTTAGGTGCAGTACCATCACCAACAGATAAAATCCACTTAGAAAAGACTAATAATTCTCTATTGCAATTATCATCATTTGAATTGGAAGATAATCGCATGTTAATAGTTAGTTTAAAAACTTTAAAAAAATCCCATAAATAAGAATTTGTTATTGATGAACTTATAATATCTTCTTTTGTACCATTAATAACTACAGGAAGTATTTGCCTAAAATCTCCTCCAAGTAACACTATTTTTCCACCAAAAGGATTATTAAGCTTTTCTTCATCTGAATCACATAAAATATCTCTGAAAGATCTATCGAGCGCTTCAAAACAAAGTTTATGGCTCATGGGAGCTTCGTCCCAAATTATGAGACGCGTTTCTTCTATTAATCTTGCTAATTGACTGCCTTTTTTTATTTCACACATTGAATTCTCATTTAAATTTAGCGATATTTTAAATCTTGAATGAGCAGTGCGACCTCCAGATAATAGTAATGTAGCAATTCCAGACGAAGCAACAACCAATACAATTTTTCCCTCAGACCTAAGCTTTGAAATAATCACTTCATATAAATATGTTTTACCTATTCCACCATATCCATATATAAAAAATAATCCCCCTTTATTCAAGTCAACAGCAGAAACGATGCTATTATAAATAATAAGCTGTTCATTATTAAGAGTTTTAATTAATTGATCATGTTTAGATTTTAATTGTAATATATCATAATTTAATTCCTCTGCTAATAATCTATTGTTTATATCACAAATAAATGAGCGATCAGGCAAAGGCAAATCATGATCAGTTAAAGACATTGAATTTTTATTAAAAATTTTCTCTAATTCTAATAACACTCTATTTCTTAAATAATTATCTGATATAGATGCATCTGGTATCTCTAATGTATACTGTAAATCATGTTTAATATCATCATAAAAATGTTTCCAAAATGAATCAAACAATTTATTTGGATTGTTTACTTCACAAAATAATATAATTATTGCAAATAAATGACGAAGCTGAGAAGATGTTGCAGACAAAATTGCTTCTTCAATGGCATTTACCCATTCTACGTCATTTCGTAACAAACCATATGCATTACATGCAGATTGAAACGTTGGGTGGAGAATATTATTTACAGTTCGTATTTCTTCAAACGTTCTAGGTCCTATAACAATATTTAAAAGCATTCTTAAATAATAAAATTCACCAGAATTAGGATGTACATAAGCAATTCTACCAATAGAATACCCTTGTTTTCGTCTAGTCCATATTTTTTGCTGACTTTGCCAAACCCATTTAGTTGGAAATTCAACATATGTAAGAGACTTTGCATCTTCATACAAATTATTTGCATTCATCCATTCGGTTAACATACTACATTCAAATTCTTTTTTATTTGCTACATATTCTAAATCATCTGTTGTTTGAAACAAAATATTGTTCATATTTGGTAAATGTATCGTAAGTTTTTCTACAGATGGTTCTCTATACTGGATTGGAAACTCATATAATCGCCATGCAGCTTTATTTGCAGTAAGATATCTACAGTCTAAATAAGTTTTTATTTTATCGAAAATCGTATCTTCATTATTGCCATGATTTTCAGAATTTTTTTCATGATTTCCAATAAATGCACGTATCCTATCGGTTCCTTTGTTAATATATTTAAATAAGTATTTAACTAATGTAGATTGACAACAGTGTTCAATGCATATATGTGCTTCGTATTTATAAATTAAATCTCTATTGTAGGGGACAACAAAACTATTATCGATTTTTTCACCACATTTAACTACAAAATTTCCATCTTTTCGACGTTTGTAAAATGTAAATCCATTTGAGTCGATTGTTGTAGTATCTTGGTATTTTTTCGGAAAAAATTTGGTGCATTTATTATTTTTCATACAGGGAGACAATGGATTAATAGCACCACAAGGACCATGTATCATAAATTTTGAAACTAATTGATATGCATCAAAATCTATTTCTTTTGATGGTATTTCTGCAGAGATCAAAGAATCGATGTCAGAAGATGTTCTTGGTATATCATCTTTATGTAACCATATCAAACAATGAATATGAGGCAAACCTCTTTTTTGGAACTCGACAGTATATAACAAAGCAATCACTCTGCCAAAGTGTTCATTTTTTTTAATATCTTTAATTAATTCATCTACCATAAGCTTGAAAACTCTACGAATAATTTCTAGTCGATCTTCAGGCTTTTGGCCAGGTATATAACTTAGCATTCGTTAAATCTCAGGCCATAGTGGATTGCAGGTAAATGTTAAAAAAAAAATTGGATGGCCATAAAATTTACATATAGTCATTGCATCATGATAATGCTCTAACATATATCTTGGACTACCTGTATAAGTAGAAAGTAATATAATTATAGGTTTTCCAATGTCATTAGGATTAGTGTTACCATGACGCACAGCATTTTTAATTTGACTATATAACTCATATCTAAATTCTTTTTTATTGCGTCGAATAAAATCTAATCTTTCTTCTTCTACACATGTATATGCGTCTACAATATATTGTTGAAATAAACGACCACTTCTCAGTAAAGTCTTCCCTTCATTTAAACGCTGTTGTAATCTATAACCGTAATATTCGCGCATCGTAATACATTTTCTATTTTTTGAAGATTTATTTCTATCAGTTGCATATTCAAGGTCAGTTCTATAACCATCTTCACCATAAGGAAATAATATAGGATACTGCATAGTCAATAGACTTGGATGCAAAAAACTGATGCGTTTTAGTAAACCTAATTTATGCTCTATAATTAGATCCCTTTGTTTATCATATGTTCCAAAATCTCCAACTATTAGACCAGTTATTTCAGAAGATGTTGGGAGATTATATTATAAACTGTCTGAACTTCTTTTTCCAATTAATCTTAATTTTAAAGGCAAATAATCACTCTCTTTAAACCTATCACCAACCATTCTAAAACTCTTTGCAAGTTCGTTATATTCATTAAACATTTGCATGAGCCCAGAAACAATCAATTCATTTACAGAGTTGCCAGATCCATCGTTAGAAAAATTAGAAATTCTATTGCAAATTTCATTTTCTGTGTCATATATATATAGTTGAGCAAATTTAGGCATCTGACCATCTTCGAGTAATAACGAACCAATCAAATGATGATTCTGACCACATATTCTAAAAACATAAGGCCCTTGTCTTTTATTTATTTCATAATCTATTTTACCACCCATTGAACTAAAGGCAAACATAGCATTATATAACCGTATGAAATCTCTAAAACTTGAAGAAACAGGCCCCCCATTATAATCTAATAATTTATCAAGAAATTCAGGTGTTTTGTTTAATAGGGATAGACGTATTTTTCCGCTCTTACAACATAACTTATATATTTTTTTTCCTTTATTAGAGTAATCACATACTTGTTCATTAGACCAATATAGAGCACCTCAATGGACACATTGGTTGTCAAGGTAGCCTAAGTCTGATTTTTGCAGACAATGCCCTATTAAAAATTAATATAATCATTAGTTTATGATATATATATATATATATATATATATATATATATATATATATATATATATATATATATATATATATATATATATATATATATATATAGACACACGCATGTTGAATATAATTTTTTAATAAATGAATATTTACTTTTAAAATTAGGGGAAGAAGAATATTCATCCTGGACAAAATGCTTTTGCTTTCGTTCTATACGTAAATCATTCGGCAATGCAGTCGAGTCTGTTATAATAATTTTAATTGTTAGGCTTAAATATTCTTCGATTGTAAGTTAAGCACAAACATATTTAACGTAGGGAATACCTGCAGATGGATCAGTAAGAACAGCTGGAATTTCAATTAAATGCGCGTCAACCGCATTATTTGAACATGCAATTTTTAAATTTGTACGTCTTTTTTTAACTGTTCAAAATAAACAGAGTTATGCCCGAAGTAATATTATATAACATTATTATTATGTGTATAATAATATAAATAAATATTTAATACCTGGTTTAGTAATAAATGATTCAATCGGAATATCTACTAAATTATCCATATTTGAAGTGCAATTATCTAAAAAATCACGATCGCAAATAAATAGAAAAAAAATAAAAAAGTTAAGAAAAAAACGTAAATTAAATATGGAATGTAAATATTTAATAACAGCATGAAATACATACCATAAAAGCTGAGAAAATACTTATGTTCGAAACCTGATAATAAAATAAGCAAAAATGGTTAAATCAATCATACAATAAAGCTTATTATTAAAAAAAAAAGCGCTGACTATCAAGAAGTAACGATTAATTGGCAGAAATTAAAATGTAAAAAAAATCGATGGATCAAAACGTATGAGGATTTTATTAATAACTAATATAAATTACTCATGGGCAAGTTAAAATATCAATCTCATGAAGATAAAAAATAATAATAATAATACAGCACCATTCATCAATCACCTAATAAAAACCTCTATTTTTTTTTTCTGTGATTAACAAACTAAATGTTATAATATGGTTAAAGAAAAAAATTATGAGATCAATATGTTGTATTATTTTCAAAATATTTTATATAAAAACAAAATAATCTTTGTATTATTCTGTTGCTTACATGTTCAATAACCAGTTAATAATAGTTTTACCTAATTTTTTTTTTGCGATTAACAAATTTTCAATACTATGAGATATGTATTATCCTCAAAATAATCCCAATAAAAAAAGAGGATTTTTTGGTATTATTCTGTCATATAGCAATCTCTGCCAACTTTATTTTTTTCAAAATCTTAACATTTTTCCTTTATTGTGGTATTTTTATTGGATTTTTTTTAATCAAAACAAATGATTTTGGTTTAATTTTTAGGCAAGAAATTGATCTCTAATAATTTCGTAAAATGAATAATTTTTTTTCTCTATAGGTTTTTTTTACTGTATTATTAAAACATTTAATTCATGGTTAATCATATATATCAAAGATATATATATATAAAAGATGAAAATCAATAAAACTAAAAAACAGATAATCTTATGGAAAATTGAATTGGATTTAAAAAATATAACACCATTAAAAAAAAAAAAAAAGTTCATGTACAAAGGAAAGTGAAAGTTAAAATATATTACATGATATTTCAACTGGAGCTTAGAAACATTTTTAAAAAAAAATACTATTTTCTAGTAGACAGGAATTTAAAATGTGCATAATAATACTGCTGCACAACAAAACAAAAAGATCCATGCAAACTAAACTAAAATATTACATAATATCTTAACTGGAGCTCAAAAACATTAAAAAAAAAAAAAAAGCTAGTTTCAAATATAGACAGCAATTGGGAAGGTCCATGCCCAAACTTCTAGACAACAAAATAAGTGCCCAAAAAAGTACTTACAAAATACATATTCAAAGCAGATGACTAATTCCTCCGATGTTTGCCTTGATCCTCTTCATAATCTTGGTTAGTATCCTCTTCATAATCTTGGTTAGTTTTTGATATTTTTTTGTCAGAGCATTAAAATCATTACTAATTTTATCAAAGGCGGTCTTCAAAACACCAACATCTTGTCTCTCATATATTTCAGATTTAATTTTAAACAGAGACATGTCCCTAAAATTGTAGTCAATCACTTCAAAATTATACACAGTCCTTAAATGGTCAATAGCTGCATGAGCAGCTGCATTTTTTGCATCCTCAAGGCATACTACAGAAATACCAGTCATGAAAGTCAAGTAGAGATTTCCATTAAGGGCACGGTAACAATAATCCACTCTACACCAGTAATTGTTATCCTCATGCTGTCCAATTTGATAATTACAATCAGATAATCCAAGTTCAGATAATACACAGTCCAAGACACATTCCATTGGTATTTTAACAATCACCATTTTAAAAAAACAAATTAAAAGGGAGCAAACTCACACTGGACCAAAGAGAACAAAAGAAACCTTTTCCAAAAAAAAAAAAGAGATGAGCAGCAAAACAAACATAAAGTCATTCGTGAACTAAGAAAAGAAATTTCCAAACCAAGTAAAGAAAATGAAGATCATAAGTGATGGAAAACATATAAACACAGAATCAAAATCCACGTGTATTAAAAAAGAAAAGGCAGAAAGAATAATCACAAAAAAGTACATAGGACAGTACTTAATTTTTTCATTAAAAAAAAAAAATCAAGGTATGGTTCAGAAAGAAAAAAAACATGCATTAAAGGCAAGTTTCATTAATGGCAAGAAATCTTTAATAAAAAACTGTA
This sequence comes from Reutealis trisperma, assembly GCA_947687605.1. Lineage (NCBI taxonomy): Eukaryota > Viridiplantae > Streptophyta > Magnoliopsida > Malpighiales > Euphorbiaceae > Reutealis > Reutealis trisperma. Next base: position 7,847,515 of record CANTUT010000003.1, read on the forward strand.
CACAGAAACAAACCTCAACAGAAGAAGCAAAGGAAGAAGACACAAGAACAACCTCAGTTATCAAAGTATTTATAGAATAGTTCCATCAGAAGCAGAATACTGTTGGGGCAGAGCTAAAGAGGCAAAGAACTGTAGCGGTCAACCCCGTATTTAATGCCGCTCTTAATGGAAGATTTGTGAAGATCTTATAAACGAATAAAAAATTATTAAAAATTATCAGGTGTATGCATACATACAGTGAGGAAAGAGCATGTACTTGATAGAACAGAAAAAGATACACTACAAACATGGTTTCGAAACATGAATCTCACAAACCAAGTGATCTAATCTAAACGACAAAAAAAAAAAACCTTTAAAATGAAAATAGGTATCACAATATTTTAAAAAAATCAACCCAGAAGCAATTATTATAATATAGATTATAAGGAAAACCCATTCAAAGTCCAATATATAGCCTATTAACTTAAATAAAGTATAAAATGAAACAGGCAATTATTAAATTATTAAATAATATAAAACTGAAACATGAATTTTAAATAAATAATACTCCTGCTAACCTAAAGCTAAAAAGTAAGGATTGCGAGGTATCATTTACATACATGAAAAAACCAAACAATCAAAGGCTACGAAGCCTAGATCAGCGGTCATAGAATGGTTTCAAATCACAACCCAGAGCTAAAAAGCAAGGATTGAGATTAATTATTTGAAACGAATGGACTGAGCTAAAAAAAAAAAAAGATCCTTAACCAAAATAGAAAACGCATCGGCCATGCATGATGGAAGACCATTAACTAAGGCTACAAAGGCATGCATGACAATCACCAATAATGATAAAAAAAAAAAAAAAAAAAAAAGGCAAGCAAGAAATTCAAAAATCGAGTGATAGAAAGCTAGAAAGCCAAAATCACCGGACATGCAAGCTGGGCGGCGCCACGGCCAATGGCTAAAGAGCCACAGCCAACATTAACAAACAGAAAAAAAAATTAAAGCATAAACAACCAGAAGACAAAGGCAAACAGCAGCACCTGCACCCATGGCTAGAAAGCTACGGTGCAGGTACCACCACGCCTAAAAACGGGAAACAAAAAAAGGACAAAGCACCAGCGAAGCTCTTCCAAGCAATGCCACACGCGGACAATGGCTACAAAGCCATGCCCGACACTGACAACCAAACGACAAAGGCTATAAAGCCAAGATCGTCCAAACCATAAGCAACCGAACGACAAAGGCTATAAAGCCAAGATCGTCTGGCCTGAAATAGCAGCACCTGCAGCCGTGGCTAGAAAGCTACGGTGCAGACAGCACGCTGTGCAAAAACAGGAAAGAAAAAAGAACAAAGCATGCAAGGGAGGAAGAGAGAAAGAAAGGAAAAAATGGAAGAAATTGGACAGGCGACCAACGGGAGCAAAAAAAAAGAAGGGAAGAAGGCAAATAAACAGGCCAAGGGAACAGTGAAATCCCCATATAATCACTTAAAACGGCGGCATTTTGGGCTGAAGATATTAAGTGACAGGGGCAACAAGGTAATAATACAGACGGCGTCGTTCGAACAGTGGCGTTTTGGGCCGAATCTGACAAAATGTCTAACATATCCCTGCCAAACGGCCGCGTTTGAGCATAAGGCAGTAACGGGCGAGGGCGAGATGGTAATAAGACAAAGCGACATTGTTTCGAAGGCAAAGATTGCGCTGGAGCCAACACAAAAACACAGCCGTTTCATTTAAAGGCGCGAAATATCTTAGTTAGCCCTATAGAAACGGCGTCGTTTCATTCAACAACAAACAGCGAGCAGGGGAAAAAAAAAAAAAAAAAAAAAAAAGAAACACTCAATTTCATTCTATTTACAAAATCGCCACCGCAATTGCACTATTCCTTAGAGCCTCTTAATTTTATAGTATTAGATAATTACAAAAAGACAAATAATGGAGTCTAATTTTAGCATTTTTACCGATGATTGTAAGAATATTTCACATAATATAATTAATATTAGAATTCAGTACAGGACTTATAGACATCAAACCATATCAAAATTTCAAACAAAAAATATTTAGAGCAAAAAATATCTGTTAATTATTTGATTTTCTTTCAATTGAACTATTTCAAATTTTTTTTTATATGATTCTAGAAATTAGTGATTATCCATATAAAGTATCATATCGAATTATCCAAAATCAAAAAACTGAAATTAGAACTAATGATATTGAATTAGCAATACATTTTACAGAAATTCAATAATATATAAATAAAATTTATTTTTTATTAATTATAAAATTTCTTTTTCAAATTAGTTATTATATTACAATTTTATAAGTGCAATCTAAATTTTGAAAAAAAAAATTAATAATTTGTATAATACTAATATTGTTTTGAGATTTCATAAAAATTTAATAATTTGTAGAATCCTAATATTAATAATATGTCATGGTTAAAGTAAAAAAAATAATAATTTAATTATTTTATTTTATGAGAAATTTTTTAACTTTGACCAATAATAAAACAATATTCGTTTGATTATACAACTTTGAAAGTAGTGATGTTTTCATCTATTTTTTTAATTAGTCAATACAATTAATCAAGTAAATCATTAAGTAATGCAATGATTTTATATACAAATTTGATGCTTTTTTTTAATGGATCTAAATTTGTAATCTCACAATTTAAAAACTTTATTAATTTATTATTGAGCCATATAATTTTATTAGTGATAATATTAAATTTATAATATCATGTATTATAGTTTATTGTTGATCAATTTTAATAAATTTATAATATCATATATTATAGTTCATTGTCGATCAATTTTAAGCATTAACTTTTATAATTTTAATCATAAATAAGGTAAAAATATAATAAAAATTTTAAAATATTTTGAAGTATTACAAATTAGTGTAAGATAAAAAATATATATATTAGTTATTTAAAAATAAAAAATCTTCAATTTTCGTTCTATCCCATTTCATATCAAATCATCTCATTATACTGGAATTTCTATACTGAACCATTCTGAAAAATTAAAACGGTTTGATATAGAGATTATTATATCATAATACGATTCCGTATATTCAATTTTAAAAATTTTCAAAATTCAATTTGATTAATTTTTGAATTTATCCGAACAATGCTTAATCCCAATTAATATCAAAATTACTTATCTTAATGGATGAGCTAATCAAATTACTCATAAGCCCATTAGAGTTGATTCTATGTCAAGTTGGGTCTCCATCATTGAATTTGCATATTTGGTCGGTGGCATGTTAATTGGTCCACACGCGCGCGCACATGGTTCAACTTGTTTATAATTTTTTTTTAATGATGTGTCAAAGTATTTTCTTAAATTTATTAAAAAAAAATTATTTTCTTAAATTTATTAAAAAAAATTTTCCCTTAAGCGTATTTATGTGTATTTTATAATTAAAATTTATACAAATTAATATATATAATATTATTTTATTATTAATTTTCAATTGATCTCTATATAATAAATTTTATCATAGATTTTTAAATTAATATTTTTTAAAAATTTTATTGTTTGAATCCGCGTGGTTTTTATTTCTTTATTTAATTTAACTAGACCTGATATTTATGTTTTTTAAGTGTGAATATGGTTTTGTTTTCTTTGTTTTGGTTTCCTTTATGAATTTTGTTATTTCTAAATATTGAATGAGTTTTTCTTTATAAAAGTAGTCCGTTCTCTTAGACTTTTGAAAATATCAAAGTCAAGATTTTGGATTTTAAAGCAAACTAAATTTGTAGGAGTCATCATCAAAGTAGTATTAAAACTTGTGCGAAATGAGTAAACCAACAGTATGTTGGATAAAAGCCAGCATTAATGGTACACTTTTTAATGTGCAAATCAGTCTTGTTACTGTGAAAATTGATTGCCAGATTTATGAACTAACAAAAAACAACAAACAGTGAAATTTAATTTTAATATTACTATTGATGATTGTAAGAATATTTAACATGATATAATTGATGTCAAAATTATTTATATTAATCAATCTTTAAATTAAGTTATTAACAAACTCGTTTGAATTTATGTCAAGTCCAATATATTAGAAGTCTTTATCTCTCTCCTTTACGCTTTAATAAATAATTTCTATTTCCTTTAAAAAAAAAATATTACAGAAAGTTAAGGATATCAAGTGGCATGCTAATTGGCCAATACATATAAAATAGATTGAAATACGTTTAACTTGTGAAAAATTTTTAAATAGATTGAATTTATCACGATATTTATAGATTAAATTAATATAAATATAATATATTAATTAATGATATCAAATTACATATAAAATATAATATTATTAATTGATATGATTTATTTTTATTATATTAATTTATGAATAATTTAACATTATTAATTTTTCTCAACTTGTTTATAATTGTTTTTATGATGTGTCAAATAATTCTCTTAAATTTATATAAAATTGTCTTATTAATTTTTTTTTCCTCCTATAGGTGTTTTTATGTGTATTTTACAATTAAAATATATATATATATATGAAATACTCTGAATTTTCAATTATTTTTCTAAAATCCTATTTTTCTTTGTCACGTCCCAAATCCGAGGACACGTGATCGGCACTAAGACACGGAAAATGTACGTAGCTACCAGTGCCCGTAGTAAGTCTGACATCTCACAACACGATAAATTAACACTTAATGGGGATAGGGCCCACTGTTAAAAGGATCCAATTAAATAACATCAATTTAAAACAAACGCTACACTGAGCTCATAGCTCTATTATCTTATAAATATAATATTATACAAGTGGATTCTGATTAACAATAATATCGCAACTCAACAATTACATAACTGAATATTAAATAATATACAAGTACAAGATGTAATATTGCGGAGTTCTATAATTATATTTACAATTATACATATATTATATACATTTCTTAATACCCAATAATACAACTATTGCCGAAGAAAAATTAGCAGTTTGCTCAGTTTACAATTCCTTCACAGGCTCATTTTCTGACCTGAAAATAACAAAATGAATAGGAATGAATGTCCGACTCAGTGAATGATACCAGCTAATATATTAAACTGGTATCCTACAGACATATTCTAATGCTCATGCTATGTACTATGTCATAGAGACAGACAAATCATACAATCAAGTGAGGATGAGATACGGTTCATAGTACCACACTAATACTCAATAAGGGGAGCCGATCCCCCTGTCCTGGCTCTCTGAATCCAATAATTTGTCTCTTATGTCTAATGGGCCCGGCTAGCATTGGTCTGTACCATGCAGTCCTGACCCGACTGATAGCGGCTCTGGCGATGAGCAGGCCCGGCCAGCATACACCAGTCATAGCTCATCTTCTCAATCCATCATAATCCCAATCATAATCATAATCATAACCAAACCTATGATTCTAGGTGGTACTGTATCCTCTCGACTCTCATCCGTCAATCACAATCACAATATAGCATAGAATAAAGAATATCGATTCATCATTCACAATCAAATGTTACATGCATCTATGCAATAATAGTGCATAATATACATATATATATATACACATAGTAATGTAGATGTATATGGAAATAGGATAACATATTAGGGAGTATCACTCACCTAACTGACGACTCGTCCGACTGGCTTCCCTCGGAAGTGTAACCTTTGGAACCAAGAAGACGCCAAAACACTGACACCTCACAACAAAGGATATTATCAGAAAAGAACAACTCACATAACCAGACGCAATTCAAAGACTATTAAGATTCTTATCGAGATCTCAACAGAACCACACTAAACTCAACAACAAATTCGACAAACTCATAACAACTACCAACTAGAATATGCTAAACATAATATAACTTATTTAACAACTGAGATATAAGAGTTTCGGGTTAACCTTCACGAATTTTGATCATATGGATGTCGAGAGTTGCGCTGGAACAACTAAACAAAACTGCTAGACTGCCCTACACATCCCCGCCACTCGCCCGTATGTCGTCGAAAAAGGTCTCAAAAGATTCGATTTTGGATTTTTTGATCCTCTGGTAGTTGATCGAGGCATGGTTGGTACCAAATCAAAGCTCTCATCCTCAGGAGTCGAATGGAACCAACCTTACTTGATTTGGTCGCCGAAATCGGCCGAAAACTGTAATTGAAGTCTCGGCACCGGCGGTCCCTCTCTCCTCGCGTACGCCGCCGTCCACCGTCCAATCGAAGTGTCGTTGCTTCCTTTAAGATCGCCGGACGGTGGGCTAGCCACTGGTGGTGGCGGTGCAGCCCACCGCCGGACGGATGGCAGCTCACCGCCACCCAGGTCTCTCTCTCTCTCTCTCCTGCTCCTTCTCTGCCTCTCTCTCTCTCCCCATCTTTCTTCTTTCTTCCTTGGCAGCCAGCTGGTTGGTCCGGTCCACTAGGACCAATTAACTATTGCTCTCTTCTTTCTTTTCTTCTTTTCTTTTCTTTTTTATTTTGGTTGTGATGTGTGTAGGTGTGTTGAGGCAAGTAACAGGACTAAAGACACTACCTCAGTAGGTTATGGAGACTTGTGTGATATACTCCTTTTTCTATATAAGTATATGAATATGGTGTGAGTATAATGTATGTCCAGTATAGTGTATAAGAGCAATTAAGTATTGGTGCATTTTAAATAATTTATAATGACAGTGATGATTTAGAGGTTCATAGATTTAAATGAAATTAATTTGATGATTATAAGGTTTATTAAAGTTGGATATTCTAATGAAATAGAACTAAATTGTGATGTGGTTAGTTAGAATTTAGGAAAATATAAGAAATTGAATTGAGGATATTCAAATTATGATAATCAGAAAGTTGTATATCTGTACAATATTACTAAAGATTCTTTAGCGATCAAATTCTTTGAATGTGGAGAGTATAATAAGAGCATAACAATTTGAGCTTTTATAAAGTATTAATATGTTAAGGGTTATGCATTGTGAATTTAAGGATCTCCGAGAACTTAATCCAGAAGGGCATAAATGATTTTGTTTAAAATTTTAAATGATTTGGAAATAGAATGTTTTAAATGAGTTTAAACATGATAATTGATTTTAAAGTGTAATTTTAAAGATTAACTTTCAGACTTTGTTATTTGGAACTCTATACTTGTGTCCAACGTGTTTGTCTATATGCGTCGAGTCAAGCATTAAAAAATCATGAATTATTGTTCATACATCATGTCCCTCATTAAGCATTGCATTAGGGTTACATATCGTGTGGCATCCTTGGACACAGTACCGTGAGTTCTAAAATAAAAAATAAAAATGTTTTAATTATTACAAATAATTTTAAATAGTTTTGCAAATTTAAACAATTTTGGATATACCTGAAATGGATTTAAGTTCTCGGGATGAGATAATATTTTGAGGTGTTAAATTCTATAATATGTTGGGGGAATGATTAAAGATTAGGTATTGATTTTTATTAAGAAAAGAATTTTATTATGTAATAAAGCGAAGTTATTATTCGGGAATACTTATGATATGTATATGTTTTAAGTTGAGATAAGTTTAGAAATAAGATAATGTCATGGATTAAGTATACTTAATTGCGAGGCAATAGCTCTTTAAGTTAGAATGTTGATGTATATTAATTATTATGTACGTATATGTGATGATTTTAAATTGATAAGATAAAAGTTTATATATATTAAGGAAATTAACTAGAGCAAGTAAGAGTGAGAAGCGAATTATTAAGTTTTGATATGTTTTAATTGATGAAATGATTAAGGAAATTATTATAGGAGTTATTGTCATGATTAAGTATAATAGAAATTATAATTTTGATAAGATTTTAAATGAAACATCCTGAATTTTCAATTATTTTATAAAATTCTATTTTCGTATGGAAACATATTATTTTATTATTTTCCTTATTAAAGTAAGGATTGAAATTATATTTTATTAAATTATAAATATTCATATAATTTGAATATGTATTATTAATGGTAAATTTAGTGTAATATTATATATGTGTGTTATTTGATAATGTCAATATGGATTTTTGGAGAATTGTATTTTGGATTATATTTTGATATTTGAGTATTAATAAAGGTATTAATTATATTATAAGTTTGATTATAGTATTTTATCGGATATTTGGATTTCCGTTATAATTACTATAATTATCATTAATAATGTTATTGATATATATTCATGAGTATATGTTGAAAATTATTATTAATATGTAAATTATGAATTATTGTTAACTATTATTATTATTATTACTATCATTTTCATTATTATGATTATTGTTGGTATTATTATTATTATTATCACTATTATTATTGTTATTATTATTATTATTATTATTTTATATATATATATATATATATATATATATATATATGTGTGTGTGTGTGTGTGTGTGTGTGTGTGTGTGTGTGTGTGTAGTATTATGTTTATATAAAGATATGTATATAGTAATGTATGTATATATTATATGGTTTAGTATATATATATATATATATATATATATATATATATATATATATATATATATATATATATATATATATATATATAACATAAGGGTGTTGTAAGAAAAATTAAGAAGAAAAGAAAAGGAAGTTTGTGATTGGTGGGAGTAGTGAAACGATGAGTTTTGGTTAGAGCAGAAACGGGAAGCAGAGGGAGAGGAGAGAGAAAGGGAGAGGCCGAGAAAGAGAGAGAGAGGGTTGGCATCGTTCCGGCGGGCGGTGGCAAGCACCGCCACCACCGCTGGGTAGAGGAAGAACCGGCGACTTCAAGAGAGGCAGCGGCGCTCTGATCGGCGGTGGCACGGCGGCGTACGCAAGGAGAGAAGTACCGCCGACCACTGCAACTTCAAATCCATTTTTCGGCCGATTCCGGCAGCAAAATCCGACGATCTTGGTGCCGTTTTACTCCTGGAGATGAGAGCTTCATTTTGGTACCTACCTTGCCCCCTGAGGACCACCAGAGGAGGAGATCGAAAAATGTAAAACCGTGACTTTGGAGGCATTTTTCGGTGGCTGGAGGGCGAGTGACGGCGAGTGGTGACTGTTTTTGTGCTCCTGGGGTTGAGGTGAACCTGCTGGTGTGGAGTTTTCCCTGATCCGCCACCACCGGCGGCGGCGCGTGGGGAGGTCCAGTGGTTCTGTTTCAACATTCTGGCACGATCCTCGACGTCCGTATGTTCAGAATTTGTGAAGGTTAACCCAAAACCCTTGTATTTCAGTTGTTATATGAATTATTTTATGTTTAGTAGTTCTTAGAATATTTGTTAGGTTGTCGAGTCTGTTTTGGGGTTAAGTGTAATTCTTATCATGATGTTCTCTGTTGCGAGGTGTCGGTGTCTGGCGTCTTCCTGGTTGCAAGGCTACTCTTCTGAGGAAAGCCAGTCGGAAGCGTCGACAGTTAGGTGAGTGATACTCACTGATATATTATCCTATTTCTATTTCATATGCATTACTGTGTGTATATATATATGTATATTATGCACTACTACTGCATCTATAAGCATGTAACATTTGACTGTGAATGATGAATTGATATTCTGTATTCTGTACCATATTATGGTTGTGATTGATGGATGGAGGTCGAGAGGATACAGTACCACCTAGGATTATGGGATTATTATGGCTATGATTTGGATTCTGATGGATTCAGAAAATGAGCTATGACTGATGGATGCTGGTCGGGCCTGCTCATCGCTAAGGCCGCTGTCAGTCGGGTCAGGCTGCGTGGTACAGACCAGTGACGGCCGGGCCCCTTGGATATAAGAGACAGATTATTGGACTCAGAGAGTCAGAGTAGGGGGATTAGCTCCCCATATTGAGTATTGAGTATCAGTGTGGTACTGTGGACCATACTCCATCCTTGCTTGATTGGATGATTTGTCTGTCTCTATGACATGGTGCATAGCATGTGCATTGGAAATCTATCTGTAGGATACCAGTTTAATATATTAGCTGGTATCATTCACTGAGTCGAACACTCATTCCTGTTCATCTTGTTGCTTTCAGGTCAGGGAATGAGCTGGTAAAGGAAATTGTAATTGAGTAGACTGCCAATTTCCCTTCGGTAGTAATTTGTATTAATGAGATATTAAGAATATATGTTATAGATGTACATTTGTGATTATGACTCTAGAACTCCGCAATGTTACACTTTGTAATTAAACTTTATATATTATTTCAGTTATGTATTTTTAAGAGTTGTAATCTTTGGGTTAAGCAAACCTTTCTGTAATTTATTACTTTTTGGAATATATGGAATAAGTGATGTTGGGCCAATTTGATAATTGTATTGTGTTGTGATTTCTTTTGGTTCTGCTTACCTTATTTGGGCCCATAGCCCTTTTCAGTTGGGCTTTTCAGTTGTGCGTTTTGGGCTTTTTGTCTTGTGGTTTGGGTTAGGCTTTCTACGGGCACTGGTAGCTACGTGCATTTCCCGTGTCCTAGTGCCGGTCATGTGCCTTCGAGTTGGGGCGTGACATTAAACATGAGAATATTTATTGAGATTATGAAAGATTAACTAATCAATGGAAGGGATAATTTAGGAATTCATATTAACACGAGTATGAATAAGGATTTAAGGAAAGGATAAGTTTAAGAGTAGCATTGATTAAAGGTGAAATCAAAAGTTATACTAGTTTTATCTAAGATTAAATTAACTTTAGGAATAACGAATTATAAAGAAATGGTTTTAAAGTTTAGTTAGACGAGATATTGATATTAGAATAAATTATGTTGGAGGTTTATTTATATGATTTTGTATCTTGTTGAATTTGATACCTTACATTACCTATAGTTTAGATAGTGTATCAGAGTACGCAGTGGAAGCATGGTGGATAAGTTTAATTGAAAGGTGATGTGTTTGAAAATTCGGAAACGAATTTTCTTAAGGGGAAAAGAATTGAAATACCCTGAATTTTCAATTATTTTTCTAAAATCATATTTTTATATGGAAATGTATTATTCTATTATTTTATTTATTTAAGCAAATATTAAATTTATATTTTATTAAATTATATATATTCATACTATTTGAATATGTATTATTAATGGTAATTTTATTATAATATACATATGTATATTATTATGAAATATTATAATGGTTATTTGAGAAATTATATTTTGATATTTGAATATTAACATGACGTTCGATCAATCTTAATTATATAAGTTACCGGAAGTTCGAGATTTCATTATAATTACTATTATTGTGAATAAGTTTATTAATTAAATTATTAGTATATAAATTAGAATTTATTCTTATTATCATTATTATATAAACTATGGTTTTTTATTATTATTATTATTATTAGTGTTATATATATATATATATATATATATATATATATATATATATATATATATATATATATATATATATATATATATATATATATATATATATATATATATATATATATGTATGTATGTATGTATATTATGCACTATTATTGCATAGATGCATGTAACATTTGATTGTGAATGATGAATCGATATTCTTTATTCTATGCTATATTATGATTGTGATTAACGGATGGAGGTCGGGAGGATACAGTACCACCTAGGATCACAGGTTTGGTTATGATTATGATTATGATTGGGATTATGATGGATTGAGAATATGAGCTATGACTGGTGTATGCTGGCCGGACCTGCTCATCGCCAAGGCCACTATCAATCGGGGTCAGGGCTGTATGGTACAAACCAGTGCTGGCAGGGCCCATTGGATATAAGAGACAGATTATTAGATTCAGAGAGCCAGGACAGGGGAATCGGCTCCCTTTATTAACTATTAGTATGGTACTGTGGACCATATCTCATTCTCACTTGATTATATGATTTGTCTGTCTCTATGACATAGTGCATAGTATGAGCATTAGAATATGTCTGTAGGACACTAGTTTAATATATTAGCTGGTATCATTCATTGAATCGGACGCTCATTCCTGTTTATTTTGTTATTTACAGGTCAAAAAATGAGCTTGTGAAGAAATTGTAAATATCACTATAAAACTCCGCAATGTTATATCTTGTACTTATATATTGTTTAATATTCAGTTATGTAATTGTTAAGTTGCGATACTATTGTTAATCAGAATCTACTTGTATAATATTATATTTATAAGATAATAGAGTTATGAACCCAGTGTGGCCTTTGTTTTAAATTGATGTTGTTTAATTGGATCTTTTTAACAGTGGGCCATATCCCCATTAAGTGTTAATTTATCGTATTGTGGGAAGTCAGGCTTACTACGGGCACTGGTAGTTACGTGCATTTCTCGCGTCTTAGTGCCGATCACGTGTCCTCGGATTTGGAGCGTCACAATATATATATATATATATATATATATCATAAAAATATATATATATAAAACTGATATTTAATAATAAGAAGAAGAAGAAGATAAATAACGGGTCCCCACAAAACCTGGATATCAGGCAAAACAAATTTATATGTACAGATATGGCAGTGTCTCCCCACCGACACCCAACCTCCATTGAAAAATTTTCTCGTGCAATTCACTCTCGACTCTTACACTGCTCAATATATAAAACACAAGAAAGTGTTTCTCATTCAGTTTTTCTTAATTATATGCAAAAAAAAAAAAAAGATATAATGACATCCAGATTTAGAACTGGGTTTCTTTTTGTTCTTCTTATTGTTCTTGTTTGCATTTGCAAGTCCTCAATTTCTATTTCAATGAATATCAGCAGCGATGCCCATCAAAATTACACTCAGTTCTTGATTGCCAATGGCGTAGCTCGTACACCGCCAATGGGGTAAGTTAAAATTAATTTCAAGTTGTGACTCTGTCAAACTTTGAAGATCCTATATATTATTATTATTATTATTCTTGTGTTTTGAGTCTTGTTTGTTTCATGGTTTGAAGCTGGAATAGCTGGAATCACTTTCAATGCAATATTGATGAGTGGACTGTTAAGACTACTGGTATGCTATATATATATATACTCCAATTTTTTAATTTGTCCTTAGAAAAATCTGTTTTCCATTCTCTTTCTTTGTCATAATTTAGAAATTGAATTATTCAAATCAGGTTTCTTTTGTTTCATAATATGATTAACAAACTTAATAATACCACAAAACCCATATAACTTTGAATATTAGATGTTTTCCCTCTTTTGATATTAGTAAGGGCCTTGTCTCTTCTAGCTATTCAACCCAGTGACACATTGTTCTGATTTATTATTATTGTTGCACCATATACATTTATAGATATTTATGACCATGACCACCAACAACTACAAGTACTTAATTATGCTATTCAAAAGGATTGTCTTATTAAATGGCAAATTTCGTTACAAAACACTAGATAAAAGTCCACTGCTTTTTACTATTAAATTAATGCATCTGCAGGTTCATTTCCTCGTTACTTAGTTTGTCAAGATGACTTTGAATGTTCTGTGTATTGAAAACTTTTTAAGTATATTGTTCAAAGTTTTGAAGCATAATTTATTTAATTTTATAGATTATTGCCATTAATTTAATTTATTAATTCCGTACTCCAGTGAACTCTACCCGTATTGTACTCAAACTAGAAATGCACTGAGACTTCCTAATTATATGTAATAATATAGATTAGTTAAAAATGCCTGTATTAGGGAGTTCTTTGAATTGGACTAATAGGGTCTGTCACGAGGAAAAGATCCAATTAAAAATCAACAGAGAAATAGTCTTATCGTACAATAAGCTGTTCTAACTTTTGTTGTATTGTTTTAATTTGGTCCAGAAATTGACTACACATGTGATGTCCAATATGTAACTTTTCTTGAATTTCTATAATATTGACCTTTTTTTTTTTTTTTTGGGGGGGGGGGGGGGGATGGTGGGTTGTGATTTGGTTTGATTTTGAGAACAGCTGATGCTCTTGTTTCAAGTGGGCTAGCTGCACTTGGATACAAGTATGTTAATATTGGTATGCAAATGTCCTTTTCTGTGGTCCATTTTAAGGTTAGGTAAAAGATCATAAGGATTTTACTAGGGTCACTATCAATAATGTTTTTGAAAAAGGCAGATGATTGTTGGGCTGAAGAGACTAGAGACTGGAAGGGTAATTTGAGGGCAAAATCTTCCACTTTTCCTTCTGGAATCAAGGCCCTTGCAGATTATGTTCATGCTAAAGGGTTAAAACTTGGAATATATTCTGATGCAGGGTATATCTCTCTATAAAATTATATAGATAACTAATGTGATAATTAACCTGGACCAATATAACCAATGAAATTAATTAATTTTCATTTTTTTTTTTTTTATGATTTGCCAGTTTTAGGACCTGCAGCAAAAAAATGCCAGGTTCACTAGGACATGAGCAGCAAGATGCTAGCACATTTGCCCAATGGGTAAGTAGTGTCTCTGTCTGCTAATGCTTTATTCACAGAATGGTGGTTGAGGTTTAATTTAAAACAGCTTAAAAGATGGATATATTTATACATATGCTTGTGTATAATTTGGATTATAGGGGGTTGACTACTTGAAGTATGATAATTGCTATCATGATGGCTCCAAACCACAAGACAGGTACCATATAAGATTCAATGAAAAGAGTACAAAAATTGGACAAAAAGACTGTAGTGTTAGATGGAAACAAACTTTAGGGACTTCTTAGTTTCTCAAAAAACACGGACGAGTTAGTTAATTAGATCAAATCTAAATGATGAAATAGTAATTTGCCCAATTTTCATTAGTGTACTGATTGTATCAGATAAAAATCTTTTTCCTTTGGCAACAGATACTCCAGGATGAGTTATGCGTTGCATAAGGCAGGCAGGCCAATTCTTTACTCAATATGTGAATGGTAAGTCACTTAACTAGATTATACAAACCATTTATACCTAAATTTCTGTTAGGCATGTTCTGTTTGTTCAGTAACACGAACATTTCATTGAACTGTTAGAAATGATCAGATAAGAATTTTTAACCAGCCAACATTTTCACAGGGGAGAAGAGTACCCAGCAAAATGGGCTGGCCAGTATGGTAATGCTTGGAGAACTACAGGGGACATCAAAGACACCTGGGAGAGGTCCTACTACTCTTTCTAGCCTCTCATCTTTTGATAAGAAAAATATTAAGTTGAGGTTTTGTTGTTTCTTGTTTCAGTGTTACCTCAATTGCAGATGAAAACAACATTTGGGGAAGGTATGCAGGACCTGGCAGGTGGAATGGTAACAAAGCTAAATTTTAGTCAGTATAAATCTTCTGTTAGCAGTGTAATGATCAATTTATTATAGCTTGCTTCCTTTTATCTTTGATCATAATAGATCCTGACATGTTAGAAGTGGGCAATGGAGGGATGAGCCTAGAGGAATACCGCTCTCATTTTAGTATTTGGGCTTTAATGAAAGTTGGTTTTTCAATCTTTGAATTTTTTTTCTTTTTTTTTCAATGTCTACATATTCCAGCAAGTGAAGATAACTAATCTCCTAACCATTATTGTAACAGGCTCCTCTGCTCATTGGATGCGATGTTCGATCTGCAAGCAGACAGACTCTTATAAGGATTCTGGGAAACAGAGAGGTAATAGAAGTTAATCAGGATCCCTTAGGAGTTCAAGGCAGGAAAATAAGATCAAAAGCCGGTCAAGAGGTATATATGTAAATTGGTGAACAAGTACCTTTCTTTAAGAATTATTGTTTATGTCATTGTCAGTGAAATACAAAACAATAGTAGCTAGAAACTACAAATATACATATATATAAAGTGATCATCAATTTAATGCAGATTTGGGCAGGGCCTTTGACGAGGAAAAGAGTGGTAGTATTACTATTGAATAGAAGTGGATCCAGAGCTCCTATATCAGTAGGATGGAGGGAAGTTGGACTTTCTCCATATAGTTCAGTCATTGTTAGAGACTTGTGGACGGTAAATGATATAAATTTGATGTTCCATTTCTTCATAAAATTTTCTCTGAGATAATTTGGATGAATAATGGCTGGCTCGAGTTCATCTGCTAAGATGATAAGACTTAAAATTGGATAACAAAATATAATTTTTTTAGCAATTTTTCTATACATATTGGCTAAACATGCTTGTTGATCAACCATATAATTAATATTTTTTACCTTTTTAAATTTAAATTGCAGCATTCATTTGTTTCGATGAGCAAGCGCTATAGATTAACTGCATATGTTGCTCCTCATGCTTGCAAGATGTATATTCTGACTCCATCCTAGAAGAAGAAAGAATAGTTAAATTAACCATTCCTGATAAGATGAAGCATATGTGTAAGTTGTAAAGCTCCAACTGATCTTGAAGCTTTAAACTTTTTTTCTTTGGCAAAAAGAAGTTGAGAAGTTTGTAAGCTGAAGATTTCTTGTACCAAAATTCAACTGAATTGTTTTGATCTTTCTGGTTTCTATACTCTCCTTTATAAAGATGAAAACATCTTTTCTTGAAGTTTCCTTTCACTTTGTTTATATATTTAAAATCTAGAGGCTACAATATCTCTACCACCATTGCCAAAATTTGAAGAGCAGTTGTGGCTTGTGGGTGAGATTGAGATAATTGGATCAATCCTGGACTTCAATGGCCTAACTTTCCATCCAAAAACAAAGATTATAATTAATTTAGTGAAACAAGAGGATGCAATAAATTTTTTTTTTTTATATATAATTGATGCAGATTAAAAATGGCTTCCAATAGTTTGAGAACAAATGAATTGAAAGTACTCATTTTCTCCTATTAATAGGTAATAGAAAGGTTAAAAAGAGGATTCTCCTCCTCTTATATACTTTCTCTATGCTCAATGGGCATTCACTAATTAATTAGAAATCAGTAGTAAGGATGGCAATGGGTAAGAAAGATGGCAATGGGTAAGATAATATAATACACTTATTCATACTCAAAGAGATACATATTTACTTATACCTGTACGCATACTCATTTAGATAATAAATTTCAAATATGTCCCCATATTTATAGAGTTTCGCGTAATCCATGGGTAACCAATTACCCGAATAATTATCAAATTATTTTTAAATATGTGTAAATGTAAAATATTTGATTTAAAAAATAAAATAAATTTGTATAAT
The DNA here is from genome assembly GCA_947687605.1 of Reutealis trisperma. Lineage (NCBI taxonomy): Eukaryota > Viridiplantae > Streptophyta > Magnoliopsida > Malpighiales > Euphorbiaceae > Reutealis > Reutealis trisperma. The sequence goes on from CANTUT010000003.1 coordinate 7,864,538, forward strand.
AAAAAACATAGTGATTTAGAATAATTGATTACTTGATATTTAGGATATTTGATTTGATTATTTGATATCAAGTTATAAATTCTAAAATTTCAAAAAGTATAACATTCTAATAAGTCATTAAATTTAATAAGATGATATTAAAATATATATCTAAATAATTATTTTATGTAAAGAGAAGTAAATATAAAATGGAGTAAATTAATATTAATAAAAAAATGAACAATTGTCACAAATAATATTAACTTTAAATATAATAAGTATGAAATATCTAAATAATATATTCATTTCAAGTACATGAGAATAATTCTTTACTTTGTTATTTTTACACTCAAAATTATAAAAAGTAAAAAGAAAAATCATAAAATAATATTAATTTAAAGAAAACTAATTTAATTATAGAACAAGAGAAAGAAGAATATCTAGAGAAAAAAAAAAAAGAAAATTCAGAGAAAAAAAAAAGAAAATTCAGAGAGAAAATAGAATGAGATTTAGAGAGTTTGAAAATAAAAAATTTATAGAGAGTTTGAATAGAGCAATTCTAAAAAAAAAAGAAATGGAGATCAAAAAAAGAAAGAACTAAAGAAAGGGAATGAGCAGAATAATAAAATGAGAAAATGAGAGAAATTTAGAATTAGGTTTATCATTATATATTAAGGATACAAAATGACTTTTTTTGTCCTCAATAAAATGATAAAGTATAATAAATTATTTAATAAATTAAAGGACATTCTAGTCATCTCAATGAAATTGTTAAATTACTGAAAATCTATTATTAAAATGACATAATTTTAATGACTGGAATATAAATTATTTAAGGACATTTAAGTCAATTAGAACGTATATAAGGTAAGAAAATATAAAAATTATTTCAGATACTAAAATACTAAAAATTTTATATAAAATAATAAAATATATAAACTCGATAGTTCAAGTAGAGTATAGATAGGATACTACATTATTTATACCATATCCAAATTCAGTGCTATTTTTTTGGATATGAGTCTATTCATACTCATTACTCAATCAACTCGGCTATTACCCACTTTGACTAAGTAAAGTTCGGATGGATATCTATGAATAGGGTACAAATTGTCATCCCTGATTAGAAGGTTTCTACTGAGCACAGCCCAAGACTCCTAACTTTACTTTCTCTTTGTCTACAAGTTCCACCAATTAAAACCTACACATATGCACAAGCACGCCCGCGCGCGTGCGCGCACACGCACACACACAAATATATATATATATATATATATATATATATATATATATATATATATATATATATATATATTGCATACAAAGTCACTAAATTTTGAATTATTTTTTAATTTGATCGCTAACTTCAATTTCTTATAATTTGATTGCTAAATTCTAATTTTTTTTCACGGACCTTCATTTTTGCATTATTTTCTAATTTGATCACAAACTTTTAATTTTCTTATAATTTGATCACTAAATTTTACATTTTTTCCTAATTTGGTTACTAACCTTCAAATTCTTTATCGAATTTATCTTTTATGACCAACTTGTAAAAATAATTAATACTTAGTGATTAAATTATAATAATGTAAAGGTTAATAGCTAAATTGAAAAACAGTACAAAGTTTAGTAACTTTGTCTACAATTTGCCCTTATACCGTATAAAAGAATTAATAAGAAGAATTTTGTGTGAACTAGGCCATGACACTTCTCAAAATTGGATACCATTCTCATGTAAAATCTAACATATAATGTCAGGAGCATCCCAACTTCTGAGTCGACCAAGAATTAAGTAGAATATAGCCTGTTCATTTGATTAGTACCTAACCTTCCAGCAAACATCATACGAGCTGCAGACTGTGTCGAAGTCCAAAAATTTTTCAAGAAAAATTAAATTTTTTATACCATAATTTATATCAAAGTAACATTTTAAAATTCGTGGAGGCCATGGCCCCCTCCCGATCCCTTCCTTCCGCCATTGGAAGCAGGCTACTATTTATGCATGCCATTGCTTAGACAACTCTCAAATATCAAAGAGTTTTGAAGATAAAATGCAGCCCCATTTTAATTATATATATGCTGCATGGTTCACATAATAAAGCTCATTCTTTATTTATTTTGTATCAGAAATTATTAAAGGATAAAAATTTTATTTTCATCTTGATTTAAACTCTTTACCTCTTAGGCTTTTACCTTAAAATTATAAGAAAAATTACCCAATCACATACAACTCTGATATTAATTTCCATATCTTTTCTTTCATGAGTTAAGCCCAATTCTTGTAAAAGTAATATAATAGATATAGCATTACAGAGATAAGAATTCAATTAATTTTTATTTTTTTTTTATTTTCACTAAAATAAGTAACTTTTTTTAACAGTATGAGCAGGATTTACATGCCATTAAAAGGCAACCCCATAACTAAACATTTTTAAAAATAATATTATAAATATTTAACAATATTATTAACATGCTACAGGTTAATATTGATTTAATAATATTATCAGCGTGTTACTATGAGTGTGTACTTACAGTTAGCAAATATCAAATGTAATTATTAGGTGTGTAAATGATCAATTCGGTTCAATATCAAACTAAATTAAATTGAAAAAATTGAATTTATATTTTATAATAACTAAATTAAAAATAAATTTTATATCTAAAAAGTTCAATTCGATTAATCAGTCGGACATTTTTTATTTTATATATATTTATTATTTAGAGAATAATTATATATATAATATTTATTAATAATATATTATATATGTTTATTAAAATTATTACATTACTATATGTATATATAAAATAATATATAATATATTATTTTATATTATATATAACATATAAAATATTATTTATATATATAATATTTATATAAATATATTAAATTTCAGTCCATTAGATGCAAATTAAAATTTTTTTATTAAAATTAAATTGAATCAAAATTTAATTCTATTTTTTATTTTAAAAAAATAAAATTCAATTAAAATACTTAAAAAATCAAACCCAATTAATATTTTTCAATTTCTATTCTGTTTTGTTCACTTTTAGTCGTCACTTCTAGTCTCATAGGCTGCTAACATGTGATGAGACTGTTGATGTAACGCGGGCGTGGGATGCCATGACCTTATGCCACTTGAGCAACCAATGATGGCATAAGACAATAACTCTCAAAGTATTAACCATTTTGTCAAAAAAATTCCACATATTTTAAAGTAAAAACAGCTACAACCACACATTCTACTTTTTTGTAGTTTTTTTCTTTCATTTATTATCAAATAATTTTCGGAAAAAATAGTCATTGGTCAGTGATATAATCAAAGGTTTTTTATTACAATTATTATTATAATAATAATTATTATTATTATTCAAGGTGACACCTTTTTTTTTTTTTTTTACTGCATTTCAAGGTGACACGTGAGGTTGATGTGTGGTTTATTGAAAATGTACGACCAAGATAGAGAATTTTAAGAATGAACCGCAAAAAATGCAAGTCAATTTACCATCTTAGTTGAGTTTCACAAGTCACCTCAAAGGCCTAAAATTTGGTGATCTTTGCGACCTTCGTCACGACTCAATTGGATTTAGAAAAATAGTCATTAATTAATATTACATATTTTATTTGGAAAAAATGAGTTAAGCTATTTATTAGTTTGTTATTCATTTTAATAAAAATTCTTTTACATTTAAATAATTTTATAAATAAGTTAAATTTGAATCTTATTTTAAAATTTAATAAATAAATAAATTGAACATAAATAAAATGAAATTCGGTTCAATGAGACTCGTAAACAATTTAATTATAAACTCATGAACAAACTCGCAAACAACTCGATTAATAAGATCATAAATAGTTTTATTATTATTATTATTATCATTATCATTATTATTATTAACTTAATAATTTTAATACTCTAAAAATATATTTTAACACTTTTATAACTTTTTGCTAATTCAAATTGACTAAAATATATATTTCTAACTAACATAACTTAATATTTTCATATTATATAAAAAAAACTTATTAATTAATATCTTTGTAATACATGTAATACTCAATTTTATGATTATATTTTTTTTAGTAATTGGATGTTTTAATTATTTTCATTATAATTATTTTATTAGAAATAAATATTTAGAAAGTTAGTATTTAATAAATTATAAACAAATTTCATAATAAGTCGAGTTCGAAATTAACTCAATTATAATTTATTAACGAGCCGGATTCAAGTTGAGCTAAGCGAATGAAATTTGAATTTAATTTTCAAATTCAATTCAAAACTCGAGTTCAAATTCAAACTCAAAAAAAAAAATAAACTAAATTTGAATAAACTAAAACTCGGCTCTTTTACACTTATAATTGCAAGCAATACTTTTGACTATTTTTTAAAATCCCAATCATATCACTATATATCACATCGTTTTTTTTTTTTTATTCATATATATATATATATATTTAAACATTGAAGAGGGGAATTTAACATCTTCTTTCTTATGTTTAACATTCCATTTTAAAATGGAAATAATTTTTCTTAATTTATTTCATTATTAAGTCCAAGTTCTAAATATTGTGAAATCTCAAAACAATAAATATATTAACTTGAAAAGGGAAATGATCATTTGAAACAGATTATTATCGTTTGACAAAGAAATTATATAGCAAGTTAGTTTTGATATGATAGTTAGCTCCGAAAGCAATTGAAGTTGGAAACAGCCAAATTAATTAAACACGTAAAAATCATATATATATATATATATATATATATATATATATGCTGGGGATAAGCAAATTTACTTAAACATTTTTTGCTAAATTCTTTCTAATTATAAATTTATGATTGGTCAATATGATTATGTATTAATTAAATAATATAATTATCTAATTTTATTAAATTTAAATAAGGAATTATGAATTTAATTAGAATAACAAAATAACAAAATAATTATTATTTAATATATAATTCTTATATTTAATATTTAATTATATTTAATTCAAATAAAAAAAGAATGAATTCAATTATAATAAGGAAAAAATAAAATAGTTATTATTTAATATATAATTAATTATATTTAATTTAAATGAAAAAAGAATTCATTTAGAATAATTTATGTTTTCTATGTGTTTTTTAAATATTAAGAAGTTAGAAAAATTCTAATTTAACTTTAATTGTTCAAATATTAATAAGTTAAAGAAATTTTAATTTGACTTTTATTGTGTAAATTATTATTTTGTCTCATTATAAATTTTAAAAATTAGTTGTTTTAACCATTATTAATAATTGGGATGCTCCATCAAAAAAGAAATAATTATTTGTATAAATGAATTCAATCATAATAGTTTATGTTTTTTTATGTTATTTGAATAATAAGAAGTTAGAGAAATTCTAATTTAACTTTAATTTTTTGAATATTAACAAATTAGAAAAATTTTAATTAACTTTGAGAAATTCTATTGTATATTAAAAAAATTATTTTTTGTCTTATGGGAAGATGCACCATAAAAAGAATGTTCATTAATTGAGAGTTCATTTAACAATAACGAGCAAAATCCTATTATTGCATTATCAAATATCAAAATTTATATTTATAATTGTATGTTCTTATCTAAAAAATTTCAATTTATTTGCTATTCTATAAACATTTAAACTTAATATTTGTTTTTTAAATTTTTTTTATATCATAGCGAGATTCAACTACCAACATTTAAACACTTAACTTAAGTTTATTTATTTTTTAATTATTTATGCTATAGCCGAGTTTTAACTGTTAATATTGAAGATTAATACTATTCAAATTAATCCAAATATATCATAAGTTTATGAGTAACAAGTTTCATAAGTATATATTATTTCTAAATTTTATTTTTAATAATTTTAGAAGCACATTATTTATTTATAAAAATACTAATGTGATTATAATTTATGAAATTATTGATTATACTGACATGATGTTAAAAGATGATAAAAATTGTTTATAATCAAATATAAAAATATTTAGACAAGCACCAAAGTAGTCTAAAAGAAACAACAAAAAAGCATTTCAAATAAGTAACTAAATGATATATAGTAATATATTTAAAAAAAAAATTGAATATTGCACAAAATATACAACTAAAGTTTCTACTATTATATTAGAAGGGAAATAGAGATGCAGTAAAAATAATAATAATGATGCTAAATATGTTAACATGTATTTGCTTTTCACATTAATTATATGATAATTTATTGCAATAATTTATGTTGTAATTAAATAATAATATCTTACATATATGTTTAAATATTGATTATTATTTGTTGTTGTTTTATGTCATAGATATATATTAAAATATTTGAATATTGATGGGATATGCGGTTGACAAATATTTAAAAAAAAATTATAGAGGAATGGTTTCATAACATGTTAGATTGTTAATATAAAATTTAGTTAATCATATATTTTTATATCACTTCTTATTTAAAATTTTATTATATCTTATTGTTTATTTATTGTAGAAAGAAAGAAAAAGACTATAGCAAATTTCATAAGAAATTGAGTGGCATAAGGAGAAAATAATATTATTTTATTGTGAGATTAATTAAACAAAATCATCTAAAAGATAAATTTAAAATTTTCATTACGAAAGAGATTTAAAATGTATTAACGATAGAAGCATAAGTAGTATAAATATTGAAGAAAAAGAATAAGATAAAAAAGCCCCATTACTAAAAAAAAAATAAGATAAAAAAAGATTAAAAATTTATAATTACAGTATGATTATTCCTCTTATATAGGAAAAATTATTTATTTTTTATTAACAATACCAATAGACTAGTTTAATTGTTTAGATGTAATTTTAATTTCTAAAAATAATAGTTAATTTTTTATTTTATAACAATATATTATATTCAAAGCGAGGAAATGAAAAATTAGTAAATAATTTTGAAAGTTTGTATTTAAAAAATAATTATTTTATATTTTTTAATGAATAAATCCAACATAATAAAAACAATATTAATAATAGATAAAATATTTGTTCTTTCCAACATAACAAAAACAATATTAATAATAAACAAAATGTTTATTTTTTTGCTTGGCCAAACAATACCAAAATCTTTCTTTTGATAAAAAAAAGAAAGAAATCAATAATTTCCATACTTGTTAATGTGCGATTAAATAACAGTTTTTTTTTTTTTACGTGTTATATCTATTAACAGAAAAAAAATAAATTTATAGTTGCTTTTTAATTTTCTTTGTTTGCTAAGTAAATAAGAACTAATCTAAAGTTCAAACTATTGAATCTTTAGAAGAAATAAAGCTATTAATAATTTCAAATTATCAAATAAATTTTAATTTATATTAACGAAAATTTTTATTCAAAAATAAAAAGATAAAAATATGACACTTAAAAAATAAATAAATTTATTCCAAAAATTCAATACAATATATAAAAATATATGAATAAGTAAGTTTTTAATACGAATTCAAAAAAACAAAAGTTAAATCAAATTTTATATTTATTTTAAACCAAAAAGATATTTTTATTTTATATTTATTTTGAATTGTATAGTCAAATTATCATAAATTTAAAAATATATATATATTTTTTATTTATTATATTACTTGCTATATAACACTAAAACTTATGTTGATACACATAAGTATAAAATTCGAATATAACACAATACTTATGAGTTCTACCACTTATTCCAATAGCAATATACTTTTTCACATACAATTCAATATATTGCATAACTGTGCAATTAAAAATAGCCAATTAGATTTAAACATTTTATTTATAAAAATTTATAAATACTCAATTTTTCAAATTTGAAAAAGTTTCATTTAAACTGAATTGAAAGATCGAGAGAGAATATTGAACAGTAATATTAAATATAACAACAAAAATGTGTAAGTTGCACCTAAAAATAATTTTTAAACACATTATTATCAAATAGCTTGCCACCTCATAAGTTTGAACTAAAAGTTATTGTAACATAATATTGCTCATAAATTTTAATGCATCTAATGAACTATGCAATGGAATATGGTGTGCAAAAAATTTAATAGAAATATTATACATGCGTAGATAATAATATGATAACTGTAGAAAAACATGTCATATTGCCAATGATAAATTTTCTTTGATTGAAAATGAATGATATCCTTTTCATTTTAAAAGAAAATAATTCCCTTGCATTTTTTTTTTTGTAATAACTATTAATAAAATAAGGACAAACAATACCTACTATAAAAGTATATCTACCGTGAATAATTATATATTTCATTATCAAGAGGTATTTTAGTATTTATTGTAAAAGTGTTAGTAAAAAGTCAAATAAAAAAAAACTTACACTATATATATATATATATATATAGCATGGATTAAAAACTTCAATAGACGAATATTTTTTAATTTTCTGATAACATATTAACATTGTAATTAATTCCAAGTATGATTTTAAATATCTGATAATTATAATTTTTAATATTCCCCGCTAATTCATAATTAGAAAGAAAATCCAAAACAAAATAAAATATCAACTCAACAGAGCATATGTATCCCAATGTTTGAACTTTGAAGTCATGCATGATGCAAATGAGCACATCAATCAATTCTTGATTTTAATCGGACCACACGACACCTATGATAAGCAACTTGGGCTATTTACATCCCAGGCCATAGTTGGACTCAAAAAATATGATCTTTTCACCCTTTTCCCCCCCCCCCCCCCCCCCCCCTTTTTTTTTTTTTTTGAGATTTTTAAACCATTATTACGTGGAAAAAACCTATCCACTTTATTAATTTCCTATATATATATATATATATATATATATATATATATATATATATATATATATATATATTCTATGTAAGAACAAACATATAGAAATTCATTTAATGCAAAATCAATTGATTTTTATTAATTTTTGCATTATTTTATATTTTTCCAATATAAAATTTCCTTTTCAACAATATCAACACATGCATAATTATCATCCCATTGATGGATACCACATGGGTTATGTGTAAACCAAAACCCACATCAGCCATTTGAGTTTTGTAGGGTAGAGGTTGGAACTCAGTTGCCTATTTAGATTTTGAAAATTTTAGATTTGAACTATATATGACCTCTTATTATATTTTTGTAGTATTAATTAATTAAAAATGAAAGAAGTATAAATTATTGAGTTATTGATAGATATATACATAGACCAATGAAAAATATAAATGAATAGTCAGTTGGAAGCAGACAGAAAATTAATAAAATAAATATTATTATATAAATTATTCATTTAAAAAGATTAATTGCAATCTTTTTAAATTAACTAATAAAATTGGAGTTAAAGATTATTATTTAAAAAAAAAAGAATTATTCAGCTACATATGATTAATGAAATTTAAATTTATTTAAAAAATTAATAAAATTGGAGTTGATAGCGAAAAATTTCATATTATAAATGATATTTGTTTCTAGAAGATTCTGACTTTGTGGTTTGAAAATTTTGCAAGAGAAAGATAAGTGGATAAGATTGTGAGAGCATGGTAATGATATAATAATAATAATAATAACAATGGTAATAATAATAAGATTATTAGGTTTTGGAAGTAAGTACTAAGTAATATTATTAACATTAATTTACAAGATGGAAAGGGAAAGTGTAAAAATAATGAACTAATTATTTTATCTTATTGGAAAAGGGAAAAAAAAAATGTCAACAAGCTTAAGAAACAATTAATTAATTAATAAAATCCCCACGTTTTGTCTGTGCTGTTTTTTCCAAGTTAAAAGAAAATGTTACATAACTTTTGGACCAAAAAGATGAGCTCATGAGACTAAGTATTTACATAGAACTAAATAAAAAAGAAGGTGGGTTTTGTAGGAAAGTTTGAAAGGTGATGCAAATTCTTCTATCTTTATATATTGTCATTTCTTACATCATAATATATATATAGTATTTGATGTCTATTTTCAAATATGCTCTTAGCTTAGATCCAGTGGGCTTGTGAAACTATACTTAATTGCTAACAGCATAAAACACACACTTGATTTTATAAAATAAGATTGATTATATAAAATAAAATTTTACAGATTATTGTTTACATTACGCGAAACCACATAATACTTTTTAAAAATCTTCTCTCAATTTTAATTGAAACTCAAACACAATATCTTGCTACTTTAAAATGAACTATTACTACTTGGCAAAGGCAAAACCCAATTGCCCAAATGGAAAACATCAATTGTTAATTAATCATAGGTTGTTAATTACTGATAATGCAATTGGATCAAGAGACTATGAATAATTTATATATTTTAGATAACATTTATTTTATTTTTTATTGAGTAAAAAGTGAATAAATTCATACTGTATTTTTTAAAATCTCTCAAAGTGTTCTTTGTAAAAAGTGAAATTTTGTGGAATTTCTTATTTTAATGAAATAATATGATGCGCCTTAATTTCCCTTCATTTTTAAGATGGACATAATTATAATATTAGTGAATATTTTTTTTTTAAAATATTAATATAAAAATTGGCTGGTTATATAATAAGGAGATGATGAGATACTCTTAATATAGTGAAAAAAATTTCCTCTTTTTAATTTATAAAATACCTTAAAAATTCATTAATCCTTTTTAAAATAAGAACGGTGGTTAAAATCCATAAAATAAAAAAGAAATCCAAAATTTTAATCAATACTATCATTTAACAAATTCCATGAATTTTAACTGTGCACGTGTGGGTGCAATTTTGCACGTGTGTGTAATTTTTGTCAATTATTCATGAGAATAGCAAGAAAGGTGCAAAAAACAACTGGATGCATTAATTTCATGATTCATTGAATACTAAAAGAGTCAAAGACACCTCAGTATCCAAACTAAAATAAAGTCCAATGGTTTAGTTAATTATGTATTCTACTCCTTAGTTCGGCTCAATTATGACATCTACATCCATAAAATTAACCAAAAATTACTCAATGCATCATGTGATAAAAGTATATTTTTGTTCATACAATGCATATGTTTATCTCTTATAAATTTAAGAAAATATTGAATATATAATGTTTTCTCTATTTTAAAATATTTATCATTTAAAATTTCGACAAATAAATTAAAAAAATTGTTAAATTGTTATAATTCTAAAGTAAAAATATCAAAATATATATCTTTTTTTAATTTTCAATGTAGATAAATAAAAATAATTACTGCAAATATTTACTGAAAAAATAGACTAAGGATAAAGTTGAAAAAAATAATAAATATTTTTTTTAAATTTTAAAATGACAAATAAATTGAAATAAAAAAAATTTCTAAAAATAAAAATATTTTGGAATGGAAAAAGTATTAATTTTAAATATTTTTACATTTATTATTAGATTAACTATAGATTAAACTAAATTAGTATGTTACTCTAATAGTAGATTGAGATTATTTTAGTAATAGATGTTATAGTTCGAATCTCATCAATAAAATCAATGCTAAAAAAAATGATAAATTAAATTAACTTATATTTATAATAAATAATCAGAATTTAGAAGTATTTGGCAAAAAAAAAAAGAATTTAGAAGTCATTTGCTTTTTTAAAAGTTATCATCGAGAAGATTATATGAAATATTCGAAATTATGAAATCAATAGAGATTGGCATCTCGTACATGAAAGAGCTCAAGTTGATAAAGCAAAAGATGACATGAGATGACATTACCTTTCATGGTTTAATTTCTTAATTTGGATCCCAGTGTGACTTGCACCACTTAACCATGGATAATTAATTTCAACACCGTACGAAAAATTCATGATTTACCACTTGGTATTATATATTCTAGATCATTTGGTTTTTTGACCATTATCTCTCCTTATAATTAATTAGATGATTAACATTTCCACTTATTCAAAAAAAAAAAAAAAAAAAAACTGCCAAAAAATCCTATTGGGATATAGTAGAGATGAAATATAAAAATAGTAATCTTGATTAGTAATTTAGCAGTTGAAAGCATGTTTTATTTTATCGTTTATTTTTTAAAATATTTTATATAATAAAAATTTATAAAAAAAAAAAGTAAGAAACATCTCTTTGTTCCAAAAATATTACTTTCTTCGTTTTATAATAATAGATTTTTTTTTTCCATTCCAAAATTTAACTTACTTTTATTTTTAAGATTATAATTTATTTATTAATTTCTTATTATATACTTATTTATTTTTCATTTTTATCAAGTAAATATTATTAAATATATAAAAGTACGATGAAATTTATTGCTTTCAAACTCTATTTTTTAAAAGTAGTGAAATTCTACAATTTCAACTATTAAATACTGAATAAAATGATTAAAGTTTGTTTAAAAATTAAAATTTAAAATATTTTGGAATTAGTAATTATGGTATAAAAATAAATATGAACCATTTATTTTATATTTAACGGTTGAAATTATACAAATATAATCTTTCATGTTCATTCCAACCTGAAAGGATTATAAGGTTGAGATTTATTTTTACTTATAATTACTAACTCTAAAATATTTTAAATTTTAATTATTTATTTTATATTTAACGTTTGGGATAATATGAACATGATTTATTATATTTATCCCAATATGAGAGTTTTTTAATCACTAAAAAATAGAGAATAATTTTTTGGAGATGGATATTGTAGCCTAATATAAAACTATTTTTAGAGTTATCCTAAAAAATAATTAAAACATCTCTTTCATAAAAAATAAAATATTTATTTATACTGAATATATATCCAGTTTTCATATATCCAATAAATCATTGCGAATTATTAAAAAAAATTTGAAATTACATTTTATCTTTTTTCCTTTTTTTTTTTTAGTGGGAAGACAATCGTATCCAAAATTTTATATGTTTTTATTTTATTGACTGAGTGTGTAGATAAATATTTTATATAAAATAAAAATTGTACCATGTGCACACGTGCAAATCTACACACACAGTTGCTCTCTTTTTTTTTTTTAATGAAAAAAAAAAATAGTTTATTTGGACAGAAGTGCGGGGGGGTATTACATAAGAAAAGCATGACATGAAAAGCGTATAAGGCAGTTGAAAACCTCCGACCCTCAAAAACTGCCCGTCCCCTATTTTTCTGTTTTGCACCCCTTCTGTGGTCCCAACGCTAATAACACGTGTCAATTTCGCTTTTCATTGTCCTTCAACGTGTCAATTGATGATAGGCTCTCTTCATTTGGCTCTTTCTCTAAGTACCTAACAGACTCTCTCAACCTTCCTCTCCCTAAATATAATAACTCCCCCCAATCCTTTAATTAATTACTTTATTATTATTAGTAACAAATATCAAATTCTTGAAATATCTTATCATCTTCAATCTTTAATTTTGGATTGAATTTGATGGAGAGCACTGATTCATCGTCCGGCTCGCAACACCCCCAGCTGCCACCTGGCTTCCGGTTCCATCCCACCGATGAAGAGCTTGTTGTTCACTATCTGAAAAAGAAAGCTGCTTCTGCTCCACTTCCAGTCACCATCATCGCTGAGGTTGATCTTTACAAGTTTGATCCATGGGAGCTCCCAAGTATGATTTAATTAATTTTCTTTTATTAATTAATTTTAACTTTGATTGAATTATTTGTGGTGGAATTAATTGGGAATTTAATTTAATTTGTAGGTAAGGCTACGTTTGGAGAGCAAGAATGGTATTTTTTTAGTCCTAGAGATAGGAAATATCCCAACGGAGCTAGGCCGAACCGAGCTGCAACTTCTGGGTATTGGAAAGCTACTGGAACAGATAAGCCTATATTAACATCTAATGGAAATCAAAAGGTTGGTGTGAAGAAGGCACTGGTTTTTTATGGTGGAAAACCTCCTAAAGGGATTAAAACCAATTGGATTATGCACGAATATCGTCTTGTTGATAATAATAATAATAATTTTAGCCCAAAGCCTCCTTGTGTTGATTCAGCTAACAAGAAAGCCTCTTTAAGAGTATGTTGTGTCGTGTTATTTTTAATTATGATAATTAATTTTATTATACTTTTGAGTTGGATTTAAGTATTCTTATGAATATATTTTTTTGTTTTATTGAAATATTATAGCTTGATGATTGGGTTTTATGCCGAATTTACAAGAAAAACAACTCTCAAAGACCTATGGAGAGAGAAAAGGAGGATTCAATAGAGGGTTTACTTGCTACTCAACATCATCATCAACTACTGTCAATACATCAAAAACCTCCTTCAAAACCTACAAGTTTCAATGTCTCAGTTCTTGAAAATGAAGAAAATTTCTTTGATGGGATACTAACAGCAGCAGCACCATCAGTTTCTACCAGTGGTGATAACAATAATATTCCAGTAAAACGTCTACTCCCATCATCTCATAATCATCAGTACTGGAATAATGAATCTTCCATGGGAGGTTCCTCATCTGCAGGGAAGAACAACAACAACAACAATAAGCGTTTTCATGGTGATCTTAATAGTTGCAGCACTGCCACAGAAGATAATACGTCCTTTGTTTCTTTGCTGAGTCAGCTTCCCCAAACTGCACCGTTTCACCCAAATACCTTTCTTGGTTCTCTTGGTGATGGCGTTTTGAGACAACAGTTTCAGCTTCCCACCATGAACTGGAACTCATAGTAATAATACCATCCATTTTATGACCGTATATATCTATATAATATATATAAATACATACATATGCATCTCTCTCCGTATGTATACACATTATATATTATACATATAATAATATTTTATATACAAAGGCTTAATTTTGAGTTAATTTCAGTGTAAGTAACCATATGGATGGAGTCTGTTATTAATTAATTATTATTAATTTATATTATTAAGTTTTGTTTTCCTTCAAGAACAAGTAGAAGAAGAAGAAAGAGGAGGAGGTATATTCTCATACATAGTTATTACTATTAATTTGTTGCGATGAGAAATATTATTAATAATCTTTTTTATATAGAGGTAATAATTAACAAAGCTATTGCTCTATTTGTCATTTTTTTTTTAAAGATCGACTGGAGAAAAGAATAATTATTGATAAGATTTGAATTCTAACGTTATTTCTAAAGAATTTCACTTATTGTATAATAAATATTGAGTTTTATTTTCTTCAACTAATAATATAGATATATCAATTATTGTTTAATAGTATGAAAAGATAATTATGGTGATTGGGTTTATCTTGTGTTTGTCCTTTTAATGTTAATAACAAACTTGCAACCACACTAAAAGCCATATGCAATGTTGCTTGAAGGATGATTAATTTCCATTGACAGAGAATCAGGAACCTAATTTTCTTGTTCCCATCGATACATTTTTTTTTTTAAAATATTGTATTTAAGGTTCAATTTTTTATTATAAGATATTTGAATTTCAATTCATAATTATATAATTTTTAGAATATTTAATTCAAATAAATAAATTAAATTGATTTGTCAAATAAAAGTAAAATTTAAGAAATTTTAATAAGGAGAGGGTGTCATTATCAGCTGTCAAGGATTGATAAATCCTAAAAAAGCATATATCGTGAGCAAAAGGTCATAAATCATGACAACAGGGGCTACCTCAGAAATGGTCTGGCAAGTTGACTATGGGACCATAAAATACCATCCAATCCATCCAAAGGAATCACACATCTTGATAGTTCCAAATTAATTCAGCCCTCTAATCAGTTTCCTTTATTGGGTTAAAGAACAAAAAGACTTTCTAAGAATACTTGACCATTGTTTCTCAATATTGGAAAGTAGATAAATATCAAAAGATCAATTTCATCATTTCAGTTCTCTTTCTATGAAGTTTCCCTCTAGAAACTCCCACAAGATTTTATATTAAACCCATTTGATAATGAGAAAGACTTAACTACACCTCTGTAATCCTGTATATATCAAATCTAAGAGGTAAAACTACATGCAATTATCAAAAGAATATTAACATTTGATGTTATTCGTAATAAAATCAAATAAAAAAATAAACATGGGCTTTCTACGTAAGTCAAACAATTTAGTTATTGGGCTCAAGTGCAAGTCTTCACGCTCAGGCTGAAACACCTGATCGATTTTCAGGCTTGGTCGAGTTCGGACCGGATTTTGTTGGACTAAGTATTTTTTATGTCAAGTCCAGCCCATTTTGATTAATAGAGTCTCAACCTCTGCCAAGCCCGAGCCCAATTTGAATATGGATTCCCAAGCTGGGCTTGAATTCCTATAATTTCTTCCACCAACAAAAGAAAATTTGAAAAACTAAAAATGACATTAAAAAAATATGGAAATTAAAAAAAGAGAAAAGATAAAAGCTTGTACTAGCCTGAAATTCTAGACAAAGAACGAAAAAGGGAGGAGGAGAATGACATGAAGTGAGGGTAAAAAGTGATAGCAGCTGCTGAATTATATATTTCAAGGTGTATGTATTACATTACATGTATGTCGTCATATATATCAATAATTATCGGGCCATGTCAGGCTGGACTGAGTCAACTTTACTTCATTTCACGTCCAACACATAAAATGTTGAGCTTATTGGACTCGAACATGGGTTTGGGTTAGGGCCTTGAGATTAGGTCTAAGATAAACCAATCAAGTTTCTAGTTCACTATTTATTTTTATTTTTATTTTTATTCTTTTTAAGACATCACTCACTTCTCTGACTTAATAAAAATAAGTAAATCATTATCAAGATTCCGGAATTCGCAAAAGAGTTAAAATCATTTATATATATGTTAATTTTATATATAAGATGCTAATGGGAATTGGATGGGAGGTTTTACGATGAATATAGGCTACTGCAATGCGATTACAGCGGAGTTATGGGCTACTTTGAAGGGTCTCCAATTATTCTGGAGGCTTGGCATTAGGAAGCTAATAGTGGAAAGTGATTCCATGCTTGTTGTGTGGATTAGCTCTTGAAAAAATCAGTGTGTAATGGTTTATAATCCAACCTGGTTCAAGCTTGTCTTGACATATTGGACTGTTCAAGTGGTACACACCTACCGTGAAGGAAATGGAGTAACAGATTTTCTTGCGAATAAGACTCTTAATTATTCTCGTGGTTACCATGATCTCATGGGGCGTTCTGAAGATGTGATTTCCTTAATTATAAGAGATTATAGGGGAGTATCATGGCCTAGAAGAGTTAGTGTTTGATTTTTTTTTTTTTTCCGTGGCATTTAGCTCTCCTTTGTATTAAAAAAAAAAAAAAAGAAAAAAGAAATTTTCATAATTTTCTTTTAGGAGAGGCATTGGGTTCGAATATCACCATTGTTAATTATATTCTTCCTCCCCAAAGCTCAAAACAATATGAAAAAGTTTTAATCACATGCATATCTATGTAAAAATTCAGGTACACTCCATTATTATAATATAAGTTTTATAAATTTAAATAGATTTTTGAACACTCTTAGACCATTGAATTGATTGAAGAATCATCCAAATTCTTATAAAATAAATTGTGTTATTTTCCATCCTTATAAAAAAAAATTAAAGTGTAATATATAATTTACTAAATTAGATTACATATATCATGACAAAAAAAAATCTTATAAATAATATATCTTTCATGATATAATAATAATAAATAAAAATAATCTAAAACTATAACCAGTAATAAAAACAACTCAAATCAATTGATTTAATTTTTTTTATTTACTTCTTTTTATCATTATTATGTAAAGGCTTTTATCATTAATACTTAGAATCATGAAAATTTCAGTATGAAACTCAATGTTTCAAGTACCAAATTTTAAGATTAATTATATCTATTATTAATATTCATACAAGGAACAAAATGCATATATATATATATATATATATATATATATATATATATATATATATATATATATATATATATATATATATATATATATATATATATATATATATATATATATATATGAGATGTTTAATATGAATACGTTAATCTTTGAAAATAAAAAAATTATATCTTTTTATCTTATTTGAAATTTGTATATTTTTTCTTTGCATTGCAAAATTATACTAAAAAGAAATCATTATCATTTTTCTTTTTTTTTTTTCACTCAATTTTCACATAAGAGATTAATCATAACAAAGAATAGCTCATAGTTTTCCTTTTAGTGATTCAAATCAAATAAAAAAGAAAAATTAAAGAATAAATTTTATGATTTTTTTGAGATCTTCATACAAATTTTGAAAAATAACAAGAAATCGATCCAAAAAGAATTCTTATTTTTATTTAATTAATTAATATTACTATAATAATAATAATAATAATAATATAAAATCCTAATTGCAATTTATTAACTTTGAATTTTATAATTCTTTTCAATCTCAATTGCATTTAGTTAATATTTAATTTCACAATTAAAAAATTGAATATGTAAAAAAATACTAAATTAAAAATATATAAAACAATTGATATCCAAATAAAGCATTAAAACATTTCATGATGACTTCATGAATATTCAAACAAAAAGTTATATGGCATTTAAATTTAATTTTATAAGATAAAATATATCAATAGGAATACATTAACACATCGATCATTCTTACAAAATATCTATGATTAATTTTATATAATTAAAAAAAGCTGTAAAATTAAATAAAAATAAAAAAAAAATAGTATACTAAGCATAGTTATTTGTAGATCATAATGCTATCTTTAAATAATGATCAATTAAAAATAAAAAAAAAATGAAGCATAAAACTAAAGTTAAAATACAAAAATTGAATATCATAAATTTATTTCTTGAAAAACAAAGTTTCTTTTTTTTTTTTAATTGAAAAAACAGTCTAAAGTATATTAATCATACTTAATTTTTCATACTTTCAATTTAATACTTTTATAGAATATGAGTATTATTAAAAACTTTAATTCTTCCTTCAACACAATGATTATCAATTTTTAATTTTAGATTCATAAAATCTTATTAAAACAATGATATATATATATATATATATATATATATATATATATATATATATATATATATATATATATATATATATATATATATATATATATATATATATATATAATACTATTTAGACATGGTTTAAATTTATATAAATAACTCATAAATCAAAGCAAATAATTTATAGCGTATGTTATAAATTAGAAACATTAATATATATATATATATATATATATATATATATATATATATATATATATATATATATATATATATATATATATATATATATATATATATATATATATATATATATTAATGTTTCTAATTTATAACATACGCTATAAATTATTTGCTTTGATTTATGAGTTATTTATATAAATTTAAACCATGTCTAAATAGTATTAGATACTGATTTTATATTAAAAGAATACTGAATTTTCTAATAATGTATACTGTTTTCTATTCCTTCTATTTTATTTTTTATTTTTATTTTTACTTTTACATAAGAGATTAGAGTTTCTAATTTATAATATATGCTATAAATTGTTTGCTTTGATTTAGGAGTTATTTTTATAAATTTAAGTTATGTCTAAATAATATTAGATATTGATTTTATATTAAAAGAGTACTAAATTTTATAATAATATATACTATCTACTATTATTTGTTCCTTCTTTTTTTATTTTTTACATAAAAAATTAGTGTTTTTAATTTATAACATATGCTATAAATTGTTTGTTTTGATTTATGAGCTATTTTTGTAAATTTAAACCATATCTAAACAATATTAGATACTAATTTTGTACTAAGAAAATACTGAATTTTATAGTAATGTATACTGTTTGTTGTTATTTGTTCTTTTATATATATATATATATATATATATATATATATATATATATATATATATATATATATATATATATATATATATATATATATATATATATATATATATATAAGATTTTTCAATTTTTATTATTTGAAAATTCAACATGAATAGAGATGGCAAATAAGGTGTGCAAATGGTGCTTTGTGTAATTTTCAACAAAGACTTGAACATAGACCTGTAATTTTCAAAAACTTTGCTTTGTGTAATTTTCAAAAGTTGAAATTTTCTTGTCAAAAGTAAATTGACTAAAAAAGTATTAGATAATGATTTTGTACTAAGAGAATACTGAATTTTATAATAATGTATATTGTTTGTTGTTATTTGTTCTTATATATATATATATATATATATATATATATATATATATATATATATATATATATATATATATATATATATAAGAGATTAGAGTTTATAATTTATAACATATGGTATAAATTATTTATTTTGATTCATAAGTTATTTTTATAAATTTAAACTAAATATAAACAGTATTAGATACGATTATATTCTAAAAAAAAATTAAAATTTATGGTAATATATGATGTTTGCTGTGATTTTTTTTTATAAGAGATTAGTGTTTTTAGATACGTTTTCCATATATTAAAATTAACAATTTTTAAGTTAATTAGAACAAATTTTAAAATCATTCAAATCATTAAAAAAACGATTTCCACCACATTTTAATAATTTTAATTGGATATTGATTTCAAGTTGTTTATGACTCATTATCAGTGTGCATACGAAATCTCTATGCCAAAATTAATAAAAGAATTATATATATATATCCTAATTTTTGTGAAATAAGATTTTTCAATTTTTATTATTTGAAAATTCATCATTAATGGAGATGGCAAATAAGGTGTGCAAATGGTGCTTTGTGTAATTTTCAACAAAGACTTGAACATAGACCTGTAATTTTTAAAAACTTTGCTTTGTGTAATTTTCAAAAGTTGAAATTTTCTTGTCAAAAGTAAATTGACTAAAAAAATATTTATAAATAGAAACAGTCAATAATACAATATATTAATGCTTAATTATTTTATTAAGCCACCAAGAAAATCCCTTGGGCAGCTCCAGTTTGCTTTGGAAGATACGGAGAAATTACATTGATCAATCTTTTGGTATTTGGAGACAAATGAAATTAAAGTGAGATACGGAGAAAATAATTAATAAACCAATTCGTAAACTCAATGTTTCGTGTGAATTATTATTAAAAAATATTTTTAATTAATTTTCATACATCATATAAAAATATAAGAATAAATTAATATTATTTTAAGCAAAACAATATATAAATATAAAATTATTTTATATTTTATAGAAATTATTATTCTTATTAAACTAGTTTTCTCTTTTTCGACTTTATTTATTAATATAAAAATTCAAATGATCAGTCACAGACTCACAGTATGTTTAATGAAAAAAAAAAAAAAATCAAATGATGAGTATATATATATATAAGCAAGAAGATAGATATTTAAACAGTATATATTAATTAATTAGTAACATATTTGGCCTACTTGATTAGTGAGAAATAATAAGTTTATATTTAACAAAATATTACTGTATGTAATCTCAATTATTGTTATCATCATCATTTGTGAAGTGATGAGAATATAGTTGAGAAAAGTGGAAGTAAACATTCTGCATGCCAAATGAAAGACGTCAACTGACAAGACAAAGGCTTAAAACTTGGACAAGAGATACTCAAGACTTTTGAAGTGGCATTTGCTTTATTTCGCGCTTCATTCAACAGTCCACGTATAAGTTTTTCAAGCCAACCGGTTTGGACCAACTTTAGCCGAGAAAAATTAATTGCCAGTATAATAATTCATTAGATTTTTCTTCATCTTATATTTGAAAATAAGGTATACAAGTTATTATAATTAATTGTAGTAAATTAGAAATGGAATAATAAGTATATATGTATTTATATGTTTTTTATTTAATAAATTTATCAAATTAAAAAAAAATAATTTTTCTTTAATATGAAAATATATTAATTAATTTTTTTGAGCGCCTCAAATTCTCTATGAAATAAATAGAGCCTTCATAATATCATGTAACAAATATAATGAGTTAAAAGCTAAATCGGCTCCTATTTTTTTTAATAAATTATCACGATATTTTTTAGATAAAACAAATATTTGACCTTTTATTGTTAATCAATTGAGTTTTTTTTTTTTATCTTTTTAATTCGAGCGTCAATAAAATAATATTAATTTTTATGGGCATTAAAAAAATAGAATGGATTATGAGTTTATTACTCACTAAACTATATCTTAATGTGCAAATAATATTTACTAATTTAGAAAAAGATGTTAAAAGAAGAAGGCTATTCTATTGTGTAAGTTTACTATACTTCATGGGTATTTCTCTTATCTGGTATCGAAAAAAAAAAAAAAAGTGCAATTGATATTAAAATTTAAATTTGAAAAACAGAGTCAAGTTTGTTAGTCAAACCATCTTGTATTAAACCAACCTGTTTCCTTTCACCTTCCTGCATTTTCTTGCTCCTTCTGGGTTTTCAAGGAACTCTTGATTCCAAGCATGGCTATAGTTTTAAATAACGTGTCGTCGGTGTAGTTTGGATTTTTGAGGAGTCCGATATGTTATTTACCCATTATACTTATGTTAATAGGAATTAATTATAAATCGGTAATGAATCACCCAAAACACACTGATACGACAATTATTTAATGATACAGACGTGACGCGTTAATTAAGAAATATTATTATTATATTTTTAATTTTTTATTTTATTAATATAAATTATAAATATATTGTTTAAAAGACTATTACTTTACATTTATTTTATTTTATTTATGTAAATTATTGGTATATTATTTTTTACATTATTTATATTTCAATGTATTTAAAATATTATTGATCATTTTTACAAATAATACTTATCAAGGCTATGAAGCAAATGTGTTTGATGGAACTTAATCATTGTTTTGTATATTTTCATTTAAAGTAAACAATAAAAATCTAAATGAGTTTAATAGCAGATAAAACAATTCAGATCCTCCTCTATATTTTTTTTGGTGGTAATTAATTAATATTATAGTGTATTTATTTTTTTTAATTTTGCTTTATTTATTTGAAATAAGGAGAGATTTTTTTTATCACCTTATTCATCTTGAATAAGATGATTTTTTTGCCTTATTAATTAATAAAATAAAATTAATTTGTTATTATTAGTTATATAATTTAAATTTAATTTATTATTATTATTATTTATATAATTATAATTTTTTTAAATACAATTATACTTATTTAAATGATAATTAATTTAATATATTATATTTTAGACATTATATTTTACTTTTTATTAAATTATATTAATCTATTAATATTTTTTTAAAATTTACTGTACCAATGATTGATTTAATTCGATTTCTTTATATCAAATGTAAAATTTGTTATTTAATACTCTGCACATGGCTGCTGCAGGATTGAATGATGTTCCCACATCAGAGGAGACATCAGACTGGGACAATGTCCACCGCATGATTGAGACTTGGCATTTCTGATTCCGAAAGCATACATATAACATACAAAAATTTCGTTTTATAAAAGTCTAAAATAATCCTTTAAAAAAAAATTCATCGTAAAATAATGTGGCCAAAATTAAATTGACTCTTTCACACTTCACATTTCACTGTCACACAACTATAAAAGGCTAAACACACCATCACGTGATCAATCTCGTCATGCCAAATTTTAGGTCAAATACTTGCCAAACTCTTTGAATCCCATCATATGTCTTATTACCAATCAAATAATCTAATAATTTGATTAGATATCTTGAAAATTATCATAATATATTTTAATTTTTTTTATATTTGAATTAGTATTTTTTTTTTAATTTAATGATAAGTTAACAACTAAACACAAATAATTCTAGTAAAATTTTTATAATTAAGTTAGTCTAAACGTCTAAAGATAAATTAAGAATACACGTTTAAATTTTTAGGCTAAAAGTTTTTTTTTTTCTTTTTTGAAAGCATTGAAAAAGAGAAATTTGAATTTATTATTTAAAAAAATATACACTTACGACTTTTTATGATCTAAAAGTTTAGAGTTAGAATTCAGATCTTATAAGTGCGTAAACATCTTTTTAAATTTAAAGGGTTTTTTTAAATCTCTTATTTTTGCTTCAACTTTAATTTTTTTTTTTAAAATGAAGATGGAATTTTATTTATCAAAATAAATAATTATATGATTAACATTAAATAAAATATAAAATTTTACAAATCATAAATCATATTGTTGTTTTTAAATCCAACTCAAAAGATATATTCTTCATAAGTAGAAAGATGACTACGTTGGCAATTGACTTGGTATATCAATGGTAAGCACGCTATGCTAAGCGGCTATATCATATCATAATTTGACTTATGTCTCTTTAAATGAATTCAATCATATAATTACAAATATATGATTTATCATCGTTATAAAAATTTTCAATTGTAATCCCATATAGAGATAATAATAACTTTAAAATAAAAAATAAATACTTTTATAAAAGAAAAACAAACGACTCTTATTAAAAAAGACAAAAACAAAGAACAAACACAAACCAGCTATTAATATATATTGTTAATTAGCTGTGTATTTATACATTCCTAATTAGTTTTATATTCCTTGTCATTTCGTACTTTGTAAACAAATTGTATATATATTTCACCATTCTTATACTAAATATATAATAATAATAATATACTTAAATTTTCAATGAAGTCTCTGTTATTATAGTATCCTCTGCTTTAAAATTTTATTCGATTTAGTTCGCTGGTTTCTAATTTTCGGCATCTGAAATAATAACACAAAAATATTATAAATATACAAAAGCATATTTGTATTTATTAAAATAAATAAAAACTAAAAAAAGTGAAACAATAAGGCTACCATCGTTTTTTTTTTTTTAGCTGATGATAACCCAAACTTTCAAAAAAAAAAAAAAAAAAAAATTAGGAGAAAAAAAAAAAAGAAAAGAAAAGGAGGCGGCGGCTAACTAACTCATTTATTTTATTGGGTGTATTTTTTATTTAAAAAATCAAGTTTTTAAATATATATGTTTCCATTATTTTGATTTTTTCAAATTTCACATTAATTAAATGTGGGCCTGTATTGAGATGAATATACGCATTAATATAATTTCTTAAAATTATTATGATTTAATAAAAGATAATTATATTCTTATATTTCTATTAAAAATAAAATAAAATATTTAGTGGATGTTTGTGTGAATTTATGCTCATGTGAGAATAATTTTGTCCCCTTTAATTACAAATCCTGGCTTCATCCCTAGTTATACATAAATATAGTAGTTTAACTAGAAAAAGTCTTAAGTGTTATGGAAGTGAAAACAAAAATTTAAGAGAACAAATATGGAAAAATAAAAAATTATAGGTGCAAAATTTAAATTTCTGCTTAGCCCCCTAAACCTAATATTGCATATAATAGTGATGTTTGATAACACGATTTAACATTTAAAATTAAAGTTGTAATCACTTTATTATTTTAAATTGTTTAATAATATTTATCTTAAAAATTTTAATAAAATAAAAAATTACTTAAAAAGATAAATTTAAATTTTTAACTTAAAATTTGTACTAAATTCAATAAGTGATAATATTTTTAAATATTTTATAATTTAAAAATTATATCATTTCTATTATTCAACACTTAAATTTTTAGCATTTAATTTTTAATTTTATCAATTTTATGTTTTTGAGAAACCTAAATAATTAAAAAATAATAATTTATGTGAAAGAGAAAATTTATGATATTAATTTATCATAAAAAGGAATATCGCTTATTATTATTATTATTATTATTATTATGTCGACAAGTTGTTAAAAAAAAATATTACTCTTGTCACATATTTGGCAAAAAAGTCCAAGTTATATAAATTTGCTATTAATTAGTATGGGGCTCTACAGCTCCCACTATATCTTGAACCTCTTGTAGCTCTATGTTGAATGTAAATGTAAAACTATTATGCAACGACTAAAGTTTGATTCGAATCTCCTCCTTAATGAATTCCTAAAAGCATTCTTTAGTCATCGGGAGTTGACGCGTTGGTTGGGAGGAGCTTCCAGCCTGATATGCAACAGATTGAGTCCTAATCCCATAGATGAGATGTTGTCTCTTATGCTCTGTAGTTACAAAATGCATATATATAGCATCCTCATCCATGATAGGGGCTACACCTCTTGTCCCTCTTCACCCTCCCTATTAGATTAGACGTATGAGTCGCTACCACCTCCTCGCCCACTGCCTACTGCATAATCTTCTGTAACCAATAATATTTAATGTGAATTAGTAACATATATATAGAGTGATATTAAATTAGAAAATTCAATATTTATATATAAACAATTGGTTTAGTAAAAAAAATTATTGCTATTTGTCTCGTTCTCATGTCTACCCATTCCAGTAATACTCTTTACAGTAGTCGAGGAGAGCTTTTCAATTGTACCATTCCAGGTACAAGTGGTTTTTGAAATTCTCCAAAATCATGTGCGCACATGCATTCTAATCCCAAAACCTGCAAATTATAACAATTAATTACATAATAATATTAATATATATAATTTATTAACAATTTATACAATAATATCAATATAGTGTAATAATTAATAATTAGTAATACATATACAATAATATCAATATAATGCAATAATTAATAACAATTTATACAAAAAATATTAATATATTGTAATAATGAAATAATTGTTTACATGCCATTCTCATCAACCTATAAAGGCGTTTTTGCTCCTAGTAGGCACATCCTAGATGTAGACAGCGTAGCCAGGTAGAAGGTGTCACGATGATGGACTTGCTATAGCTGGGGGAGAAACTATAGGATCTATAGGAGGAAGCACGAGGGGAGGAGAAGGGGCTATTGGTTGATCCCCTATCACATCCAGAATAGCCACATCCTATGAAACCACCTCGAGATAGACATGAAGTAAATCTAGTTCTTCGAATCATGTCTTACTTAGCTACCCATATATATTTAATATGTTAAATATATATGAAATTGAACGAGAGACAAATACATGTATATAAAAGAATCCTTGATAGGGTACATTTAAATAACAGTGGTGTCTTTTTCGTCGATAGCCCTGGAGAAACTAAAAAAATATTTTTGTATCGAGCAATCTTAGCTAATTTTAGATTGCATAGGATAATAGCTTTAGCAAAAGCAACTTCAAATGTAGCCCCATATAATAATGCCTAAAGGGAGACTTTCATCTCTGAAATCCCTAGTTGAGTCTCTGATGCCTTAACATGAATTGATTGCCTTTCATCTCTGAAATCCCTAGTTGAGTCTTCTTGTTGAACTATAGTGTCAACAAGGTCATGTTCTTGAATACTGGCTACAGCATCAACTTGATTTGACTCTTTTTCATCACCTAAATCCCTAGATGAACCTTTACCTGGTTGTTCATTATCAATGAATTGACTCCTCAAAACCTCATCTTTGTTCAATTTAACTATAAGGTTATTGAGATCTGTAAAACATCATCCTCACCTAAAACACTCTCACCAGGTTTTTGATCATTTACCCCTGCATTACACCACCCAAAGGACTTGCACCTACCCCTTGAATGCATCCAATCCATCTATAGTAGTATTTACGTTGGTAGCCAACCCTTTACCTATGCTATCACCTTTTATCAAGTCTAAAATATACCTTTCCTATTATGTGAATTTTCTAATAGGTCCAACATTTTCTTTTTTGGCATTTTGTGCTATGTATACAGGTCTACTATCCTATTTTTTTTTTTTTTTAAGACTTTCAACCATATCTTCAAATGATAACTTAAATAACAACTTCAGTCCAATTGCCAAATTAGACTTATCTCGTGGCCTAAAGTGAATGCAAGTCAGCTCTTTCACCTCATTAACACCTTTACATAGGTTAAAACTGCAGGCCAAGATTAGAAGAGTGGCTTTTGCAGCAATTGTATACTTTCTGTGGCTTGAAAGGAATGTTGTAATCTTTCAAAATCCTCAGCAAAATGCATAGCAGATTGTTGGCAAAATAAGATTGATAGATTTACATAGTTTTATTGGATTTATTCTTTGATTGGTTTTTTTGTTTTTGGTTTTTGAGTATTTTGTTCTTTTTTTTTTTCTTGCATTTTTTTAAAGGTTGATAGATTTACATGGTTGTATTGAAAGTTTTTTAACGATTCACATACCAAATTGTGACTTTTACAAGTTTAAACATTTAATTGTAAAATTTGGCCAAATTAAGACACCAAAATGGTGTTTTTATCTAATTAAATTTATCCTTCAATGATGTTAGCTATGTGGTGAACGAATAAGAGTTACATAAGTAGTTATATATCATAATTATATGTTTATTATTTACAGCCTGGCACTATCTCTTTTCGTAAAAAGCGAAAATTAAAAATTAAAAGAAAAAGAGTGAAATTTTCTTCCACTCAGAGCAGTTTTAGTTTTTTTTTTTTTTTTTTTAATCTTCCCCCCTCTTTTTTATCTCATTTTTTTTAATGTTTAGCGCGTGAACAAATAATTGAAATGGAAAATTCTATTTTCAAGTATGTCATCATCAAAAGAAAATTCATGTATATAGACCCCACTTTAGTGGGAAAATTCTTACACAAACGTAAAACACAACACATTCAAGAAATCTATTTATACGCACTTTTCTTCTTTTAAAACTCGCCTCAATTAACCAAAATTTTTCTTCTAAATTCTTGAAATTCTTATTACTTTTATTATGGAGTCTTCATCATATTCCTCCATTAATAAGGCTTTGATTCAAAATATTAAGGAACAGATGTTTTTGGACGTTGATCCTTATTCCCTTATCGCCAGTTCTGCTTATGATACTGCATGGCTAGCCATGGTTCCTGATACTTGTGACCCTTCACAACCCATGTTCAAGAATTGCTTGGATTGGGTTCTTAGCAACCAAAAAGAAGATGGGTTCTGGGGAGAGTGTGATGGCCATGGCTTGCCTACTATCGAGTGCCTACCTGCCACTATTGCTTGCATTATTGCACTTAAGAGATGGAAAGTTGGGGAAACAGTGATTGCTAAAGGTATATGATCATGTAGTTTATTGTTATTACTATTTTTTTTTTTCCAAGTCTAAATGGTTAGGAATTTTCTGATTGAACTTTTACTACTAAAATTTTTTTAGATGATATATATATATATATATATATATATTCATACTTACTTTAGCACCTTACGTCCATTTATGTCACAAAGACACACAAAGTAAACAATGTTTGGTAATGAAGTAAAAAATAATCTTTGGATATATATATATATTTTAACTAGCTAGCATGGACTTATTATTACTTAAAGTCCAAGTCTAGTTCCCTTTAATTTTAAATTTCAATTAGAAAAGTAATCCAGCTGCGAATTTTCCACACTAAAGTATATGGCCTGATCAGGAATAAAAATTCTGAAAACAATATGGAAAACATATCCACTTGTGGATCAAACTAACCGTTAAAATAATTTGATTTGATTTCTTAACAGAGTATTAATTTGTAAATAATTTGATATATGATAATTCTATTTACAATCTCTGAATAGGTTAATTAACATTTTTTATTATTTGAGTTTCTTTTTCAGGAATGGCATTCATTCAAGCAAATGCTGATAAGCTAATTGGAGAAATATATGAATCATGTCCACGTTGGTTTGCCATAATCTTCCCTGCAATGCTTGAGCTTGCTCATACCAATGGTCTTAATATTATCTTCCCTGACCGGTTAAAAGGGGCAGTAATGGATACATTTTATAAAAGGCAGGAAATTCTTGAAAGGTATATGTATATATATATATATAATTAAGTTTTAACGGTCACCGTCTGATTTAGAGGTATTACAATTATCAAAAAATATCACCCAAAATCATTTAAAATGAAATCAAAGAATTCATATAGCCGACTTCAATTAATTTTGAGATTTAAGGTTTAGTTTTGAGTTAAATATATATTAACTAATTCCTTTTTTTATTAACAGGGAAAAACTTGTGGACAAGTACCAATACCCTCCATTATTAGCTTATCTTGAAGCCTTGCCTTCGTACAATATTGATCAAGAATATATGGTTAAGCACTTGTCTAAGGATGGCTCCCTATTCCAATCTCCCTCAGCCACAGCTCGTGCTTTCATGGCTACTGGAAATAAACATTGTTTAAATTACCTACAATCTCTAGTTCAAAACATTCCTAATGGAGGTTAGAAATATTTTCATTTGATTATTTTAGTTCCTTTCTTTTGTTATAATAAGTCAACACATAATTAATATTTTTTGTATTTATTATGGAAATTAATTAATTTTGTAATATTGTAAAACAGTTCCACCAACATATCCCATGGATGAAGACCTAATAAAGCTTTGCGTGGTCAACCAAATACATAGACTGGGTTTGGCTGAGCATTTCAAACAAGAGATTGAACAAGTATTGGAACAAGTTTATAGGTAATTAATTAATAAATAAATAAATCAAATTTTGAATTGTAGTTAAGAGCTTAAATTAATAACAAAAAAAAAAATACTCTTTCCGTCTCAAAAAGATAGTCCATTATTCTTTTTTAAGATATCTCAAAACATTTGCTCACTATAAAAAATAATTATAGGTATTTGTCCATTTTATCCTTATTAATTGAAAGGTATGTATTTTCAAAATTAACAATAAGTGAAAAAATATAACAAAATTTATGAGTTGGCAAACTATGTAAGAAAAGAAATTAATAATTTTTTTGGGACGGAGGGAGTACTAATTAATTACTTAACTAGTAATTTTTTAATTTGCTTTAATCAATTGTATCAGGAATTACATGAATGAAGAATCATATGCAAAACCAATCAATTCAGTTGCATCAAAGCTATACAAAGATACTTTGGCATTTTGGCTTCTACGGATGTATGGGTATAATGTATCACCATGTATGAGTTCCAGACCCAGTGCTTGCTAATTAATTAATTTTTTTATTATTCTCTAATATTAATGTTAATTAGATGATTAATTTTGAATTTTCAGGGATGTTTTGTTGGTTTTTACGTGAAGAAGAAATTAAAGATCATATTCAAAACAACTATGAATTATTCTCAAGTGTAATGCTTAATGTTCACAAAGCAACTGATCTGATGTTTCAAGGAGAAAATGAATTGGAGGAGGCTGAATCATTTTCAAGGACTTTACTTGAGAAAAGCACACAAATGGAATTGGAAATCAAAAACCAAAAGAATTTCCAATTCCCAATTTTTCACAAAGTGGTATATTACTGTTTATTATTTCTTATCAAAAAACATCACCATCTCTCTCTCTCTCTCTCTCTCTCTCTCTCTCTTTATATATATATATATATATATATATATATATATATATATATATATATATATTCAAACTTTTGAATAATTATGATCTCAAAAACCATTTGAAAGACCCCAAAAAAAAAAAAAAAAAAAAGGCAATAAGACTAGTCAGTCTTTGGCCGTTTCTGTCTGCTGACTCCCCTTTCTTCAGTCAATTTATAATAAAAGACATGGAAAATATTTTTCAGTTTTCATGTTAATGGACAGTATGATTATGGGAAATGAGAATTTTTTTCTAGAAGCACTACCAAATATTTATCCCTTATTAGTTACTAATAAGTTTTTGGTTAAGTGGTATTGTAATCTGTCTCTATAGTTGAAAAATCTAGAATTCGAATTTCTTGAAGTCAAATTACCCCCTTCAAAAAAAAAAAAAAAAAAAAGATTTATCCAACTAATTAACAGACAACAAAATTATTATATATACACAAACATATATGATTCGGATTTATAATATATATATATATATATATATATATATATATATATATATATATATATATATATATATATATATATATATATATATATATATATATATATATATATTTTTTTTGCCAATTCTAATTTTTTACAAATTTTTTATTTTATGTTGCAACCAATATTACACAGATCAGGAATGAGTTGAGGTTTCCATGGTTGGCACGATTGGATCACTTAGAGAACAGAATGTGGATTGAAGAAAAGAATGTCAATGCTCTATGGATAGGAAAAACCTCCTTTCTTAGGTATACAAGATTTCATACTCATTATAACAGAACTAAAATGAAAAAAATAAAATTTAGGTGAACTAACAAAGTAATTTTTGACATCAGATTTTCAAGTCTTCACAATGACAAGCTACTGCAACTTGCAAAACATAACTTTGAGTATCGACAGTCGATTTACATGAAAGAATTGGAGGATCTGAAAAGGTAATTAATTATAAAAATTATTTAATTTTTGTGTAGAATTAAATAACTCATTAGAATTAAAGTTATTCAAAATCATGTGTTGGTTTAATATGACAGATGGTCTAAGGACTGGGGCCTTACTGATATTGGATTTGGTAGAGAAAAAACAACATATTGTTACTTTGCAGTTGCTGCAAGTACTTCACTGCCTCAGGATTCTGATATAAGAACCACAGTTGCAAAGAGTGCAATAGTTATTACAGTTGCTGATGATTTTTATGACATGGAAGGTTCTATCGACGACTTGAAAAACCTCACAAATGCAGTTCAAAGGTATTATATATACAGATTCATATAACACAAATCTGAAAGACCAATCAAATTAGTTTTTATTATGTCCTCTAATTTTTTTTTTAATGAATTTGACAGATGGGATGCTACAGGCTTAAGTGGCCCTAGTAGGACTATCTTTAATGTTCTTGATGATCTTGTAAGAGAAATGGCTGCAACTCACCTCCAGCGCGAAGGAGCTAATATAACAAATCATCTTCGATATATAGTATGTCTTTAGCAATTTCAATATATATATATATATATATATATATATATGGTTGATGATTTTTTCTTGCCTGATCTTGACATTAATTCTGACAACTTAATTTGTTTCTTGAAGTGGTATGAGACATTCAATGCATGGTTTACTGAAGCAAAGTGGAGCAGAAGTGGATTCAGACCATCGGCAGAAGAGTATCTTAAAACTGGCATGACATCCATTGCTACACATACTCTTGTTCTTCCAGCTTCTTGTTTCTTGAACCCTAGTTTACCAAAACATAAACTCAAGCCAACACAATATGAAGACATTACCAAATTGCTCATGATCATCCCTCGCTTGTTGAATGATATGCAAAGTTACGAGGTAAATATAACAATATTTATTCGATTTGTTTCGAATGTTTGATATTATACAATTTTGGAAGCTAATTAATTATCTTGTTCAATCACAGAAGGAACAAAAAGAAGGAAAACAAAACTTTGTTTTGCTCCACATGGAAAAGAATCCAGAAGCAGGAATTGAAGATTCAATAGCATGTGTTAGGAAGATTGTGGACGAAAAGAAGAGAGAGTTCATTGAGCATGCTTTAATGGATGGATTTGATGATTTATCCAAACAATGTAGGCATCTTCATTTGTCATGTCTAAAAGTATTTCAAATGTTCTTTGATTCCAGCAATAGATATGACTCTAGCTCAGACATGCTTCAAGACATACAAAGAGCAATATATCTACCTGTAGAAGTAGGAGCATCAAGGTCCATAAAGCTTCCTCAAGAACCAAGGCCATTGATGCCACCAGCACCTCTGCATTTTACCAGATCAGGAAAGAGACATCATCAAATAATTGCTAAATATCAATTCGATCAGAGTTTCAAGAATTACAGCATTAATTATGCTGCTAAGCCTGTTGCTTGGCCTCGTCTAGGAGACCGATCCACGAATGTGCCTGTGTCATTAAACTTCAAAATGTGTTTCATATAACAAAGCTGTTCCGCAAGTCAATACTGAAAATACATCGGTGAAGCAGGCTCGCCTGCAAGTTTGTAAAATTCAAGATATCAGTCACCCATCATTTGGTGGCTTGTATTGTATGGTGTGCTATGTATTGTATGGTGTGCTATACATATATATATTTGGTCACCCATGCTTGTAAGCTGACTAGGATATTGCTTTGTGTTTCAGTTAATAATGAGAAACTGATTTTACTTTTAATAACAATAGGACTTATGCAATAAACTATATTTGGAAAAGAAAAAGCACAAAATTGGTACAAAAGAAAAAAAGATGAATAATCTCAGATGAAATGTAAAAGAATTTTATTATGAACACTTTCCACAAGGACAAAGACAAGTCAAGATAAATGTTTATGCTGATATAGCCAATTGACATCTTTAAATGGAAGTGCAACCAATTACATTCACAATCTAATTACGGCATTGTCTTCTGAATTTTTTTTTTCCGGCTTGTGTTGTGTAAGTGGAGCTTATTCTGTCCACACATTCTTTTTCCGCAGCATCTCACCAACCAAATGGACCACAGGGTCAAAGAGGTCTAAACTAGGATCCCTTGTCATGGCATAATATGTGCAACGTTGTTTTTACCATTTCCTGTTTTCCATAAGCTGTGGCGGAGTCTCCCCATGAAGAAAGGCTGAGAAGAATTCAGGGGACTCTTTCCGTTTGAGGGTAGGCACATCATGGCCAGCTCCTTTAAATGTTGCAAATGTGAGCCCCACATATTCTTGATACCAGCCACTGACCTGATACAAAGAATAATACCAACAATTATGGGCATTTATTTATATAATTCTATTAACTAAAGTTGAATAGTTCTGCTTTACGCTATTGTCACAATTACCTGATTTTGGTGGTACCAGGGCCTCCACGGTTTAACAATTGGCAGTTTCAGAGAACGAATGCTGTGTCTTGTGGACAGTACAGGGACTCTTCCATCTGTATCTCCACTGAGCCATCCAAAAATGATATTTGTGAGTTTAAAATAGAAATTTTCATTATAGTTCAACTTTTGCAAGTCCATTTTATTCAGGGGAAAAAAATTTAAGATACTGGCTTCTACAAGGTTATGAAAGGTAGGGAATGCAGACCTGTAGAGCCACATTCTAATTCCTGCAGCAATCAGCTTCTTGTTTATGGGAAGAACTGTTGGCTTTGCATTTGACCACATATCGAATACTGTATTACTGATTCCAAGAAAGAATATATATATATGTCAGCTGTTCAGTATAAAAACAACATACATGTATTAATACACATATTTTTAACTAAAATTATAAATAGCACAAAGAAACATGGAGTGTTAGATTATTAGTTGCAGAGAATCCACTCCTTTACTTGGTAACCGTCACTAACATGTAGGGCCTTTTGAATGTTTGCTCTGTTGTAGAAAACTTTTGCATGTTCTGATAGGCATTGATCATAACCAGCCATCATCATTGACATCTGATAAGTATATACCAACCATCAATTAATTCTAGATCCTTAATCTTATTTTTAACTTCAAAAAGTTCACCAAAAAATAACAATACATGATCTAAAAAAAAAATGAAACTATCATTTATTACCATCATAGATGGAGTAAACTTGAATTGTGGATAATTTTTTTTTATGGACACTTTGGGGTGTGGATGCTGTAAATATTTATCCTCTCGTACTGACTTAGCGTCTGTTCAACTGCTAGAATACAATTATGGTCGTACCAAGTATCATTCCTGCTAAAGTTGCAGCTTTGTTTGATTAGCTCATAAGTTTCATCTGATATAACAGCATGGCTCCAAGCATAATCCACCATGCTGATCCAGTCCTCAGTATCACTTATTTGAGGATTACCCATCTGTAATAGAATAGTTGTTGCATAATGTTAGTGTACCACCTACTAGGCTGAATGATCCTGTATTACTTAAGTTTCAACATAAGCTAAAAATTGAGCACACTTATCCATATGTAGCATATCCAAACTCAACAGACTTTTGCATATTAGATATATATATATATATATATATATATATATATATATATATATATATATATATATATATATATATATATATATATATATATATATATATACGGGATGTTAACAAACAAAAACTATTATAGATTTCACCGCTGAAAGAACATAAGTAACCCCCTGTCAGATCAGAAAGAGTCTTAGGGTAAGATAACTTTTTTGATTTTATCCATTCTTTAGGAGGGCAAACCATAGGAAGATTGAGTTTAAGGGGGAGAGATCTCCTATAATTGGACCTTAACTGCAAGCTTGAATATATATATATATATATATATATATATATATATATGCGGGATGTTAACAAACAAAAACTATTATAGATTTCACCGCTGAAAGAACATAGGAGGGCAAACCATAGGAAGATTGAGTTTAAGGGGGAGAGACCTCCTATAATTGGACCTTAACTGCAAGCTTGAACTATATTTGCATAGAAATTGCAATTATATCCAAGGCAAGCCCTAAACTAAATGGAAAACAAAAAAACATCCATGTAGCTGAACCTCAAAAATTAGGCTAAATTAAGGCTTAGCTAAGTTGAGCTTATAATACCCTGATTCCCCTGAGGTCAATATGAAGGAAAGGATTCTTGTTCTTGTCAATTATAAGCTCAGCAAGCTCTGGAATATATTTTCCTGTTAATAGATTAATAAGAGGAATGTTAGCATAAGATTGGAATTTAAGAAAGATGCATGCAGCAAAATCTTGGAATTGTGAGCAGTGATGGAGCCAGAAAAATCTTTCAAGGGGGCCAAATTTTTTTATACCATAATTTATATCCAAGTAGCATATATAACTAAGTTAATTTCTATATAATTTTTACCTAAATAAGGGTAGGCCAAATACAAAATATGAGAAAAATTTAATAATTGTACACCAAAAGAAAGTTGCATTTTGGAGGTTGGGGGGGGGGGGCATGGCCCTCCAGGAACAACCCCCCTTCTCCCTCAATGATTGTGAAATACCTGCATAGCTCTCTCCTGCAATATAAACTGGACGAGTTGTGTACAATGGGTACTTGATAAACCACTCATGTAGGAAAGCATAAGCATCAGTGGCTGACAAAGTGGTTCAAACAGTGAAATGATACAAAAATTAGTAATTTTTCAGACACTAGCTACGGAAACCAATATTAGCAATATTCACAGATAATTAACTGTTTGTATGCAACTCACCTGTAAGATCATATCTCAGAATTTCGTAATCAGTACTAGTATTTGAGTAAGAGAAGCCAACTCCAATTGGAGATTCTAGGAATAATAAATTAGCATCTGCATCATTAAATAAGTGAAGAATTTCAGAATCACTACTACAATCATAATGGGGAGCATTAATTATTTAAATTAAACCATAATTGCTCATCGCATATTAGCTTTAAGGCACAAAACTGTGGACCCTGCACACATACACGTATATATATATATATATATATATACCTCTATTCCAAGAGAAAGGATTATATTGAGTCCATGTCCATCTTTGGCCAGTAGGAAAGGGCCAATTTCTTGCGTTGCTCCAAGTCCCACAGAAGAGCACCCAGGACCTGAAAGATGGAGCAAGTTATCAACTTTTAGATAACGAAACATTGATTAAATAAAACCCAGTATAAGAAAATGTCACCTCCATTAAGCCAAAGCACAAGAGGTTTTAACTCAGGTTGAATAGTGGCCCCAAAAAACCAGTAAAATAATGCCCTTCCATTCTCTTCATTCACCGCAACGTGGCCAGCATAGTGCTTGAAATTCACAGAAGGCTGCCCAGGTAATTCAGTTACAAGATGCTCATTTTCCAATTGTTCAGCAGCCAATCGCCTGTGCCCAACACCCATCACAGACTCAATTAAGATTACACTAACAAGTGCCAAACTCAACAACAAACCTTTTACCTCAGAAACCGAATCCATGTCCACAATAAATAAATTACTTAAAAACACAAGCCTTTGTTTTCTTTAATTTTCTCTGTGCTGTTCTTGAACAAACACAGATAAATTAAAAGAAAACCTAAAGAAGACAAACTCTTAATCAGATCATAAACATTGTAAATTTTTCAAAATTAAATTCACAAATCTTGAAATTAAAAGAAGATTAAATTGTGAAGTTTGTTATGACAAATTCAAATTACCCCGACATGTGCGGTTCCGGTACAGATATTGAGGGCTCGCCATGTAAGAAGCCTCATGCAAGATTACAGAGTGGAACGCACCATTTTTGTTTTTTAAATAACCTTAACTCGAACAAATTAAAAACCATATTCAGTTCTTCAAGAAAACAAAAACTCAGAAACAATAGGAAAAGAACAAGAAAAAAGAAAAATTATTCAATAAAGCTTTCAAAAATTCAAATATGTAAAGAAACATTCTAAGAGAGTAAATTCATCAGCTATTTCCACTTTATCTTAAAAAAGTTTGACTTAATATTTATATATTTTATAAAACTATTTAATCCTCAACATTTGATTGTGTTAATAAATTAATTGTTCTATACAAAACTAATCTAATTTATTGTTAAAATAAAAGTGAAATGGCAAGAAATATTACTCAAATTACTATTTAGTCTCTTAAATTTGATTTAATTAACTATTTAATTAATATATTTTTACCATTTTATCTTAATTTACTAGTAAATTCGATAAATTTTAGATAAAATAACTAATTCTATTGACAAAATAAAATTTATAAATTTCATAAAATACATGAACTAAATAATTAATTAAATTAAATTTTAGAGACTAAATAATAATTTACTCTTAATTTTTTCAACAATTGGTATTAAAAAATAATTTAAGAATTTTTTATAAGATTTTTATATATTATTTATGTAATTAATATAAAAATTATTGATAAATGAATACTTTATTTAAACATATAGTTTTTGTTAAAAAATAATTTATACTGAGTGCCTTGTATTCCGCGAAAAATAATTTATTTTTGAAAATATTTTTAATAAAAAATATTTTCTGAAAAATATTTTTAAAAAAATTAATTTTTTATTATTTTATTTAGTTATAATATTAAAAATTTGTTAAAAATATTAAAAATTTTAATTTATAAGACTATAAACATATTTAAATTTATAAAAATTTCGTATCATTTACATTCTATTATTAAATATAAGAAAAATACATCAAAATGGTAAATTTGATAGTCATCAGTGACCCATGGTAGTTGTCAGTAGTTGGTAGTGTCTGCGAAGATTATCAAAGATCGCCGATAATAAATATCACTAATCGGCATATTAATAAATTTACATTTATATATTTTTTTATTATAATAAATTTATTAAAATTCATAAAATAGTTTATTTGTTTTTAAAAAAGGAAGTCATTTTTCTTGAAAGTGGCTTACTTTTCTTTGAACAGAAAAATATTTTTCGTTAATTAATTTTTTGAAATGTTCCAAATGTTATATATATATATATATATATATATATATATATATATATATATATATATATATATATATATATATATTAGGAAAATATTTCTATGGAACAAATGGAGGCTTGATTTTTAAATATTTTCTTTTTTTTGTAATATTGGTCCAATATATTTTCATGATATATAGGATTTCAATTGATTAGGTTGATTTTAGTTTAGGACTTATTATTATCTATATTTATTTAATAATTTTAAAAAATTATAATATGTATTTATATAATTTAATATGAATAAAATCTTAATTAAATTAGAATTTTACGAATGACATAATTTTTATTTATTTTAAAATAATTTTTTATTAATATATATATATAGAGAGAGAGAGATGATTGATTGTAAATTCTCAGGGATTATGGTTCAATTTGGTCCTCAAACTATATCAAGTAGAACAACTCAGTCCAATTTCACTATTATGGCTAACGGGGTCCTCTAGTATCTAAAAAAAGGTTAAAATAATCCATGAAAGTATTAAAAATTGGAGAGTGGGATATACACGCTATATTCATATGAAATCGAAATACACACTTACACTATTTAAAGAAACTTTAGATATATTGTTTAATTTCATCTCTGCCAATAATCAAAATCCTTAACCAAAAAAAAAAAAATCCCTAAATCTCCTTTCTGCCAAATTTAAAGAAGTGCACTGAAGCAACCATGAGTTCATCCCACAATTTCCTTTAATCACTTCGGTCTAATTAATTGTCACGACCCACCTTTTTAAGCAGCGACCGTCCTAAGGCATGGGTAGCCATAAGGGCACTAAAAACCCGTAGAATCCATTTCACTCATAATCAATTGACATTCATCACATTGAACCATATCCCACGACCGTAATCTAATCACATTTCCTTGTTACCCATTACCTGCCATCATTTCCACTTATAATATTATTTACACATATAACTTGTAAAACCTTTAAAATTTCATTTCATGCCTTTAACTCTATGTTCAATAGTTCATACATCATTACAATACCGGTTATGATACAAATCAACTTATACAAACATCCTATAACATATTAATGCTAAACCCTTTAATAACCATTCATGTTACATATAGACCTTATAACTTTTAATAACCATGTAGCTCTAACTTACAACACTATAACTTAACAGAACAGTTTCCAAGCGAAAAATGGGCTTGGGACTTTTACTTTGCTAACTCATTGACTGTACCTGAAAAGTTTAAACAACTACAATATGAGACAGAGTTCAGTGAGTACATAATAATACAATACAGGTTAAACAAATGACGTGAAATTTAATGGTGATTCCTTATAACAATAAAGTAAAGTTGGTCAGAGGATATTCTTATGGAACAATTTTCCCATATATATATATATATGAAAATTTAACTTAAGTTGATTTGTATCAACTGAAGTAAATTTCTCAAGTTATATAAATATTACTCCAAGATAATTTTAAAAGTCGACTAATAAGATTTCAATCTTATGATATTTATTTGAAAAGTTTTATATCATTTAATTCACTACTTTGCTTAATATAAAAATACATAATTTTATACCTAAACAACAAAAAAAAAGTCATTATATCTCTAACATGAAAAAGTAAAAGTTTAGAATAAGTATTCAATATTACAAAATTAGAAATTTCATTTAAATTTTACCTTCAATATTTAAAAGTCTTTATAATAAATATTCAATATTACCTGTTTATTTAATTTTTGTTAAGAATAATATTTTTATCTTTTTAATATGTTAGGCTTTTAATAATAGAAACATTTATATTTTTTAAAAATTAAAAAACTCTTAAAAGATTATCAACTTATAATTAATTTAACAATGTCCTAAATTTTTTTTTTATCAATATCATGCAATTTTCTTCCATTTGTTAAATTGTTATTATATGCATTAAATGTTATTAGTTAAGTTTTATCAATACAAATTTTAAGAAATAAATAATAAAACTTTAAATTTTTATTTTTTTAAATTAAATTATATTTTAAATAAATTATAATGAATCCAAATGGAGATTAACACGTAAAATACGTTTAGAAAAAATTAATTTTAAAAATGTAGCAAGTCTCGTTTCGCAGCGAGCATGAGTAACAACTGAAAAAAAATTATAAGGAAACCGTACGCATTAATTTTTCTACCAGTCTCAATCCTTTTGATTTTTTTTTTTAAATTTAACAAAAAGTGATATATATGCTAAGCTTTTTTTCATTATTTTCATGTATCACTCTTCTCTTTTTTTTTTTTTTTTTCCAATATATCAAATATATTACTGTTATACAATGAATATCAACTATTGAGTTAAAATAGAGGAACATAGGAATAATTTGGTGGTTTGTATACAATGGCAGCGTGATCAATGGTGGCTAACCCATACCCCACCCCGCCATAGACTTTCGCCAGGAACGATGAGTCGAATGCATTGTACGTGTTCCCGTAATGAAAAATAAAATAAAAGAGTAAGACAAAGTACTCCTCCTTAATTTAATTCCAGTATTTCAATAAAAAAAAAATTGATATTGATCTCCAGGTTGTGTTTAATTATATAGATAAAATAATATGTGACAAGATAAAATAAGATAAGATATAATATGATTGGATAAATATTTATCATGTCTTATAAGTTTTAAAACTGAAAAAAAAAATAATTTATAAATAAATTTAATACAATTGGTATTTTATATTTTTTTTAAAGTAATTTAAAAATGTTTTTTTTAGTTGAGTCATAATCCATTTATAAAATAAGATGACTATAGAATAGAATAAGGCAGAATAAAAAGTAATTTTTATTAAGTTTTATACATATATAAAACACATTAAATATTAAATAAATTAAATTAATGTCTTGTTTTGTCCAACGATACGAAATGAATGCGGCCTCATGGTACGAGCGTGTAAAACGATGCAATTACAGACAAACGCATAAATATATATGACATAATATTGCATGGAAATTTGG
The DNA here is from genome assembly GCA_947687605.1 of Reutealis trisperma. Lineage (NCBI taxonomy): Eukaryota > Viridiplantae > Streptophyta > Magnoliopsida > Malpighiales > Euphorbiaceae > Reutealis > Reutealis trisperma. The sequence goes on from CANTUT010000003.1 coordinate 7,906,500, forward strand.
CAAAAAAAAAAAAATATATTGCAAGGACAGTGACAAAACATGCGTATTAATGTAGGCGTATGTGTTGTTATTCGCTTAGATTCCTTCAGCAATAGAATGCTTCATGTGATTGACTATTTGTTCATTCATTATTCACGAGTGAGCTGTTAATTTCTGTATCTTCAGAACTGCATGATTTGTGGCTAACCTTCTTTGCACAAAGGTGAGGTGCATAATTGAGAAAATGTGATCCGCCAATTATATATGTATACGGTGTTTTATATGATTCCTTAATTTTTGAAAAAAGTAATTTACTTTATTTGAGAAAAAGAGATAGTTTTTATGAAAAATAATAATTTTATTCATATTTTCTTATAAATTAATTTTTTTTTTATAATTTTTTTAGTCATGAAAAAATTTTTAATTTTATGAAAACATGACTTTCTTTTTGCAAAAAATAATTTTACGAAAAAGAAAATTAATTTTGTAATTACAAAAAAGGCTCTTTTATAAAAAATTATAATCTTTTTATATTTTTTCATAAATTAGATAATTTTTTTATAAAGTTTATAGGTATATAAATTTAAAATATTATTTTAATTATTTTAATACTTCTTATTTTTAATTAGTAAAATATAATAGTAAATTAATTTAATTATAATACTTTAAATATTTTAATTATATTTATTATTTATAACTATCCTATTGGCTGTAAAAAATAAAATTTTGTACTTTATTTTAAAATAGAGTAATATAAAAATTTATCTATACGATACATTTAATAAGAAGATTGTGATTTTTTTTAAAAAGAGTAATATTTTTTCTTAATTATAAAATTATTTTTCTGATAAAATTGTTGTTTTGTATAAAATAAATCATATTATAAAATAAATTATATTTTCGGAAAATTAGAATTTTTTTTGTAATTAAGTAAAATTGCGAAAAAATAGTTTAATTTATAAAAAAATATAAATAAAATTATAATTTTTTGTAAAAAAACTATTTTTTTTTGCAAAAAAGTATGTTATTTTGTTTAAAAATAAAGTAATCATAGAAAATATCATATATGTATATATATTTCATTTGTCCTTTTCATATATACCTAATCTTGGTCCTTCACAAAGTTCTTGTATCTCTCCCTCTCTCGCTTTCTTCTCTGTGAAAGCAACGCTAGGGTTTCAGTTTAAGGTTCCCGCAATGACTTTGGTCATCAGTTAAAATATTTTTATTTTTCCCTTTCATTATATATTTTCTAGTGTATTTCTATTAAATAAGCTGCTTGTGGCCTCTATTTTAATAGTTTTGGCTCTTGCTCTCCATGATTTTTTTTGGATCTACAAGTTTTTTCACCAACGACTGTATTGCCAGTCTTAGATATGGCGACGTCCGTTCTACTCACCAATATGTACTCATTTTAGTGAATATTGGTCTTGCACGATGGTGGATGAGGGAAAGAATGATTAGCGATGGCTCTACTTCCTTAACTGCATTTATCTAGGTTCATTTGTGTTGTGGAGCCCCTGGTAGGGGATCGATTCCTCTAAAGCTATGGATTTGATCATTTCACCAAGAGGAACCCGTTATCCGCCATGGTGACACTGCTTGGTTTTTTTGTGGTGGAGGGTATTTTTGTAGCTTTGAATTACATGTTTTTTGGAGATTAGCTCAACCACAAATGTCCAATATATTCTAAGTTTCTCCCAGTCAAATCCTAACCTCTTGCGATAGTGAATGGTATGTCAGAAGAGAGCTCCAGTGAAGAGAAGACCAAGGAAGATCTGTATCATTTCCTCTATTTTCTCAGCCCTAGGGTTGTTTCTGTAATGGGTTTAAAGTCTAAGTTTTCAAACCCAATTATAGGTAGTTGTTTTTTTTATTATATGTTGGCTTTCCCCTATATTTTATTGAGTTTTTAAATATTTTTATTAAAATGACTTTTATACCCTTAACATATTTTTAAATTGATTTTTATACTTTTGACTTTTAGTTATATTAATTTTTTTCTTTTATACTTAGGTGGTGTTTAATAAAACTAAAGATTAAATATTGAAAATTTAAATACTAGATAAAATTAGTGGTATAGTTTTTAAATAGTAAAAATATTTTAAAACTTAATCATTTATTTTATTTAATATAGATTTTAAATTAAAAATTTTGACTTATTATTTTAAATAGTTTTTAACTTAATTTAGAGTTTTAAAATATAGTTATCAAACAAATTTAAAATAATTAAGTGCTAAAAATTTTAATTTTAATTGTTGAATGGTATTATTGGACACCACCTTATTTAAATAATTTTCAGTAATAACATTTATCAAACAAATTATTATATTCAACATTTAACAAAATTTCAGTATTTTATTATATTTAATACTTAAAATTCAACACTTAATTTTTTAACGCTTGATTTTCAATTTTATCAAACGCCACCTATATCACCAATTCCTATGTTTATTATTATTATTATTATTATTATTATTATTAAATATAAATCCTACTATAAAATTTCTTTTTATGGAAAATTATAGAAAAATTTAATTCCTATTATGATAAGATTATATTGTGTAGTAATAATAATAATAATAATAATAATAATAATAATAATAATAATAATAATAATAATAATAATAATTCAAAAATAATTTATAATAAATTTTGTATGTATCAAAATACTTGCCTTTGGCATTTAATACTACGGATGAAAGGTTTAAAGATTTTTTTGAGGAAGGGAAAAGAAATATTTGAATTTCATTAATTGAAAAAAATATGAATTGATAATTTGATATTTACACAATATCCCATTAATATAAATATTTTTTTAGGAGATGTTTTATTGATATAATTATCATAGTATTTTATATATTTTTTTTAAAGATGTGAATTGTGAAAGATCACATAAATATAAAAATAATCATTATTTATATATCACATAATAAAATTACTGTCATAAACTTATTACGTAAAATTATTATTTATATAAAAACAATCATTATTTATATATCACATAAAATTATTTATTTAACTTTTATATGAAATTTTAAAAGAAAAGAAAATAATGAATGTATAATTTTGCAAAATTTTCCATTTAAGAAATTTCTAAACACATTATTAATCTGAAAAAGATTAGCTTTTTAAGTTTCAAGTTACCGTTGTCATAAACTTTACTAAAGATTAAACATTAATATCTACTAGATTATTATTAGTTAGTAGATTATATTATTTGATTAGAATTTAGACATATAACATTACAATTCTATTTTAGATTAATTTTTACTTTTTGTTGATTTTAAAAAATAAAAAATTATTAAAAAATTATAAAATACATTAACTAATTTGAAAATTAATATATTTTTTTTCAATTATAGACTATATACTTTGTCTTAAAAAAATATAGACCAAACACTAATAAAAAAATATCACTTTTTTTAATATAGAAACAAATATCACTAAATATGAAAAAAAAATTAATTTATCAAAATATCAATAATATTTCAAAAAGAATTAATAAGGATAAAGATAAAGCCTATAAGATTTGGGCCCATATCACAAGCCAAGTCTAGATCTCCTAGAGGTCATTTCAAGCTCAGTCCACGTGTGTCTCCTAGAGGGACAAGTGTCTCATCTCGAGCAGATAAGTGCAAATAGGTATACTTTTTTTAACAAAGGACTTGATAGAAGACTCTTTGAGCAAAGCTCTTTGATTTGTCATCTTTGAGACCTTTCTGACGGCTCAAGCCTCTAAATAGACTCTTTGATGGTTGCTCCCAATCTCTTCTCTTAACAAAAAGGCAAAAGATTGGTTATCTCATCTACCACCTCTTGTTAATACAAAGGCGTCTTCTATCCACCCACATGTGAGGTATTGTGCAATTATGACTTAAACATGCTCACTTGCCATGACAGAAGTATATCCTCTTGACACGTCATCTTCACCTATCTCAAAAAGGGAGATCACCAAGTATAAAAGGAAGAGACCAATGCCCAAGACAAGTTAGCTAACTCTATAATCTCTCATCTCCTTCTATACACTTAGAATTCTCTGGTCTTCAAGAAGCTATCTCCTTCCTTCAGACCTTATACTTCATTAAGTTTGATACTAACTTAAGCAACGGAGTGGCCCCCCTTTGACACAGCTTTTCTCTTTTGCAAGTTCATCATCATCATTTTTGTTCTAGTCCTAAACCACACTAAACCTAGATTATCTACTCTAAGTTCATCCTCTAAGATCAAACACTAATCAAAATGGCACATCTGTAGGAAATGACTTGTTAGGTATTTTTGGGTAAAAAATGGACATTTCTCTTCTTCCTTTGAAGCTTGCCATACTAGCTTGCTTTTCTTCTATGTGAATTATGACTCCTCACAATGTTCCAAAGATCTACTTTACACCTGTAAAAGAAGTTTTTACCTGTACATGCAACATGACTAACCCAAATAAAAAAGATACACCTCTACCTCCAATAGACCTCACTCTCACCCCAGCCCCCAAGAACACACACGCCTACACCCACCATCCCAAATCCTCAGCCCTTTGAGCTAGCATCCTCCTTACAACACCTAACCAGTCTATTTACTCAGTAAAATGTAGCAGGTCCAAGTAATACAACCTCCAGTCCCATTCCTCCTTAATTAGCACCTGCCATGCAATTCTTGGAAACTGTAATAGCTAACATACAAGCCATGTAGATGCCTTTAGCTCTTATAGCTCCTCATCTACTTATCACTGGGCCTAATTAATGGCCTTTAGCAAATAGAACACTGGCCTTCACATCACTCCTAGCAATTGTAAGCGATTATGAGTGAAAAATGTCAAAGAGATTGTGCCTTTGATCAATAATAAGTCAAATAAGTAAGGATAAGTCTCCACTATATGGTGAACAATAATGTGCACGAATTAGGGGTATGTATTTTGAAGATAGAGAGCATACCAGAGAAGGAAGATGCTCTAAGTGCCTACAAGGGAATGACGAAGAAAGGGAGAGTAGGAGAGGGATAAGAGACAAACAAGGAATATAGATGGTGATAGAAGAAGAGAAAAAGGAAGAAACAGAAAAGGTAGAGGTCTGGATAGACAGTCTTAAAGAAGAGAAGCTTTGCAGTGTGCGTTTTCTCATTAAAACCATCAAAGAGGTCAGGAGGTAACTAGCAAAAGTAAAAATGGATGACGAGAAGGGAAAGAAGACTCCAGATAAGAATTTGACTTTAGCTTTTAAGTCACCACTTGTGAAAAAGATACGTGACTTTAAGATGCCTGAGAAATTCAAATAGCCCACTATCCAGAGATAACATAGGCAATCTAACCTTAGAGTTCATGTCAAGGATTATAAACATGCAGTGGAATTACATACCACTAGTGATGAGGTTCTATACAGAGTCTTTAGAGGTTCATTGGAAGGAGCAGCCAACAGGTGTTTTGACGGGTTAGGAGAAGGAACCATCAGTTCATTCAGAGAATTAGCTAAGAACTTTATGCACCAGTTCACAGCTAGCATCCCTATTAAAAAAAGAACACTATCTTTAGATCAAGTGACACAGATGAAAGGAGAGGCTCTCAGGGATTATATGGCTCACTTCAACAGAGAAGCATTGAAAGTGACAAGACTAGATTAAGTGAGGGCAGTTAAAGCACTTCAGAATGGCACTACTCATGTAGGTTACTTCAAGGCCTTGTGTAGATATGCATCTCAAACCTTAGAAGAAGTGATGGCCATTTCTCAGGAGTACATAAGGCAGGATGATGCTTACAGGTCTAGTCAATTTTCGAAGAGAAATAGGAATGAGTCTCAAGTTCTAGAAGAGAAAAAGTCAAAGAGAAAAGAAGAAAAATTGAATAAGATAGAGTAGTAGGATGGGTTAAAGAGCAAAGGACCTGGGAGGCCCCGATTCGATGCCTCAAAGTTGATGCCTCTTAATGCCACACCAACTGAGGTGTTTATCTCCTTCCGGAATTAGAATCTATGGGCCAAGCCTAAGCCAATCAGAAAAAATCTAGAATTTAGAGATAAGACCAAATACTATCTCTTCCATAACACTCATGGTCACAACACTAATGATTGTAGATCATTGATGAAGGAGATAGAAAGGCTTATCTAGTAAGGATACCTAGGCAGATGTGTGAAGGATTAAAGGGAAGGGGACAAAGACAGAGACAGGGATGAAGCAAGCTCCAGTTGAGATAAAAACCTATTTAAGGAAAAGTCGTAGGATTCCCTCTTAAAATTGGCACCTCTGTTGAAGTAGGCACTTCAGTCTCTATAGCCCCTAAGAAAGCAGAAAAGCAAATAATTAATAACACTTCCAAAATAGTGAAAAATAGAAATTGAAGAAGGCAAGTTAATTAACGTATACCTACTGTCTCAGTTGCAGTAGTGTTATTGGTTGAAATTTCTAGGGGAGCTCCAAAAGTAATGGGCTCTTCGACCTCTGTTGCTGCAATAATAGGCTCCCTATCCACTATTGCATCACTGAAAATCTCTTCTATCTAGATATGGACGATAAGAGTTTCAATTGCCAAAGGCACTCTTCTCTTAATTTAAAAGGATGCCCCATTATTACTCCTATGCCCATCTCCCTTAGTTGCCTTTCCTTTTCACAGGCGATTTCTTCTTCAAAAGCCTTTAAAGCCTTGTCTACTTCATCAACCCACTCATGGACTTCAGCTTCAGTCTTTGGAGGTATTACTCCAGCCTCCTCAGCAGACCTCTTCAGCATCAAAGTGAGGAGAGCTATTCCATCCTCTTCGACCTTTTTAGCCCTCACTATAGCTTTTTTAGCCTCTTTGGCAGACTCTTTAAGGAACTCCTCCTCTACGTCATTGGAGTAGTCCACTAAGGACGGAGAAGTCCTTGTCTTTTTCGCTTTAGCCTTTAAGGCCTCAACAATTATTTTCTTTCGGGCCCTCTTCTTTGTACAAGATGACTTGTTAGGTTATGTAAACTTCCCTAGTTTTCAACCTCAGTCAGTTTTATAGCCTTATTGGGTCTCTTTGACACCATAGGCTTCTTTAGTTGTTTCTCTTTGCGAGGGGCAGTAGGTGGTATAATTTTTGGTCGAGTCTGCTTGTTCAACATCCTCTTCGGCTTCAGCCTTCTAGTGGCCTCATCGATTAGAGGCAATAATACTGAATGCTCTATTGGAATGGGAATAATTCCCTCTAGTCTCTTGTCCAGCTCATCTTAGTAGTTGAGCTTCTCTTTTTTTGCCAAAAATAAAAGAACAAAGTCAGTTAGTTAAACTTTATATATAAAGCAGTGAAGCGAATAGGAATATAAAGCAACGAAGTGAACTTACCTATGCACTCTTTTAGCTCAGAGGTATACTCAAGCTTCTTGATGTCGTAGGTGCTTTGACCTTGGATTAGAGTCTTGATGCTGTGAAGCTTCTTGGTGCTCAGATCCTTTGGCTATTCTGAAAAGGAGCTAGGAGAAATCATCAAATAGATAGGAAATTTGAACCTGCTTGGTCAGGGTTGTTCGCATTACCAACGCTAACTTATTTTGCCAATCCACCACTTTATTGTACTTCCTTTTCAATAGTTCCTTTTCGAACTGCAAAAAGTGGTGAAGACACACCCCTCGGTAGATCTGCCCACCTTAAAGAAAACTTGGAACATCTTCACTGTGAGTTGAATCTTCAAGGCAATGCAGATAACCTCAAAGTAGTGCATCTCTCTGATGGCGTTCTGGTGAAGCATCATTGAGGTCACCCTAAAGTAATTAAAGCAATCCACCAAAAAGGGAGTGGGGGGGCTATCTTAAGCCAAATTCCATTTGGTAAAGAAAAAAGGCATAATGAGCGTGGTCCTTGGGTAGCTCCTTCAGACTCATTGCGTCCTTTGACGGATCTAGGAACAACCTTTCTTTTTCTTTAGGGATATAGAGCCCAAACTCTTTATTGGGATGTTTCAAATTCTTCTCAAAGCAACAAAGTCACTCTCTTGAGCAACATAAGCAACTTCATGCCATGTCTATTACCATTTCTAGAGTGAAAGAGTAAAGGATGAAGAAGATTAAGAAGAAAGGTGAAAGCTTAAAAAAGCAAAAATGGTAGAAATCACAAAGATTGCAAGGAAAGAAAGAAGTTTTCAAAGTGACAGTAGAGTTTCAAATGAAGAGGAAAAAGGGTTTAAATAGTTAAACTCTTGAGTGATTAGCTTCGGTAACTACTGTCATCATTAAAGATTTTGAAGTTCAAAAAGACTCTAAAACGGTGCTTCAATTGATAACAATAATGAGCATTTATGTCAGACACAACATCAGGAATAGTTCAGATCGGGCCACACGTCCAAGATAGCCATCATAATGCACTCATATTAAGTGAAGCCTCTTTTAATGCAAAGCGGTGCAAATCCTCTTCTTTTTAATCTCCTCAATAAAGTACTTAAATATACTTATCAAAAGAGCAAGATTAAGCTATTTGAAGAGGCATATTCGATGAAGTTTGTTTCAATAAGGTCCTCCTGAAGAGTTCTCTCTTGCTAAAATAGGGGGGTCATTGATAAGGGTAAAGATAAAGTTCATAGGATTTGGACCCATACTACAAGCCAAGACTAGATCTCTAAGAGGTCATTTCAAGCTCAGTCCACATGTGCTTCCTAGAGGGACAAATGTCCCATCTCAGGCAGACAAGTGTAGACAAGTGTACTTTTTTCAATAGAGGATTTGATAGAGGACTCTTTGACCAAGCCTCTTCGATTTGTCCTCTTTGAGACCTTTCTGACAGTTTAAGCCTTTGAACAGGCTCTTTAATGGCTGCTGCCAGTCCTCTTCTTTTGACGAAGAGGTAAAAGACTTGCTATCTTACCTGACTCTTAGTCACTTATCACCTCCTATCGGTACAAAGGCGGCTTCTACCCACCCACACATGAGGTATCATGCAATGATGACTTAAACATACTCTCTTGCGATGACAAAAGCATGTCCTCTTGACATGTCATCTTCACCTACCCCAAAAAGGGAGATCACCAAGTATAAAATGAAGAGACCAATGCCCCTGATACGTTAGCTAACTTTGCAATCTCTCATCTCCTTCTTTACATTTAGAATTCTTTAGTCTTCAGGAAGTTATCTCCTTCCTCCATACCTTATACTCCATTAAGCTTAATACTAACTTAAGCATGGTAGTGGCCTTGCCAAGTAGAGGTAGAGCTGACTTCAAGGCGAGGCCACATATGCAGCTGCTTAGGGCCTCCCTAATAATAAGAGGCCTCATATTTTTTTAAGAGTTTGTTAACATAGAGTTAATTTTTTTTACGCTTTTGACCATAATGTGTGGATTTAAAAAATAATTATCCATGATATTTGTCAATACATGCTCTTTAATTCCAGGCATTAGATCAAAATAAATCTAACAGTCATGATTGATTTATGTGATTTAACTTTAAAACCCTTTCTATATGCTTTTTTTTTTCATTGACTTTCTAGTTTCTACTTGCTTCTTCACTTTCAGCTGTCTCACTCTTGTCTCTTTCTTTATCTGATTCCCAAGTTAACAATTATTGATATATATGGAATATGGAATACTCAGGATTTGAAATATGGAATATTAGAGAGTATTTTAGATAAAATCAATACTCACTCCATTCCACTTTAAGTATCATGTAAAAACAAAATATACAGATCAAAATAATGATAAATGACTATACATTTTATAAAAAATTTATAATAATTTACCTAATTACCCTTTTTAAATAATACTAAGAGTGTGTTTAGGATTGCATTTGCCAAAAGTGTTTTTCAACAAAATTTTTTATACTTTTTTCAAAACTGCTTTTAAATAGAAACAAGTAAATTGATATTTTTTTTATAAGTAGGTTTGAAAAAGCAGTTTATAGAAAAAAATAAAAATCAATCAATTAATTAAAAAAAATCTAAAAACACTTTTTTAACCTCTAACAGTAATCTCAAACACACTCTAAAAAAGAAAATGAGTAAATTAGTTAAAATTAGAGGGATTTAATAAATAAGGAAAAATTTAAAATTTTTTAATTAATGTTATCTTAAATTTATAAAAGAGACACTTGAAGTAAAATGGAAGAAGTATAAAATTTACTATTTTAATTAAATTAACTAATTTTTGTTAATATATGTGAAAAAAACAAATATGATTATCTTTTAAAGATTGAGAGAGTATTAATTAGTTGTCTCAAGCTATTTTACAACTTTTAACTACAAGCACCCATTTCTGATTTTTTTAGCATTAGAGGAAGGAAGTAAAATTAGATTTATTATCAAAATCATACTTTTATTTATTATTTAACTATATCTAATTGTGCAATTTTTTTTCTTTTAACTATAGTTATCCATTTCTATTTATTTGATGGTTTTTTTTTTGCCCAAATATTTATTTGACAGTTATGTAACACCTATTACAGTAGGAATTTTCAATAATCATAATACAAAGTGATTGAAAAAATTTTCAAAGGAAAAAAAATAATTTACTATTTCAATATGAAGCTAATTTATAGTCAGTATTATAGTAGACTGAGAGAACAATTTTGTTTTATTATTTTGAATTTTAAGGGATAAAATTACCTATTTTTTTTTCCCTTAAACATTACTATTTACACTTATTGATAAAATTGAAAATTGAAATCATTTTCAAATGGGAATATGCATTGGATTTGAAACGTTGTGTTTCATGCACTTGTCAATTTTCATACAGCAGCTAATTATCGGTGCATTTTTCAAATTCATTAATATTCCACGTACGCAAATTAAATAAATATTTGACCACATTCATATGCAGTTACGTACACAACCAAATAAATATTTTGCATTTTGAGTGCACGTGGCACTCGCATTTTAGGCTCTCAGTCTCGGCTGTCATTTTTACAACTAAATTCATTTGTCGATTTGTTCGCTACTTTTTTATATAACAAACTAATCACCGATTGATTTGGCAAAAAATAAAAAATCACTGTTTAATATTTTAAATTTTTATTATGAATATATTTAATATTTTGCTAAGCATAAAGATGTTAACACTCTCTTTATATCTATATGTAATTCTCTTATTATATTTTATGTATATAGTAATAATATTATTAAAAATTAAAATTGCCCCCTTAAAAAATTAATATTTATTTCATTGTCATTTGTTTATTTAAAAAAAAAAAAATAAAGGGACACTCCTTCCCTTTCTCCTCGTTGCTTTGCTTCTCAATTAACAAAAATGGCTTCTCTTTATACTTAAAATTAGACTGTTCCTATCAGTATCATTAGACCCATCACTAACTCCACCACGGGCACCCCCATTCGCACTGTGTGAGTTGACATGTTTAAGGGATTATATATATATATATATATATATATATATATATATATATATATATATATATATATATATAATTAAAAAAGAAAGCATCTCAGAGTTAAAAAAAAAAAAAAAAAAGTAAACAGAAAAAGGGGAAAACCTAAATTTGGCAAAATAGCAAGAATATATGTATATAGTTAATAAAATATATAGTTAATAAAATAAATTTATTAACTAGAAAGATCAAAAACATATTACGTACTACAAAAATTTGAAGAGGTACTTCAATTAAGCATGAAAATTGGATAGCGAAAATATAATATGATACTTCTATGTAAATCTATTTCAAGAAATTGAAAGATTGTTCATGAGCATTAGCTATTGAATGTGTTTGCAACTAATTTTCATGTACACTGATCCCTCAATGCCATCCACAACTTTGATGATTTATGTTGAAGATGATGAACATACATGATTTTTTTGATGGATTAAAAAGTTAATTGCAGAGTTTCTCAAAATGATATAAATGAGTTTCAGTTGGGCTAGAGAGAAAGTGAAAGAAAATTTAGTAAGAAATGTTAGACTGATCTGATGTGGTATAAAAAATTAAAAAAATACTTAATTAGCTTGTCACGTCAATTTTTCGTTAAAATTCTAACGAAATATTGGATGGAATGATTTTAACATCACTTATAATAATAGTTTAAGTATATTTAAGTGACTTTTTTTAATTAGAGACTATAAAGTGCATTAATTGTATGTTAAAAAACGAGTAGGTAAAATTAACTCATAAAGTTAAGCTAATATAGAAGCAAGTTTTTCCATATAATAAAATAATAATAATATTCTTTTCGCTTTAAATTAAAATTTCTGTATTAGTTTTTATTAGTTCTATTAATTAGTTATATAATTGTTTTTTTAAACAGTTGAAAAGGAATCAAATATGAGTTTATTGCTCAGATCCTATATGCACTTACATTGCCTTGGTGTGCAATTAGTTATATATATATATATATATATATATATATATATATATATATATATATATATATATATATATATATATATATATATATATATTGAACAAAATGTACAAGACTAATGTGTTACTATTATGGAGTAAGGGTACTTTAAAAAGTTTAAATAATATTAATTAATTTTTTAATTTGTATTAAAAAAGTAAAATGTATTATTAATTTGAAATAAGGAAGTAATAATTAATAATAATAATATAATAATAATAATAGTAATAAAAGTAAAAGAAAATTCCTATTATAGTCGTTGTTGTCTTATTCATCTCTAATCTCATTCTAACATTCTATTATTGGATTTAAATATCAAAAGTTCTTATTAAAAGTTGATGAGGAACATAAATAGCTCATTTGTTTTATGTGGGCTTTATGGATTAGAGGCTCATATTTGTCTCAAATCCTCAAAGGTCCTTAAGAAAAAAACGAAGCCCATTGAGTAAGATCCTAATGGGCCTATAGGTCATGCTCATTAGGCAAAAAAATACTGAAGGAATTTAGCTTACTTCGACCATAGGAAACTTGCTGAGCAAGTTAGCCTTGGAGTGGTCGATAGCCCCTGATACAAATATCATATCAACGGGCACGAAGACACTCTTTCAGACAGTTTGTCCATATCCTAACACAATACTCACCAAATGTTTCTGAGGAAAGGAAAAAGACCATGCTCCCACTACCTTTATACCCGCTATGCTAATCAAAGGGGGTAAATGTCAGAGAACTCTCTTGCTCTCTCTCGAAAAGGTGGCAAATTTGTCTCATTCAGAGTCATATAAAAAGAAAGGACCAACATAGAACTCAGGTAAATAGAACTCTACACTTTTTTATCTCTTTTATGTTACAAAAATACTCTAGAACTAGGAGGAAAATGACCTCTCTGGTCATCAATATTCAGTCATACTGACTTGATCGTTGAAGGATTTTTGCTAGGCAAAAGGCCTGGCCTTCTCTTGACTCTTTCTTTGTTTTTTGTAGATCTACTTCATCGGGCCCAGCCTCCAAGATCCAGCCCATTACTTCACCTTGATCTCATATAAATTAAATTGGCATCATCTGTGGGAAACGTTGGTTGATCTTCTATTATCACCATACCTCATTCAAATATGCAAAGAAAATCCACCACTATGGTTAACTCAAACAACCCTGAATCTTCAAGCCCCACAAACCCCAGACACTCTTCTCCCCCACCTACTGAACCTCCTACAGCAACCTCCATTGACCTGAATGCTTCGCTTCAACTCCTTCTTTCTCAACAGAATACGGTTCGACCAAGTCACACCCTCTTGAATCCCGTCAATCCTGACCTCGCTCCTACTCTACAGTTCATCAACACCGTAGCTGTATTTGTCAGAGCTTCCTAGCAGCAGACTCCTCTAGGACAGACTCTCACTACTGTCCCTGAAACTATTCCTAGGAGGAATGTAGCTTGAACTTTGGAGTATGAAAGACAACCCTAAGTGACCACAGGAGTCAGTGAAGAACAGTTGATGAACTCGAGAACTAATTTGGAGGTAAGTTCTGAAGGGAGGCGCAAGATAAGAAAGTTCAACGGAGGAAGAAGGAAGCACTAAGGCCTCACTTCCGAGAGTGAACATGAGTGTTTGCATGGAAAAAATTTCTCATGCAAATGATGGAGAGCGAAGTATGGTGCAAAGTAGGGGAAGGAGTGAACAAAAAGGAATAAGACATGGAGAAGGAGAAAGCTTTGAGAAGCACTCGAAGGGGAAAGAATAGGCTAGAGGAGAGCATTTTGTTGCTAGTCACCCCTCATAAACTTGGTACAGGAGATCACCTAATACTAGCAACAATCGTTGAAGGAAAGAAAGGGAAGTGAGAGATGTTATGAATAAGTTTCTGGAAGAGATGAACCAAGGTTCCAGCAGAAAAACAATGGATAAAACCTTAAGGCTTACCTTGAAGTCCCCTTTCATCGGAGCTATCAGGGATTATCTTATGCCCAGTAAGTTTAAACCACCTACGCTAAAGAAGTACAATAGAGAAATTGATCCTACAGTCCATATCATGGACTACAAACATGTAGTTGAACTTCAAACTATAGACGATGAGGCTCTATGCAAAGCGTTTAGAGGATCCTTGGAAGGAGTTGCCACCAGATGGTTTCATAGCCTGAAGGAAGGAGGTATTAACTCTTTCATGGAACTTACCAAGTCATTCATGCATCGATTTGCCTCCAGTATCCCAGTAGAGCAAAAAACCCAATATCTGGAGACGGTAGTAGAAAAAGAGAATGAATTCTTAAGAGATTATATGGTTCATTTCAATAGAGAAGCTTTAAAGGTTACTCACCTGAATTAGACCTTAGTAGTGGAAACTTTGTAGAATGGGACCTCCCATATAGACTTATAGCTATAATTCTAAGAATTTACAGACAATTTATATAAGATAACAATCACTGTAAATTAACTGTAAAATTAAACATAACTCATTCTAGACTTACTGAAGTGAACTTTCGCAAAACTAACTTCAAAAACAGCTCTAGGGATAAAAAAAAAAAAAAAAAAAAAAAAGTTGCTAAAATTTTGAATTGTTGGAACCTCACTGGAGCTTCGTTGAAGTACACATCGACTGCCACATGTATCATTATTCAAGATGTTTTTAGTGTCCAAATGAAGCATGGTTGGTGGCATTGGAAAGATTATGAACTCAAGAGCACAGGTTCATGGCGGTGCTTCAATAGGAAGTCTGATAATAGAGTCATGGTTGAAAAACCACATGTTGCCCCTACCACTGTCTTCCTCTTCTTCTTCTTCTTCTTATTCTCTCTTTCACTCTTTGCAAACAACCCTTTTCTAGGTCCTGAGGCTACCACATGGGCCTCTAGTTGGTTTTTTTTTTTTTTTTTTTAAAGCCTTTAAAAATTTGTAGATAATTCATTTTAAATTTAAAAATTATAAACAAGTAATCATTAAATTTTTTGTAAAAGAATATACTTTAATTTGATATATTAAAAACTAAAAAATGACCACTGCTAAATATAAATTTTTATAATATCTAAATTTAATTTAATTAGTTTCAAAAAAAATTAATTTAATTAAAAATTCTTAGTGTTATAATAAATTAAATATTAATAAAAATTTATTTTAGAAATTAAGTTTAAATTAAGCGGAGGTACGTGTTATAATTTAATAAGCTAACCCAAAGAACTTTAAGTTCAAATATGTATTATTGGGCAGTTGTGTTGAACTATGTGTTAACTAGACTTTACTGATTTTATTTATTTTTTAGTTTTTATTTAATATATATATGGTTTTTTTAAAAGACTCTTCATATGTGCCAAACTCTTTATTATAAAAAGTCATTTTAAAAAATAAAATTTTAATGGACTCTTTATTTTTTAAAAATAAAAAAGAGAGTTGATTTGACTTTCTAATTGTAGAGAACTAAATATCATTAGATATTCTAACTTTAATTAATGTAGTATAAGTTTTCATGTAATTTATTATATACAGTTTTTAGAAAAAAATTAAAAACATTAATGCTCATGGGATAAATTAAAAATGAATAGCAAAATACAGTCAATCCACTTATATTTAATATTTAATAAATTAATAATTTTATTAATTAAATTTTTTTTGAGAAACCAACTTCATTTTTATTAGATAATTAATAATTTAATTATTCAATAATTAATAAAATTTGAAGAAAATTGTTTGTAATTATAAACTATTAGAGAGAATATTTAGAAGTAAAATATTATAATATAGAATATATGATTTAACTTTAGTATTTGGTAAATTTGAAATTTATTTGAAACTTTATGCTTGAAATATAAAAATATGAGATATTATTCAAATTATTCTAAAAGTGAAAGAGTACAATAGTAAAATTTACTAATATTATTAAATTATTATGGGATGAAGTGATTAATTTATTTTAAATAATGAATAATGATTTCAACTACAAAAGAAAATACACAAAATTAGATAATTCAAATATGTATCCACATTTAAATACTCTAAGACATTTATATAAATTAATAATTTTAATATTTAATTATTTTTAATCTACTAAATATATTAATTTGTTAGTTTTTATTAATTAAGATATTTTTTATTAAATAAAATATATTTATTTTTAAAAAATATATTGAAGATGCTCCTAGTCTACTGGACGACGGTGCGTTTAATTTCTTGTTTTTAATTTTAATTAATTGTTAGAATTATTGCTTTGTCTGTTGGTCTCTTAGCCGCCATTAACTATTGATGCAGGAATTTTCCAGATGATAGTCTAATTTATAATAATGGAATTCTTATTAAATAATCTCGTATTGCGTTGGGATGCATACATTTGATTTAAAATTTGGTAAATTTAATTAAGTATTTAAATTAAATCTAAATTCAGTTAATTTTAATAACTCAAATAATAAATTTGACATAAATCTAAATCTAGGATTTAAATTCTTATCATCCAAATAGCCCATCAAATAATTTGTAGTAGCTGTTCCTGTGGTTTGTACTCTACTAAAATTATATTAAATCATTAATTATATTGGTCTATTAGCCTAAAATATCTTAAATTTTTTATTTTTTATAATTTTATCTTATTTTGAAAAATATATTATTATATCCCAAATTTTTAAAATTATTCATAATTATACTCTTGATCAAAATTGCCCTTTTAAACTTGTTTTCTCTTCTAGTGGAATATAATATGGATAAAAATAAAAATAAAATATTATTATTTAGTCTTTTACATATAAATTAATTAATAAGTTCTTCTATCCCTTTTGAGAAACGGATTAAATAGTCTATCGCATTTTTATTAACAAAATAATTCTTTGTTATTATTCAAAATAATTTTTTGTAGTTAAGGACAAATTTAATAATAACATACTAAAATGCCATTGATTATAAGTAAAAAAAAAAATTAAATTGATTAGTGACTTTCTTATTTATCTAAGTAAATCCAAAACTTGGTATATAATTAAGATTTTTTTTTTTAATTCAATGGAACATAATTTTTCTTTTAAAAATTTTAAAAAATATTTATATATTCTAATAATATAAAAAATTATATTTTAAGTAAAAAAAAATTATATATGCACTTCAAAATAATTAAAATGAAAGGTTATATATTTTTTATTAGTGTACATTTTTTTTGGTTATTTATAATAACAATATTTTTTTATTATTTAAAATATATAAAATAATTTTTTATTTTTAGAAAAAATTAGGTGAAAATTTTCAAAAAAAAAATTAATTATAGTTTTTATTAAAAAAAGAAATTAAAAATAGAGACAATAGTATATTAGGTTTTATAACCACATAATTATATGAGGGTATTTTGCTATTTTTCTATTTACTTAGTACAAAATTTTAGTTATTTTCAATGGAAAGACTATTTTGTTAACTAAAACAAATGTGAATGGTAATTTAATTTATTTTGCAAAAGGAGAGATGAATTTATTAATTAAATTAAATATGAAAGACTAAATAGTAATATATCCTTCATAGTTTTAATTCATATCATATGCCACTAGAAGAGGAAAAAAGTTTAAAATAGTAATTTTAATCAAAAAGTACAATTGTGAATAATTTTAGAAGTTAAAGGTATATTATTCTATTTTTAAAGGATATGGTAGAATACTAGAATTATAAAAAAAAAAAAATTCAGGTTATTTCAAGCTAATAGCCTTATTATATTTTAGAATTTTATTTATTTATTATACTATGAATAAATATAGTTTTATAATATATTTGCAAATATCAATTATATAAGGAGAAAATTAATTCAACATTATTAAGTTAAAAATATTATTTATAAATTAAATTATAACGAAATTATATGATAAAAATGCATGCATAATTTTTAAAAATTGCATTAATAAAAGAAATTACAGTTATAATTTGTTTGGTAAAATTATAACAAAGGATCCAAAAATTATTATTATTATTATTGTATATCTACTCATTCTTTTTCCCCCTCATATATATGGATGATATACAATTTCATGATTTGCTTCGAATTATCAGTTTTACTTAATTACAATGATACTATAGATAAAAACCTACTAGTCAATTAAAATAAACGTTTTTGCAATGTTTCATTGTGATATTTTTATTTGAAGGAATAAATTTAATTTATATAAAAATTAAATTTAGACTCTTAAAATAATTTTATTTTATTTCATTATTGAAGTGGGACAATACTTCTTTATTCAGATTTATTAAACAATAAAAAACAATTGATGATTATATATTACATAATGAAAATTGAACTATTTATTTTGAATTCAATTATTAAAATAAAAGTTGTTGACTATGTTATACTCTAACTTGAATAGCTAAATACACATGAATAGCTAAAATACGTCCTACAGGCTAAAAATTAAATAATATAATTAAATTGGTAAAATCAACATTTTTATGTTTCAATATACCCAAATTTTATAATTGAGTGTTTAAACTTATAAAAGTTACAATTTGATGTGTGAATCTGTAAAAAAATTTCAATTAAGTGTAATTTATCAATTGCTAATGGATTACCTTCTAAACGTCAAAGGATGTAGATAAGTGTGCGCATATGGCATTTTATTATTGGTTGGTATTAAATGCCATGGAATTCTAATGTTATAGTTGACATATTCGAGTTAATGGGAAAAAAACCTCCAACGGTAAAAATAATTTCCAAATTCATATAAATTTAGGTTTTCCTTCTAACTACATAGCATTTTTTTTCAATCTCTTTCAATCTTGTACTGAATTTTGTTGATAAATCTTTTATTTCTTTTTTTTTTTTTTATTTCTTTCATCTTTATCTTTTAATCTTTTTCTTTATTGGAGTTCGTGGAAGAATTCAATGTTGCTGTAAATGCGATAGAAAATGCATATTAAGGACTTTGTGGATGAAGAAAATTCTTTGGAAAAGATTTGTGAATTGTGAGTTAGGCAAGGACAATGATAGTTGCAATTTTTTTAAGTGGATTGATCTTGAAATTTGTGGTAGGGTGAAGAGAATATTCCAAGCTTGATTAAGAGGTTGACAGAAGTTCAAACTGAGAGAATAGGTGTAAGAGAAGGGAGAAGTAGTTATGGGCATTGACAATTATCTCCATCTTGATTTTGATATTGAAGTAATAGCAGTGTATGTTTTAGTAATGTTTGATTGAATTGGGCTATGTAATATTTTGTTATTGGTTTATGTAATATGAATCATTATGATTCTATTATGTTGAACTTCAATTGGTAGTGTTTTATATATAAAATTAGATGTTGTTTTATGAGTGATTGATCTCCATTATAGGTGATTGTGTAGTATTCTGGATTTTTTATGTTTATTTGGTGTAGTATGGTGCTATAGATACTATGTGTTTGATAAAATGTTTGAATAAGCATAAAACACTGGACATGTTTCCATTGAGCTATAGCATTGTCAACTAGATATGCTCATAGCACAACATAACATAACATATAACCTGATATGCTAAGGTTAATATGAACCTGAACTATGTATGAACATATACAAAATCTAAATTGCAAAGGCTAACATAGCATATACTAACACATAGATTAGCAAACTTTAAATGCAACCCATTGAGTACACTTGCACCAAGCTTGCACTTAAAGAATACATAGAGTATCACTAACCTGCACTAACACACACTATATGTCACAAATATCACTAAACCTACACTAACAAAACTATTATTGCAACAAATATCACCAAAACTAGCTTGTAATAAACCTGCCAATATAAGAATCCAATTCCACTAAAGTATATCAACTAAAACTGAAGTTAAAAAAATAAACTCAAGCATTGAAAACCTAATATGCTCACACTGCCATTCTTAGCAACAATTATCCTTAAATATATTAATAGATTGACAAAGAGGTTTAAAGTTTACAAAATAATTTGTTTCCCCATAAATTACATAGGTACATGAACTAAAAATGGTCTCAATTGCATATGAGATTATCACACTAAATAAAAAATTGCAGTTTGAATTTCATAACCTATCAATTGACAGAAACCAAACTATGACGCTATTAGGTTGGCCCTCTTGCATTTGATTCTTGGGTAGGATTTTGATGTGATGGCCTTTTGTTGCCCCTTTGTCCAGTCCTTGTTTTTTTAGTTTGTTTTTTTGGTCCTATTGGTTGCCTTCTTATTTCTTGCCTTGTCATTATTGCTCGAATCAACCTTCATTTTTCTCTTACCCCGTTCAATTTGATTCTTTCTTTTTTGCTTTTGCTCCTGCAACATACACTTAAGGGTTAGTATAAACCAGAATGAAACTCAATTCACAATATTAACCAAATAATACCTAAAGCTAAAGTGGTGTGATGAACTGTTGTGAGGCCTCACTTGAGTTTTGGTTCAATCTATTGAAAAAGGATTAAAATGATCATTTGGGTTTAAACTCATGATAGAACTCTAAGATTTAGATTGATTGATTTTGAAGAGTCGCTATTTTAATTTTATTTTATTTGGAAAAAATTTAAGAAAAAAACCTAAATTGACTCTAATTAATATCCTAAAGAAAATGATTACTAACCTCAAAACCAAAGAGGATTCGTAGACTAGGTTTTCGGTTTATTTTAACAAAATTAGTTTGGCAATAAACTTTGTTGTGACTTAAAATTAATTTTATGAATTTTGCATGTATAGTTGAATTGATACATGAAATTCATCCCATTCACAAAACATAAAAGTAAAAGGAAGCAGAAGTTAAATCTAGATTACAAAAAAAAAAAAAAAAAATCCAATTAGGGGATATTTTCTCTATCCTTTATGGGTTATAAAGAAGTCACACATTCTCCAAACTAATTCTAATAAAGTTAATGTAATGAACCAAAAGAAATTAAATTAATGAAGAAGATGATGAGGAGAGAAGTTGTGTAGGCGTGATGCATGTTGAGGGTTGACCTTGTTGAGCTTCTCATGTTGTGTAGGCGTGATGTATGTTGAAAAAGGTTTCATGAACATGCAAGAGTATCGATTATTATGGTACATAGAACCTAAGGTCAAAGGTTAGGGCGATTATATACACAAGGGTGAAGGATGGTTTGATTTAGGAAAAGTGGGTGAGGGTAATTTAGGCAATGAAAATGTGAAAAGACCATGAGGGCTAGGGCTAGAAATGGCTGAAAATTGGACTGAAAGGGGCAAAAGGGTCATTTTCTACGCTGATGGAGCCCACAAGAATCATAAGCTTACAGAACCCGGTACGGCACCGCATCAGACATTTGCGGCACGCTGTAAACAAGGCATGAGGCATCGCACAGGTCTGACATAGCGCTGCACTCCTGTTTTGCGGCAGCCACGTGTAGCCTGGCACGTTTTTTGAGATTTTTTTTTTCTTAAAGATTGGTTGTTGATATGGAGTTTGGGAAATTTGGATGTTTGGTGGCAATGTAAATGAAATCTAAAAAAATTTCTTTCGGAGGCGCTACCCCTGAACCCCTACTCGCTAACCAGTTAGCGGGACTATCATAATAGTTCTGCATAACGCGCTAAATTCAACAAGTGCTAAGGCTGCGATCAGATGTTGAGAGTGTAAAATTGAGGATTCAAAGATGGATTCAAACTAGGACTTGTGCACTCCCCCAAAACTATATTGGCTTGAGCTTATAATTCAGATTGTGTATTTACTAAATTATCACTTTCTTTTTTCTGCTAATTACCAAATTACAAACAAATCAATGACTTAGCAATCATAACTTTGAAGATCACTTTAAGGTATGCATGCAATTTCATAATTTAAATAACAGTTATAAAGCAAGAATGCAGAACTTGAGATTGGAGATTGGTGCTTGTGCAACTAAATATGCCAGACTATGAGTTCAATTGATTTTAAATCACATTTGGATTATTTTGTACCTATAAATTCAATAATGATTATTTACATCCAATTTCATAATTTAAATAATAGTTATAAAGAAAGAATGCAGTACCTGAGATTCGGGATTGGAGCTTATGCACCTAAATATATCATACTATGAGTTCAATTGATTTTAAACCACATTTGAATTATTTTGTACATTCAAAGTCAATAATGATTATTTACAATCAATAATCAATGAAGCAAGTATGAAACTAAACCATAATTAAATAACTAACTTATCTGAGATTGACTTTTGTACCTACTACATCTACTTATGTTTTATTGTGAATTGCTTTGACCTTGAATCTGAGTTGACTTATTGTTAACCTGCAAAATGCTAAGTTGATGTGTGATTTGATAGATTAAAATAATATTTTGAATTAATATATACACTATGATTACCTTACCTTTGCCATTAGTTCTAGATTGTTGGATACTAGCCTCTAAATTTGCATATTGTTGAACCTGCACCTGCACCTCTATTGTCACACTTGACACTTGCAATTACAATTGGTTTACCTTAATGAATTAATGCATTTACCAACTAACAAGTGTTTATATATAAATAATTTAAGGAATTATAACTTACTATCTTAGTGGGATGGGAATGGACTTCTTGCTGATATCCTTGTTGTGTTGTTTGTGTATCCCTTGCTCGCTATGTTTTCCTCTTTTTTATTATTGGACATCCCTTTTTATTGTATCTTTTCCCAAAACATACAGTACATGTCATCATTCTACCATTTCTAGACAGTTTATGCCCATTTGCACAACCTCTCCCATTTCCTTTCTCTTATTCCTTGCTCTCCTACTTGGTTTCTTTTTAATAGGTGGAGGTTGAAGGGGTTCACTACCTATTTTTTTTCCAAAATTTGCTAGAGTTCATTGGATATATCATTTGGGAATATGCTTATATGTATCTATCTTTGGTGTAACACTCATGCACATTATCCAAAGGGTCTTTATCAACTTTAAGTATGGCACAAATGGCGTGACAACAAAAGATCCTAATTAATTCCCACTTCCTACAAGGACAAGTGTCATTTTTAAAATCTAGTATGTAAGTGTCCCCCTTTTATGAACCTTAAATTGTGTTTCACCATTCCATATCACTTGACACTTTCCACTTTCAACATAACTCTCATAGACTTTTTTCCTAATTCTATGACTAAAATTACCTAGCCATTTATTTGCCATAACCTTATTAGCATATAACCTTGTCATAAGCATTTTTCTAATATCTTCTAACATGGATATAACATTTTTGGTCCTAGTTTCTATAATTTTCCTATTAAAGGCCTCAATCAAATTATTATCTATAATGTCATATTTTATATGGATGGTAAAATATGCTCTGCAACAGTGCCTTGGTGGGTATGCAAAATATCTTTAAACCCACTTGGAGAAAATCTCTTGAGCTCAGTCATATTTGCTTCAAAATCTGGCATGCTTGTTGATTTGGCACACATCTAGATATGTCTTTGCAGCTGCCCACTCCTCCCATTCTTTTTCCTCTAAATGGCATAAAGGCGCTAGCATAGCACCTATGTTCAACATTAGGTAATATGTCACTTATTGAATCCAATAAACCCTGCATGACAATATTTCACATCCATATTAACATGTCACATACTATTTGATAGGTTCAGTGGCTATAAGCAAGGTTGAATAATAATTAAAATTAGAAAATTTGATAGATACCTTCTTTTGGTCTGTGATAACCCATCCACTGCCATCTTTAAGCTGTAAGTCACATTTCAGCTGCTCAATAAACCATTCCTAGGTTTCTCTCTTTTCTTGTAATACTAAACCCCATGCTATTAGGAATATTTGATTGTTCCCATCCCTCCAATAGCTGCGAAAAGCTCTCCTTTTATTGCCCTTTTCATAAAACAACTAGCCAAGACTATTACCCTCCTACACCTTTTGAGAAACCCCTTCTTAAACACTTAAATCATATATATAGCTTATGAAAGATAGGGGGTTCCTCCCTTATTGGCCTTATAACCTTCATTTTTGCTATACTTTTAGGATTGCTTCTTTAAATTTCACCTAAATAATCCCAAAGCATACCAAACTCAATTTCCAAATCACCTTGAAGCTTTGCTAATGTTTTCTCCTTTGCCCTTTTCACCTTAAGCAAGCTAGCTTCAATCTTCAAGTCTTCTTTGATCGACCCTTTTAAATCCATTAATCTTATGTTAAAAATACACTTATACTTATATAGGTAATGTTTTGCTAACCAAGCACTAGTGACCCTTCTATTTTGGTATGTAATTTGGCAAGAATGCTCATCCATAAAGCTCTTCATTTTGAACCTATTGCTCACACTTTCACAAGAAGTAAATATCCCCCAAGAACACTTTGGATTTGCATACTTTACTCTGATCTCTATCTTTGTATTTCTTATTAACTTGATTGCTTTTCTGTCTTATAGCCCATATCTTATTAAAGCTTCTTTAAACTATTTTGGGTCATTGAACCTCATACCCAAACAGAATTGAACTTTCTCTGCCCTTCGTTCAAAACCAAGGAACCCTGATATCCTTCTAACAACATGATCAACTTTTGAGTCTTCAGAACTAATTGCACTATATGAATTATCAGTTTTATAGTAGCGTGATGACTCCTCATCACCTAGTAAGTCAAGGATCTCCCTCATGCTACCATCATTTCTACCCTTTGCATCTTCAAAAACTTTTTTGTTCTTATTAAGCTTAAACTGTCTTATAGAGTTTCTTCATTTAAATCCTTCATTTCTTCCTCATCACCATCTTCATGAATTTCATCTTTATAATTTGCATTTGCTGCATCATATTTAAATGTCAATTCTGTCTCTGATGCCTTAACATGAATTGATTGCCTTTCATCTCTGAAATCCCTAGTTGAGTCTTCTTGTTGAACTATAGTGTCAACAAGGTCATGTTCTTGAATACTGGCTGCAGCATCAACTTGATTTCACTCTTTTTCATCACCTAAATCCCTAGATGAACCTTTACCTGGTTGTTCATTATCAATGAATTGACTCCTCAAAACCTCATCTTTGTTCAATTTAACTATAAGGTTACTGAGATCTGTAAAACATCATCCTCACCTAAAACACTCTCACCAGGTCTTTGATCATTTACCCCTGCATTACACCACCCAAAGGACTTGCACCTACCCCTTGAATGCATCCAATCCATCTATAGTAGTATTTACGTTGGTAGCCAACCCTTTACCTATGCTATCACCTTTTATCAAGTCTAAAATATACCTTTCCTATTATGTGAATTTTCTAATAGGTCCAACATTCTCTTTTTTGGCATTTTGTGCTATGTATACAGGTCTACTATCCTATTTTTTTTTTTTTTTAAGACTTTCAACCATATCTTCAAATGATAACTCAAATAACAACTTCAGTCCAATTGCTAAATTAGACTTATCTCGTGGCCTAAAGTGAATGCAAGTCAGCTCTTTCACCTCATTAACACCTTTACATAGGTTAAAACTGCAGGCCAAGATTAGAAGAGTGGCTTTTGCAGCAATTGTATACTTTCTGTGGCTTGAAAGGAATGTTATAATCTTTCAAAATCCTCAGCAAAATGCATAGCAGATTGTTGGCAAAATAAGATTGATAGATTTACATAGTTGTATTGGATTTATTCTTTGATTGGTTTTTTTGTTTTTGGTTTTTGAGTATTTTGTTCTTTTTTTTGTTCTTGCATTTTTTTAAAGGTTGATAGATTTACATGGTTGTATTGAAAGTTTTTTAAAGATTCACATACCAAATTGTGACTTTTACAAGTTTAAACATTTAATTGTTAAATTTGGCCAAATTAAAACACCAAAATGGTGTTTTTATCTAATTAAATTTATCCTTCAATGATGTTAGCTATGTGGTGAACGAATAAGAGTTACATAAGTAGTTATATATCATAATTATATGTTTATTATTTACAGCCTGGCACTATCTCTTTTCGTAAAAAGCGAAAATTAAAAATTAAAAGAAAAAGAGTGAAATTTTCTTCCACTCAGAGCAGTTTTAGTTTTTTTTTTTTTTTTTTAATCTTCCCCCCTCTTTTTTATCTCATTTTTTTTAATGTTTAGCGCGTGAACAAATAATTGAAATGGAAAATTCTATTTTCAAGTATGTCATCATCAAAAGAAAATTCATGTATATAGACCCCACTTTAGTGGGAAAATTCTTACACAAACATAAAACACAACACATTCAAGAAATCTATTTATACGCACTTTTCTTCTTTTAAAACTCGCCTCAATTAACCAAAATTTTTCTTCTAAATTCTTGAAATTCTTATTACTTTTATTATGGAGTCTTCATCATATTCCTCCATTAATAAGGCTTTGATTCAAAATATTAAGGAACAGATGTTTTTGGACGTTGATCCTTATTCCCTTATCGCCAGTTCTGCTTATGATACTGCATGGCTAGCCATGGTTCCTGATACTTGTGACCCTTCACAACCCATGTTCAAGAATTGCTTGGATTGGGTTCTTAGCAACCAAAAAGAAGATGGGTTCTGGGGAGAGTGTGATGGCCATGGCTTGCCTACTATCGAGTGCCTACCTGCCACTATTGCTTGCATTATTGCACTTAAGAGATGGAAAGTTGGGGAAACAGTGATTGCTAAAGGTATATGATCATGTAGTTTATTGTTATTACTATTTTTTTTTTTCCAAGTCTAAATGGTTAGGAATTTTCTGATTGAACTTTTACTACTAAAATTTTTTTAGATGATATATATATATATATATATATATATTCATACTTACTTTAGCACCTTACGTCCATTTATGTCACAAAGACACACAAAGTAAACAATGTTTGGTAATGAAGTAAAAAATAATCTTTGGATATATATATATATTTTAACTAGCTAGCATGGACTTATTATTACTTAAAGTCCAAGTCTAGTTCCCTTTAATTTTAAATTTCAATTAGAAAAGTAATCCAGCTGCGAATTTTCCACACTAAAGTATATGGCCTGATCAGGAATAAAAATTCTGAAAACAATATGGAAAACATATCCACTTGTGGATCAAACTAACCGTTAAAATAATTTGATTTGATTTCTTAACAGAGTATTAATTTGTAAATAATTTGATATATGATAATTCTATTTACAATCTCTGAATAGGTTAATTAACATTTTTTATTATTTGAGTTTCTTTTTCAGGAATGGCATTCATTCAAGCAAATGCTGATAAGCTAATTGGAGAAATATATGAATCATGTCCACGTTGGTTTGCCATAATCTTCCCTGCAATGCTTGAGCTTGCTCATACCAATGGTCTTAATATTATCTTCCCTGACCGGTTAAAAGGGGCAGTAATGGATACATTTTATAAAAGGCAGGAAATTCTTGAAAGGTATATGTATATATATATATATAATTAAGTTTTAACGGTCACCGTCTGATTTAGAGGTATTACAATTATCAAAAAATATCACCCAAAATCATTTAAAATGAAATCAAAGAATTCATATAGCCGACTTCAATTAATTTTGAGATTTAAGGTTTAGTTTTGAGTTAAATATATATTAACTAATTCCTTTTTTTATTAACAGGGAAAAACTTGTGGACAAGTACCAATACCCTCCATTATTAGCTTATCTTGAAGCCTTGCCTTCGTACAATATTGATCAAGAATATATGGTTAAGCACTTGTCTAAGGATGGCTCCCTATTCCAATCTCCCTCAGCCACAGCTCGTGCTTTCATGGCTACTGGAAATAAACATTGTTTAAATTACCTACAATCTCTAGTTCAAAACATTCCTAATGGAGGTTAGAAATATTTTCATTTGATTATTTTAGTTCCTTTCTTTTGTTATAATAAGTCAACACATAATTAATATTTTTTGTATTTATTATGGAAATTAATTAATTTTGTAATATTGTAAAACAGTTCCACCAACATATCCCATGGATGAAGACCTAATAAAGCTTTGCGTGGTCAACCAAATACATAGACTGGGTTTGGCTGAGCATTTCAAACAAGAGATTGAACAAGTATTGGAACAAGTTTATAGGTAATTAATTAATAAATAAATAAATCAAATTTTGAATTGTAGTTAAGAGCTTAAATTAATAACAAAAAAAAAAATACTCTTTCCGTCTCAAAAAGATAGTCCATTATTCTTTTTTAAGATATCTCAAAACATTTGCTCACTATAAAAAATAATTATAGGTATTTGTCCATTTTATCCTTATTAATTGAAAGGTATGTATTTTCAAAATTAACAATAAGTGAAAAAATATAACAAAATTTATGAGTTGGCAAACTATGTAAGAAAAGAAATTAATAATTTTTTTGGGACGGAGGGAGTACTAATTAATTACTTAACTAGTAATTTTTTAATTTGCTTTAATCAATTGTATCAGGAATTACATGAATGAAGAATCATATGCAAAACCAATCAATTCAGTTGCATCAAAGCTATACAAAGATACTTTGGCATTTTGGCTTCTACGGATGTATGGGTATAATGTATCACCATGTATGAGTTCCAGACCCAGTGCTTGCTAATTAATTAATTTTTTTATTATTCTCTAATATTAATGTTAATTAGATGATTAATTTTGAATTTTCAGGGATGTTTTGTTGGTTTTTACGTGAAGAAGAAATTAAAGATCATATTCAAAACAACTATGAATTATTCTCAAGTGTAATGCTTAATGTTCACAAAGCAACTGATCTGATGTTTCAAGGAGAAAATGAATTGGAGGAGGCTGAATCATTTTCAAGGACTTTACTTGAGAAAAGCACACAAATGGAATTGGAAATCAAAAACCAAAAGAATTTCCAATTCCCAATTTTTCACAAAGTGGTATATTACTGTTTATTATTTCTTATCAAAAAACATCACCATCTCTCTCTCTCTCTCTCTCTCTCTCTCTCTCTCTTTATATATATATATATATATATATATATATATATATTCAAACTTTTGAATAATTATGATCTCAAAAACCATTTGAAAGACCCCAAAAAAAAAAAAAAAAAAAAGGCAATAAGACTAGTCAGTCTTTGGCCGTTTCTGTCTGCTGACTCCCCTTTCTTCAGTCAATTTATAATAAAAGACATGGAAAATATTTTTCAGTTTTCATGTTAATGGACAGTATGATTATGGGAAATGAGAATTTTTTTCTAGAAGCACTACCAAATATTTATCCCTTATTAGTTACTAATAAGTTTTTGGTTAAGTGGTATTGTAATCTGTCTCTATAGTTGAAAAATCTAGAATTCGAATTTCTTGAAGTCAAATTACCCCCTTCAAAAAAAAAAAAAAAAAAAAGATTTATCCAACTAATTAACAGACAACAAAATTATTATATATACACAAACATATATGATTCGGATTTATAATATATATATATATATATATATATATATATATATATATATATATATATATATATATATATATATATATATATATATTTTTTTTTTGCCAATTCTAATTTTTTACAAATTTTTTATTTTATGTTGCAACCAATATTACACAGATCAGGAATGAGTTGAGGTTTCCATGGTTGGCACGATTGGATCACTTAGAGAACAGAATGTGGATTGAAGAAAAGAATGTCAATGCTCTATGGATAGGAAAAACCTCCTTTCTTAGGTATACAAGATTTCATACTCATTATAACAGAACTAAAATGAAAAAAATAAAATTTAGGTGAACTAACAAAGTAATTTTTGACATCAGATTTTCAAGTCTTCACAATGACAAGCTACTGCAACTTGCAAAACATAACTTTGAGTATCGACAGTCGATTTACATGAAAGAATTGGAGGATCTGAAAAGGTAATTAATTATAAAAATTATTTAATTTTTGTGTAGAATTA
This sequence comes from Reutealis trisperma, assembly GCA_947687605.1. Lineage (NCBI taxonomy): Eukaryota > Viridiplantae > Streptophyta > Magnoliopsida > Malpighiales > Euphorbiaceae > Reutealis > Reutealis trisperma. The sequence continues at coordinate 7,936,459 of CANTUT010000003.1, forward strand.
AATAACTCATTAGAATTAAAGTTATTCAAAATCATGTGTTGGTTTAATATGACAGATGGTCTAAGGACTGGGGCCTTACTGATATTGGATTTGGTAGAGAAAAAACAACATATTGTTACTTTGCAGTTGCTGCAAGTACTTCACTGCCTCAGGATTCTGATATAAGAACCACAGTTGCAAAGAGTGCAATAGTTATTACAGTTGCTGATGATTTTTATGACATGGAAGGTTCTATCGACGACTTGAAAAACCTCACAAATGCAGTTCAAAGGTATTATATATACAGATTCATATAACACAAATCTGAAAGACCAATCAAATTAGTTTTTATTATGTCCTCTAATTTTTTTTTTAATGAATTTGACAGATGGGATGCTACAGGCTTAAGTGGCCCTAGTAGGACTATCTTTAATGTTCTTGATGATCTTGTAAGAGAAATGGCTGCAACTCACCTCCAGCGCGAAGGAGCTAATATAACAAATCATCTTCGATATATAGTAAGTCTTTAGCAATTTCAATATATATATATATATATATATATATATATATATATATATATATATATATGGTTGATGATTTTTTCTTGCCTGATCTTGACATTAATTCTGACAAATTAATTTGTTTCTTGAAGTGGTATGAGACATTCAATGCATGGTTTACTGAAGCAAAGTGGAGCAGAAGTGGATTCAGACCATCGGCAGAAGAGTATCTTAAAACTGGCATGACATCCATTGCTACACATACTCTTGTTCTTCCAGCTTCTTGTTTCTTGAACCCTAGTTTACCAAAACATAAACTCAAGCCAACACAATATGAAGACATTACCAAATTGCTCATGATCATCCCTCGCTTGTTGAATGATATGCAAAGTTACGAGGTAAATATAACAATATTTATTCGATTTGTTTCGAATGTTTGATATTATACAATTTTGGAAGCTAATTAATTATCTTGTTCAATCACAGAAGGAACAAAAAGAAGGAAAACAAAACTTTGTTTTGCTCCACATGGAAAAGAATCCAGAAGCAGGAATTGAAGATTCAATAGCATGTGTTAGGAAGATTGTGGACGAAAAGAAGAGAGAGTTCATTGAGCATGCTTTAATGGATGGATTTGATGATTTATCCAAACAATGTAGGCATCTTCATTTGTCATGTCTAAAAGTATTTCAAATGTTCTTTGATTCCAGCAATAGATATGACTCTAGCTCAGACATGCTTCAAGACATACAAAGAGCAATATATCTACCTGTAGAAGTAGGAGCATCAAGGTCCATAAAGCTTCCTCAAGAACCAAGGCCATTGATGCCACCAGCACCTCTGCATTTTACCAGATCAGGAAAGAGACATCATCAAATAATTGCTAAATATCAATTCGATCAGAGTTTCAAGAATTACAGCATTAATTATGCTGCTAAGCCTGTTGCTTGGCCTCGTCTAGGAGACCGATCCACGAATGTGCCTGTGTCATTAAACTTCAAAATGTGTTTCATATAACAAAGCTGTTCCGCAAGTCAATACTGAAAATACATCGGTGAAGCAGGCTCGCCTGCAAGTTTGTAAAATTCAAGATATCAGTCACCCATCATTTGGTGGCTTGTATTGTATGGTGTGCTATGTATTGTATGGTGTGCTATACATATATATATTTGGTCACCCATGCTTGTAAGCTGACTAGGATATTGCTTTGTGTTTCAGTTAATAATGAGAAACTGATTTTACTTTTAATAACAATAGGACTTATGCAATAAACTATATTTGGAAAAGAAAAAGCACAAAATTGGTACAAAAGAAAAAAAGATGAATAATCTCAGATGAAATGTAAAAGAATTTTATTATGAACACTTTCCACAAGGACAAAGACAAGTCAAGATAAATGTTTATGCTGATATAGCCAATTGACATCTTTAAATGGAAGTGCAACCAATTACATTCACAATCTAATTACGGCATTGTCTTCTGAATATTTTTTTTCCGGCTTGTGTTGTGTAAGTGGAGCTTATTCTGTCCACACAGACATCGTCCAAATTCAAAATTCTTTTTCCGCAGCATCTCACCAACCAAATGGACCACAGGGTCAAAGGGGTCTAAACTAGGATCCCTTGTCATGGCATAATATGTGCAACGTTGTTTTTACCATTTCCTGTTTTCCATAAGCTGTGGCGGAGTCTCCCCATGAAGAAAGGCTGAGAAGAATTCAGGGGACTCTTTCCGTTTGAGGGTAGGCACATCATGGCCAGCTCCTTTAAATGTTGCAAATGTGAGCCCCATATATTCTTGATACCAGCCACTGACCTGATACAAAGAATAATACCAACAATTATGGGCATTTATTTATATAATTCTATTAACTAAAGTTGAATAGTTCTGCTTTACGCTATTGTCACAATTACCTGATTTTGGTGGTACCAGGGCCTCCACGGTTTAACAATTGGCAGTTTCAGAGAACGAATGCTGTGTCTTGTGGACAGTACAGGGACTCTTCCATCTGTATCTCCACTGAGCCATCCAAAAATGATATTTGTGAGTTTAAAATAGAAATTTTCATTATAGTTCAACTTTTGCAAGTCCATTTTATTCAGGGGAAAAAAATTTAAGATACTGGCTTCTACAAGGTTATGAAAGGTAGGGAATGCAGACCTGTAGAGCCACATTCTAATTCCTGCAGCAATCAGCTTCTTGTTTATGGGAAGAACTGTTGGCTTTGCATTTGACCACATATCGAATACTGTATTACTGATTCCAAGAAAGAATATATATATATGTCAGCTGTTCAGTATAAAAACAACATACATGTATTAATACACATATTTTTAACTAAAATTATAAATAGCACAAAGAAACATGGAGTGTTAGATTATTAGTTGCAGAGAATCCACTCCTTTACTTGGTAACCGTCACTAACATGTAGGGCCTTTTGAATGTTTGCTCTGTTGTAGAAAACTTTTGCATGTTCTGATAGGCATTGATCATAACCAGCCATCATCATTGACATCTGATAAGTATATACCAACCATCAATTAATTCTAGATCCTTAATCTTATTTTTAACTTCAAAAAGTTCACCAAAAAATAACAATACATGATCTAAAAAAAAAATGAAACTATCATTTATTACCATCATAGATGGAGTAAACTTGAATTGTGGATAATTTTTTTTTATGGACACTTTGGGGTGTGGATGCTGTAAATATTTATCCTCTCGTACTGACTTAGCGTCTGTTCAACTGCTAGAATACAATTATGGTCGTACCAAGTATCATTCCTGCTAAAGTTGCAGCTTTGTTTGATTAGCTCATAAGTTTCATCTGATATAACAGCATGGCTCCAAGCATAATCCACCATGCTGATCCAGTCCTCAGTATCACTTATTTGAGGATTACCCATCTGTAATAGAATAGTTGTTGCATAATGTTAGTGTACCACCTACTAGGCTGAATGATCCTGTATTACTTAAGTTTCAACATAAGCTAAAAATTGAGCACACTTATCCATATGTAGCATATCCAAACTCAACAGACTTTTGCATATTATATATATATATATATATATATATATATATATATATATATATATATATACGGGATGTTAACAAACAAAAACTATTATAGATTTCACCGCTGAAAGAACATAAGTAACCCCCTGTCAGATCAGAAAGAGTCTTAGGGTAAGATAACTTTTTTGATTTTATCCATTCTTTAGGAGGGCAAACCATAGGAAGATTGAGTTTAAGGGGGAGAGATCTCCTATAATTGGACCTTAACTGCAAGCTTGAATATATATATATATATATATATATATATGCGGGATGTTAACAAACAAAAACTATTATAGATTTCACCGCTGAAAGAACATAAGTAACCCCCTGTCAGATCAGAAAGAGTCTTAGGGTAAGATACCTTTTTTTATTTTATCCATTCTTTAGGAGGGCAAACCATAGGAAGATTGAGTTTAAGGGGGAGAGACCTCCTATAATTGGACCTTAACTGCAAGCTTGAACTATATTTGCATAGAAATTGCAATTATATCCAAGGCAAGCCCTAAACTAAATGGAAAACAAAAAAACATCCATGTAGCTGAACCTCAAAAATTAGGCTAAATTAAGGCTTAGCTAAGTTGAGCTTATAATACCCTGATTCCCCTGAGGTCAATATGAAGGAAAGGATTCTTGTTCTTGTCAATTATAAGCTCAGCAAGCTCTGGAATATATTTTCCTGTTAATAGATTAATAAGAGGAATGTTAGCATAAGATTGGAATTTAAGAAAGATGCGTGCAGCAAAATCTTGGAATTGTGAGCAGTGATGGAGCCAGAAAAATCTTTCAAGGGGGCCAAATTTTTTTATACCATAATTTATATCCAAGTAGCATATATAACTAAGTTAATTTCTATATAATTTTTACCTAAATAAGGGTAGGCCAAATACAAAATATGAGAAAAATTTAATAATTGTACACCAAAAGAAAGTTGCATTTTGGAGGTTGGGGGGGGGCCATGGCCCTCCAGGAACAACCCCCCTTCTCCCTCAATGATTGTGAAATACCTGCATAGCTCTCTCCTGCAATATAAAGTGGACGAGTTGTGTACAATGGGTACTTGATAAACCACTCATGTAGGAAAGCATAAGCATCAGTGGCTGACAAAGTGGTTCAAACAGTGAAATGATACAAAAATTAGTAATTTTTCAGACACTAGCTACGGAAACCAATATTAGCAATATTCACAGATAATTAACTGTTTGTATGCAACTCACCTGTAAGATCATATCTCAGAATTTCGTAATCAGTACTAGTATTTGAGTAAGAGAAGCCAACTCCAATTGGAGATTCTAGGAATAATAAATTAGCATCTGCATCATTAAATAAGTTAAGAATTTCAGAATCACTACTACAATCATAATGGGGAGCATTAATTATTTAAATTAAACCATAATTGCTCATCGCATATTAGCTTTAAGGCACAAAACTGTGGACCCTGCACACATACACGTATATATATATATATATATATACCTCTATTCCAAGAGAAAGGATTATATTGAGTCCATGTCCATCTTTGGCCAGTAGGAAAGGGCCAATTTCTTGCGTTGCTCCAAGTCCCACAGAAGAGCACCCAGGACCTGAAAGATGGAGCAAGTTATCAACTTTTAGATAACGAAACATTGATTAAATAAAACCCAGTATAAGAAAATGTCACCTCCATTAAGCCAAAGCACAAGAGGTTTTAACTCAGGTTGAATAGTGGCCCCAAAAAACCAGTAAAATAATGCCCTTCCATTCTCTTCATTCACCGCAACGTGGCCAGCATAGTGCTTGAAATTCACAGAAGGCTGCCCAGGTAATTCAGTTACAAGATGCTCATTTTCCAATTGTTCAGCAGCCAATCGCCTGTGCCCAACACCCATCACAGACTCAATTAAGATTACACTAACAAGTGCCAAACTCAACAACAAACCTTTTACCTCAGAAACCGAATCCATGTCCACAATAAATAAATTACTTAAAAACACAAGCCTTTGTTTTCTTTAATTTTCTCTGTGCTGTTCTTGAACAAACACAGATAAATTAAAAGAAAACCTAAAGAAGACAAACTCTTAATCAGATCATAAACATTGTAAATTTTTCAAAATTAAATTCACAAATCTTGAAATTAAAAGAAGATTAAATTGTGAAGTTTGTTATGACAAATTCAAATTACCCCGACATGTGCGGTTCCGGTACAGATATTGAGGGCTCGCCATGTAAGAAGCCTCATGCAAGATTACAGAGTGGAACGCACCATTTTTGTTTTTTAAATAACCTTAACTCGAACAAATTAAAAACCATATTCAGTTCTTCAAGAAAACAAAAACTCAGAAACAATAGGAAAAGAACAAGAAAAAAGAAAAATTATTCAATAAAGCTTTCAAAAATTCAAATATGTAAAGAAACATTCTAAGAGAGTAAATTCATCAGCTATTTCCACTTTATCTTAAAAAAGTTTGACTTAATATTTATATATTTTATAAAACTATTTAATCCTCAACATTTGATTGTGTTAATAAATTAGTTGTTCTATACAAAACTAATCTAATTTATTGTTAAAATAAAAGTGAAATGGCAAGAAATATTACTCAAATTACTATTTAGTCTCTTAAATTTGATTTAATTAACTATTTAATTAATATATTTTTACCATTTTATCTTAATTTACTAGTAAATTCGATAAATTTTAGATAAAATAATTAATTCTATTGACAAAATAAAATTTCAGTGATTAAATAGTAAATTTTATAAAATACATGAACTAAATAATTAATTAAATTAAATCTTAGAGACTAAATAATAATTTACTCTTAATTTTTTCAATAATTGGTATTAAAAAATAATTTAAGAATTTTTTATAAGATTTTTATATATTATTTATGTAATTAATATAAAAATTATTGATAAATGAATACTTTATTTAAACATATAGTTTTTGTTAAAAAATAATTTATACTGAGTGCCTTCTATTCCGCGAAAAATAATTTATTTTTGAAAATATTTTTAATAAAAAATATTTTCTGAAAAATATTTTTAAAAAAATTAATTTTTTATTATTTTATTTAGTTATAATATTAAAAATTTGTTAAAAATATTAAAAATTTTAATTTATAAGACTATAAACATATTTAAATTTATAAAAATTTCGTATCATTTAAATCCTATTATTAAATATAAGAAAAATACATCAAAATGGTAAATTTGATAGTCATCAGTGACCCATGGTAGTTGTCAGTAGTTGGTAGTATCTGTGAAGATTATCAAAGATCGCCGATAATAAATATCACTAATCGGCATATTAATAAATTTACATTTATATATTTTTTTATTATAATAAATTTATTAAAATTCATAAAATAGTTTATTTGTTTTTAAAAAAGGAAGTCATTTTTCTTGAAAGTGGCTTACTTTTTTTTGAACTGAAAAATATTTTTCGTTAATTAATTTTTTGAAATGTTCCAAATGTTATATATATATATATATATATATATATATATATATATATATATATATATAAGGAAAATATTTCTATGGAACAAATGGAGGCTTGATTTTTAAATTTTTTTTTTTTTTGTAATATTGGTCCAATATAATTTCCATGATATATAGGATTTCAATTGATTAGGTTGATTTTAGTTTAGGACTTATTATTATCTATATTTATTTAATAATTTTAAAAAATTATAATATGTATTTATATAATTTAATATGAATAAAATCTTAATTAAATTAGAATTTTACGAATGACATAATTTTTATTTATTTTAAAATAATTTTTTTATTAATATATATATATAGAGAGAGAGATGATTGATTGTAAATTCTCAGGGATTATGGTTCAATTTGGTCCTCAAACTATATCAAGTAGAACAACTCAGTCCAATTTCACTATTATGGCTAACGGGGTCCTCTAGTATCTAAAAAAAGGTTAAAATAATCCATGAAAGTATTAAAAATTGGAGAGTGGGATATACACGCTATATTCATATGAAATCGAAATACACACTTACACTATTTAAAGAAACTTTAGATATATTGTTTAATTTCATCTCTGCCAATAATCAAAATCCTTAACCAAAAAAAAAAAAATCCCTAAATCTGAAGCAACCATGAGTTCATCCCACAATTTCCTTTAATCACTTCGGTCTAATTAATTGTCACAACCCACCTTTTTAAGCCGCGACCGTCCTAAGGCATGGGTAGACATAAGGGCACTGAAAACCCGTAGAATCCATTTCACTCATAATCAATTGACATTCATCACATTGAACCATATCCCACGACCGTAATCTAATCACATTTCCTTGTTACCCATTACCTGCCATCATTTCCACTTATAATATTATTTACACATATAACTTGTAAAACCTTTAAAATTTCATTTCATGCCTTTAACTCTATGTTCAATAGTTCATACATCATTACAATACCGGTTATGATACAAATCAACTTATACAAACATCCTATAACATATTAATGCTAAACCCTTTAATAACCATTCATGTTACATATAGACCTTATAATTTTCAATAACCATGTAGCTCTAACTTACAACACTAGAACTTAACAGAACAGTTTCCAAGCGAAAAATGGGCTTGGGACTTTTACTTTGCTAACTCATTGACTGTACCTGAAAAGTTTAAACAACTACAATATGAGACAGAGCTCAGTGAGTACATAATAATACAATACAGGTTAAACAAATGATGTGAAATTTAATGGTGATTCCTTATAACAATAAAGTAAAGTTGGTCAGAGGATATTCTTATGGAACAATTTTCCCATATATATATATATATATATATATATATATATATATATATATACATATATATATATATATACATATATATATATATATACATATATATATATATATACATATATATATATATATATACATATATATATATATATATACATATATATATATATATATACATATATATATATATATATACATATATATATATATATATACATATATATATATATATATATATATATATATATATATATATATATATATATATATATTATATCTATAGCAGAATAATTCCTTTTATGGAAACTGTGTGTTTCCCTCATAATCAATCGAGTAACGGTCTACGCCTTGCTCACTCTCACATTTCCAGTCACACGTATAACTGATCGGGTCGTACGTACTGGGGACCTTAAACCCTTCCCAGCTAAGGTTCGGATAATCTTTATCCTATCCGCGGGTTCATTACCATTGTGCACAATGTCTGATGTATTACCCCACATCAGAGGAGTATTCTGCTTATCACAGTATCATTATAACATTTTTCCTTTCCATCCATGAAATAATTCAATGGATAATATATCAATATCAATTAGGTTCTCATCACTGATCATATTATAAGATCAAAACAACATAGACTCATTTGGCCAAGTACTATAAAGAAATATTTGATTCACTTGGGCTTAATAATCAAGAAAGTATCATATCAACAATTCAATATTCAATAAGCAAATTAAGCTTATCAAGAAATCAAGAATGTTCAATATACAATTCAAGCTGATCTATGAATCAAGGAGCATTATAACAGATGGTTCAATATCAATGAGCAATTCAACTTATCAAGGAGTTGGCATACTTTTAACAATAAGGTTTTCAAGCAAATAACATGAAACATATTATATTATTAAGTACTCACCGTGGACTCCTTTGCTCCTATGTACATTTGACTTTGATACGATTAGTGCTTCTCGCACTTTACCCAATATCCTTGACCTTGTTATTAGACTCTACACATTGCATTTCAATCATATATCAGTCACTTCCTCATTATCACACTACTTAATTTAATTTAACTTATTAACACTTCTATCTTATTCACAACTTAACATTTTTAAAGTTAAGATGTCCTATACTTATACTTACTACTTTTCCAATAACTCACTTAAAAAAATAATTCTCTTTTCTTCTAATTTCACATTTCAATCTTCATATTATTCAAGTAAAATCGATTAAGCAATTTCCACCAACATTTCCATAAATTCAAATTATCCACAATATCACAATCAAATTGTCCAACCCAGACCTTCAATACATTAATCCCATCCGCCCATTTCATTCCTCATTATCAAGCTAATAACCACTAATTCGATTCAATCAATACCCATATTTACATCTCACTTCATTCTTCCAAATAATTCAATTCAATTAAATTAATTCTAATATCAACATTTCACTTCAATCTTCCAATTTAATCATCAACAATACTCAATAATCATATAAATAACAATTAATTCAATTCAATTATCTCATTTAATCACTTAATTCCAATAAACTATTTACCTAAATTTTTACAAATAAAATCATAATTCACTATCTATACACAATTAGAAGTCGGTATTTATACCATATGGCTTAGTTTAATGAGTCGGAGCTTCTGTCCGAATTTGTCAGTTTCAGAGGTCATCAAAAAATTCCAACGACGACCGAATTACGATTTGATGATACCAGCGGTTAGCTTATGGTGTGGGGAGTCCGAATATCACTTTCACTTTCTATCACTCGCCGCCGTTTGGCCGAAAAATGCCTCAAAAATTTTGATGGCTCAATCTCCGGTCTCCCTCTCCAGTCATCTTCAGCCGGCGAACTAGGTATCAAATTGAAGCTCGTGGCGAGGCTGTTCCATAGACACTAAAATCGCCTTCATCCGCCGTCGAAATCGCTAGAAATTGAGCTTTAAACTCTCGGCGCTAGCGAAGCTTGTCTCGCCCGTACGCCGCCGTTCACCAACCTCTTCCGTCGCTATTGCTTTCATCGCGGTCGCTGGAGCTCGAGGAAGGCCTGGGCAGTGGCGGTGTGGCCCATGGCCAGCCATAACTCAGCCAGTAACTCTCCCTCTCTCGGCCGCTCTGTCTCTCTCCTGCTCTCTCTCTCCCGATCTGTCCAGTTTCTTCTTCTTCTTTCTTTCTTTTTTTTTTTTTTTTCATTTTCTGTTTTAAACTTATACATACATATATATATATATATATATATATATATATATATATATATATATATATATATATATATATATATATATATATATATATATATATATATATATATATACACACACACACACTAACTTTAATAACTTTAATAATAATAATAATAATAACAATAATAATAATAATATTTGTCATATGAATTCTAAAACAATAATTTTAACCAAAATATTAATTTCATCATACTATCCATTAATTATAATATAAAAGTCATAATATATAACTTCAAATATTAATTACATAAATTTCTATATTTTATAATAAAATTCCAATTTCTTTAGTTTAAAATTTTATCCAAATCAATAATTCATTTAATAAAATATTCTCTTAAAAATATTAACATAATAATATAATAAATCAATATCCTTTCAAATATCAATTTTAAATTTGAAATAATTTCCTACTATTTCGAATACTCATATAACAATATTTATAAATCATATATATAATATCAAATATCAATATGAGTTTAGCTTATCAATATCAATATAATAATGATATAAATCAATATCAATATCAATATCAATATTCAAATGAAAATTTATAAATTTCGATAATTTTGAAAATCAATATAAATATAACAGTAAAGGAAAATATTTCCATATAAAATTATTACTTTAAAACATTTATATTCAAATCATTTGAATATTGAAAATATTCATTTTCAATTTGGCCACGTATTACGATGCTAAATGGGTATCTTCACTCATATACTGTACATATATCCTATATCGGGTTGGAATATTACATTCTTTCCCCCTTTATGAAATTTGTCCTCGAATTTCAACACGCTTCATATAGGAAGTTACAATAATATTAGCAATACTATCACTCCGGATACCTTATTGTTGTACATGAAACTATTCATTTACACGAATTTATCAAAATTGATTACATCCTTCACTCATTGTCACGTCATTCATTTAGAATTTATCTCTTTTGATACTCTTATAATTCTTAAGACCCTAAACAGCACTGTATATAGACGCCGTAATATCATCGCTGCTGTTAAGAGACCTCAGGTATTACATTAATCAAGCACAGATATAAGTATTATCATATTGTTTTGCATGGAAAAGGCTATAAGGTGGGTTTCATATGATGATGAGAATCTAGAGAGAAGGTTTTATGCATACACGTATACGAGGTTTTGAATTTTTTCCCAATTTAGTCGATTAATAGTTTAATTTGGCTTATTCGATTTGAATTAGCTCTTTAATATCATGTTTTATTTGTATCTAGAAAGGGCAATGTGATTATTTCTCCTGGCATGATGGGGTATATTTTGAGAGAGCCAATGAGGTGATTAAGGGATTACTTTCAGACAAAGGTAGGAGGGAAATGAAGGCTTACCATAACCAATAGCTCAGCTTTGGAAGATTATGCAATTGAATTGATGTGAAAGAGAATGAATTGCAGAAGATGAATTAAAGAATTGAAGGAAGAATTGAAGAATTGCAAAAAACTTATGGCTAAATGGCTGTTAGTAAATTAGTTGTGCAGAGGTTTGATGATTAAGAAGAAAAAAAAAAGTAATTGAATTTCCTCTGCTCCATATGGTGAACCGATTGAATGTGTTTCTTTACTAATGAATGATATTTCAATTTCACGGTTGTGTTGAATTATTAGTTTGTATGGTGAACCAATTAATATGGATTATGAGAATTTTTTGAATGATGATTAAATTAGATTATGGCTGTAAATTTGATTGAATTTCAATGATTCATGGTTGTGTTTGTGAAATATTGTTGAAGGCAAAACATTAATTAGCGTGCATTTGAACTTAGCAACTTTTGACATCAAAAAAATGCATTACAACAAAAATCTGCATTATATTAATTGTTCAAATGAACTTCTTAGCAAACCTGAATGAACATTGGCTCTATCTATTTTGAACCATAGCAAAGCTTAATAAAACATAACATCATGAACCAAAATCCAAAGTTCTATATATCCAAAATATAAGTATCCATATCCAAGGTATAATTGTTCCATATCCAAATCCATAACACGTTCAAAGCCTATTGGGATGAAATATTCTAAAGTCATTAGTGACAATGGAAATTAACTATATGTACTTCCATTTTACAACAATCAAAATAGTCATATAAAGCAATCAAAAATCAAAAAAGCACCTAAAAAACTTTGCTCATATGTGCATTCCTAATATGCCATAACAAAAAAACTTCATGGCACGTCTATATTTGTGATATTTACTTCTTCTCTTATATAGTATGTTGTACCATCTACGGCAAAAGACAATTTGTACCATATATGCAATCCAAAAATTTCAACTACTCATTTTCAGCACCCAATAGGCTTTAACTAATGCTTTAATCTATTTCTAACTTGATTCATTGGTTCTTGGGACTAGTTTTTCTACCATTCCAAAACCTTGGCTTTTTCTTGTCATGTTTCCCACTCTCTGTTCCTTTTCTTTATTAATTGCTACCCCAGTCATAGTCTCCTTCCCTTTCCACTTCAGTCCCGCTGCCTTGAAACGCCCATACATTTGAGGACCTTGAGTTGGAGGAATAGGTTGCTGTATGCCTATGACTCTTTGATTGTCAAGAATCACAGGTATGCTTATAGTTGTTCTCCTTTTGCTTACATAGTAGTGAGGCTGCATAATGAAATAAAAAAATTTAAATGAATTATTAATTTAGCTCAATGAACATCACAGGACCTTTCTTACATTTAGGAGTGTTGTGAAATTTTATTTATACTCGCAAGTGCAAGAATCACTGATTCTGTAGATAAGTGATAATGAGATCGTTCCCACAGAGAGAGCTATGAAAATAATTATAGAAAAACTTAATTAGACCACATTAATTTAATTCTAACCTAGTTCCGAATAATTTTTTTTAGATAATGATAAAGAAATGTAAAGTAAAAACGTCAAAATAATACAATTAAAGGTAATTGAACTTGTGAAATAAAATTCAGATAAAATATTACCAAGGTTTCAGAATTCATCAATGTTTAATTAATAATTTTTATAATGTATTGATTCTAATTTTCAAAAGATAGTTTAAAAATTAATCTTTTTATCTTTTATTGATTTTATTATTAAGCTCAATTTTATTAAATTCTCAAATAGATTTTGCTTCACTTCAAAAGTGTAATTTCTAAGCATTATATGTATACAATTTAATGGAAAACACATAATCAAAAAAAAGTATTTTTCTTTCAATAAAAGCCAAGTATAGATAATTTTCCTAACAATAAAAAATACATGATAGAATTGATGAAAGGATATTATCAACAATTGAAACTAAAATCATAAACATTAAATTGCAAAATATTTAGAATCAATACATAATAGAAATTAATACTCTAACATTGTTTTATAATCTACTTTAGTAAAATTAAAATTTAGAAAGATATAATTAAAATAACAAAATAAATAAATGAACCCATTTTAGCAATTTGGATCCTTAATATTGAAATTTCAACTTCTTCCTTATTTTCTCAATTTTTTTCTCTCACAAGCTCCTCTCTTTTGCTAAGCCATTTCTCTTCTATTTATAAGCATGAATGGCTATATGGTAAGTTGATGAAGAAACCAATTTTCAAATGATTTTTCTTCTTTAGCATCAAATATATGACTTTAATCTTTGAATTCTTAGTTTTCCTTAGTTGGAATGCATAAGGATGGTTGGTGATAACTTGAATTTTTGCAAATTTTCTTCTTTAACATCAAATATATGACTTTGATATTTGAATCATTTGTTTTCCTTAGTTGGCTTGCATAAGGATGGTTGGTGAGCTCTTTAGTCTCCATTGCACATTTGAAGATGGTGTCATTTTTCAAAAGAAAAGAAAATTGCTTAGTTGATTTTATTTAAAAATTATTTCTTTCACAAAATTTATTATTATTATTATTATGATTATTATTATTATTATTATTATTATTATTATTTATGCAAGTAAAAGACTATAATTTTACTCAATTTTCAAGCTTTCACTATTTTATTTCCTATTTCATAAAAATATCATTAAATAAAAATATTTATTTAATAAATGAACAACAAAAAATAAATTTAAGGGCTATTAATATGTATTAAATTATGCTCATCAAGGAGATCCACTCTGTCAGGCTTATGTGTTGGTAGTTTATATTTTTTTTTTCCAATTCTTGGATAGCTTTTTGCTTCTTTCCCATAACCTTCTCACTATGTGATCCAAATTTGCAGCCTATGGTTTCATAAATAGACTTGGCAAATCCTTGCACATTTGTAAAGCTTGAAGATGCTGCCATGTTTGAGTTGGCCATCGAGGATGGCATTGATTCAGTTCGTGCTATATATGGATTCAAAAATTGACTCTTGTGTAGGTATGGATTGTAGGACCATTTGGTTAGGTTAAGAAACTTTTAAATAGTCATATAACACAAGTGAATTGCATTAAAATAAACCTACATTATGTCCTTGAACGCTGTCATCATGTGCATTGATCTCAAGTTGAAAATTCTTTGAACTTTGGCTTGCTACCATCTGTAATAAGTTTATAGAATTTATGTAAAACAAAATTTATGTAAAATATAAATAAATAATAACACATCACATTTATAAAACAAAGTATTCAATTTAAAAAAAATTGTATATACCTTTGCTTTCTTCAGTTTACATGTTCTTGCATTATGGCTTTTACTTTTGCAAACACTATAAGTCATAATGATCTCCTTTTTTGAAATCTTTCCAAATGGCTTTGGTTCATCTAGATCCTTTCTTCTATTTTTCTTCAGCCTTCCTCTTGATGTAGATAATTTTGGCAAAAGAAGTGGTTCCTTAGATGATTTAGGCCATATTCTTTCATCCTTGCAAGGATACATGAGGTGTCTATAGGTCTTATTATACTTGCTAATGTGGTACCACTTGCTGATGAAATCCTCAACCCTTTGTCAACTGTGATATATAGCACAAATACCATGAGCGCATGGTATTCCAGTCAGCTCCCAAAATCTACAGTTACATTTCCTTTGCTCAATCTGCACTGTATGCCTATCCCTGCCTTCACTAATCTCATACCCCTTGTCCCCGTTCCATTCAACACGACAAACAAATGCCCTGTTCATGTTAGATTCCAAACGCTTCATGCATTTTGGGCTGAATTTATTCACCCATTTCTTCGTATCATCCGTCCTCAAATGTAGGTGGTTCATAACATAAATTCTTATCTCATCCAGCATATTTAATACATGCAAGTTCCTTGCATTAAGTATTTGTCCATTGAAAGACTCACTCATGTTATTATCACAAACATCACATGAACTCTGAAATATGAATTAAAAAATATAACAAATGAAAACTTAACCTTGATATATATAATTAATGAAAATCTAGCATAATCTTTACATTGTAAATGTGAAAAATACAAGTTAAAAGAAAAAGTGGAGGTAATTAAAAGAGATCAAATTACATTGACTCTTCACCTTTTGTTAATATAATATTATAAACAAATGAAACTAGCAAGATTAATTTCATACGTTTAGCATATTAAACAATATATTTCAATACTAAATTTTGTGAGTTTCTTATTAATTGATAGACTTTTAAATTGCTAAATTAATTGACATACATAAATTCATCATAATTTTGTAGAATCAAACCTGAAAAAGGCCCTGCACCATGTATGTGGTGGATATGTTAGCCAATGCTCGACAAAACCAATGGCCATCTCTTCTAAAGTCTCTAGATTATCAACAAACTTTTCAAAGTAGCTTGACTTGGCACATTTCCACAACTATCTTCTAAGTTCTATGCCCCTCCATCTTTTTTGTCATCTAGCAAAGATGTGCATTGCGCACCATCTATGTTAACTTGGTGGTAGGACTTCTTGAATTACAGGTAAAAGGCCCTAGTTTAGTGAAAATATGAAAAATCATAAATTAAATTCAAAGATCTCAAATTAAAAGATCTTAAATTAACTTAGTAAATACAAATTTAACATAAAATAAAAGTCTAATGGATATTACCTTTTGCATATCTGAAACAAGTGTGAGGCCATCTCCATCTTCCAAACCCAAATATGACTTTAGATGTTCAAGAAACCATTTCCAAGTTTTTTTTTTCTCACTCTTCACCACTGCTTAAGCAAATGGGTACATCTGATCATTCCCATCTCTTCTTATTGCACTAAGCAATTCACCCCTACAAATGGTTTTTAAAAAACAATCATCTAGACCTATTATAGGTCTACAACCTGCTCTCTATCCTTTTTCAATGCATCAAAGCATTTGTACATTCTTTTAAATTGATTTGTGTTTCTCTTATTTTGCACTTCAACTATGGAACCAGGGTTTGTTACTAAAATCTCCTCAGCATAATCATGTAATAATGCATATTGTTCCACATAATTTCCTTGAAGCTCCTTCACCACAACTCTCTTTGCCATCTTAACCATTCCATACCCTATATTAAACTTCAGCTCCTTTTCTACTTTAGCATGCAAATCTTCCACTGATATTCCAGGCCTATCTTTAATTATATCCTTAAGGTACCTTACTAACCATTGACAATTAATTCTATTGGATGTGAAAACTTTGCAACACCTATGTCTTGGGTTGTATGCCTTTATCTTAAAATCCCTTGTACTCCCTTCTAAGCTAGCATAGCATGAACATGGACAATTTGGGAAAACACAAACAACCCTCACTCTCTTTTTTTCATTCTTCAAAAGCTTTATGTCACACCCTTTGGAAACAAAATATGTTGTAATTGCATCCTTAAATTGGTCATGATTTGTGAAAACCATGTTCACATAAAAACTAGGCACACTCACACTAGGATCATAGACAGCCCTCTTTATCCTCTTCCTATTTATTTGCACTTCTTCATCACTACCAGACTCATCTATTAACTCAAAATTAGACCCTGAATCATAAAATTCTTCATCAGTCCCCACTGTAACTACTGGTTCCCTTGATGACCTACCCACCTCTATATCTACTTCATTCTCTTCATCATAATCAGACATGGGAGCATTTCATAACTTCCTTATGTTTTGCCTAGCTTTGACTAATTCTTTATTAGACTTATCTGTTTCATATCCTATATCTATTCCACTATCCCATACAAACCCATCATCATTAGATTTAGCATCAACCATAACACTGGTTAACCCCACTCTCATAGCTGAATCAATCTTATCTCTCAATTGATTATTTCCCCTATAACCAACAGTTCTATTGCCACTTACATTGCCTTTAACATTTTGTTCTGGATGAGCATTATCAATGCCAATATGCATATACTCATTATTCACTTCCATTTCATCATAAATAGTAGTATTCTCATTAGCAACATTACAATCATCAAAATGCATATTCGTTTCATCATTGAATTCATCACCATTTAATTTTGATCTATCACTATCAACATTCCCATCAATAGTAAACTTAGTAATAGTACTTACATTATCAAATTCATCAATAGTAAAATCAGTCACATGATCACAATAAAATTCTACCAAATCACCATAAAAAAGTTGGTTCACTATATGATTAATCCCAAATTCATGAAACACAATCATGAGTGCATTTTCTAAATCATCAATTCCAAGCTTCCTCCAAAAAATCTGAGGTATTGTTGAATACCCTAGATTTTCTACATATTTTTGCAGCCTATTGTGATTAAGTTTGTCCCCTTCCTCTATTTCAAATTATGTTACCATCTCATCTACATATTCTAGGTTAGGATTTCTAACAAACTTCCCATTGTGGTATATTCTAATCCTTAATCTTACTTTCCCATCCATTATCTCAACAGACCACAAAAAAACCCAAAAGAAATTAGAAGGAAAAGATAGACATTCACTATTTGTTTTACTTCCACTTGTAGGCAAATATAAAATCAGTTCTGATCCAAACCATGATGGTTCGCAGTAGCAGCCCCAATTTTCTTGAATCTCTTTACCTAAACCATAAAATCAATTGGTATTTTTAAGCTATGAATGTTAAGGAGAATGGAATGGTGAAGGCTGTGTTTCTAATGGAAAAGAACATAGATTGGGGGTTTTAATCTCGCATAACAAAAAAGGAAATTTACACTGTCTTTAGCCTATAAACTATTGTCACACATCCAATTTTTCCTACCCATTTGATCAACTTATGTCTTAATGCATCCGTACCTATAAGTGTAGTACATGCTCTATACTATTTCTGAATGTGTACTGACTAGACCCAATTTATTAATACTAGAGGACCCTATTAGCCATAATAGTAAAATTGGACTGAGTTGTTCCACTTGGTATAGTTTGAGGACCAAATTGAACCATAATCCAAATTTTTAGAATGATTCTTCTGTTACAATATGCCATACACTGAAAACAAGACAAATCATAAAAGTCCAAATTCTATTATTTAAGCTCCACTCCTCTACTACTCATTCTTATTATAAGCAATTGTGCATCCTTAATGACTAGGCATAACATTCTCTCCTTCAAGTGTATCCTTATCCTTAAGGATTAAATTTAAAAACTAAGCTTGAAGACAATGACATCTTCCCAAATGACTTCATCTGGTGACAGGTTGATCCATTGCACCAAAACTTGTTTCACAGGCAGTCTATTGTGAGTAATGATCCTATTGTTGAGAATTGCCAATGATTCAATTAACATCTCACACTTTCCATTAACAACCGGCAAAGAAGCTACCATGGACTGAGTAGTGCCTATTTTCTTCTTAAGCAAGGAAACATGGAATACAGGATGAATATGAGCATCAACAGGAAACTTAAATTTATATGCTACATATCCTATCTTCTCAAGTACTTCAAAGGGACCATAAAACTTGGCTGAAAGTTTCAAGCTTTTTCTAAGTTGAATCCTTGTCTACCTATAAGGTTGCAATTTGAGATAAACCATATCACCAACTGTAAATTGCCTATCAATTTTATGCTTATCTGCATTTTGTTTCATTCAATGTTGAGCAGTAATCAAATTGCTTTTAAGTAATTGAGCAATGTGTTCTCGTTCTTGTAAAAGATTGGTCACTTTGTCTACAATAGAATCTAAAGCAGTAGGCAATTAGAAGAAATGAGGAGGATCAAAACCATACAGTGCTTTAAGGTGGCATGCTAATACTATTGTGAAATGCAATATTGCACCACCATTCTGCAGTAGAGAGCCATTTAACCCACTGAGTTGGTTTTTGGAAGGTCATGCATCTCAAATAAGTCTCCAAGCATCTGTTTAGCCTCTTTGTCCATCCATCACTTTGTGGATGGCATGTTGTACTATGTGCAAGCTGAGTGCCTAGTGAATGAAATAATTCTTACCATAATAGACTTATGAAGATTGTCTTTATTAGAGACAATAGTTTAAGGCAAGCCATAGAGCTTGAATATGTTGTATAAAAATAGGGAGGCAACTTTTAAAGTAGTAAATGGGTGGGTGAGCGCCAAGAAATGTGCATACTTGGTATACTTGTCAATAACTACTAAAATGGTGTCCCTGCCTTGGGATTTAGGCAGTTTTTCAATGAAATCCATTGAGATGTGAGTCCATGCTTGCTCTAGAATTGGCAAAGGCTGTAAGAGGCTATGATAGGGAACTGCTTCAGACTTGCATCTCTGGCAAATATCACATTGTAACGCCTATTCTGTGACTGCTTTTCTAAGTCCAATCCAATAGAAATAAGGTTTAAGCCTTTGGTAAGTGCCTTTAATATTAGAATGGCCAACAATGGATGAGTTATAAGAGACTTGTAGTAATTGAGTTCTTAAAGTAGAATTAGAGCCAATGTAAATTCTCCCTTTATATTTGAGAATGCCATTACAAAGTGTAAAATGAGATTTAGCAGCAGGATCAATAGTCAACTATGGAATTAAGGATTGAGCAACTGAATCTGAAATGTAGCTAAAAAGTACCTCTTGAATCCATAATGGAGTTATTGTGGTGATAGAATAAAGAGAAGTTGATTCTAGTGACATGGACTATTTAGAAAAGGCATCAACGACTTTGTTCTCCTCTCCCTTTTTGTAATATATGGAGTAATCCAAGCAAAAAAGTTTAACTATACCCTTCTGCTGGACATATGTATGTAATTTTTGCTGAAAAAGAAACTTGATGCTCTCATGATTTATTTTAATCACAAAGTGATGGTATTCAAGATAATGTCTCCACTTAGTTATAGCCATTAAGATTGCTAACAACTCTTTCTTATAGATGGAAAGAGATTGATTCTTGGGGCTGAGAGGTTTACTCAAATAAGCAAGGGGTTTGCCTGTCTGCATCAAGACTGCTCCAATACCTTAAGATGAAGCATCAGTTTCAAGAATAAAAGGTTGTGAGAAATCTAATAGAGCAAGCATTGGAGTAGTGCACATGAGCTTCTTTTATGAAATGAAAGCTTGCTCAGCTTGAGGAGACCAATAGAAATTATCTTTCTTAAGCATATTAGTTAATGGTATGCTAATCACTTTATATCCTTGAATGAATATTTTGTAATAGCCTATAAGGCTTATAAAGCCTTTGAGACCTTTAATAGTAGTAGGTTTAGGCCATTTCAACTTTGCATCAATTTTACTAGGATCAATGCAGACACCATGAGCAGTGATGATGTAACCTAAGTACTTTATCTGAGCCTATCTACGTGTGCATTTGGACTTCTTTGCATAGAGAGAATTATTAAGCAAAGTCTGAAATATGATCTCCAAATGCTGCAAGTGAAGTTCCCAAGTAGAACTATAGACAAGTATATCATAAAAAAACACCAGAATGAATTTCCTTAGGAATTGAGAAAAAATATCATTCATGAGGACTTGAAATGTGGCAAGTGCATTTGTAAGACCAAATGTAATCACCTTAAATTCAAAGTGTCCATGATGAGTCTTAAATGTTGTTTTATAAATGTCTTCAGGTCTCATTCTGATTTGATAGTAACCTATCTTGAGGTCAGTTTTTGAAAAAAATTTGGCACCATATAACTCATCTAAGAGATCATCTATAACAAGTATCGGAAATTTGTCTTTAATTGTGCCAACATTTAATTATCTATAATCAATGTAAAATCTCCAAGTGTTATCTTTATTTTTAACCAATAACTGGAAATGAAAAAGGGTTGTGGCTTAGTTGTATAGAAGAGGTGAGCATTGTTGTGATTTGTCTTTGAATTTCATCTTTTTGGAAATGGGAATATTTATAAGGTCTAAGATTGATTGGTTTAGTGTCTAGTTTAAGGGGAATGGCATGGTTATGTTGTCTAGGTAGAGGTAAGGTAGTTGGTTCTTGGGAAACAACATCTTAATAAGTTAACAAAGACTACAATGAAAATTGTGATTGAGAGATTAAGGTAGTGTTAAATATCAAAGGACCAATGCCAATGGAAAATAACTGACCTGAAAGTTGTTTCCAACCCAATTTCAAAAGCCTGCTAAACTACTAATATGAGCTTAATATAGCCTTCCTCCACCTTTAAGCTCAATTTGTGTTTAGGGCTATATTGTTTCATGCGATAACCACTAAGTTGCAAAAGTCTAATGGTGAAAGCAAACTCATAACCTTGCATTGTCCATTGAAAAATAGTGCATTTAGATTTACTAGTCATTTTATGACCATTAGCAACAGTGATGGACAAAGAAAAAGCTTTAACAGTTTTAAGCTTGATTTCTTTGGCAATGTCAATATAAAGAAAGCTATGTGTGTTGCCAGTGTCAATGACAATAATAACCTCTTTATTGCCAATCAGGCCTTTGATTCTTAAAGTGTTTAAGGAAGAACTATCATCAAATGCATGCATAGAAATCTTCCTTTCTTGCTCTTTAATTTCTAGTTACATGCATCCTTTTCCTGTATTTCATTTTCTTAAGAATAACCTTCAATAGTAAGGAGTTTATTGTTCTTACAAACATGGCCAACATTGTATCTATCGCCACATTTAAAGCAAGTACCAGGAGGTCTAAATGTGGTTTAGTTAGTTTTTGGGGTATTGGAAGTGGAAATATTATAATTTCTAGTTTTAATTGCAGATTGGCCTGTGGTTTTGTTTTTGGTGTGATTTGGTCAGCAGATTGTGTGATTACTTGAGTGGTATGTCTAGAAGGTAGGTTAGTGGTTCTGATGTGTGATTGGGTGCTAAAAGGTTTGGGATTAGGTCTCTACTTCCTGAGAATAGCATCAATGTATTTTTCTTATAGCCTAGCTTGCTCAAAGGCTTGTTGTAGTGACTAGGGCTTAAACATTTTGACAATAGAGCTGAGCTCTTCATTTAAGCCACTAATAAAACTAGAAATGAAATAAGCCTCAGTAAGGCTTAGATTGTGTTTGAGCATAAAAGACTTCGGTTCTTCAAATTTTTCTTGATAGGAATTAATTGTGCTCTCTTGATAGAGTTTGTTGAACTCCTCCACTACTTCAAATACAGTAAGCTCACCAAACCTCTTACAAATTTCCTTTGTAAAGAGATCCCATATCACCACAAGCTACTGTACCTACTAGCCTTGGAACCAATTATCATCCTTATTGTCCAAGAATAAGGTTGCTAATTCAACCTTTTACTCTTCAAACATCCCATAAACCCTAAAATATTTTTGACATTTCCTAACCCAAGTCCTTGGATTAGTGCCATCAAAATAAGGAGGGTCAATTTTAATCCAATGACCATTCCAGTGGACAGTAGGTGTTCTAACAGGTGCTGTCAAAGTACTGATGTCACCTATTTCTTTGTTTTTTGGGGTAGGTAACAACCCTTTTTCAGGGTCCAAAGGTTTGGGATTCAATAATGGGTCAAAAAAATTTTAATGGGGATGTTTTGGTTGTGTACCTAAGTTTCAATCTTGGATGAGCTAGCATTAGTGACTGAATGAGCGTCTCCTTGAACTTCATCTTCACCTTCCTTAATCTTTCCTTTTTGTAAGGCTTGAATGGAATTTATAATTTGAGTGAATTGCTTGTCGATTGATTGAGAAAATTGTTTGCTGAGTTCTGTATGTGAAGAAGCTAGTGTAAGCTGCCACGTAAGCTAACTTTTCTGACTTAGTATGATAATTAGACGCCACATCATCAAACTACATAATGTCATTATCCCACGTGGATTTAGTAAAGAATTGAAATCCCGTGTAAAAAACACTTCAACTCCCTTCTTTTTCCTTCCATTTTCTCTCCAATCACTTCGCTTTCCTTTCCTTCCTCTCTCTCTGCTCACCAGCGCCATAAAAACCGATAACCTTATCTCAACTCTTTATAAGACAAAAGCAGATGTAGATGATTAGCACAAAGTTGGGACCTGGAAAGTTGATGTTGATGAGTGGGTATTTGGGATTTAGGTTCGGCATCAAGGTACAAGCGAGAGAGAAGAATGGAGGTTCAATTTCAGCAATTTTGAAGATAGAGGAAATGGAAAAAAACTTAATGGATGATGGCTTAGAAGCTTGGGTTTGCAGGGACTTATAAGCTTGGATAAAGATCTCTATTGGGTTTTCAGTAAGGCTGTGCATTCGGTCGGTTCGGTTTTTGAATCAAACTAAAATATATAAAATTTTAAAACTGAAACCGAACCAAATTGAAATGTATAGTTAATTTACCTAGGAGGCGCGGGTTCAATTCCTCAGTAATGCACAATTTCTTTTTTTTTTTTTTTTTAATTGTGTGACCAAAAAATTAAAATTACTATGTGTCAAACCTAGGACCTTAAGAAATGTCTACTTACCACCAAACTAAGAGGAAATTATTGACATTTTATGACATAGCGTGTGTGTGTGTGTGTGTGTGTGTGTGTGTGTGTATTTGATTCGGTTTTTTCAGTTTTTCTCACATAAAAATCAAAACGAATCAAAATTTCTTAAAATTTTAAAAATAAAAACTGAAAACTGAACCAAATTTCGGTTCGATTTGATTTTTTTGTTTAAACTGAATAGTGCACACCCCTAGTTTTCAGTGGCTAGCCTCTAAAAACAGTGTTTTCTAAGTTAGGCTTTTCTTGTTATTCTTCTTGGAGTTCCTTTAAGTTAGGTTTTAGATTTTTCAATTCTTTAATTTGAAACTCTACTAAAAACTACTAGAGATGGCTTGCAGCAGAGAGAAAGCTCAATCGATGCCTAATCAATTCGTAACCCTAGACAAACAATAAAAGAAGAAACCCAAAATAGCGCCACCCCTACCTGGCCTCTGAATGCAAGGGCCTCGTTAAGGCTAACAAATGGCACCAGCAAATCTCATGAGAGGTTAGTCAAAAAGTCGCCAAAATTCAGAATGAAGGACTTAGTGAGCATTGCCTTCATGACTTAAACAATGAGATCAACAAGCTAATTCGAAAAAAAAAAAAAAAAAAAAAAAAAACTCATTGGAAATGTCGTATCAGCCCTAACTATGCTAAACATGCCCTTAAAATGATGGATTTAGAAGGCATCATAATTGATTTCCTTAACCTTTGCGGCTTTGGGCCTAGGTGTTGTTACTATAGCGCCGCAAAGAAACTACCAAGTGTTCGAAAAGCCACTAGAATTAAGGAAAAGGAGGACTAGATATGATATTTATAAAAGAATTGATGTGAGTTACTATGGCTGTAAAGATGAGGAGAATGGGGTTTTGGAGAAAGTTGAGGTGCCTGCAGAGGAGAGGATGAAGGCGGCTACTGTTTAGAAGTGAAGGAGGATGGATGAAATAAGGAGAGTACAAGAGGTAGTATGCATTGGAGCTATGGTAGCAAAAGTATTAGTTGAAAAGGCGGAAGATGTGGTGGAGCTGTAACGTGGCATTATTTGATGATAAGGCATCTAATTGTTGTGCTAAGTTAGAAATTAAAGTGTAGCTTATGTGACAGTCTATGTAAGCTTTTCCGGCTTGAATTTCTGCTAGTGATTAACGATGCAAAAATTTTAAAATTTAGATTTTTTTTGGTAAAAAAAAATTATTTAGTAATCACATTCAAAAAATATTAAAATTTAGTGATTCTCTAAACCATTTACCCTAAAAATTGAAGAAAAGAAGAGACAACTTAAACTTATTAGTGCAAATTCACGAAATGCAAACTTACAAACACAAAAGTATGGTACATAAGCAATAATTTTTTGTTTTTTCTTTCTTTTCTTCTTCATTTTCGTCTCTCTCTCTCTCTCTCTCCCCTCTGTTTTTTCTCTCTCTCTTTGGCTGCAGGATGCCCTTTTTATGGAAAGAGAAAGCTTCCTACTCTACAACTGGCACTTACCTGCTCTCTTTGGATTTCCATTCCTTTCAAGATATCTGTACAAAATCTCGTATTTCCAAAACAGAGTAATAAGTAAAACAAAGAATGCAGAACCGAAAATGAATAGCTCATCTTTGAACATGTGAGCCAGCAACCAATAAAAATGCACAAATTAATCCAAAAACAACGAGATCGGACCGCAAGTTGTTCTTGTTGAGGCAGTCGCAATGAAGCAGAAACTTGAAATTGAAAGCTTCAAAATTTGGGCAGAGTAGAATCACCAATACCCAAACGCAGAATTCATTGAAGCAAGATTATGTTTTGGTAATATGGTTTTTCTGTCAATGTTCCTAATTTCAGTCTTTCCTGCGTTGGATTTTTATCAAATGCTGTCATTCATTCATTTTCTGGATATTCATAACCAATAAAGGATCAATAATTTTCATCATAAAAGGAGTTTTTATTGGCATAAATATTGACATTTTAATTGGGAAATTGGATATAGATTTGCTCTGTTTACAAAGACAAAGATATGAAAATTCTTCTCTTTCTCAGCGACCAAACACTTCCAAAGCTTAAAACTTTAGCCAGCACAACACTATTTTTTTCTATTTTTTTTTACTATTTCACTATTTTCTACTACGTACGTCTATCTAGTATAGGCAGCTAAGCCACGACTTAGCATCGGTGATTTACCGTGAAGACGGTGGAGATTCCCCTTGAAGAAAGGCTGAAAAGAATGCTAGTGACTCACTTGGTTTGAAGCTAGGCACAGCGTGCCCAGCTCCTCTAAATGTTGCATACATAAGACCTTCATATTCTTGATACCAACCACCTACCTGATTAAACAGTAACCACCTTCATTAGCAAGGCTATTATAAATTTTAGGATTTACAAAAGGATAGGGTTTAATTCAATTACCTGCTTCTGGTGGTACCAGGGTCTCCATGCTTTTGTGATGCGCAACCCCAGGGAACCTAAGCTGTATCTTGTGGACAGTACAGGAACTCTTCCATCTGTATCTCCACTGAACCACCAAGAAATGATATATCATGAGCTTATTATAGGATACGATAAATTTAATTTTGCAAGGTAGGGTACACAGACCTGTAGACCCATATTCTAAGTCCTGCTTCAATCAGCTTCTTGTATATCGGAAGAACCGATGGCTTTGAATCTGTCCACCCGCCGAATATCTTATTGCTGAATCCAAGAAAGTATATCACATAATTGTTCAGATTGTTCTTTAAACTCAAGTGTTGCAACTATTTTTAAAGAAAGCAAAGATTGAAAGAGAGATTTGCGTTACTTGCAGATGCTCCAGTTCTTGAGCTGACGACCATCACTGACATGGAGCGCCTTTTGAACGTCTGGTCTGTTGTAGAAAGCACTTGCATAATCATCAAGACATGGATCATAACCTCCCATAATCCTTGGTATCTATAAATAAATTTCTTTCCATCATTTTCAGCTTTTGCCCCATAATTGAATAATCATCAACATTCACTGTCTTCAGTGTTTATTGTGATAATTATCACTCACCATTGTAGATGTACGTGTAACCATGACTTGCTTATATTTGTCATCTGAACTTGCAGAGTCGCCAATACAAATTGAGGTGTAGATGCTGAAAATATCTATCTCCTTGTACTGTATAAATAATTCACTAACAGCTTCATTGCAGTCATAATTACTCCATGTATCATTACTTCTAAAGTTGCAAGTTTGTCTAATTATATTATGGGTTTCATCTGAGATAATAGCGTGGCTCCAAGCATAATCCACTATACCTGCCCAGTCCTCAGCATCACTTGTTTCAGGATTACCCATCTGTAATGGTACAAAAAAGGTTCTTGGTCAATTTATTGGGAAATAGGATCTATTGTGGTTATGCATGAAATTTTTCTAACTCCATATTAAGGGCCATACCAGAATGCCCATGAGATCAATGTGACGCGAAGGATCCTTGTTATTGTCATGTATCAGCTCAGCAAGCTCCGGAACATATTTTCCTGTAATTGCATGTTAAAGTAATATTAGCACAGAATGGGAATTTAAACAAGAACAGTGCTGAAGCAAAATGTTGCACTCATGGAATACCTGCATAGCTCTCCCCTGCAATATAAAATTCTCGTGTTCTGTACGATGGAAATTTGAGAAACCACTTATGCAGGAAAGCATAAGCATCATTTGCTACAAAGAATTATGAGGCAACAAATTCAGGATTTTCTGCTTATTCATTCTGTAAACATTTAAATGAATAAAAGTAGTAATTTTCGATAAAAGCTGTTAACATGTGCATGCACAATTATTGGCATGTTATCTGACCTGTAAAATCATCACCCAAACCATTGTAATCAGCAGTTGTATTTGAATATGAAAAACCAACTCCAACTGGAGATTCCAGGAATAACATGTTGGCCTCTGAGTCATCATAGATATAAAGAATTTAGAAATCAATCTTAAAATCATTATGGAGCATTATATGTAAGTGCAGCCATAAATATCATATATCATATTATATTGTGTGAATAATATTGGATAGTGTGATAAAAATTGGGGGCCCTCGCTCGTATACCTGTATTCCATGAATAGGGATTATATTTAAGTCCATGCCC
Source organism: Reutealis trisperma (assembly GCA_947687605.1). Taxonomy (NCBI): domain Eukaryota; kingdom Viridiplantae; phylum Streptophyta; class Magnoliopsida; order Malpighiales; family Euphorbiaceae; genus Reutealis; species Reutealis trisperma. The sequence continues at coordinate 7,964,745 of CANTUT010000003.1, forward strand.
ATCATTGTCCACTAGGAAAGGGCCAATTTCTTGTGTTGCTCCATATCCTACAGAAGAGCACCCAGGACCTGAAAGATGAAGTATCTTGTCACCTTATTTGAGAACACAGAATAAAAGCCGTAAAAGAACTTTGTCAGGAAGAGTTGAAAATAACGGAAAGAAAGATACCCCAATAGGAAATTAACAAATGGAAATATCGTATGATATCCTCAAAGAACTTTTGTGCAATTGTTTATTAACAGAAGTTTTGTTTATATGATGTGGACCAGGCAACATGTAAACAATAAGAAAACCCTCTTTTCTTTATACAAATGCAAGTAAATAAATATGGTCAAAAGATTGGTATTGGAATCTAAAAGGCCTTGAAGATAATTTATTGATGACTAAAATTCACTGGACATCGTAATAAGTCTCAAATCTCCATCTTTAGACTCAGTCAAATCAGTACTGCCAACATCCATAATTTCCATCCAGCTGAAGGCCAATATGCTGGGTCACCAAAACAGGAAAATGTCCTTTTTTTTTTCCATGTTTTCCTCAGGTAAAAGAAAAAGCAATTTAAAATGATACATTTAGAGTAATTCTACGACAATTGTTCACCTGGTTGTGTTCATTTCATTTCTTCCCAATAAAAAGGAAAAAGAAATGGAACTATCCAAATGATATTATGTTCAATGTGCTTACCTCCATTAAGCCATAGCACTAAAGGTTTTTGATCAGGGTGAGTGGTAGCCTCATAAAACCAATAAAAGAGTGCTCTTCCATTCTTTTCATGCACTGTAACATATCCGGCATAGTGCCGAAAGTCCACATCTGGCTGGCCTGGCAAATTAGTCACAAGATGCTCATTGTCAAGTGAGTTCAATCGCTTCTCACCAACCAATGGATGGTGCCTAGCACTCACAACAGTCCCAACAGAGATTATAGCAACAAGAACCAAAGTGAGGAAAATTGTCATCTTAGATATGAAATCCATGTTGGAAACAGAGAAAAAAAAAAAACCTTAGAAATAGCTTCAAAAAAATAGGATGACAACACAAAAAGACTTGCATGTCTATTTATACTATTGGAGAGTACTGTAAGAGAAGAAAATAGTTTGAAAAAATTAAGATATGGAAAAGAGTAGTCTTACGTGGCATGGTGTTTTTTTATCAGGCTGGCAACCTTACAGCAACTGACATGGATTTTTAAGACAGATTCTAGAGTATTCTTTCATGAACAAGGTTCAGTGGAGCCTCCATTTGTAATGTGGGTTGTTATACCAAAGTGACATGAAAAAAAAAAAATTGTATTTTAGAAGCAAAAGATAAGCCTGACCTCTCCTAGTCATTACTCAGTTGCAGTATTTTAGAAATACTAGTCAAGTTTTCTTTTGGTTTTCCACTTCTCCTATAGAATTTGATAATTTATCACTAAGGAAATGTATCAAAAAGAGAATCAAGACAAGGCAGGATAGAAAATTTAAAAGTAATAATAATAAAAGGAATAGAATTTGAAAAATATTCTCAGAGTTCTGATTTTGACTTTTAACTACATTTGTTATACTTGCTATTTCATCTTATATCCTCTCTATTATTCTAAATCTAATTCAATTAATGTTCTTGAAGTGATTTAATTGTGATGTCAAAAGCTAAAGAATTTGTCTCTTGTTTCTTTTTCTTATCAAGTGACTCTGAAAAAAGTGTAAGAAAGGCATTTCATCAACAAGCAACTATGAGCTATGCAATTTTTTTTTTTTTAAATTTTCTTATAGCTAAGCAAGATTTTGGTTATTAGCAGACTGTTGACAGCAGCAGTTGCAGGCTTTGATACAAAGTGCTGTTAACTTAGACTTTTGCATAGATATTTTGCATTTTGTAATAATTTATTTTGTGCAAGAATGCTGCAGAATTTTGTAGAAGTTAGTGTTCTGTGATGGAGCTTAAAATTAGGTAAACAAACTTCCTTAATTTAAGGGAAGTTAGTAACCTGCAGCAGATTATATTTTGCTGTATAAATATTGATGTGAAGAAATAAAATTTAAGCCTATTTTCCAGCAATAAAACTTATCTTTCTTCTCTAAACTAAGTCCATAAAACACCAACAATTGGTATCAGAGCAGAGAAAGTTTTTTTCTCAGATCTTGTGGGACTGTGTGTGAGAGAAAACAAGCAAGAAAACTCACCATAAAACCTTAAACACCTCAATATCTTTCCAAAATTCAGTCATGGCAACCAGCAGTAATGCATCAGTCATATCACCTCCAATTTTCACAGGTGAAAATTATCATGTTTGGTCAGTCAAAATGCAAGCTTACCTCAAGGGTATGCTGCTATGGGAAGCTGTGGAAAAGGAGCTGGAAATTGACTTGCCTGATAGCCTAACAATAAATCAATTAAAAAATTATGAAGAAAGGGTCTTCAGAAAGTTCAAAGCTCTCAGCATAATTCATGCAGCTGTAGATGAGACAATTTTCACAAGAATTATGGCTTGTGAAACTGCAAAACAAGCTTGGGACAAGCTGAAATCAGAGTTCCAAGGCAGTGACAAGACAAAACAGATGCAGATTTTCAACTTAAGAAAAGAGTTTGAGCTTTTGAGAATGAAGGAGACTGAGAATGTGAAGGAGTACATTGATAGAGTTATGAAAGTTGTCAATCAAATCAGGTTGTTGGGTGAAGAGTTGCCTGAGAAGAGGATTGTAGAGAAGGTGATGGTGACACTTCCTGAGAGATTTGAGTCAAAAATCTCATCTCTTGAGGATACTTGGGATATGTCACAGCTCACATTGACTGAGCTTGTGAATGCTCTTCAAGCAGTAGAGCAAAGAAAGACATTTAGAGAGGAAGAAAAGGTAGCAGAAAATGCACTACTTGCAGCTCAAAAACCAAGTTCTCAGTCTGAGAATAACAAGAAGAAAATTTATAATAGAAGAAAAAGCAAAGGGAGAAGAAACCAACAAGGTTATGGAGGAAGATACAGAAAAGGAAAATTTCCTCCATGTTCTCATTGCAAGAAGACAAATCACACTGAAAATCAGTGTTGGTTTAGGCCAGGTGGTCAGTGCAAGGCCTGCAAACAATTTGGACACATTGAAAGAGTATGTCCAAGCCATGGGAATCAATGACAACCTCAAGCTCAACCAGCACAAGCTAGTGAAGGAGCTGAAGCACAAGAAGAGAATGTCTTTGTTGCAACAATAGCAGAAGAATGTAATGCAGCAGTTGAAAAATCTTATGTTTGGCTGATAGATAGTGGCTACACTCATCATATGACTTCCAATTTGCAAAGCTTCAAGACAATCAATAGTGATTACTTCTCCAAAGTGAAGATTGGTGATGGAAGATGGCTTGAAGTGCATGGTAAAGGTGCTGTTGTGATCCAAACTCCATCAGGTACTAAATTAATTTATGATGTGCTTTATGTACCTGAAATAAGTCACAACCTCTTGAGTGTGGGACAGTTGCTTGACAAAGGTTATTCATTGTCTTTTAAAAATAAAAGTTGTGAAATCTTTGATCCAACTGGTGAGAAGCTTTTTTCTGTTAAAATGCACAATATAAGTTTTTTTCTTGAATGGAAGCTCACTAAAGCTCAAGCTCTCACTAGTTTGGAAGATGAATCCAACCTTTGGCATAAGAGTTTGGACATATAAATTATGTTTCCCTAAGGCAGCTTCACAGCAGGCAAATGGTTCTTAATATGCCTAGTGTTTGCAGTCAACATGGTGTATGTAGCATATGCCAAATGGGGAAGCTTAGTCAATCTCCATTTCCAACTAATCAAGCTTTTAGAGCTGCTGAGAAGCTACAGCTACTACACACAGATTTGTGTGGTCCTATGAGCATTCCTTCTTATAATGGCAGCAGATATTTTCTCTTATTCATTGATGATCTCACTAGATTTTGTTGGATTTAGTTTATGAAGAAGAAGTCAAAAGTGTTTTCTATTTTCCAAAAGTTTAAAGCTACTATAGAAAATCAATGTGCTCATGCTATTAAAACTCTAAGATCTGATAATGGCACTGAGTATACATCTCATCAATTTTGAAGAGTTTCTCCATCAAGCAGGGATTCATCATCAGCTCACTGTCACTTACACTCCTCAACAGAATGGTGTAAGTGAGAGGAAGAACAGATCAATTATGGATATGGCAAGATGCTTGATGTTTGAGAAGGGTCTTCCAAAGCAATTTTGGGCTGAAGCAACCAACACTGTAGTATATTTGCAAAACAGGCTGCCAAGTAAAGCCCTTGGTGATAAAACACCTTATGAAGCCTGGTTTGGTGTTAAGCCTTCAGTGGCTCATCTTAGAATCTTTGGGAGCATATGTTATGCTTTGGTAGCAGAAATTAAAAGAGATAAACTAGATAAAAGAGCTGATGTTGGAATTCTAGTGGGTTACAGTAGTGATTCAAAGGGCTATAGAATTTTTAATCCTGCAACTCAAGAGGTGTTTGTAAGTAGAAGCGTTAAGATTGATGAAGGTAGCAGCTGGAATTGGGCAAAGATGACTGTGAACACTTTCAAGCAGCCAATGAACATGGAAAAAGTGCCTCATGATCAAATTGAAGAAGGGGAAGACTCTAATGATGAAGATTATGCTGTTAGAGGCACAAGAACATTAGAAGATATATATAACAAATGCAATGTAGCCTTGATAGAACCTGCAGATCCAGTTGAAGCTCTCCAAATTCCTGAATGGAAGGTAGCAATGGAGGAGGAGCTCAAGATGATAGAGAAAAACCAGACTTGGGTGCTTGTAGATAAACCCATTGACAAACGGGTGATTGGTGTAAAATGGGTATTCAAATTAAAACTTAATGCTAATGGGAGCATCAACAAGCATAAAGCAAGGCTGGTTGTGAAAGGCTATGCACAACAGTTTGGTGTTGATTTTTCAAAAACATTTGCACCTGTGGCAAGGTTTGATACAGTAAGAATTCTTCTTGCACTCTATGCTCAATTGAATTGGGAAGTATTTCAACTAAATGTGAAATCAGCCTTCTTGAATGGAGTGCTTCAAGAAGAAATTTACGTTGCTCAACCTTATGGTTTTATTAATGAAAAAGCACCTGAGAAAGTTTATTTGTTGAAGAAGGCCTTGTATGGCTTAAAACAGGCTCCAAGAGCCTGGTGTGCAAGAATTAATGAATTCTTGCTGAATTTGGGATTTTCAAAAAGCTACAATGAAACTACATTGTATATCAAGTTTGATCATGGAGAGATTCTTATTGTATTTATCTATGTTGATGATATACTTGTGACTAGAAGTAACTCCAAATCTGTTAATGAGTTCAGGATGCAAATGAAGGAAGTATTTGAGATGAATGACTTAGGGAAGATGGTATATTTTCTTGGAATGCAGGTTCAGCAATATCAACATGAAATATTTATTTCGCAAAAGAAATATGCAGGTGAAATGCTCCAGAAATTTGGTCTCTTAAAATGCAAAGTAGTGAGTACACCTGCAGTGCAAGGAGACAAGCTGAAGAAGGAAGATGATTATGCTCCAATTGATGCATCTATATACAGAACCTTGATTGGAAGTTTGTTGTTCTTATGTGAAACTAGACCTGACATTATGTACATAACTAGTGTATTGTCAAGGTTTATGAATGCACCAACTGAATTGCATTTCCAAGCAGCAAAGAGAGTCCTAAGATACATCTAGGGTACTCTTGATTTTGGCATATTTTACAGGAGGAGCACTGCAATAAAGCTGCTTGGCTTCACAGACAGTGATTGGGCTGGAGCAGTAGATGATATGAAAAGCACTACAGGGTATTGTTTCACATTTGGTTCAGGTGTTGTATGCTGGAGTTCAAGGAAGCAAAATATAGTTGCTCAATCAACTGCAGAAGCAGAATACATTGCTGCTTCTGCAGCAGTCAACCAAGCTCTATGGATGAGGAAGATTTTGGAAGATTTGAAGCTCAAGCAAGACAAAGCAATAGAAGTCTTATGTGACAATAAGTCAGCAATTGCAATGGTCAAGAATCCTGTCTTCCATGGAAAAACAAAGCATATCAAAGTCAAATATCATGCTATTAGAGAAGCAGAAAAAGAAGGAGCAGTCAAGTTGCTGCATTGTAGAACTGAAGATCAATTAGCTGATATATTTACCAAGGCATTGCAGAAAGGAAGGTTTGAAATGTTAAGAGAAAGATTAGGAGTCATTGACAACACCTGCATCAAGGAGGAGTGTTGACAGCAGCAGTTGCAAGCTTTGATGCAAAGTGCTGTTAACTTAGACTTTTGCATAGATATTTTGCATTTTGTAATAATTTATTTTGTGTAAGAATGCTCCAGAATTTTGTAGAAGTTAGTGTTCTGTGATGGAGCTTAAAATTAGGTAAACAAACTTCCTTAATTTAAAGGAAGTTAGTAACCTGCAGCAGATTATATTTTGCTGTATAAATATTGATGTGAAGAAATAAAATTTAAGCCTATTTTCCAGTAATAAAACTTATCTTTCTTCTCTAAACTAAGTCCATAAAACACCAACACAGACAAGCAACTAAAATTATCCATATTTTGTTAGTTTAATTAAGCTTTCTTGTTCATGGACAGATCCACTGATAATGGAAAGGAAAAATTATATGGTTTTTATCAATTGAGAGTGTATGGATGGATTATTATTCTTATTCTACCACAAATACATAAGAGTATAAACAACCAGGATAGTCCAAGATCCAAGAGGCAGCTAAGTATAAAACCACCAAAGAAGATTTAACTAGACATAGACAACACTAATAAATTCTTCAATTTCAAGTCTAGTGACAATAGCAATTGAGTTGTCTGGTTATATTATTGATAATTCAAACAGATGAAATAATACAACAAAAATATAAGGGAAAGTGCCAAGTAGTTCGTGTCATTATTGCTCTAAAGCTTATCCCGAAGCCATTAGTTTGCATAAGTACTAACCAGTGGGACTGTCTAGGAATCTCATGATAATAAATAAGCCTAGGGATCACATGACTATCCTAAACTAAGAATGGTGAAAAGATTTGAACATTAGACACTGTTACAAAGTCAACAATACTGCATACAAAATTCATGATCATGAAAAAAAAGTTAAATCAAATTACAGCATGCACGATGTGATATCCTTGTCAAATTGACCATGATCTAGCTAGTAAGTCGTCATTTCATGAAAGGTGCCAAAGTGGAAAAGATAGTGTGGTATAAATTCATATTCCAAATTGATGGTGCCTCTAAAATCGACAAAAAGGTAACTATTTTTAAGAATCTCATCATCACAAAGTAGAAAGATGGAGTTTTGTGGCGAACCTGGTCATCTATGACTCTTGAATCTGATAATGAACCCTAGGTGGTGAAAGGTTTGAAAGGAATAACTAAGTTGGTTGTTGAACAATGACCTGGAATCCATCTTTATTATATTTAGTTGAATAATGAGATGGAAATCATCTCTAAGATATTCAGTTTATAATTTATTAGCATCTTTTCTTTATTTTCAATGCAAAGATATACTTCCATCAAATGGTCTTATCAACAACATAAAAGTATGCCTTTAAATATTAGGTTCACATGCAACTTTTCTTATTTGTAATTTGCATTTCATAATATTATTTAAGAACCAAAATAAAAACCTTGTAATCATTTCCTCATTATATATATATATATATATATATATATATATATATATATATATATATATATATATGTATGTATGTATATATATATGTATATATAGTTATGATGCTAGTTATTCCTGAATCAGATACACTGGATTAGCATAATCTTAGTTAAGCAAAGGACCACACTTTAAGAACATAGTTGTAATTTAATATGATCTCATACCTACAAGACAATGTTGAGTTAGAATAATCCTAGCTCTTTCTAATTGCACCTCAGATATTAGGAAATTAATATCCAACACTATCCTATTATCTATTACTTTCCCCATCACACATCATCTTTTTGCTACCAGAAAATGGCAACCAACAAGGGGTTTGCTACATCAACTTCCAACTCCACAATAAGACTCTGAATTGGCCAATGGATGTCTGCCCATAACCCATTCCCTTAGTAAACTTGTTAGGTCATTCCCTTTATTTGGTAGTTATTAGGAGTGATTGGTCCATGTAAAGAAAGAAAAGTGCAAATCTGTGCTAATCACAATAGCATATAGCTTATAATTTATAGTAAATAATAGGGAATGTGTTAACAACAGGGTCATAAACACCTATGTGTGATATGTGGCTTCTGGTGCGTCAATTTGGTTGTACAACTAAACTGAACCACGCTAGCCTATGCAAACAAATCTTGCATAAAGCTTGAATAGTAAGTAGGTTTCTTTACTAAGCACAATTATAAAATTACGTCCAGCTTCAATATCTTTTTCTAATTTTGTGTTTTATAGATAAGAATGATCAAGCTAATGACCTGGTCAAATTTGTGATAAAGCGCACTAATCAAAGAAGCTATAATTTCAACATCACATTTACAAAGAAAGGTATCATACCACATATCATCAACTTGTTAATTAACTGCCATGCAGAACAAAGTGAGGAATCAAATCCGCAAATTAAAATCATACTGCTAATCATAGACCTAAGACTGCTGCTACTTGCTCACCTTAAAGCTGTTATACTAAGTTACTAAATATTTGGCATAGTTCATGCTTAACTTTGAATTAATAATTAAAATATAAAGCAGTTGCCAATGCTCCTGAAAGCTATTATAAACATACGCCATTAATAACAATTTTTCAAAGCAGAATCATCCTCAAAAATTAAATTATCCATGAAAATTCCCGTGGTACCAATGTTGAAAGGCACATTTCTTCATCCTATATTCAATTGCTTTAGGTATCTCCTAAAACAAAAATGTTCAGTGGAGGCTTGCCAAAATCAGCCTGCTGTTATTACTTCAGCAGTAAGCCAAATATATTTTTCATCAAACTAGCATATAACACAAATTGAAATAGCATTTGTTTCCAAGTTGAGTCAATAAGGAGCTGGCCCAACCATTATCAAGCATCTAATAGGGATCCACCTAAAGTGTTCATTCCACTTTTACTTACTTCAATCAACAAGACAACCATTATAGTCCTCCAATTCTTTGTTTGCAGTGCGAAATTTTTTCTATAAAATGGTTTATCGTTTACCTATAAACCTACAAGGAACCATGGGTAGTTTTTATCCATTCAAAAACCAAAATGATTTGGCAAGCCCACTTGAGAATCTTATCCTAGCTTTTATAAGTTGACAATGCACCCACATTTATCAAAAACCAAAATTTAGCCCTCATGACAAAGCTATAATATTAGTCTATAGGTTTCTCTATCAAACACTTAGCATATGGTTGAATACTTAGAACATAAAAAATAACAAGTGCTTGGACCATTCACCTAATCTCTTACCCCTATTTTATCATCTAATTGAGTGGATGTCTGGGGCTTTTTACTTAATTAAGTAAAAAAGAAATTTCGCATATGAATTAAGTGAAAAAATATTTCTCCATCTATACTCTTTTATACCAGGTGGAATGAGGATGGGTCATAATTGCCAATCACACTGGTGAATTTGTTAGCTTTTTTTTTTTTTTTTTTGGTACATTACCACTTAAAATGGCTATCATTTTAAATAAATTTAAGGACATCGCCACTCTAAAGTGGCGACCTCCTTCTTTTTTTGTTTTGGCATGGTTGCCACTTGGCAATCATATATTTTTTTTTTAATTTTTAATTTTATAATTTATATTTATTTTGTAAAAATTTTAATTAATTAAAATTATGAATTTTTATATATTATATAAATTTAATATTTTCAATTATTAAAAATTATAAAAAATATTTTTAATTTTCACAATTATAAAAATTTTTACATAAATATAATTATTAAAAAAATTTTGTTAATTTTTATACATAAAAATTATTTCTAAAAATAATTTTTATATATAAAATTTCCATAAATGAAAAACACTTTCTAATCATGCATGAAAATTATTTTTAGCAATTTCTTATTGAATTTTTCAATATTATTCACTCTTTAATATTTTATAAGAAAGTTTATTTAATTTAGAATTTTTTTTTTAGTATATCAAATTTATTTTTACTATAAAATTAATTTTTGATATTTAACAATATATAATGAATAAAAAATTATTAAAAAAAACTTGATACAATTGGTATCTATGTGCAAAGCGCATGCAAAGATACAATTTTATTAATATGTTAATAATCGAATTATTAATGTTAATAATTTTTATGTATAAATATCAAAATATTTTTTATAATTTTTAATATTTGAAAATATTATATTTATGTAATATATAAAAATTAAAAATAAAATAATTTGTTGCATGGTTGCCACTGTGAATTCAAAATAAAATAATTTGTTGCATGATATTTTTTTTATTTTTAATAAAAAAATAAAATCACCAGTGTGACTAGCGATTATGATTCATTCTTATTTCACCTGGTACAAAAGAGTATAAATGGAAAAATATTTTCCCACCTAACTCATATACAGAAATTTTTTTTTTTTTACTTAATTAAGTAAAAAGTCCGGATGTCTGACCCTTCTGGAGCATCAGAAGGCAAAATAGCTTGTGGGACAAACTTTTTGCAAAGTTCCACATTGATGACAAAGTTAATTATAATAAGCTTCTATTTAGATCTTCAACAAGGAATTGATGATCAATTCTACGTCCAGAAAAAAATTTATAGAAAGAGCAAAAAAATTTTATTTTCTTTTCATTTAGGAGGTTACTGGAATGATCAACATTATGATGATAGCCACGGAAATTAAGAATATCACGTAATTGATGAGGAGAGGATAGATCTGTCACAATTGACTACGTTAAAATGCAGAAAGCTAGAGTTGAATAACTACAAACACTTTTCTTGTTCATGCTAATCCTAAAGCTTCTTAACATTTGTATTGCTTAGACAATCCATTATAAAGTAGTCAAATGTTAGTGCTTACGATATCCACTATAATGTTTTTTTATACTGTATGCATCCATCAAGAAGTTCTTTTTCTTTTTTTTCTTTTTTTTTTTTTTTTTTTTCAGTTAGTGACACTCATCATTCTTGACGTAGAACCAAATAGTTTCATACCATACTAAAGAAGCCATCGCATTAGGACTAAGTCCACGTACAGTTCTACCATATTTGAGCCTAATCATACTACCTCTTCTTTTCTTATTAAGTTCCCACTACTACTTCTTAAAGCAAATTTGGTTTTTGTAGCTAGTTTGACCTGCTAATCATTTGCATTATTACCTTGATCAAATGAATAAATACAAGTTCACACCTTTCAAACTTGTACTGCGCAAGGTAATCTTCCTCAAGCAAGCTAAAATAGACATTAGTATTTGCTAAGTGCGTTATTCTTATCATTAATTTTTTTTTTTTTCTTCTAGAAGACAGCAATTAAATTCCTACTAAAAATAAATACTAATCACCCTCCAATGGGACTTTTAGCTGTGGAAAGTTTTTCCTTGAGTTCCGTGTCCTTTTATTCCCTCTGAACTATCTTTAGCTTTTTCCCTTTTCCTGTTCCAAGCAACTCCATATACCTGTAATTAGGCATAAAAGAATACATTTCCACTTTCTTTTCCATTTGTTCTTTCCTTGTGCAAGTGACATATCTCATTTTCTTCTTCGGGACGTATCCTATTAATTAGTGAAGAAGAACTAATGTACCTTTATAATAGATGTGCAGGCACTCAAGTGTATGGCCCTGAATTTCAGCAAGACCAAACACAGATTTTTGCTAAAGCATTGCCCAACTACTTTGCATACGGCTTTATTAATGCACCAAACACAAATTTCACAGGCAAACAAGCATTTGTTGCATGTAAGCTCCTAAACAACTACATCATCTGAAAATTGTCAATGCCAAGCATCTTGATATAGCACACTAAAACACATTGTTCTATGTTTGTAGATATTGTAGCTAAAGTACTCAACTCAATGTTGCAGTACATAATTAAATATGACTTCAAATTGGTACCTCTGCTTGAACCTTCGTAAAGCAAAGACTACCACAAAGAGTTTATAACAGGGTTGGTGTTTGGATATAGGCAATAGCAATAGGATCTTGCCGCCTACATGCATATTTCCTACTCATATCATAGATTAATATATATACCAAACTTTAATGTATATTAATAGATTAATATATATAGATTAATGATTTTTTATGTATCATAGATTAATATATATATCAAAGAATACCCAATTCTTAGAAAGGGTCCCCACTTGATAACCAAACTTTAAAGCTAATAAATTCTGCAACATTCTTAAACCCCGAAGGGGGTAAATTAAGTTCTTCTTTACTCTTACAAAAGTAGTCAAGTAGGCTAACGGCTTAACATGCGGGGGAGTGTGTGCAGTAGGTGACTACTTAGTCCTTAGTCCTTAGTTCTTAATGGGATAAAGAAATCTACAGTGGACTTTAAATTTATTAAAGATACGATTTGAGCAAAAAGGAAAAGTGAGATGAATCTAACTTTATTTTGTCTATAAAATATTGATGAGTAGAGGTATTGGTAGGACCTTGAAAAGCTTAGCAGTTCAAGCACAGGCATCTAATTCATTGTAGGTTAGCTAGAATTTTCATTCCATTTAGAACCAAATAGAATTTTAATGCCATGAATTAGGTTAGGTTTTTCATATCAGCAAAACAGTGTGAAAAGTCGGTTTGAAATCAACTTTTTCTCCTCACTCTCTAACATGAATAGTATGGTATAGTACCATAACAAATTTAATTTAATCAACACCTATAAACTTTGTATCATGTATTGTCATAGACTGTAATACATAACAATTTTTATTGTCACCAAGGAGACATATACTCTTGGTCCTAGGCTCGGCACCCATTAATATGTGAGTTATTTCTTAATTTGTTATTGATGTTGGATGTGGTGTGATCATGACTTTGCTTTGAAAATATTTTTGGATGTTGTTTATTGTATACATTGTAAATATGAAATTCTATCTATTAAAAGAACAAATTGATCAAATGCATATTAGACACGAATTAGTCCAGCATATAATTTATGCCCTGATCAAAAAAAAAAAAAGCAACAAATATGCTTTAACTAGAAAGAAATTATGCATTCCTTATAAGGAAAATTATACGATGCACATGTTCATCAAAGAAAGAAACTGTCTTTTGTTGAAAGATGAAAAATTACCCTATCCTAATTTAACCCCCCAAAACAAAAATGATCGAGTAGGTTTACCAATTTTGACCAGGTAAGCACAGGGCATTGCAGGTAATAATTTTTGTTGCACAAAGAGCTGCGGCCGCTATGTACTGTAGTAATGGGCTAAGATCACTAATCTCAATTTGCCCAAAAAACAGGGCAGGCGACAGCCTACAAATTAAGAGTCGGCTGAGTTGCAAAATCGAGTCCAACCTAAGCCAACATAACTCAGCTAGCTATTTGGCCAAAAAAAAAAAACTCAGCTGGCTACCTCAGTGGCTCAACCCAACCGACAAGTCAAATTCACAGCCAAATCAACCACAAACGATCGGCGCAGCAAAGAACAGCTGCCAATTTCCCAATCTCCCAATCTTTTCTCCAAGGATGCAGGAGCAAGAAAATCTCTTAACAGAAACCGAAATTCACTACTGGGGCAAAACCCCGGAGGAAGAGTACTACAAGCAACAAGGAATCAGAGCTTCTCATTCATTCTACACCTCACCAAGAGGACTGTCTCTCTTCACCAGATCATGGCTTCCCATCTCCACCACGCCACCACGTGGTATCCTCTGTATGGTTCATGGGTATGGCAATGACATCAGCTGGACATTTCAGTCCACAGCGATATTCCTTGCCCAGATGGGTTTTGCCTGTTTTGGTATTGACATTGAAGCACATGGCCGATCTCAAGGGCTCAAGGCCTATGTGCCTAACGTTGACCTTGTTGTTCAAGATTGCATCAATTTCTTCAATTTCATCAAGCAAGATCCAAATCTTGATGGGTTACCTTCGTTTTTGTATGGTGAGTCAATGGGCGGTGCTATTTGTCTCCTAATTCATCTGGCAAACCCTAAAGGGTTCGATGGTGCAATGTTAGTTGCGCCAATGTGTAAGATTTCTGATAATATGAAACCCAGATGGCCAATTCCTGAGGTTTTATCAATTCTTGCAAAATTCTTTCCAACTTTGCCAATTGTACCAACATCAGATGTTTTATCAAAATCAATCAAAGTTGAGAAAAAGAAAATAATTGGAGAAATGAATCCAATGAGATACAGGGGAAAACCAAGATTGGGTACTGTTGTGGAGCTATTGAGAGTTACAGATTATTTGAGTAAAAGATTATGTGATGTTAGTATTCCATTTATGGTATTACATGGTAGTGCTGATGTGGTTACTGATCCAAATGTGAGCAGAGCTCTGTATGAAGATTCAAAGAGCAATGATAAAACAATCAAGATTTATGACGGAATGATGCATTCCTTGCTGTTTGGTGAAACTGATGACAATATTGAAATTGTTCGCCGGGATATTTTGTCATGGTTGAATGAAAGATGCTAAGGAAATTATCATCAGTAAGTTGTGTTTGGGTTGTTTCTTATTTTCTTTTGATGGATTTGATGTATCTGTTTTGTTAGAAATACTCCATTCCCCATTACCAAGGAGCATGATAGTGATAATTGGTCGTCTTTGATAGGAAAATTTCTGTGATGTTATCTTACAGCAAATAGGGGTTGAGAATTTCATGAACAACTGATTTACTAGCAGTAACATAATAAAGAAATTTTCTTCAAATAACTGGTGCATACATTTGTAGCGAGTCAATGCAATTTTTAGTCTATTTTTATGCTTTATCAAGTCACTAATGAGCCAACAAGGCTTTGGTGTAGCGTTGAGATCAAAACTCAGATTGTGCGAACCTAACCAAAAGGTCTCATATTCAAGTTCCACTGACGTAATGGATATTTTTAGCAAATGCATTTTGACATTCTGAAGCTGTAATTTGAAAACTGATTGAATATAAATGAACAAGGTTTCTGTTTTTTTGTCGATTGGTAAAGCGAAAATCCATCAGTATGATGAAAGCGAAGGTCCAACCGAGATTTGAACTGGGGTTACTGGATTCAGAATCGAGAGTACCATGGGACCTGCCACGAAGACATTTTCCTATATTTTTAAATCTATTTGATGTTACTGTGATGGATTTCGTCTGACAGGCGCAATCGTATGAATTTTAATATTTTATTTTACAAATTTCATATATTTTATGTTTAATATAAAAAATAAGAAATTTCATCTTATTTCCTATAAATAAAATTAACACTTAAACCAAATTTAATAGAATTTGAAAAATGAACTCTAAATTTCATCTTATTTCCTATAAATAAAATTAACACTTAAACCAAATTTAATAGAATTTGAAAAATGAACTCTAAATTAACAAAAAGAGTACAAACCTAATTTCATTTTGACTCCACTAAAACTACTACTACCCAAATGGTACTTAGTAATCAGGATACCAAAACGACAATAAACCTGTACTTCGTTTATTTCTCTTTTTTTATTCTTTGATTTATATCACAATATAATATTCAGTCGACATGAGATTGGCATTACACACACACACAATAATTAAAGATTGAAAAAAAAAAAAAAAAAAGCACTGCAGAGCAACAAAAGGTATAATCAAAGCTGTATAATTCATAATTCTCTGTACAAGGGGAAAAACAATGGAACAATTCAATGAAAAATAACAACCTGATACCCATAGGAAAAGCAATCCCCTATCATTTACACTTGGGGAAAAACAATTTAACAAAAAAGAATACATATATACCTATGGAAATCTGTATCTTTATGAGCTGTGAGACTATTTGAACTCTGGATCCTACCATTTTAATAACGTAAGGGAAGATCAATTGTTAGACCAGCCAAAAAATGGACAAAAAATTGATCTAAAAACAATGCCTATGCATGTATGTTTCTAGTGAGAAGAAACTACTTCCCTGAGTATCAATCTGAAATAGTCAGGCTATGTCTCAATTTAATTATAGAGCTGCAGCAGCAGCAGGCAGCTAAGGATCTACCTTGTATATCTAAACTGGCTGAGAACCTACAGGCTAATATCTGAGTTAGCAAATAAATGTCTGCCAAATACTATAACCTTCATCTTCACACCATAAAAAGGTATTTCAAGTCGTCAACTGTTAAGCGAGTCTGACGACCCCCAGTTTCATCCTCTCCAAATGCAGATGCAACCATCTCCCTTTTCTTTTGCTGCAAGAACCCAAGGATCTTTCATGAACAAAAATTTGAAATCAAGAAAATAAAAACTTCAAATTACATACAACCATCCAATAATAACCTTCTCTTAGCAGCAGCCAGAATGCAAGAAAATTATAGACAATGAGCAAGTGAATAAACTGAGAATTTGCCAATCTTAAAAGGGAACAAACTAGAAACTACAAAACTTCAGAAGCCAAATCACGTTAAACAAATGATGTAGGCATCCAGTCCATCCAAACACACTGCATTTGCATTGATAAAATAACCAAGAACCAAGACATGTCAACAGAGATTTCAGAAAGGTTAACTCAACTTGTTCCATCCATGTGATTTAAACCACTTGATGCAGTTGAACCTTATTGACCTAATCCCCAAACTAACAATATATATATATATATATATATATATATATATACATGTCAACAGAGATTTCAGAAAGGTTTTTATATATATATATATATATATATGTCAACAGAGATTTCAGAAAGGTTTATATATATATATACATGTCAACAGAGATTTCAGAAAGGTTAACTCAACTTGTTCCATCCATGTGATTTAAACCACTTGATGCAGTTGAACCTTATTGACCTAATCCCCAAACTAACAATATATATATATATATATATATATAGTTGAACCTTATTGACCTAATCCCCAAACTAACAATATATATATATATATATATATATATTGTTAGTTTGGGGATTAGGTCAATAAGGTTCAACTATATATATATATATATATATAGTTGAACCTTATTGACCTAATCCCCAAACTAACAATATATATATATATATATATATATATATATATATATATATTGAACTAAACATTACATCAGAATGAGTTGAAAAGTTTAGTTACCATTTGAACAACCTATTAAACTTAAACCAAGTCAGTTAACTTCACCATAAGTTGATGCTTTTACCCCCACAAATATTTCACCAACCAAAGCAGCCTAAGGTCAATGGTCAGAAGAACCTAAGTACCAACTTAATTTACCAAAGAGCTTTAAGGCTCCAATCCTGACACATCAATCAGCACTGTGCCCAATAACTAATAATGGCAATGCAAACTGCATATTTCCATAATCCATCTAAGCAAGCATGAATGTCTTCTCTATATAATTACTTTTCAATCTTAAATTAGAAACTTTTGCATATGGTGAACATCAATAAATAATACCTGTAGGGCTAAAATACGATCCTCAACAGTATCTTTCACCGTTAAACGCAAAACAGTCACAGGACGAGTCTGTCCTATGCGATGTGCCCTATCAATTGCCTGGTCTTCAGTAGTGGGATTCCACCAGAGGTCCAGAAGCAGCACACGGCAAGCTGCAACCATGTTCAGTCCAAGACTAGCAGCTTTCAAAGACATAATCATAACTGACACCTATACAGCAGAGAGAATCAAACTTCAGAAATAAATTCACCAGAAACAATTAAGAATAATATTCAAAAAATGAGAAATTTTAGAAGATTATGTCCCACAAACCTCTGGAAGGGTATTGAAATCCTTCACAGCTTTATCTCTGGCCACAACCGACATTGTTCCATCTAGTCTTCTGTATTGAATCGAAGAATTTTTAAGACAAGCTTCAAGCAAATCCAACATCCTTGTCCACTGGGAAAATACTATGGCTTTCTCACCAACTACCCTAACTGAATGCTTAAGATTTTCATCCACAGATAAATTTTTCTTATCAGTATCATCAACTGAAATCCCAGAACTACACGAGTTTTCAGTACAAGTAGCATTTCCATCAGAATTCTCCAAGGAAGCATTTGTAGATGTGCAATCTTGTGGTTTTGTCAGTGATTGCAGAACCTCAAGAGCAGCCCTAATTTTTGAAGAATCATAAGGACGACTCTCACAATACGAGAGATTAGCTGCCCCACCAGGTTCAAAGCCAGATCCATCTTGAGCAGGCTGGTCAGAGAGAGAACTATTTAATATGGCTTTGGAGAAGACTGAAGATGTATTTAGTCGAGCTTTGCATTTTGAGGCGGGGCATTGGTTGTCATCACTGGTAAGATGTTCACATATACATTGGTTGCAGAAAACATGACCACAGATTGAAACAACAGCATCTTCTGGTGGATCCTATAGACAGAAAAGTCAAGCATCATCAGACAACATAAAGCATGAAAATTTGCATTTAGTAAGAATGAAAACTTGATAAAGACAATTTTGGGGATGACAAAACACACACCCCACACAGGAACTAAACGTAAAGCATGCGTATTGATACAAACCATAATTTCAAGCCAAATGATTCTATTCCCATAAAATATAGAATCCATAATGCCACAGTTATCATTACAAAATCATCAGCCACCCATTTTGCAATAAATATTGCCAATGATTGCATCTGAAAACGCATCTTATTCAACAACTAAATAAAGCAACATAGAGATTAAGCGATTAAGCTCTTAGATGGGAAGGAAACATAATTGCACATAAACATGCTTTACATGGCCTTGTTAACACCTTACCAAGAGCCAATCCAACAATATTGAAAGGCACAGTTAATGTAGCCCTGATTCGGAGATCCTAGAATTATAGCCCCCGAAAGGACGACGGCAAATGATGAGTTTTAGGTAGAAATGAGTGTTTAAATTTTACACGATGGATTTTCTCTTAATTTTCTTGAAGTTTCAATTCCAAGGGTTTGGTAAATTCCAGTTTCTGGAATAAGCTGTCGTAGCAACACATCTCTAAATATAAATATTGTTTTTTTAGGTATTATTTTTCATAGCCAAAACAAAATTTGCCTTACTTGTCAAAACAATATTCATCCTAGTAGTCTGTGTAAAAATCTAAGTCCTACAAGGATTTAAATATTCAGAGACTGAATGCGTTACTTCAATTTATTGCAAAACTGCCTAGAAACACTGGGTCTTTTTGTTAAGATTATACTCATAATTCTAAAGAACAGGATACAAGGAGTAAGCGCATACATTGCAGATGCCACAGATTGCCAAAGATGCTTCTAGGCAATTTAGAAGGTTCATCTGTTTCTCCCTCGGAAGCCTCTTTGCCATCTCGAATGAGGATCTCCCCAATGAAATTGAATCATAGCCCCTAACAAGAAGAGGATGATCACAAGCTTGACGTAGACGCAACAGCATCAACAAGATGTTAACATAATTTTGCTTGACCGTTCCAGCAGCAGCATATTCCTGATAACACAAACAAAATTAATCACTCTGTCTTGTTCATAGATGAGGCCACAGGCCTCAATTTATGAAGAAAATTGCAGATCAGACAAGCTGGGCCTGGGTTCATGAACAGGTCTATTCACAAATGAAATGGAAAACAAAGCAAAAACACAAGTATGATTTAATCATTATCAGTTATAATGTGGAGAGGAAGGGATGAGATGAAAATAATATAGGAAAAAAAAAATCTCAACCCATGTTTTGCTTATCAAGTAAACACATACATTGAACTGAGCACGTGAATCAGCCTCTAGTCTGGTGTAGAAATCACGTTCTTCATCAGTAAAATCCACTTTTTTCAGTTGTACTACTTTGGGTGGTAGGTTAATAATTGGTTTGCCATCAATTTGTGTCCCTAGAACAAACAACAACAATAAGATAAGCATAAATTACAGCAATATCGCATATCATCAGCATCCTACATAAATTTCAATACACTAATAAATACAGATCAAATAAGAATAATCATATTCACAAGCATGCTAATGCATAAAACATTTGCCACCAAGATTTTTTTCAAGCAGATTAAAGAATATTAATGCGTGTACATTTACAAACTTTAAGAACTGATGTACTGCATTCAAAATTACTAGCAAGCAGTGATACGCTACGGATATTCTGATATTGGCAGGTTACAAAACATTTTGTCATTTACTTGCAGGAAAAACCCATTAAAACAATTGCAGGGATAAAATATCCAATCCTGTACCCTAAAGATGAATACCCCCCCAGAGCAATCCACAACAAGACCCACAAGGCAAAAGAAATAGAATGTATAATGAACCAAATATAAACCGAATAACTAAATTAAATCAATGCTTCTGGTGAATATATCAGTAATTAATTTTTCATCAAGATGATTTCCACAAATATCCATGTGACTGCAACACTTGGAAGACAAATAAACCTTCAGCAATGAGGCAGTTTCCAGCACAACAAGAAGCCTCGCAAATATTAGAGAAAAACTGACAGTATCAAAAATTTTCAAACAGAAGGGGAAAAATGTGGTCTTGTTAGTTTTAAAGATCCAAAGGAACATCAAATGCAGAATAAATCAACACATCAAATCAAAGACATAAAACAAATAGAATCTCACCTTTGGTGCGACGAAGCATTATTGTTTTCAGAACAGCTTGCAGCTTTTTGTACCCTTTCGTAGGATTCCTCTGAATTGGAATCTTTATCGTAGAGCAAAATGAAGTGTAGACAGCATAAGGATCGTATCTCAGGAATCTGAAGTAGCTGTAAAGATCATCTATTGCATTCTGGATAGGTGTTCCAGACAAGCACCACCTGCGCTTTGCACGAAGACCCCAACAGGCCCTAGCTACTTGAGTTCTGTGATTCTTGATGCTCTGTGCCTCATCCAGGACAACCCTAAACCAAGCAACCTTTGCAAGAGGTCGAGCAACAGACTCAAGTAATGCAGCATCCATTCCTTTCTTATTCCTAGAACCCTTTTTGCCAGAACTGGGAGGATATTTTCTTTTCTTACCAGATGAAAGCCCAAGCGACGCAACATCATCACATTCTCCTTTTCCTTTCTCATCGTCATCTTCATCAACAATAGGCTGCTTTGGAACCTCCATGCTAACAATTGAATATGTTGTTAGAACAACATCATACTTCGCTAGCTCACACGGATCCTTTGTTCGGTTGCCTCCATGGTATACCAGAACAGAGAGATTAGCTTTACTGGTTACCTTCTTATGCAGCTCTTCAGCCCACTGCCGTAGGACACTTGTGGGACAAACAACAAGAGTTCCTGCCGCAGGCCTTCCCTTATATTGCCCAAAAGAATTGGTGCTCTTTGTTGAACTTTCCATTGACATAAATTGACTGCTTTCAGCATCTCTTTTGATTCCATCCACCTCAGCAACCTCATCATCATCCTCATCCAAATCTAATGTTTCAAGCACTTCTTTCTTAACAACTTGTGGATCTACTTTAACAGATGGAGGTTTTTCCTTAAGTATGAGAGCAATTGTTGATACTGTCTTTCCTAGTCCCTGCAAGAAGATTCACTGTATAAGCCTAAAAGTAAAATAAAGTTTCTTGAAAGTATGCCATCAATGGTTTTGCAATTTCAGGAAATCCACCTGATCATCTGCAAGAATTCCTCCTGAACAGTACAAGCTAGAAGTCTCCTTTTGAATCATCCATGACAAAGCAATTCGCTGTCAAGCAAACAATTAAGATTAGTTGGATAACACATTGACAAGCCTAAGTGCAAGTAACAAAACCCACATAAGCAAGAGTCATAGAAACATAAAGAGAAACCCACAACATGCCAGGTTGTCACTACTTATTTCATTGTTGCTAGGCCAGAATGATTTTAACAAACTCATGACTCCTAAAATGGGCTCAAAGGAAGCAAGGAATTAAAGACAAACTCCAAACCTGATGTCTCAAGAGAGGTACCGCCAAAACTCCTTCTGGTGGACTAGCTTCAGATTTTGGCTGAGAAATATCCTGTTATGCATGCCACGACTTTAGTAACATCATACTTTCAGTCATAACAAGAGGCTGTTAACAAGATACTGAGAAAACTTAGAAAGGGCATGTTACCAGTCGAACAGGAAAAATGGGTGCTGATAATAAAAATATTGAAGAATAAACAATAAAATGATTTCTATATTTTGCAAGCCAGATGGCCAATAAGTATATATGACAAATCATGGAAGCATCCCAACACATATCAGGCACTTACGCATGAACAATTTCTCATATCAACATGATGCTGCCTGAACATGAATTTACTGAAATCCATGCCAAAACAAAAGGACCTTTGGTTCCAAATATTTTCAAACTTTAAAGGACTTTAAGATTAAAGAAAACTTTTAGTTCCAAACTTTGAAGGACTTTTAAGATTAAAGAGTCGGTGCAATAGCATCCAACATCCAACCTAAAACTAACCTGCAAAGCAGCTCGAAATATGAAACGCTCGTCATTAGCCCTAAACCTTGTGTTTAGGGCTCCAGAGTGATGAATGGAATCACTATATGCAGAATGTTGCAAAGAAGCATTGACTTTTCCAAGTGCAAGAGATTGGCTTGAACGAGCAGGTTGGCTGATATCTTCTAGGATACATATGTCAGAGTCATCATCAACATGGGATCGACTAGCAGACAAATTACTCTGAATTGATTCAGGGCTGATGCTTGAAAGATGACCCAAGCGCTTATGTTGAATTAGTTTATCTCCTTCCTCCTTAACACAAATTGGCCACTTATTTATCTTAGATTCCTCAGCACATGGCAAAAACTGTACAGAAGGATCTAAATTCAAATATTCATCATCAAGGGAAATTTTACTAGCAATTCCATCAACTTGGGCCCTCATGGATGCAACATTTATGTCTCTTTTCTCATCCTTTAAGTAAAAGAAATGTTTCTGATTTGGAATAGAAGAAACACCAGATGATGATTGCTTTGAGTCAGCCCCATGAAAGACACTATTTTCATCGCTACAAGAAAAATTTCTATTGACAAATTCATTAGTCATTTTGTCAGAGCATGCACTCTCAGTTTTCAACTCCCCCACCATTTCATCTTTTCTGTTAGTTGTAACAACTTCATTGCTCGGCAACAATTCAAAACCAAAATCTCGACCAAAATAAGACTCTGGTGAATCAATAAAACATGAATTATCAGAATTTATACCAAATTCCATGGTTGAATAAGGGGCATCTAATCCAGTATTAATATCAGAATTATGGCAAAACGTAGACTGAGCAGCTGGTATGTTGTGTGAAGCAACATCTGCATCCACAAAGGGCAAATCCATAGGTCTATAAAAATCATTTTCTGTTCCTGAAATCCTTAAGCTGTATTCACTTAAAGCACTGCCCTCTCCAAACTTCCCATCTGAACTGTCCACATAAAGGTCACACAAAGAATCTGCAGTTGTCAGGTAAAAAAAAATTCAGTGCTTCCATCAGGATTGATGATCTATCTTAGACTATCAAATGCTGAGTTCAAATTCTAACATATTGATCCACGCACAGCAAAAATCTAAAAAGGATTTGAAAAGTTTTGCATACCTTTGGAATAGTTTTTCCCTCCCAAATGCCTGAATTGAGCTCCAGTTTCATCCAATAGAATATTGATATCTAAATCACCACCAGTATTATCTGAAAAATGATTAAATTCTCCTTCAGCAAAATTAGATGCTGTACTGCAACTGGGAATCTCAGATTGCAATACACCAACCTTCCCCACTTCTTGATCACTGCAAGATGCCAAATACCAGTCTCTGACAATTCTTGAGCAGGTATTCATAGGAGAGCTAATTTGTGATGAGGACTCCAGTGTTACATCATCCAAAGTCATGGCAGAGCTCCCTGCATAATCAAACCCTCGAGCATCAGAAGCTTCTGAATTGTGCAAAGGGTAAAATATAGCAGGATCTACGGGCTCAGATTCTGATGCATGTGGTCCATCTAACTTCTGAAACCCTGATAAACAGTACACCGATGAAGAGCAATTATCAAAATGATATGAAATCTTCTCCATGTCAACCCCGCAATATCTCTAGATAGTATCCCACAATAACAAATATATTATAAAGTTGTTACCATTTTGAAGCTGAAGATTGTTTTGGTTGCCAACACCACTAGCTGACTCAACTTTCAAATTCTTATATGAAAAATCTTCAGGAATACTCTGCAATTTTGCAAATTCAAAAAAGAAAAATTCACTAAAAAGCAGAAAAGGATCTGAAGCCTCTTAATTAAAAGGCTAGAGCATGTCCAGAAAAATTTTTAAAAAATATATATGTCTGTAATGTATTAATTAACTGTATAATGTAAAGTCCAATGAAACAATTCCAAGAATTCTCCCAATTTGCTTGAAAGGTGAAGCAATTCATATAACATTTAACCCAAAGCACAGTATGCACTAGAAGCAGCAATGGATGCCCTCATCCACACCACTAACAAACATGCAGAATCATCTAGCTAGACCTTAAAAACCAGTTTAAGCTAACATTATCTACTAAACCTAGTTCCAAGTTAAAATTTTCAGCCGAATAGCAGATCAAAAAAAAGCGGTTAAAGCTGACCACACCATCCACAAAACCAAAATACCATTGAATTCTATTCTAGCCCATTATTGCCGACCCTAAGAACTTAACCAAAATTCGAGTCCCCACATTTTTAACCAAGAGCAAAATCGAAACCAACCTGAGAAGGCTCTTCTAGAATGTGAAAGAGCATATCGAGATCTATAGCCAAATCCTCCCCCTCGCTACTACCAAGCTCGTCAACGTTTCGGATCTCACCACCAGGCCAACGCCCAGAACCGCCGTCAGCCATTATCATCATGAAAAAGAATGAAAATCCAATACCAAAATCAAAAATACCTATAAATTCAACCCAATTCTGCTCCAAACCCTAGCAAGAAAACATCACCAGTACTGTAAAATTGAAACCGAAACCCGTGGATCCAAGTATCTGAAACCTCATATCCTAAGCCTTAACCGAAAGGTGAAAAGGACCAAAAAAGAATAGAATTGGAGAGAACGAAACAACGAAGAAGTTTCTGTGAGTTTTGTGTAATTTTCTCTACATAAGAGATGCGACTTTTTCTTGTTAAAGAACAATGGCAAAACCAGAAATTTAAAATATATATATATATATATATATATATATATATATATATATATATATATATATATATATATATATATATATATGTATTATAATTATAATTTTTCTATTTTTATTAATTTTATGGTTTGATAGTTGATAAGATATTATGATATATTTTTAAATATTTAGAATTTTCTTTTATAGTTTTGCTTTTGTATTTTTTCTTTTATATATGAGAAAAACTTATTATAAAAAGCAAATTAAAAAAATAAAAGAAAAAATACAAAGGCAAAACTATAAAAGAAAATTCTAAATATTTAAAAATATATCATAATATCTTATCAACTATCAAACCATAAAATTAATAAAAATAGAAAAGTTATAATTATAATTTATATATATATATATATATATATATATATATATATATATATATGAAGAGGAAAAGGCCTATTTATGTAAAAATACTCACTAAATTCTTTTTAATTGCATATTTATGATGGGTAATATGATCATTTATTAATTAAATAATATATTATCTAATTATATTTAATTTAAATAATAAATGATGAATTCAATTAGAATAAGAAAATAATAAAATAATTATATTTAATATCTAATTATAATTAATTTAAATAAGAAAAAATGAATTTAATTAGAATGAAAAAATAATAAATTAATTATTATTTAATATATAATTAATTATATTTAATATCTAATTATATTTAATTTAAATAAGAAAAATAATGAATTCAATTATAATAAGAAAAGAATAAAATAATTATTATTTAATATGTAATTAATTATATTACAAATTTGTAATTATATAGTTATTATAATTTAGTAATTTAATTATCTAATTTAATTTAAATAAAGAAAGAACGAATTCAATTAGAATAATAAAATAATAAAATAATTATTATTTAATATATAGTTTATTATATTTAATTCAAATAAAAAAGAATTTAATTAGAATAATTTATATTTTTTATTTTTTTAAATATTTAGAAGTTTGAAAAATTCTTTGATTTTGATTGTTCGAATATTAATAAGTTAGAAAAATTCTAATTTAACTTTCATTTTAAAACTAATTGTTTTAACAGTCAGTAATAATTTATAAATTAGAAAAATTACTTTTGTTATATTAAAAAACACAGCAAAAAAAAGAAAATACACTAATTGAAAATTCATTTAACAATGAGCAAAATCTTATTATTTTATTATCAAATGTCAAAATTTCTATTTATAATAGTATCTTTTTCTAAAAAATATCAATTTGTTTGTGATTTTATAAATATTTAAATTTACTTGAAATTTTCATTAGGGAAGAGATGTAATACCCGAGGTTCTCTTAACCTATTAGAGTTAGCAGTGGAAACACTATAATGTGCTATTCAAAGCCTTCCTGACACAACAACACCCATAAGAACATCATAGGAAGTAATTTTAATAAATAATGTGGCAACAAGTAAAGAATGCAATCAATTTTGATGAGCACCCTTATAATAAAATGAAAGTCAAACCGAATTTCACTTAATGTGATTATGTTAATGATTTATTTGAAATATGAATATAAAGTGCTAGTGAATAGGCATTGACATCTCCTAAGACATTGGAAGATGATGATAGTGATATGAAAAGTTGATTTCAATCAAAATTATAATGGTATAATGGAAGTCAAACTTAGTTTGACCCAATGAGTTTACATGATGTATATACTTGAACAATGCTAATGAAAGGTTAAAAAATGTGTACTATGGAGTGAATAAAATTTATCTAGCAATGTCTAAAATGTGTAGTGATATTAGAAGATAGAAATATGTATATTAAAGTGAAAGAAGGGAAATGGAAAATGTATTAAGTACCGAGCTTGAAATATGTATATATAAATTTGTTAAAGGGGCTTTTGGACTCTAAGGCTTAAGCCCGTTGGATGACCGGCCCATTAAGCCCATAAATGGATGAGCATAAGCCTTAACTAAAGTTAAGAATGGTTAACTAAGGTTGAGTTAGGTGTTGAAAAAGCTAGACACCATTTTTTACTAAGTCATTCCTTTTCCAACTTGAATTATTACTTCACTCACACCTAAGTCTACATTCATTTTACTCTTTCTAAGCCATATAATGATTGTCATCACCATTATAGAGAAAATCCTAACCATCCACCTTAATTAAATCATAGCCATCCATTAAGATTAAATCTTAGATATTGGATTGAACTTGATTAAATATCCACCATCCAACCTATTATATATATATGCAAAATTTATGTTATGATCGTCATTTTTCTATCTCTACACCAAAGTTCTACTATGGCAAAATAATTTTTTTTCCTCTACACCAAAAGCAACAAGAACTATAGCAAACCAAAGCTAACCAAGGTAAGGAATCATATTCTTCTTCTCATATCTATGTTTTAAAATTGACTTTAGTATCTTGGTTATATAAAATATCTTTTACACTAAATATATGTTTTGGCCAACACTAGGAAATGATTAAGAAGGTATTCTAAGTTTTATTTGAATACATCTATGATTACTTTAGATGAAGAATAATGATTTAGAAGTATTGAAATGAACTTTGGAAACTTGATTCAAGACTTGAAAGTCCTAGTAGTATGAAATTAGTTTAAGAGGGGAATTGATGTTCTAATACTAGATATTGGCAATTGAATGATCATATAGGTTTTATGTTGTGCTAATCTCATAATGCCATGATCAATTTGAAGATCGGATGAGATATTAGTGGTTTTCCCCACATTCTAGGGTTTATGAAAAAATTGGGGATTTTGAGTATTGAACATGAATTCATGAAATTGAAGGGAAAATTTAGTTTAAGAATGGTCTAACATAATTTGTGTAAGGTTAATTTTGAAATTCAATGGATAGAAATGATTTTTCCAAATCTAATGAACTAGATTCATTTATGGAATTTAATGGTGGAAGTGGAATTAGTTCTCTTGAATGTTGGAAATTGCTTAAATTAAGTCAAATTAACTAATATGAAAGTTGAAATGGGAAGGAAAAAAATTATCTTTTTCTAAGTGAGCCATTGAAAAACAACTAAAGGAAAGTATTGGAATTAGTAACAAGTATATGTATAGTATATCTTGACCTTCAAAGTAATAAATTGTGCTTTAATGAACAAGATATAAATGTTAGCAAGTTAAGATAAATTGAACAAATGTTATAACGAGAAAGTGATTAATGTATGATTGAAATGCAAACGTATATAGTCTAAAGACAATGATAAGGATGTTATCGAAAAGTGCGATGAGCATTACTTGCATCAAAGTTAAATGTAAATAAGAGCAAAGAAATACAAGGTGAATACTTAATAATAATATAATATGACTTGTGTTATATGCTTTGAACCTTTGTTATTCAAACCATAAACATTGAAATATTTCAATTCATTGATGAGCATGAATTGTCTATCAAACAATGAGTCCATTGATATGATCCTTCTTGATGACACTTGACTATTGTGAAACTTTCATGCTGAACACATAATGTGAATCATTGATCCCTTTATTGTAAACCCCATATGAATTCTCCTATTGAATAACTATTAATAAGTACAAATCCCCTTCTGATGTGGGATAATACATCAGACCATGTACACTTGGTATAAGTCAGCGGGTAAGGCGAGACTACCCAACCTCTATTAGAGGGAACGTCTAACCGTAAGACCTGATCAATCTTATGTAATGTGATACATGTGAGTGAGCAAGACTTAGACCGCCACTCTTGAATTTTTATGTGTAGGAAGTATTCTGCTCCCAAGAAAATGACATTTCTGCTAAAGATATAACTTCTATTTAAAATGAGAAATTAAACTATGAGGGTAATTTTGATTGAAAACATTTCATTGCTATAAAGAACCCTTCCTGAAAATGGTCCTTATACTCACCATATATATTATATTATTATATACTCATTGAGTTTTGTCTCATTCTTTAGTGGTTTAAATTTTTCAGGCAAGGTCGACGAGTCAGCAAGGTAGATTCTAAGCTATATTCTTCTGTTTGGAAGTTGCTCTGCTAAATTCAAGTGTTGTAATACTTGACTATGAAGACTATTATTTTAGAGCTCCATAATAGTAGAAAGTTTAGAACAAAACATTACAGGGTTTGCATGTGTTGTAAATTATGTTATAATTACTATTGCAATAATGTATGAAATAATGTACATTTGGCTATTGATGTGAAATGAAATTTTACAAATTTTACAAATTGTATTTGAGAATAGTATTATAAGTTAATTAAGAAATAATAAGCAAATAGTGGGTAATAAGAAAGGTGATCAGGCTACGATATTGGGATAAGGTCTTACTTGATGAATAGTAAAGGATTATAAGTTAAAGGAAGTTCTACGAGTTTAGGTGATATTATGTCTCCCTATGCTTTAAAACTATCACAGCTTAATAAGTAGGTCTTGACAAGTTAACTAATCATTCTGAAAAGTTAATTAAATAGGAAATCAAAATTACAAAATTTTTAATTTAATGATTATATATCATTGTTATTATTTGTAATATTAAATTTAAAATATTTATAAGTGTTCATATGATATAACAATTAAATATATATATTTTTTGGGTTTATAATATAATATGATATTACATGATAAATCAATTGTATATAATTAATATTGAATTAAAATTGATATTAAATTTATAAAAGCATATTAGAAAGATTGTTATTAATTTTCTGAAAGAATATAAATTAAGCTATAATATATTAAAAAGATCAAAATTTATCAAAATTAATAAAAACATATAACCTACGTTGAAATTATGAGAAAATAATAGATGTACCAAATATTAACATGAAAATCAACCTATAATTAATAATTAATCAGCATAAAAATAACAAAATAAATTAGAAAATTATAACAAAATGTATTTATCAATTCAGTTACTTTATTTTTTCTAATATATCGTTGAATATAAGAACATCATTTAAAATTGTAAGAAATGATTTATTTAGATATATTTGAGTCTTCTTCCAATATTGTGCATGTATTCTTTTTTAAAATACATTCATATATCTATATAGAATCCATAATTATTTTATGTCATCATTTTGATTGTATGAAATATGTACGATTATAAAATTTAGATAATATTTATTATATATAATTATATTTTCGTTGAATTTTTATATTTTTTCATATGAAAATTTAACTTAACTTGGATTCGACAATTAAAGTAAATTTAATAATCAAATTATATAAATATTGCTCCATGATAATATTAAAAGTCAACTAATAAGATTTCAGTCTCGTGGTATTTATTTGAAAATTTTTATATCATTTTATACTTAAGTAATAAAAAAGTAACCATTAAAATTTTAATAAGGAAAAAATATATATTTAGAATAAATACTTATATTTTTAACAAATTATAATGAAAATATAGTATACATATAATTACATAATTTTAAAAAATGAATATATTAATCTTCATTGATATCACCTAATAAATGAATGAATATTTAAAATGTTAAATTGACAAAATAAGGCTTCATTGACTTATATCATCTAATTTGGGAAAAAAAAAAGACTTATATCTCTAATAAATGATAAATTGACTTAAAAAAAAAAGTTTAGTTTTTTATATTAATTGAGAGAGTGTTTGATTTTAATAATTTATTATGAATGAGTTTTTAATTAGGTAACATTAGAAGCAATTTTTATAGCTAAAAAGTATCAAATTCAAATATAGAGTTAAATTATAAAAAAACGTAAAAGTTAATTAATAATTATTTGATTTTAAATTAATAACATTATTTATATAATGATATAAGTTATAACATTCAAAAATAAATTAAACTTTGGTTAAAATTTCAATTGTGACAATTAATTTATATTTAAAAATAAATTATATGTTAATATTGATAAATCAACAATTATTAATCATAATAATAAATAATTATTATCTTGCACTGTATAATTTCACAGTGGATTGTGTGCTTAAGAAGTGTGAGACAACATTTGGGAAAATATTAAAATATATTTATAAAGAAAATGTAGATGAATATGATGCTGCTTTGGACGAATATGGTGTGAATTAAACTAAAACGAATATGCTACGAGACGGAAATTTCCAACTTTATACCTAACAAATCTATCAATCGAATGCAAGGTAAAATTTCTAGACATTATATAGTTGATTTGGTCAATATTCGTCAGATTTGCGTTTGATAAATATTAAATTTTTCAAAAATTTTTATTTATATAACATATATAAATTTTTTTATATAAATTAAGATTGGAGACTCGAGACACTGGCAAGTCTGTATTTATTTTTATTTATCTTTTTTATTAAAAATATTGTGTATATATTATATATAATATCAATTTAAAATAAAATTATATAATTAAATTAAAATGAATTAAATTCATACTTTTCAAGTCGTGATAATAAATGAATACCAATAGTGGTCCCATACTTTACAACAATTTTGATCATAGTTTTTATTTAATTTATATTCATTTAAAATATTTTAATATATACAAATTATTATTATTATTATTATTTAAATATTATTTTATGGTATTTTTGAATATCAATATAATTAAAATATATGAATTAAGTTTATTATATATGGATCAATTCAAAGAATGATAAATATATATATATATATATATATATATATATATATATATATATATATATATATATATATATTATCAGTCTATATAAATATTAATTGAGATTTATAAAAATATAATTATATGAAAAAATTGATTCGATGATTTGATATAAATTTAATTTTTTAATGGGATAGGCTTATGTAAATTTAATTTTAAATAGTTTAAAGACCTCAATGTCGGTCGGTTCCAGTGGCAAGCGGAAAACAGCTTGCTTGGAATTTCTGGGAAGCATTAAGCCATAGCTGTTAATTGTTAGGTGGTGATCTGTAGGTCTTTATCAAGTCAATTGATCCTAAAATACCCAATAGATAATATTAGAGAGAGAAAAAAATATCTAAAAAAAAAAAAAGACAAAAGCAAGTGGATATTTCTTAATTAAGCACCTTAATTACAGCAATAAATCATGTTCATCAAATGATGACAGTGTGAGCAACCATTCATCATAATTTCAAATTTTTATTATTATTATTTATTAAAATTAATGAAAAACTTTGTTTATTTGTATTTTATATATGTGTACACCTTATAAATAAAAGCAAATGACATAATAATTATAAATAATTAAAGTAAATTTAACTTTTTTATTATTAAACTAATTTTTTATATTTAAATTTAGTGAAATTACATTTTCAAAATTATTTTGTGATTTAATTTATTTGGGCATTGACAGCAAGTCAACATTTATTGGCTTGCAGTCAAATAATACTGCTAATTTTTGAATATGATTCCGTGTGACTTTTTCCAATCTAATTAAGTTTAACTTAAGCAAGGGATGCTCGTGTATTGTCGCATTCACATTTATGTCCGTGCGATTACGGCATTTTTGTTTTTATCTATACACTTAATTATTACTCCCATCGTTTAAAAAAAAATGATCGTTAAGAAAAAATTATTATTTTTAAAATAATAATAATTTTATTTTAAATTATTAAAAAAATTTCTATTAATTATAGTATAAATTAGAAAAATATCTTTTGTACTTAAAAAATAAAAAGGTAAATTATTTATTTTATCATTTTTTTATTAGATTACTAAATTGTCACTTATTTATGAACAAAACTAAATTTTTAATGATCACTTTTTTTGTAATGAATGGAGTATTTAGTTATTAAATTTTGATTGAATTAATTAATTATTTTTATTTTTTAAAAATTAATTAATATCTCAGTTTTAATTTTGTCATATTATTTAATTATTTCACTCAATTTTTTGTATTTTTTATTAAATTTATAAAAAATTAACTAAAATTCAATATTTCTAATTAATTTAATAAAATAATATATTAAAAATATTAAATAACTCCGTGTAAAGTATAGACATTATTATAGTATGGAATATCTTTGGACTAACTATATAACGGACTTCTACATTTACAAATGTGTTTTTTCCCCGAGAATCCCGCAAGCCGGCAACTAAGACGTGATTGCGATGTTGTGAATTCTTTTTTCGAATCTTTTTGAACTCAATCACTGCACTAGCAATTTCATTGCCAAAAAATGGGGAGACACCGAAACACAGCAACTTACATCAATCTTGCTTGGAAATTTCGTTTGTCATCGCTGGCCAGTGCGCAATGAAAGAACATGGAAATTTTATGCGTTAGCTTTTGCGATAAAACTTTTCTCAGGCACGTGGGAATATGCCATTATAAAAGCTTAACTCAAATTTAATTGAGTTTTTATTTTTAAAACTCCAACTTAATTTGAATAAATATTTGAAATACTTAAATGTGACTTAATTATTATTAAAAAATTAATTAATTTATAAATATCAAAATAAAATTTAACAAAAATAAATATATAATATTAATATTCAATTAGTCTCGCAAACTACTCAAGTTGAGTACTAAAATACTTCAACTCGACTCATTAGTTGAGATAATTCAAATATTTTATAAGTCGAGTTTGAAAAGCTCATGAGCAGTTTGGTGTATTTATATTGTACTCTTAATCACAAAGTCCTAAATAAGACTAGAGCACCAAATAAAAATAAATATAAAATTTTTGTATTCACTATAAATTTTCATATGTAGAATAAATTAATTCATAAATTTTCATTTTGTATTGCAAAAAAATTAAAATAGATATAAATCATACAATTTTACAAAATTCAATAAAACTAAACTTTATTTACAATCCAGTGATAGAAATATTCTCATAATTCATATGTTAATTATCTTTTAAAGTTTCAATATAACTAATTAATTTTTTAGAAAATTAAATAATATAAAATAAATTTATTATCTATTTACACTATATTTCAAACAATCTACATATACAATAAAAATTAAACCTAATAATAGTTTAATTTTTTTTTATCATATGTCGAGTAATTATCTAAAAAAAAAAGTTTATACAAATCATTTATATTACTATTGATCCCAATGTACAAATAACGTTAGCAACTACATAATTAGTAGTAAAATTTAATCGCTAATAATAAAAAAAAATCTTTCACAAAAATTTCTATTGATAAAATATTCTCTACTATTAGAGAATATTTTATTAATGAAGATTTTCGTTAAAAAATTTTTGTTGTGTGTTAAAATTTTTTAAAAAATTAATTTAATTTATAATTTTAATTAATTAAGTTTACCAATGATATTCTTGATGGATTTTTGGGGAGGTTATATGTAAAAGATGGGGTAAGAGGTAAATTAATATGTTAAGATTGTGTGAGTCACATTTGCATATTAAGTTATAATGTAAAATTAGTCACACCATTGAAACATTTAGAGAGACTAGATGCAAAAGTGAATGGTTAAATTTTGGAGTAAGATTAATCATCATGAGTTTAGATGAATTGAGTATGTAATGAGCAGCAATAGTCACTCAATGGATCATTTCAACAATTATGCTTGACATCAAAGTTTCATTTGAATCATTTAAAGTTTTCAAAAATACAATTTCTTCATTTGGTTACCATAATATCCCCGACCAAATAAATTCAATATCCATAAGCTTTAATTAATCCAAATCAAATATTTTACTTAAGCATAACTGATGTGTCACACCCCATTTTTGAATATAAAATAGTTCTAGGGTATGAGTAGTCATAAAAGCATCGACAACCCATAGAACCCATACACATAACGAAACTTAACATGATATCAATAACAAATACATTAGCCCAAGATCACAACCTGCAACCCAATCATACTTTCCATACACAATTCTCATCATTCATTTTCATTCTTATAGACAATCCTAGTTTACCATTCAATTTATACATTAATATATTACTTATCAAATGCTTTTGGTGCATACCAAAAACAATAATGTTATCTTATACACATGCAGCATCTAAGAATTTTTAACATATTTATAAAAATAAATGATTATGTAAAGCCAAATTATTACTTTGACTTGGAAATCCTCAAAGAATAAATGATTGCTTGAGGAGTCAACTTGCTATTATCCAATAGATTTTTGAGAACACTCAATCTTCACCTGCAAAAACTAGTGAGTGAAGAAGGTGAGCAAGGGGAAAGCTCAGTGAGCAAAAATATAATTAATATTTGGAAAATTTAAATTATAATTCACTAATCATATATTTATAATTCATGAAATCTAAATCTTTAAATTAATTTGCTTACTTTGAGCTATTCTCATTATTTTGTAATAATTATGATATAAATCATAATATATAATTTCAAATAATAATTAAACAAATTTCTATATTACATAATAAAATTTCAATTTCTTTAATTTAAAATTTTATCAATTTAATAAACAATTAGTTTAAAATTTAATACTTCATTTAATAAAATATCCTCTTAAAAATATTAGTATGACAATTTTATAAATTAATATCATTTCAAGTATCGGTATAAAATATAATAAATAAATTATTCCAAATATCAATACTAAATTAAAAATAAATCGCTATTATAAATACTCATATAACAATATTAATAAATCATATATATATATATATATATATATATATATATATATCAATATTAATTTGCTTTATCAATATCAATATGATAATATCAATATCAATATTCAAATATAAATTCATAAATATCTATAATTTTGAATGTTAATATAAATATAACAATAAGGAAAATATTTTCATATAAAATTATTACTTTAAAACATTTATATTTAAATTATTTGAATATTTGAAAATGTTCATTTAATAATATACGAGGTCATCCCCTATAATAAATTCAATTTTCATAAATTCATTTAATAATCTTTATAAATTAAAATTTATTTATCAATTACTTAACAATTTATCTTATAAAAATGCGAAAAATTCACATATAAATACAAAACATTTGAACTTAATTCACTTATTCATTGTTAACTTTGGCTCGTATTATGATACTAACCGGATATCTTCACATATATGCTTCTGAACTTACGACTTGTATCGGGTTGAGGTATTACATTCTTCCCTCTTTATGAAATTCGTCCTTGAATTTCAAACACTTTAGATAGTAGTTATGATAACATTAGCAAGTATTATCACTCCATATATTTTATTGTTATACCTAGAAATTATTCATTACGATCTATTCTTTATAACCATACACTGATATCACATTTATGACACGTGCACAATCTCCATGTACATAAACATTCATTTACACTCATTTATCTTATATCCACATTATGAACTTTTAATACATACAATCACATCATATTCACTTATAATTTTCCATACTAGAAATCCATATTTTCACATAAACTCATCATAACCTTATAAATCATCTATAACTCTCTTACTTAGGACAATTCTTAATAAAATGACCTAGTGTTCCACATCCTAAACATACTATTGTTGCAAATTTACATCTTCCTTCATGCTTCTTTTTACAAGCAGAACAGGTAGGATACATGTAACGTTTGTGTACTGGTACAGGTGTACTCACAGTTTCTGAAGCATCACTCATTGAAGTATTTCGGGTTTGACCTACTTTTTGACTTTGAATTGATGCTACATACCCAGATGTTTTCCTTTGCAAACTACTTCCTTCTTTTTGACTATTGCTCTTTTGAACTTTAGTTTTACTTTTCAATTTTTTATCTCCTTCAACCTTTTCTTCTTCATATCTTGCTTCTATTTACTTAGCTTTATTTATTAACTTTGATAAAGTAGGGAATTCAATAGCACATAAAGCATTATATAGGGGAAGAATCAATCCCCTCTTGAACCTAGTAATTATTGTTGTCTCCGTAGGTACAATTTCCTTAGCAAACTTGCACAACCTATTAAATTCCTTATCATATTATGCCACAATCATACCCTTTTGTCTCAATTTTTCAAATTCAATTCTTCTATTCTCTTTTTTAGCCTCAGCTAAAAATTCATCCATTAACTCCTGCTTAAACATCTCCCACGTAGGAATATTGTCCCCATATATTCTATCTTCCACATTTATTTGGAACCAATTCCAAGCATCTTTTTTTAATTGAAGTCCTACTAGTTTTATCACTTTTGCATCTGAACGTGGTAGTCTTTGAACTAACTTATCTATTTCCTCAAGAAATTCTTATGGTTATGTACCTTCTTCACCAGTAAATTCTAGGGGTCTAAACCTTCTGAAATCATGAATGGACACTCCCTTTTCAATTAATATTCTCCTTGCCACATGTCTTGGTGCAGGTAGATGTGGAGGAGGAACTTGTTGTCTTTCCCTTGCTATTTGTTCTTTAAGAAGTTGATTTTCTTCACGTAATTGCAATCTCTTGTCTTATAGCGTCCATATTTTTCAGAGTACACGTTCATTTCCTTCTTGCATTCAACGTCAAGCTTTAAGCAATATCTATCTATATAAGTAAGCATGTATATTAGAGAATCTAACAGATAAGAATAATGTTGATTTAACATAAAGGATGACTTTAATTGACGTGAAGGATAATCCTATGCTCTATGGTGTTCATATATCCTATGACTCACATAAGTCTATTATAGACTTAAATATAAACTTATGCTCTGATACCACTTCTGTTACACCCCACTTTTAAAGATGTGATAATTCTAGAGCATGAGTAGCCATAAAGGCACCGATAACCCATAGGACCCATACACATGACGAAACTCAACATGATATCAATAACAAATATATTAGTCCAAGATCACAACCTACAACCCAATCATACTTTCCATATACTATTCTCATCATTCATTTTCATTCTCATAGGCAATCCCAGTTTACCATTCAATTTACACATTAATATATTACTTATCAAATGCTTTTGATGCATACCAAAAACAATAACGCTATCTTACACACATGGAGCATCTAAGAATTTTTAACATATTTACAAATACAAATGATTATGTAAAGCCAAATTATTATTTTAACTTGGAAATACTCAAGGAATAAATGATTACTTAAGGAGTCAACTTGCTACTATCTAATAGACTTTTTGAGAACACTCAATTTTTACTTGCAAAAACTGGTGAGTGGAGAAGGTGGGCTCAGGGAAAGCTCAGTGAGTAAGAATACAATTAATCTTTAGAAAATTTAAATTATAATTCACTGATAATATATTTACAATTCATGAAATCTAAATTTTTAAATTAATTTATTTACTTTGAG
The DNA here is from genome assembly GCA_947687605.1 of Reutealis trisperma. Lineage (NCBI taxonomy): Eukaryota > Viridiplantae > Streptophyta > Magnoliopsida > Malpighiales > Euphorbiaceae > Reutealis > Reutealis trisperma. The sequence goes on from CANTUT010000003.1 coordinate 8,003,010, forward strand.
CTATTCCCATTATTCTTCAATAATTGTGATATAAATCATAATATATAATTTCAAATAATAATTAAACAAATTTCTATATTACATAATAAAATTTCAATTTCTTTAATTTAAAATTTTATCAATTTAATAAATAATAAGTTTAAAATTCAATACTTCATTTAATAAAATATCCTCTTAAAAATATTAGTATGACAATTTTATAAATTAATATCATTTCAAGTATCAGTATAAAATATAATAAATAAATTATTCCAAATATAATACTAAATTAAAAATAAATCACTATTATAAATACTCATATAATAATATTGATAAATCTTATATATATATATATATATATATATATATATATATATATATATATATATATATATATATATATATATATATATATATATATAATATCAGATATCAATATTAATTTGCTTTATCAATATCAATATAATAATATCAATATCAATATTCAAATATAAATTCATAAATATCTATAATTTTGAATGTTAGTATAAATATAACAATAAGAAAAATATTTTCATATAAAATTATTAATTTGAAACATTTATATTCAACTCATTTGAATATTTAAAAATATTCATTTAATAATATACGAGATCATCCTCTATAATAAATTTAATTTTCATAAATTCATTTAATAATCTTTATAAATCAAAATTTATTTATCAATTACTTAGCAATTTATCTTATAAAAATGCAAAAAATTCACACATAATAAAAAATATTTAAACTTAATTCACATATTCATTATTAACTTTGGCACGTATTACGATACTAATCGGATATGTTCACACATATGCTTCTGAACTTATGACTTGTATCGGGTTGAGGTATTACATGATGAATCGATCCATGGGCCACAATTGCTGCTCACAACTTTAGTCAACTAAGCTCATGAAGATATCTCACCCCTAAAACTCAACCCCTCATTTTTATAGTTGGTCGTCTAAATATTTTAAAGATATGACATGATTTAAAACAATAGCCTATATAAATATGAAGTACAAAAACATGGCATATTTAGTAAAATCTAGTTCTTAACTTATCTATTACATCCTACTTTGCCAAAAATCCACCCAAAATATCATCAATAAACTTGTTTTTAAATTACAGTTGTCATTATGCATGATATCCAAAACAAAAATTCTCTTTACGCAAGCCTTAATTGATTAATTCATTTACTCTCATCTTTTGTAAAAGTAGCATTTTTAGACTTATTTAATCCTCCAAGTACTCATAAATAGAAGAAAATTTCACAACGCAACGGCAGGAAAAAAGATAGGTAATAGCGATAGAAAAGAAGATGGGCAATAACTCCTCTGATATATGTTATGAGAAAGAGCCACTGGTCATCTTCTCTTCTGCCTTTGAAGTTATAGAATTCCCTTCCATTTATGGATACTTAGAGAATAAATTAGTTTGGAAATCCTATTTCTATAGAAAAGCAGAATAATCCAATAAATCAATTAAGGCTTATAGAGAGGGAATTTTTAGTTTGAGCATCATGCATAATGACAAATCTAATAAATTAATTTATTATAGGACTAATTTTATTAACGTGTAATTATATTTAATTAATAACATACTAATGTGATTCATATATAGTCCTAACTATACCTATATATTCAAGAACGGAGCCAGGATCAGATATTAAGGGGCTAACTATAAAAGTTAGAGTGTTCAAATATATTAATTATTCATATCTAATAATAAAATTTAAATATAACATATCTGCATAAAAACATTTAAATATTCATAATTAAATATCCCAAAATGCATCATTACATCCATAACCTATTAAAATGTAGAACGTCTCTCTTGCATATCACGGAAATCATCTGTAAGTGAATCTATACTAAATTTTCAGCAACTTTCTTTTCAATGGACACTAGCAAACAATCAATTAAAAATTCATTTTCATCTTGTTGTGATGTGTAGTCTTGACCATATTCATAGCTGAAAAAGAGTGTTCCATGGTAGCTATAGAAACTAGAAGTGTTAGAATTAGAGTTATCACTCTATACACAAGTAGATAAACTTATGCTTTTCTAGGTTTCACCAACCATTGGCATAAATCAAGATCTTAATTGAATAATTAACAAGATTATCATATCATAATCAAGATTATCTTAACAAATTAAAAAAAAAACAATTAAAGTTCAATATTCTTATAACTAAATGAAGAATAGGTAGACCTAAAACACACTGAATCAAATTGACATATAGAAAAACTAAAGATATCTCTCAATAGCAATTAAGCAAAATAACCATTAATTGGTTATTCTAGATATACAATCATTGAAATAAAAAAATGTAGCAAATATTGATTGAAGATAGAGAACAAAAATAAAAATAACAAATGAGATCAATGAAAAAGGGAAAAAGACAAAGAGAACAAAAGATAAAAAGTAAAAGCCAAAAGAAAAACTTGCAATAATTATGCTTTCCACAGATTTTGGAAGAAAAATCAAAAATAAAAAAGTAATTCTCGAAGTCTTCCTATAAAATCTACCAATCCAATAACAGAGATCTCGAGAGAGAGAGAGAGAGAGAGAATTTGCAAAGGGGCTATGTTTTTATTATAAAAAAAATAGAATTAGATTATTTTATTAATTAAAATTAGTAATCAGGCTTTAAAAGATTATGTGAGCCTTTCATGTCTTTTTTAATTATATATTTTATAAAAAGAATAGGCCCAATAATTTACATGTACTTTTTAGGGCTAATGAGCCCTCTTATGTCCCTCTGTCCTTGTATATATTACTCTAACAATATATTCTAACTGAATTCTGACAAAATATTGTCTATAACTAAAATATACCCAAAAAAAATTCATACAAACCTGCAAATAAAATAATACTTCTAATATATTTTCCCTTCTTATAATCTCAACATCATCATAAATATAAAATTCAATTACGCCCGCATAAATAATTATATTAATTATACTAAAGTAACTATAATAGCAAATAGTCGCTAAATTAAATTTACTAATTTTAATTAATTGTATTAAATATAATAAATTAACTAATATATGTATTTTTTAAATTTATATGTTAATATTTGTAAATCTAAAACTTACCATCTACCTAAACTGTATATATTAATAAAATACATCTAATCGCTAATTTTTCCTAATTAAAGTAACACAATTAGTTAATCTAAACCAATATGAAATAACCTAAAATATAAAATACTTTAAATTAATCTAAAATTTAACATAAATTACATTAAAATCAAAATATATTAACAAAATATTTGAAAAATTAGAAAATAATATATATATATATATATATATATATATATATATGTGTGTGTGTGTGTGTGTGTGTGTACGCGCGCGCGCGCATGTGCATATGTGTATTGTTTTGTTAATACATTATATTTTTTTCTTGCCAAATTAATATATTATGTGTTTATATATATATATCTAAGATTGGGATCAGGAAGTTTACTTGGACGAATGTCAATAAGCAAACGAATAAGAAAATCATCATAAACGGCTATAGCAATCGTGGAAGGTTTACAGGAAATCAGAACAAAATTAACACAAAAAATAAAAAATAAGAAGCAAAAAAGATGAATAACCCATGAACATAGTGAACGATGGATACATTTCTTCGGTGGTGAAGATAGCAGGATTTTCCTTGTAGTGGCGTGTCATGGAGTTAGCTTTTTAAGTTGACTAACCCGCACTGCACTTAGCTCTTTACACATTGAAAGTCGCTAAGTAAGCCTTAAAGAGTTATGCTAGAAACAAAGGAACACAAGAAGGTTAGAATGAACAAGTATATTGCACTCAAAATATGTGTACAAAGAGCTTTGAGTATACAAGGCATCCAATATAAAAGCTTACAAATAAGGGGGATGACTATTTATAATTGTTGTCTCCCCGAAATGTGTGGCTATTATTTAGTATCTAAAATTTTCTATGTATTAGGAAGGTGCTAAGAAGCTTCCTTGGTTGGTCTCTAAGCTTGCCTTAGACTTATGGAAGTCTCTAAAACTATCTTACTTTCACTTGGCCTTTTAGTCATGCCTAGGTCGGCTGCCTATCTTGCTAGCATGTTCTAGAATGTTCCAGCACATATTGGCATTATCTATTGCATATTGGCACATTCCAGCGCATTCTGGTTGCCAACAGAGATTAAATGGGTGAGATCTCTAGGCAATTCTAGAACCTTCTCGCGCAAGCCTACTTGTGCTGGCGCTGCTGCTCGCACATCAGCCTACTGGTGGGCCTACTAGCTATCGTTGGCGCTAGTTGGCCTACTGGTTGGCTTGCTAGCATGCCTAGTGTTAAGGGTCTCTACCAATTTTAGGCAAGTTGGCCAATTTTTCATGCTACCTGCTTATTCATTGGCCAAGACATATTGCCATAGGCCTATTGCTTGCAATCTAACCAATGAAGTCCGTGTGGGTCATAACAGGCGGTTGTGCAAAGTGAGAGAGAGAGAGAAGATAGAAAAAATATGGTTTCTACTTTTTAACCTCAAAATTAGAGACACTAACACGTAGTCACTAAATGTAAAACAGCTTATAATATTGCTATTTAACTGAACCGCATTTAGCAATTAATAGTTTAGTCGCTACATTAGTCTCCATTTAGCGACCACGTTTTTCTTTGTAAAATTTTTTGCCGTTGTGTCAATTATGCCTACCCATAATTGGTTTCATGTTAGCGATAAACGTGTTTTAGTCTCTAATTAGCAACTAAATGGAGACTAACCTTAAATCTCTAATTAGCGTGGCATAGTTTGGTCCTAATTAGCAACTATGTAGTTTCTAATCATTCACTAATATTCATCATTTTACCCATCTCCATACTGTAATCACTAATTAGTCTCAAATATATCGCTAATTATCCACTAAATTATTATTGTCGATAAAATTAGTCGCTAATTCAGTAGATTCTAGCAGTGTACAATTCTGAGTCCTAGCTAATCATCATCATCATCACCATTGCCTCCTACCTCCATACTCCATGTTGACTTTATCATCATCAGCATAGTCTTTGAATCGCAACTTCAATTCCCCATCGCCTCCATTCAAAACCCCAATTAAGTAACATAATAACATAAGCAATTGATCTGTACATAAAAAGAAAATTAAACAAATGAGCAGCAATAAATGAGAGAGCATCAAAATGGAAGAAAATAAAAAAGATTTAGTAACTTGCCATGAAAAGTATCCAAAAATTCATAGCATCTACCCATATTAATTGCAATTAATAGAACAAATGTAGAGAATATTTTTCTTAAAAATCACCAAATGCAGCACTAAAAGGAATGAATTAAAAAAACAAAGGTGAATTGTAGATGATAGCTTAAAAAAAGAAGCGAAAGATAGATGTGAGATTTTTATGATTACTATCCATTTCATCTATAGATGTGAGGTTTTCATGATTAATATCCATTTCATCTATGTAAAAACAAAAGTAAAAAAGAATACTCATGCTCAAAATCCTATCAAGTTACACTTTCAAAAACATATGTACAAAAGATAGATATGAGATTTTCATGATTTTCATTCAGCTAATCTCCATAGAAGCTTAACTCTCCCATCCCACATGTAAAAGTAACTATCCAAATTTAGCCAATGATATGTCTTCTAGGTCGCATGGTAGAACAGTTAGAGAGGAAGGAGAGGGGAGAGAGGAAGAGCAAATAGAGAGAGAAGGTGAACACCCATCAGTAAAAAAATAAAATAAAATAAAAAAATAAAACTCTGCAATTATGAAGACATAGAGGTCCAGACTTGATCTTAAAAAAATATAAAATTTTTTGAAATTTTTGAATTGGAAATTTTCATGAATATACGGAGGTTTGGGCTTCGATTTTAGTTTTTATATGGTGTGATGTGGCTTAATTGATTTATCTGCAATGGATGAAGATGGTTAGAGTTTCAAAAATTAAAGGCTGAGTTTTGGCAAAGATGAGGGGGGAAAAAGGAAGGGAAAGTCAAAAAAATTTTACACATCAGTAGAAAAATTCAAATTTGTTAGTTATTTTTAACATTAACATGTGTAAAATAGCACACTCTAATTGATAGAAATAAATATTTAATATGTTTAATTTGCTAATTTTAAGTATTAAATTAGTTAATTTAAAAGTTTAGGTGGCAAAATAATTAATAGTACAAAATTCAAAGGGAAAATATGCATTAACCATATTTGTTTTGCACAATTGTGAAAGGGAGAAGGAGAGGAGAAAAAAAAAAATGATCTAGTCCATTGCTCAAATAAAGTTAGATTTGTAGGCCTAAAACAAATGGGTTTTTATTTGTAGCCCGTGTTTATAATCAATATTTGGTTCTAGTAGGCCCAAAACGGACACTAAGACATTCGCAGCAGACAGGCCCATTGATAAAAGCAGATCCAAACCAATATAGTTCGAAACAGAAGAACGGAAACAAAGAAAGAAAGCTGGCGATAATATCACAAAGAAGCAAAGCATCGCAAGGGCCACTCTGATTCAATAATCCAAGAAAACGTGAAATCCCAATTTTTTTCCCGGAAAATAGAAACTGCAGGTCACCGCTTAATCTCAATTCAGATAGAATTAGGGTTTTTTTTGGGACTTCTCTTTCAGGTGAGTGTCAGTGGGAAAGTTGTGAGATCTTGTTGAATGTAATAGCTGTAGCTTTTTTTTTTTTTGGTTTAATATATACTAAGTTTCGGATTTGCGTGTTTGTTTGAGTACAGGGATTAGGCGGTATCCGGTTATTGGGATATCGATGGGCTTGTTGATGGTGGCTGTGTACTGATGTCACTGTTCTGGATTGTGATTCGTCGGCTTGCAGAGATCGAGGCAATGGTAAATTAGGCCTTTTTTTATTAAGTTAAATAATTGTTTGCGTGATGGGTGATTACTTCTGATTCGTTGTTTGTAGTACTTCTGATTCGTTGTTTGTAGTTTATCACAAGTGTTCAATTTAGTTTGTTAGCGAATGGAATGAAGCTGATTGTTAAGGCTTTGTTTGATTCAATTTTATTGAAATTTACTCTTAAACTAAAGAGAGGACTTGAGTATCTTGAGCAACTGTGCTTTTACTCTTTTGTTTTTTTTTTTTTTTGTGAAATTTTATTTTCCATGCATTTAACATCCACAACAAATGAGTTGTGTGGTAATTAAAAGTGTAAAAATTATTGGTGTGCTCATGCTTATTTTTGTTGTCTGCAGGCTACTTCAAAAAAGGTGATTACGAGAGAAGAGTGGGAAAAGAAACTTAATGATGTAAAGATTAGGAAAGAAGACATGAATAAATTGGTGATGAACTTTCTTGTCACTGAGGGTTATGTAGATGCTGCTGAGAAATTCCGGATGGAATCTGGAACTGAACGTATCCTTAGTTACTTAATTTTCATAGTAGCATTTATTTTTGGTGTCCAATGCATATTGCCAGCTTTATATCGTAAGAATTTTATGTGTTTCCTTATTGAAAAAATAGCAGATATAGATCTTGCAACAATCACAGATCGCATGGCTGTTAAGAAGGCGGTACAGAGCGGAAATGTTGAGGATGCAATTGAGAAAGTTAATGATTTAAATCCTGAGGTAGGGCACTTCATAATGTGGCGATGGTCTTATTATGCCTGTCACCTTTTTTTGTTAAAATTCTATCAAGGTGATGTTTATTTTGTTCACTGGCTTCTTCATTTTTGTTAAATTTTCAATGTTTTAAACTGTTGCTTAGTCATTGATATGCTTGAAACCTCCTCTTTTACACTAGGATTAAGGGATCCACATTAGGCAGTCATCTTTTCACTATTCATATATGTGTATCAATTAATGGCAAGTTTTGCAAAATTATCAGTTTAGCCTCATATTCATGGGTCACAATATGACTCTTTTTTTTTTTGCTTGATGCATATAATTGGCCTTGCATAGTTATTATGTATGTCAAAAAAGATTTGATCATCTGTGGAATCCTTGTAGGCAGGGGAAGGATTGATGTCGCTTGGAATTGGTTTCTATGGTTGAAGAATAAGCCACAATATTGCATTTTGCAAGCTGTATCATTGATCCTAGCTAGTCAACCATTAGGATCTGTAGATGATCATTGACATGTTGCTTGGTTAGTAGCAACTATAAAAAAGCACTCAAGGAATTAAGAAAACTAAAAATAAACCTGATATTTCTTGTAGTTGAAGAAGTTTAGAGGCATAAATATTTTTCAAATGTGGGACATTCATTTATTCACTGTTGGGCTGATAAATTTTGCTCCTTGATTTTTTATTTTCCAGTTATTTGAGTAACCATATATTAAAACATACTAACATCATCTAGATTTTCCTAATGTGAAAATTCCAATGCAGATACTAGATACAAATCCTCAACTTTTTTTTCATCTCCAACAGCAGCGGTTGATAGAATTGATTCGAAATGGAAAAGTAGAAGAGGCGTTGGAGTTTGCTCAGGAGGAACTTGCACCCAGGGGAGAAGAAAATGTAATTCTGGATTCTTCATAACTTTGTCATGCCTGCTTACATTGAATTTTAAGTTTGTGTCATTGGAGTTTCCTATGGGCTGTTGGTTTCTCAATGCGGGCAAACCTAACATATTGACTGGTTCATTAATGTTTAAAACTTGATGCAATAATCAAGTAAAAGTGTGATATTATTTAAACGAGAGGTTCATGTAACTGTATTTGAGCATTAAACTGCATGCCTTTAATGACAATACATGACTGAGTTATAAAATTTTCTGCAGCAAAGCTTTTTAGAAGAGTTGGAGAGGACTGTTGCCCTACTGGCTTTTGAAGATGTCACCAACTGCCCTGTTGGAGAACTTCTGGATATTTCTCAGCGCTTGAAGACAGCAAGTGAAGTGAATGCAGCCATTCTAACTAGCCAGAGTCATGAAAAAGGTCAGTTGTTTGTTGATAGTATTTTTGATATTTTACTGGTCATAGGCATTGAATTTTGACTCTTCATTATCTGACAATCTATTGTTGATAAATTTCTTCATTTTAAGAAAACATGAATGCCAGATGGAGGGTCAAGTTGGAGCCCTGCTGTAAAATTTTTAAGAATTTGAAATTTAATAATTCAGCAATAGAAGAATGCTGGAAGAAGCAGCACTTGTTTGGCTCTTTGATGGTCTAAGTTTGGGAGAATAAGCTAAACCCATATTTCACAGTTATTCAAGATATCTGATTTACTACAGTAGAGGTTATTTTTCTATGTGGCTGCTAGTGCTAGCAATATCCTTGCACATACACTACCTTTCTCTCAACATTGCATGAATTAAAGATTCAATGTGAGTTTTGTTAAATACCCTGAAATAGCATTTTTAAGTTGGTGGAACTATTTGTGGTGTTCACATGGACATTATACCTTCAAAGAGAAGCTGAATGTGGATTGGCCTTCACTTTATAGAATTAACCACAGAAATTGATTTTTCACTTAAATGGTCATCAATGGGCATATTGTTTTTCTTGGAGGCGGATTTGAAGGATGTAGCCAGGGAAGAACTTCTTTTAGATTCCTTTGGGAGTTGACAGTGAATATTGAACTTGAACGGAAAAGAGGTTTTCTAAGTTACTAAGCGGGCCTTTTGTATCTCTCTTTACCAATTTTTAGCAAACTCTACAGGGGTGATGGCCCTGGTGAAGCCGTGTGAGCCACATCATTTGATGTCTGAGATTTGTATATTTACATCTTTTAGGTTGTGCAGTGATCTTGTTTCTCTATTTTATGTGAGAGGGCCTTCTTACCTTGCTTGATCATCCTTACATCTATATGTTTCAAAAAACAAATTCATCTAAAGAGTAATCAGAGTTGTTGTGTTTTTTTTTTTTGGCATAATGCAGACCCAAAGCTACCAAGTTTGTTAAAAATGATGATTTGGGCTCAGAATCAACTTGATGAGAAAGCTGCTTATCCTCGAATAAACGATCTATCCACTGCCATGCTAGAAGACCCTCCGGTTTGAAAAGGCTATAGAAGATTTGGATTGTTTTAGATTGAACACCGAGTGGGAAGGAATCATCAAATTTATGTACTGTTATTACAGAACAATTGTAGGCAGTTATTCGTTGGATATTAGAATTTGGTTGGTGCTTAATTCTCTTCTTCTGAGATGTTCAATGGCTAATGCGCTTGTGTAATTGTTTTGTTTATGCAATTTGCTTTATTTTAAGATTTGGCTAATTCATTTGACATTTTTTCCAAAGATAAACGGATGTAGCACAAGTGTGATAAAAACTTTTTATCACTGTATAAAAATTGCTGTTCTGCTCTGTTGTTGTCATCATTGATGGAACAGGCAATCATGCAAAAAAGATAATGAATAGTGTGTTCCTCTCAAGGAGAAATTACTTGCATACTGGTTAACTGACATCGTTATGGTTTTAGTCCGAAGTAGATTTGATAACCGTGGCAGACGTTCAATGGTACAATGAGAAGTACTGTTACAAGTAAATAAAAACCAGTTTAAATGTTATAAAAAACAACTATTTGAGAGTGCTGTTTAATCGTACTAAAATTTGTAATTATTAAAACAAGTGATTTATTTAAAATGTAAATATTTAATTAATATTTTATTGTTTAATAACGGCAACTTTGAATATGCTTAACATATTATTGTATTTTTAAAATAATTCTCCTAGTAATGTGAAGCAGATTCGAAATGGTGCAGCCATAGAAAATTTGGAAGGATTGAGACCTCTTCAAGCTTAAAACTTAAAAAGATGGGAGTAACTAGGACAAGAACCAGTAGGCATCAGAGAAGTAGCAGCCCACCTAGATGACCTCAGTAGAGGAACATTTATGGTTACTCATTCTGCAGGTTTCTAAAAGGAAAGAAATTTATATTTCACAAATAGAGGCTAGTGTTTTTGGGGAAAACTAATCCCATCTATAGATTGATTTCTCCAACAAAATAATTTTGAATAAAATTGTCAACAGACTGAAATCCAATAAGAAAATGAAAACTGAAACAGAAAGATAACTGCTCTCTCTACTACCAATTGAAGAACCCAAACCTACAATAAAAAGGACACTATAGCAATTAATGCCACAAAATGATCCCCAAGACTACAAAACAACACAGAACAGAAATAGCAAAATATTACTCAAGAATCAAGGTTCTATCCACACGACATAGAGCCATATAGTGTTATTGGCATCCTGATTCTTTCCAGCTTTCAATTCTTGACAACACCCATCATCAAAATTAAGAGCATAACTTGAAGGATCATACTGAAACTTGACCTGTTGTTTGCTTCCATTCTTCACAGCCTTCTTCACTGCTGCCTTCACTCTCCAAAACAGAGTCTTGCACTGCTTCTTGCTGAAACTATTAACCCATTCCAATCTCCCAGCAAAACCCATAATAAAAAAGCATAAAAAGTGCAAAGATTGAATCACACAAACCAGATAAATCTTGAAAATACAGCAGAAATATATTAACAAGTTACTCTGTCTTTATAAAACAGAGAAGCCCAAAAAAAGGCCCTAACTTTTCAAGGGGATGGAAACAAGAATGGATGGGGGAAAGAAAGAAAGAAAGAAAAAAGCAAAATCTTTTGGGTCTGTCAAAGAAGCTGCTAAAGCTTCTTCAGTTGGCAGTCTCCCTCAGCCATGTGCTTTTTTTGGCATTACATTGGGATGCTCAAATTCCATCATCTAATACAAGAAAAGGAGGGGGTGAGAGAGAAAGAAAGAAAGAAACATACAAAGAAAAGAAAGGAGAGGTTGCAGTGGGCAGAGAGCCCTTCTCTCTCTTTCCTCTATGGTCCTATCACTATCAGATAGTTGTTGTAGTAGGAGTGGTACAGCGATCTTTGGGTCGTTCCTCAGCCAAATCACAGTGAATTCCTCGTCTCCATTAGGTATGTTTTTCCCTACTACTACAATACCCATATTTTTAATTATGGCACTAACTCCATTTTCATCTCCACTAACCTCTATAACAATTGGATTAAGTATGTAATGCCTAAATCTTTATCTCTAGCGGGTACGATCTTTGCCATAGGCGTGATTTTTCCAATTTGATTTTTAATACTTTCAACATTGTTTCTCAAAGAATTCGTATTTTCTTAGTTAGGTAAGATGATATCAATTTCTTTTGATTTTATAATTTTTTTCAAATTATTTTTTAATCAAATTATTACGTTTATTTTTTTATTCTATTAATCAAAATTCAAATTATGATACCATATTATAAAATTTTAAATTAGTACAACAACAATAGTATATATATAGCTTATTTGTCATTTTCCTACTTACATTCTCTATTTTTTATTATTTTCTTCAAAAAAATTTCATTTTTGTAAAAATATTATTCCTATAATTACTTGTAAATTTAACATTACATATTAAGACTCCGTCGTCATTTTCTTATAATTAAAAACTTGGAATTTTTTTTGTGCGCTCATAAAAAGAAAAGAAAATAAACATTAAACTAAAGCTGACTTTTTTTGAAAATAAAAATTTTAAGATAAAAATTTATAAAAATTAAACTTACTTTAATATACAAATAATGAATTATTTAAATTAAATAATAATCATATATGTATTCAAATAATGATCAATTATTATTATTTTACAATTATTATCAATTAATAATATTTAAATAAAATATCACAAATATATATATATATATATATATATATATATATATATATATATATATATATATATATATTAAAATAAAATATACATTCATACTTTATCAACACATTTCAAAATAATATACTAATATATAAGATAATAAGAATTCGTGCATAGATGGATATGTTGCTAGTAATATTACTCACATCCAATCCAAGTACTAAAATGAGTACAATTTATGTCCCTCTAAGAGAGCATATGAGGTTCACTTAAGAGGGCATATGAGGTTCACTTTAATAATATATTGTATTATCATCAAATTAATAATTTTTTTTGCCCAAAGAAAGAAAATATTAGTATTATAAAGGCCAAAAGCCCAAATTAGTACAAATACAAATCATACACCAAGGGAAAATACTGCACCATACAACAATCAATGACCTAAGGTCCAAAGACAGAAACCCTAAGCAACAACGACCTCCTTCTCTACCTCGAATCATCACCGGCTGTATCTCTGTCGCTACACAAACTAGAAAACTACACAGAACCACCACTGAACTAAGGATTTATGTGGCTAAACCAACCCCCACGGAAATGTACCAAAGAGCTCTAACTTGTGCCCTCCATTGCCTAAACCAAACGACAGCAATGTATCCATAACAAGAACGGGGTTCCTTCCATTTTAACAACCATGGCCTTAAGAAACCTGATCCTTTGCTAGGGGATTTAGTCCTCAATTTCACAATAGTAAAGCAAAACACTTTATCGCTTAAAGAGAAACCAAACCCATTGCTAAACATTTCTTTCTCCTCCCCGCTCCATGCTTCAATAGTCGAAACCGTTAGAGCATGCAACCAAGTAGCAGGCGGGATGGAGTTGTACATATTCATAGCATCACTGCCGGCGGGAAAACTAACTCCATAAAATAGAGTACCCGAAGAGATCAAGAGAGTAAACAAACCTATAAAACGTACCTTCTAATTTATTTAAAACATAAATAAGAAAAGGATAGAAGAAAAGGAATGAAACATAGATAACCCCACCGATAACATAAGCCACTAGAGGGTACCCCCAAAGAAGACCCTATCAGCAGAACTAGGGACAGAAAAGGATAATAGAAACACTAACAGAGAGAAAAGAAGACCTTGTCAGCAGAACTAGGAAGAAAAAAGAGACAAAAAGATACAGTGAGACACTCTTTCTATTATCATCAAATTAATAATAGACCTACCTCTCATTAAATTTGTATGTTTTCTTGAAAACAAGGCAATATATATATTTAAAGGCTTGAAATTCTTGAAACAAAGGCTAAGAATACGTAGTTTTGTAAAAAATATTCTCTTTATTCTTTTTTAATTGATAGATAATTTGAAAAAAATTTCTTCAAAAAATCTCAATTAAAAAGAGATGGAGAGACTGTTACTTTACCTTCAAATATTGATATAATTAGATTAAATATTATATTCTAAATAATAATTTGCGCTTATCTAAATAGAATAAGAAAATGAAAAGCAAAAGCAATGTGAAAAAGAGGACAGGTCAAGAAAGATTTCAAATTCAACTTTTTTTAGATTTTATTTTTAATATTTAATATAATATAATTCAGTGTCTGATATTTTATTTTATTGTTTCTGAAGTCTTGAGACAATGTGGAAGTATGGTGGTTCCATTGATTATCCAATGGTTTTTTCGTAGTTTCTCCCATTTTGTCTTCTTCTCCAAAGCCCGTTTTGCCTTTCTATATTCTCATTAAATTCCCTTTTGTCTCACTCCCAAGCCTCTCTTGTAAAATGTCTGTACTGCCACTTCTATTGTTCTCTCTCCATTTATTTACCCTTCTTGCCCCTACAACTACCCCTACCCCTGCCCACTAGTCCCCTACCGCGGACCCATTTCTGATCAGCTGTCACCTTGAGCCAACAAGGCCCTCTTTGTCCACTCCACTCTCCAAAGAATTATCTCAATTCATTATTTTTTTCGTGTGGGAGGGGGGGATTTCTTCCTTTTGTATTATGATACTGATGGGTCAGATTTTGCCACTTGGCATTTTGTCCATGTAGGACCCTCTGATCATATGGGTTCAGCTGGAGATGAGTCATCACTGGACCCAACTATCATGAGCCCTTGATGTGTGAAGAATTGGATCTTGGATGTCAACGGTGGTATGCAAACTATGCCCAACTTCAATGAAAGACCAAAACTTTCTTTAATTTATTTTTATTATGGCATACAGGTGTTTTGATTTTGTGTATATGTGGTGATTAATAGGGAGATTTATGTATAGTAGATGGAAAGCTCAGCTCAAATAATTCATGGCAGATTCTCAACGTTGATATGTCAGTAAAATTATTGTGAGTCCTTCTCAAATTCAGCTGGACCTCACTATATAAGTTTTTGTTCTTATTTTGTTGTACATTACTTACCTTTTCGTAGTTTCCTCAGCAACTAACTTTTATTCTGATTTTTAACCTTTTCTGGACATTTCAAATTTGAAATTTTCTTTTGGATGTTTCTATCCCAGTAAAAAACTCATTTTCACTCATTGTAACTTCTTCATTTTTCCTCCATTGAGTCTTCAATGGGCCTCTTTAAGAAGAAACTGGATTATTGAATTTGGGTTTAGATAGATGTAGGCCTTGGCTTCTAAGCTAGCCCATCTAGAGCCAACACCCCTCATTTTTCATTTTTAGTAGTCTTGCTATGACGGTTAATAAAGAAAATTACGGATCATACAGGTCAATTTTTTAAAAAATTAAATATTTTTTAAATTTAAATCCGATCCAAAAATATGTCTACCTACATGTATATACACAGTTGAATGTGGTATACCACTTAAAATAAATATGAATATTAGTAATTTTTTACTAAAAAAATAAAGAGTAATATTAATTAATAATTTTTTAAAATAATATTCAGAAATTAATTGGGTATATTGTATCATGAAGTGTTATATTTATTCTCTCTTCATATAAATATAAATAAATAAAAGCAAAGCAAAGTAATCGGTGTAGTAATGGTTACACCAAATATTTGTTTAATGGTGACAAAAATTGATTAATTTTCTATTATTGTAATATGACATGATTACTGCACGTTACCTTAAAACATTATAAAAATTAGAATGTTAAAGTGTCCAAATCTGGTAAAGATGAAAAGCAGATTAAAGATAGATGAGAGATCCCATAAGCTAAGATGTTGCATGTAATTATAAAACCTAATTAATTAACACATTTTTTTTTTTTTTTGATAATCAAACCTAATTTAGCCTTGTGTTTGGCTTAATCACAGCAAAATTCTGAGATTATTGTGTAGTATATCTTATGTGGATTTGCTCCCCACACTCCTTATCCTGCCTTTTCAGACTCCATACTCCATACTTAATTGCATCTCTCTCCCTCTTTTTAAAATAAATGTCTAACTTTTAGTAATTGTATTCAAATTCTATTCATAACAGAATAAAATTTAATAATATTTACCAAAATTGCAATTAAAAATATATGTTATTTCCATATAAATTAATTCAAGTTATTGAAATATAAAAATGTATTTTTTAAAACAATTAAATAAAAAATTTCTTATAACAATTTCTAAGTTGTCAAAAAAAAAATTAAATAAAAAATTTCAAATTTAAGCAAAAAACCCAAAAGTCACATGGAAATTTCACCATTACAAAAGAGTACAAGTGGTTAATTTATTTAATTACTCTTGATATAATTTTTTTACAGAAAATTAATTACATATTGATATTTTAAAATTTTATTATGAATATATTTATTATTTTGCCTAATATAAAGATGCTAATAATTTCTTTACATCCATATGCTATTCTCATTTTTGACTTACATTAGGATTGCAAATGAGCTAAACTGGTTGTGAGTGGTTTAGTATTCAGTTCGTTTGCGTTCATTTTGTTTCACAAATAAATCAAACTTGAGACTTAATTCAAAATTCAATTAATAAACGAGCAGAGTTTAAGTAAAATTAAATTCAATTCGTGAATAACTCTATTAATAGACTCGTAAACAAGTTCATTTATAATGTATTGATATATATATTTATGATTATTTTGTAATTATATATTAATTAATAATGAGATATTCATACAACTAGTTTCACGAATATTATTATGTTTTGTAATTTTATCAAATAGTTTAAAAGTTTAGTTATCCAAAAAAAGAAAAAATAGTTTATAATAATAATAATAATAATAATAATAATTATTATTATTATTATTATTATTATTATTATTATTATTATTATTATTATTATTATATATTTTAACACTCTTATAATCTTTTTAGCAATTCAATTTAATTAAAATACATATACTCTTAATTTTTTTAAAACTTACAATACTCAATTTTATGATTATATTTTTTTTAATAGTTAGATTTTTTTCCTTTTACGTTAGTTTGAACATAATTTTTCAAACTCAATTCGAGTTCAGCTCAACAAGCTTAAATTTGAACACGATTTTTAAACTTGATTCAAACTTAAATTTGAATTCAAAAAAAACAGTTGAGCATAATCTGAACAAGCCAAACTCAATACGGCACAATTCATTTATAGCCCTAATTTAGATATAGAGCTTGTGCCTCATTTTCTTACAAGAATATTTCCAATTATATAGTAGTCTTTTGATCCTTCTGACAATCCTTGAGTCATCCTAGTCTAATTTTGTGCATAAGTGATAATCAAATTTTGAAATATTTCGTTATGATTTCATTAAATGATTACGATCAATAGTTAAATGGCTTGAATGTGTATCGTTAATAGTACCATGCTGCGATTTTGCTTGTACAATACGTGAAAATAAAATTTACGTGGCTTGACGTAAGTCCAATTTTGATAGTGCTAGATAAGGTTGCATGGGGCTTTTATAAGCTCAATGTTCCTGTATCGAATACATTTTAAACATAAAAATTCTTGGAAAGTTTAAGAAACTTAAAAAGTTTTTCATTATTTTTTTTTTGAATTTTAAAAACTTCTAAGAAACTCTTAGAAATTTGAAAGAAAACTGTTGGACACTTTTAAAAAATTTAATTGAGAACTCATTAATCTTGATAGGAAATAAGAATAACAATAGACTAAAAGGGAAAAAAATTTCAAATCCTAATTGGAAATTAAAAACACACTAGACTAAAAGGGCTATTCATGGATGCAAAATGTTGGTGGGCTATTCATGGTGCATGTGCACCTTTACTTCAAAAAATAGATTTTAAGTTACTTGGACAACCATCATCTTCTTCTTGTTGTAAAAGAAATTGGAGTACTTATTCATTTATTAATTCAATAAGAAGGAACATATTAACTCCAAAGCATGCCGAGGACTTAGTTTTTGTTTGTGCTAGCAATCTTTTTCTGTTATCAAGAAAAATCTAGAATATGTTGGGCAAACTCAAATGTGGGATGTTTTTAGAGATGTATTTGGCTCTTTTGAAGATATTGACATTCTTGAAGTTGCTAATCTATCTTTTAATGAACCAAAAATGGAAGCTATAATTTTTATGATGATGTTGATAATGATAAAGATAATGAAGTAGAAAATATAGCTAGAGGTATTTTTTTTTTTTTTTAGTATTTTAACTTATTATGAATGATTATGTAAACAAATTTTAGAAAAAAATTATATTAAGTTATTTTAATTATTTAATTATATTATGTTATTTTCATAATTTTATTAAGAGATCATTAAAATTAATGTAGTATAATTGATAATAAAATACTCATACATTTTTATATATAAAATATATATTTTTTATATAACATTTCATATCCTATATTTTTAAAAATTAGCATATTCCAATATCGTATCATTTTGTATCGCATTTCTTGTTTCCTTTTCCATTCAACTTAGTTGCTAGGGTAACTTCAAGTGTTGAAGTATATGATCCAACTCTTGATGTTTGGAGTCCTTTGCCTAATATGAGCACATTAAGGTATAAATGTATAGGTATAACATTCAAGGTAAGACCTATGTTGTTGGCGGTTTTATAATGGAAGAGAAATCGGATAATTAAAATGGAGCCATTTGTAATGGAATGGAGCTCCGATGAGGTTTATGACATGCGAACAAGAAAATGGGACCACATGGTCGGGATAAGGCAACTAGATGTGCCACCTAATCAAATAGTGGATATTGGTGGAAGAATATTTAGCTCCGGTGACTGCC
Source organism: Reutealis trisperma (assembly GCA_947687605.1). Classification (NCBI taxonomy): domain Eukaryota; kingdom Viridiplantae; phylum Streptophyta; class Magnoliopsida; order Malpighiales; family Euphorbiaceae; genus Reutealis; species Reutealis trisperma. The sequence goes on from CANTUT010000003.1 coordinate 8,021,753, forward strand.
TAAAAGCATGGAAAGGTTGTATTGAGGCATATAATGGGAAAACTTAATTAATATGTGGGATGAGGTTGATAGGTCACATTTGCAAACTCTCAATTCAACAATTTCCGCGTTAGATGCCAACTCAGAAAATTGGCTGCCAAGTCAATGGCTACACCTCACTATTGCACCAATTGGGACCCATTTGTACTTCTTGGCAAGTTATCAAATGGCTAGAGAATAATCAGTCGCGGAAGCAAGGGTAAATTTTTTTCATTTTGTTTGTAGTATTTTTATATAAATAATTTTTGGCCCTGCACATTTAAATATAAAAAAAAGTTAAGACCCCATAAAAACTCAAACAAATAAATTAAAGGCCCATGAAAAAGTGTTTAAGCCCAAAATTTAAATAGTTTATTTGAGCATTTTAATCATGATTTTGAAAGATTGTCAACTATTTTTCATTTGTGTCAATGATTGGTAAAAATAAGAAAATCAGAAATCTACTTACTTGTATATAGAGTTTTGACTTTTATTCTTGTATTTTCAATTTCAACGCGATAACAAAATGATCATTTTTTACTATAAATAAAATCAACACTAAATATCATAACAAAATAAAAAGTTGAATTTCTTTTAAACCGTTTACTATTACATATTGAAAGAGAAATTGTTAAGAGTTTTAGTATATATTCAATTATATATGATTTTCATAACTTAAAAGAGCATCGTTCCTATTTTGATACTTATATTAAATTTTTATTTTATCGATTTATTTTATTAAATTTTTTATTGTGGATTTAATATATAAATTTTTATTCTCATTTTGATCTCCTGAAGTGCAATCATACGTCCGCCCCTAAGAATTACCATGGAAGACCTCAACCGTCCCTATTTTTTTTACCTAAGCGACTAGTCATGCATGGAAAAGCTTTGAGCCTGTGGGAAAGAAAGGGGAGAGAGCTTTGTGGCCATTGTTGTGTGGTTCAAACGTCAAATTTCTTAATTAATTCATTACTATATTATTATTATATTTATAGGTATTGTTTTTGTTTACTTTTATAAATGCCCTCGGCTTGGATATGATTTTGCTTACTTTAGCCAAAATAAACATAGATTTTGTAAACATCCCTATAATTTAGTTGCTTCTGCTGGCTATCAAACCCTATATCTTATGCTTAACCCTCTAAAAAATAAAAAATATTGAAACTCAATCATTGGATGTCCTTTCTATTGACCATAATTATGATTGGATACTTTCGCCTTATAATTTGTAAATATTTTAATTTCAAAATTACAATATATACAAGTAAATCTTGCGAGTCATTAATTTGTTACTAGATTGACAAAAATATTTAGTAACTAGCATTCACACCAGTGGATCGCACGACCACCTAGCTATTTATATTTTATATAATATTATTTTTTAATTAAATTTGAATTATTATAGTTATTAAATTCGGATCGGACCAGTGAGTCGACTTGATGACTGAATACTAAATTGGACATGATTTGTTATCAAACTATAGTTGCAATTAACTCACAAAAAATCATATGATCTGAATAATTGAACCGATAACTAAGTAATCCAGTATAATCCGGCTAGTGATCCGATGAAATCACAATTTTTAATTTTTTTTTTGTTATAACTTGCTTTTATTTAGATAAATTATTATTATATGCACTTTTATTTTCATTTTTTAAGATTTTTTTAATTTTTTGCTTTTTCATTCTATATAATAAAAGTTAGAAAATTTTTATTTTATTTTAATTCCTAATGTTAAATTAATTTTAATCCATGAAATTTAATAATTTAATTATATTTAATTCTTAAATTGATATATAATGAAATATTTACATTTATTTACACATTTTGATGAAAATCTAAGGATTAAAATTATTGAATGTCAATTTCTCTTTTATTTATTCTCATGAATATAAAAAATTAAAGATATATAAAAGATCTAATAAACTTATTTATGTCTTTTTTCTTTATGTTTGTAAATTAAAATATTTAATTTGTTAATTTTTATTTTTAAGAGGAAATTTATGTACTCCTAAATCTTTTAATATTTTATATTTATTTTATTATATAAAATTATAAATTATATATTTAATTAATTATATTATTCCACTGGTTAAACCATAGTTATTAAATTCATACTAGATTAGTGGGTCGATCTGATGATCTAGTGACCCAGACACTAAATCGTTCTGAGTTTATTATTAGACTGAAATTGCAATTGACCCATTAAAAAAATCATGCGACTAGAACAATTGAACCAGTAACCCGTATGACCCACCAGTGACCTTCCGGTGATCTTACAATTTTCAATTTTTTTTTCTTTTTTCACTATAACTTGCTTTTATTTAGATAAATTATTATGATATGTACTTTTATTTTCATTTTTAAAGATTTCTTTAATTATTTTGCATTTTCATTCTATATAGTAAAAGTTAGAAAATTTTCATTTTATTTTAATCCTTAATGTTAAATTAATTTTAATCCATGAAATTTAATAATTTAATTATATTTAATTCTTAGATTAATATATAATGAAATATTTACACTTATTCACACATTTTGATAAAAATATAATGATTAAAATTATTAAATCCGAATTTCTCTTTTTTAGTCTCATAGTGTTATTCATAGATATAAAACATTAAAAATATATAAAAGGTCTAATGAACTTATTTATATCTTTTTTCTTTATGTTTGTAAATTAAATTAAATATTTAGTTTGTTAATTTTTATTTTTGAGTGGAAATTTATGTACTCTTAAATCTTTAATATTTCATATTTATTTTATTATATAAAATTATAAATTATATATTTAATTAATTACATTGATTTACTGGTTGAACAAGTGATCTAATGGTTGCACTACTAACTTATTGACACAGCTTATAGACCGGATTGATATCCGGGCTGGATTAAATAACCATGTGAATTACATAATATATAATATATAAATTTTCTATAACTTCAAATAATACATAAAAAAAAAGTATTTAAATACTGAAAATTTTAATTAAATATAAAAATGTGCATAAGAAAAGTAGCACCAAACTTAATTAAAATTCAATTTTCTGAGACTTAGACCTCTTGTTTATTCAATTGGTAAACATGTTCGAATACATACAAATAAAATAATAAATAAAAAAGAAGAAAAAAAATAAACAAGAGTTGTGTAAAAAAAATTTAATTATAAATCACTATGTGAAATGAGAATAATGTTACAAATGAATTTTTTTTTTTTAGAATTAAATTCAAAGAGATATTAGGAAAAAAAAAAAACATAAAATAAACTGTGCATACCCATCCTTAGACTGCAATGCACTTGCCTCTAATAAAGTTTGGATGAATTTGAATTCCTAAAAAAAATAATGATGATAATAATTAAAAAAAGAAGGCAACTTTGTTAATGAAAACTCTACCTATCATTTAAATTCTTGAATATCAAAAGGCAAATGTCTAATTGTATTAATATTTTAATGTTTAGCATAATATTTTATATATTGATGTAAATATACTAAATAATTTTTATTAATTGATCACTTGCATACTATGTGGTAAATTCATTTCAAGTAATCTAAATAATTGATTATTTACATACTAAAATTAGTTGAATTTTATATTTTAAAATTATTACTTTTGGAAAAGGTGATCTACTATAGTATAATGTTTATTTTCTCTATTTTATTTGCTTTTCATATCAAACGTGAAAAACTAATTGTTTAATGAGAAGAAAACGACGAAGGATTAAAAAAGAGAGAGGAGGTAATACATTATTAATTATATTATAATTATTTCTGTAATTCTAAGTAATGTTAATTATATTATAATATTATAATTTTTTTTATAATAGATGTTTATTATAATATCAACTTTATTGGTTGAAAAGTGTATAGATAGTTAATAGTTTATTAATATAGTTTATTATTACGTGAACAAAAATGAAAAATAATAGAAGAAAATAATAAAAAATAGAGAAATTTAATAGAAAAAAAAAATTAAACTATTTCGTATGTGTAGCAAATACATTTACTTAGCAAGATGCTAAATATTTATTTGCAATCAATTAATTTATGCCAAGTAAACTATATATTGAGTCTATATTACAGTATATACTGGTCTGTTACTAGTTACTTAGTTCTTCTCACTAGATTGGTTACTTGAGTTTGTTAATTTGTTTTTGCTTTCCATTAGCTTCTATTAGTTTTCATTAGCTTGTATAACTTGAATTCAGTTTTGTTGAATCAATAATAGATGTAATATAGCCTTCAATTTCTTTACATGGTATCGAAGTAATTTCCCTTACTTCTGCTACCTTCTCTCTTTCTCTCCATTATTCTCTTCTTTTTTATTTCAATATCCCTCATTTTTTTTTCTTTCGTTGCTTTCCTTCTTTTCTCTTTTTTTTTCATTTTCTTATTTCCCAAACACTAAAGCCATAATTGATTCTTAGCGTTTTTTAAATCAAAATACATATTTGTGGTTGTTTTTACTCTGTGAATTCAAAGATTATAATAGATTGATAGAATTCTTTTCTTCTTGATAAATCAAAATTTTCTGTTCTCACTGGATCTTATTTTGATCATTAAAAATTTTTCTTCTCTATTGAAATTTGTTACTGTGAATGGCCAATTCAGAGCATAATCTCATTTTTTTCCTTACCTGGTTCTAAGAATTTGAAGAAATCAGTACATTTGTGCTTTCAAGGAAATCTTATTTTGAAGTTCTTATTTATTTCTTGCTCTATTTTGAAATATGTTGAGATTTGTTTCTTGTTCTATTTGTTGATATTTGATATTTCCCTATGTTGTCTCTTTAAAATTCATTTTTATTTCCCTCACTTTGAGATTGATGAAGCTTTTGTGTTGAGTTCGTTTTTCTCTATTTCATCTTGTTCTTTAATCAGATTTATTCCTTGCATTGATTTATTGATTTCTTTGCAATTTTCCCAAATTAAACTCTTTTCATTTCATTCAAATGGATAGTTATGATTCTTTTGATTCATCAATTTTATTTAGATTCTTGATTCTGTTGGTTTTATGGATAGTTTTGTCTCTTCTTGATTCATTGAGTTTTCTTGATAATCTTTGATTCTAGTTTACAATGAATTCTTGATTCTTGATTGAAGTTATCTGTATCATAGCATTTTCATTGATGAATTCTATACGAGTCTCTAATCTCTTTTCTTTTTAGTATCCAATTTTTTTCCAAGTTCTTAATCAGTTCATTTGTTTGCTTCATTTCCTCAAATCAATCTCTGTTTTTCCATTATATTGATTTCAATCTTTGATTCTTCTTATATTGCTTTTTGTTCAATTAAAATGCGCAAATTAGGCCAAAAGAATCTCCTAGTAGTCCTTATTTTCTTCTTCCAAATGAAAATCATTCTTTGGTTTTGGTTACTTCTATGTTGAATGTATCTAATTACCATACCTAGAGCAAAGTTATAAGATGGTGTTTTTTTTCCTTCTCATGTTTGGTAAGCCAAAGCCATGTATTAATAGAAAAAAGATGTCCACAAAGTATAAAGAACTCAAGCCAACACTAATCAAAGAAGGCTAAAGGAAAGCAAAACACAATAAAACATTACAAAAGGGAACTAAACCCAATCAAAACCAACATTTAAAATTACAATCAAGCAACCAATTCACTTGTCCTTTGAGTCCTTGCTTAGCAAGAAAATCAACTGAACAATTTATTTCTCTAGGAGAGTGCACAAAATTGACAGAGTTAATAGCAAGCATAGCATTCTCCATCTCGTTAAAAATATTTTGAAGTTATCCACAAACAAACTCAAGTTTTTATTCTTACTCACTATGCATTGATAAAATGAATGAAAGAATATTATCATTGCATGGGAATCAATTGGGTGTTTTAATGAGAGGAGAAATTTAAAGGCTTAATGGAACAAAAGATGTGGGCAATATAACGCTTAGCCTTTTTCTAGTTTGTTTTGCTGACTTGTTGTTTCATTTTATTTACAGAGTCACTGGTAACACTGAAGGTGACGTCTTGAATATATTGAAGATATTTGGCTAAGTTTTGTAGCAAGGAATATCCTGGCTAGGCTCAAATGGTGTGGTGGATTACGGCTGAAATGCTTTAATTTGGAGCTAATAAACAAGAGGTTATTAGGAGAACTATTGCTATCAAATTTTTGAGTAACGGGGTTTTGCCTTGATGGTTTGGTGTTATTATCACTACTTATGATTGTTTCATCTTCTTATTTCTCGAGAACTATGGTGTGAGAAAATTTGAAGTAAGTTTTGTTGTTGTAATTGTAATAATGGCACTACCATTTGCATGAATGTTTGGTGCTACAAAACCCAATTAAATGGAGCTTCTCAAGAGTGATAACTTTATATTTTTAGAGTTATTTTAATTGTTTAAACTTAAATTTTAGCTCAATTCTCGAGAATGCAATAATATTATTACTTATTTTTAGAAATAAATAGTTCTACAATTTATAAATAAATTATAACATATTTTAAGTATTTTTATTTTATTTTTGCAGATCAAAATGATGCAGTAAAAATAAAGATGCAAGCAATGATTCAAGTTTTCAATCCATGATAAATAAATTCAATGGTTGGTGGCCAAAATTCAATGGTTGGTAGCCAACCTAACCATTTTTGAATATTGATGAAGGAATTCAATGGTTGGTGGCTAAAATTCAATGGTTGGTAGCCAACCTAACTATTTTTGAATATTGATGAAGAAATTCAATGGTTGGTGGCCAACCTAACCATCAATATTGAATTTTTGATGTAAGAGTTTTAATGGAACTTGAATTCTTCCACCAAACATGTCTATAAATACCATGCTTGGCAAAGGGAAATGGCATCAAAGAAAATCCATAAAAAAAAATATGTAGAGAGATTTTCATATGTTTTCTTAGAGTAGATTAGTTTTATTTTTTATTTTGATCAAGATGAGGAGTTTTTGGAAGCTTGAGTTCATCAAAGATTGTATCCCAAAACAAGTTCTCTCTAAACTCTATCTTGAATTTAATTTTAAATTGTTATTATGTTTATTGTTAATTTAATTGTTTCTTCTCTTTTAATTATGAATAGCTAATTTTATTTTATAGGATTTAGATGTAATCTTTTGATTTACATATGATTATTTATATTTAATTGATTGGATTTGATTGTTGGAATTAATCTTTTATCTTAGAACTTAATGCTTGTAATTAACTGGCCATTAATTGCATGATTTAAGATATTGTGTGAAGTAGCGAGAGTGGAAGCACAATATTAGTTCATTAGGATAATTGACCTAGGGAATGTATTGCTTAGAGATAAGAATACTCCTTTGTGATTTTTAAAAGGATTTCCATAAAACTTAATGGGTTTGTGTTAATTGCTTATGATCACGAGAGTAGACGTAAGGTTAATATGAACACACATGTTGTATCTTGAGAGAGAACATCATATAATTTAGGGAAATCTAATCATTAATTCCAGCAAAAATAATCCATCTAAAAATTATAAAGAAATCATATGTGATCAATTGATGAATTCTAAATCCTAAACCTTTAATTTTATTTCATATTTATCATTATTTATTTACTTCAATTTTATTTTAGCTTAAAATATAAATTCTCATAGTTGATTTTCTAAATAATAGAGTAATCTTAATTTTGGTACTTGTCAACCCTTCCTCGTGGGATCGACACTTATTTCACTACTATATTACTTGTTCACGACCTGTGCACTTGCAGAAATCGCGCAACAAGTTTTTGGCGCCGTTGCCGGGGAAGGCAATTTTTGACAATATCAATAGATTGATATACTCTATTACTTTAGATTTTGTTTTTCTTTTCTATTTTTTTTATTTTGCAGGACTTTTATAAAATAAAAAAATAAAAAAAAATAAAAAAAAAAGAAGGCTTTCCACAACTTTTGATGGAGGAATGATACTAAATAGAGCAGCAAGCATGTATGGTGAGGATAGTTTTAGTAAGTTAAATACTAAAATCGATACATTAGTTAACTTAATTGATAAACTTGATACAAATAGTTTATTTAATTCATGTTTAAGTTGTGATATGTGTGGAGGTAATCATTTGAATTCTGAGTGTCAATATGCAAAACAAGTACAATTTTTTCCAAATTATAATAGGCATGAGAATTATCCATATTCTAACATAAACAACTCAGGATGGAGTGACTATTCAAGCTTTTCATGGGAAAACCAATGCGATCAAGGTAACAATTTATGGTATCCTTATCAATATGATTTTCAACACCATGCACCATTTAAAGAGCACAAACCATCTTATGAAATAGCATTAGAAAAATTTATGAATGCTACTTACGAACGATGTGAAAAAATGGAAGATAGGAATCAATGGGCTAGCCACAATACAAATGATGATGTACAAATGGAACAATTCACTGGCCCATTAGATACTCAAAGCCATGAAAACCTGACAAGCCAAATTGAAGAACATTCTAGAGAGCAATGCTTGGCAATTTCTTTGAGTGATGATAAGGAAGAGACGATTGATCAAGGAGATACTTCAAGCAAGCAAGAAAAAAATGAAGAAGTTGAGCATAATTTGCCCAAGAAATATTATTCTCTTATGGATAATATCTGCGGAGTGGTTGAAATTGATGGGGAAATTGAAAAAGGATTTGAACAAGAGCACTCAAAGGAAACTTTTTCAGTTTGTTTGGTGAATACAACATCATATATGTCAGACCATAAAGAATATCAATTTGATGACTTGGAAGAAAAGAAGAAGCATTCACCACCATCAACTGAGCACTCACCGACTCTTGATTCAACTCCACTACCTTCCTATCTCAATTTCTTAAGAAAATTCAGAGCAAGAAAAAGAGTTCGTTTGAAAGCTTTTGAAAATTATGAGCCTAATTGTGAAATATTAAATAATTCTTGTCTTAACCTTTTTCCATGCAGGCTCAAATTAAGCTGGCTGGACTCATTAAAATTGGCAAAAGTTTATCTTTCCATAATTATCGAGATGATATACTTTGTGTATTATCCTCCATGATGAAGATCTAGCTATAGTCAAGCTGAAGACTATAAATTAAGCGCTTTTGGGAGGCAACCCAAATTTCTAACTTTTTACTTCTTTTTTAATTTCTTTTGTTCTTTTGCTTGTTTCATTCTATTTTAATTTTGCTTTAGTGTTGTTTGTGAGTTATTAAATAGCTTATTAAGAGGAAACCCAAGATTTCTCTTTACTAGGTTTCTTTTATTTCTGTTTAGTTGTTTCATTTTAAATTTTCTCTTTCATTTTCTTAGCTAAGTTAATCAGATATGGAAGCATCTCTTGCAGCACTAAAAAATAGATTTCCAACTCTTCCCCAAGATGTACTCAGGAAAATTGATGAACGCAGATTGGAAAGAATGAAGGCATTTAGGCGTCTGAATCTTCCTGAGGATATTCGCTGGATCATAGAAGCCAAAGTACGATTGGCAGGTGAGCTTGATGACTCATTTATTAAATGTTTGCCAGGTACGGGGAGAAGTTCTTACTCAAAGAAGAGGAGAGCTAAGAGAATGGGAGTCTGCTACAAGTGTGCAAGATGGAATTGCAACACACGCTGTAGAAATATTGGATTTGCATCCATAAATCGAGAAGACAAAATTAAATTCATAAAGGATGGACTGAGTAAGGAGTCTATGGATAATATCTTACAGACTCTTGAGACGCATCCTTGTGGACAAGTTCAACGCACTCTTTTAGATTTATGGGAAGTATTCAAAGAAGAGAAGCAGCGTTACAGTCTAGGGAATCTGACGATAAAAGACCCTGTTTGCCAGTTAATAAGAAAATTGGATGGGAAGCCTATCCTCGACTCATAGAAGGCGTGTAAGCGGTTACTGGACGTAAAACCAGAGGAAGATGTGAGCCAAAATCACAACTACTGTTTATAATCAGGTGTATCACTAACTTTTTTATTTTTCAATGCATTATTTTTTCTATATCTTGCAGTATTTTTTTGACTTTTTAGCATCTAGGTTTTATTTTCCTGCAGATTTTTCTATTATCGATAACTTTTTAGTCTTTCAATGTCTACTTTTAGCTTTTCAATATTTTTTTTTGACTTTTGTACACATGTTGCAGATTTTTCTACTTTTGTTAGCTTTTTTTGTCTTTCAATGTTTGTTTCTTTTTAGTTTTTCAAATATTTCTTTTAACATTTGTACGCACAACATTGATTATTTTTGTTTTCATTATCATTTTTGTTTTTATACTTTTTCTGTCAATAATTATTTTATCCCATTGAACTATTCTTTTACTCTTCTAGTTTCTTTATATGCACATTCATTATTGTCAATATGCACACAATCCTTTCAAGAAATCTGTGAGAGAAAATGGCAGAATCCTCAACACGCAAATTCAAAACTATTTGTGTCTTTTGTAGTCCAAACTCTGGCAAGAAAAGAGAGTACTTGATAGCAGCTAATGAACTTGGTAGGATTTTAGCTGAACGAAAAATTGATTTGGTGTTTGAGGGAGGTAGTTTAGGGTTAAGGGGTTGTGTCGCAAGTTCTGCATATATTAGAGGTAGTAAAGTTTTAGGAGTAGTTCTAAAGGCTTTGGCTCGAAATAAACAAATCACTGGTGGAACTATAGGTAATGAGTTACAGGTCAATAGCATGTATGAACGAATGGCATACATGAATCTCAATGCTGATGCTTTTATAGCATTACCTGGTGGTTTAGAAACATTTGAAGATATTTTCACCATTGCATCTTGGACCCAATTAACTGTTCTTCAAAAGCCATTGGGATTACTTAATGTTGATGGTTTTTATAATGGTTTGTTATCTTTTCTCGATCATGCTGTGAAACAGGGTTTTATGACACCGGCGAGTCGACGCATCTTAGTCTCTGCTTCAACTATTGATCAATTGATTGATCAACTGCAAAACTTTAAATCCGAACCTGATCCATTGATGGCGCAGGTAGTTTGGCACCCCAGGGCTAGTAGCAGTAAAAAACGAGGACTAGATCTGAATCTCCGATTATAACTTCCCTAACTTTTGTAGTTTTTTTTTTTTTTTTTTTTTTTTTTTTTTTTTTTATCGCATTTTTTTTTGTGTGTGTTTTTTTTGTTGCACTTGATCAAGCGAAATTTTAGGTTCGAATCACTAAATATAAGATGGCTGAGTAAAGAGTTACTTTTGTACTCTTGATACGCATCTTAAATTTATGTGATTTTCCTTTTCAAAAAAAAAAAAAAAAAAAAAAAACTAACTAGCTAGCTAACTAACTAACTAACTCAAGAGTTATTCATACAAGATAGCTGAGTAAAGAGTACTTTTTGTGCTCTTGATACACATCTGTATTTTTTTTCTTCTTTTTTTTTTTTAGTTTCCAAAATAAAAAATTAAAAAAAATAAAAATAAAAAAAAATAAAAAATTGATATTTTCTTTTTGTGTGATTAATTTCTCATACTTGCTTTTAGTGTTGTTTCAAGATGTTTTACAGGAAGCAATGAAGTGAAATGCATATCCTGCTTATAATTTGGAATCCACTTTTCTACAAGAGGGAGTATTTTCTTTCTTTTGGTTTGTTTCTTTGACATTGAGGACAATGTCCATTACAAGTTTGGGGGAGGTTTAGTTTATTTTTTCTTTTTAGTCATTTCTTTTATGTTTTGATGAATAAATTTAAAATTTTTTACTCTTTTATTAATAAAATATGCTTGTGTTAAATAAATTGATGAAATGTCAATGATAGATTATAATTGACATTTATGGACAATTTATTAAAGTATTTCAGGTTGAGCAACTATTTTGGGTAAGAAATTAACTTTTATTAAGATTATGTTTTGTTTTGCTTTGCATTATATTGATTGCATTGAATTTGTGTATGCTTACTTAGAGAGGGCTTCTACACATTTTTTTCTTCATTTGCCTCACCTATCTTAGAACATGTTTTTGCAAACTTTTGAGGCGAAATTTTGAATTCATTTTGAAAGAGAGATATGATTTAGGCATTGTTTGTTTAGCCTGTTACTTGTATCTACCCTTATTTTAATTTTTTTTTCCTTAGTTTACCCCTTTGTGCCTTGATAATTTTAGCTTTCTTTTCTTTGTTAATTAAACCTTAATTGTTATCTTTCACCCTGTTTGTGAGATAATTTTGTCAAGTTTACATTCTAATGAAGAAAAGGGAGTTATTGAAGTTTTAAAAGAAAATAAGAATCTCTAACAACTGAAAGTATTATTCATTGTAAAAGATCACTTTCTGCTTAAAGTAAGTTTGGAGGACAGCAAGAAAATTGAATAAATAAAAAGTTAGTAATTCTTGCTTATCTTTAGAATAATGTTGTTGAAAAAAAAATAAAAAAAAAAGAAAAAGAAAAAGAAAAAAATGAAAAAAATAGAAGAAGAAGAAGGGGGCTTAAAAGAAGAAAACATTGAAGAAGAATGATGCTTAAGATGGAAGGGATCCTTCATTAACATAATCCCTTTATTTGAGCTATTGATTTTCTTTTGTAAACTTGGTATAATTATCTTACTTTTGTTCATTTAGCCTTTTCTTTGTTAAGCCAAAAGATCTCGTGTTAGCCCCATTACAACCCTAGTCAAGACCTATTGATCTCTCTTGATTTGTGAATTCCATTAGTGGAGATTGTTTGCTTTAATATGCTTATGAGATTTGTACATCTATTTTATATCATTTGATAGAGGCATTTAAAGATATTAGTGTGTATATGCCTATTTGAAGTGCAACAATTTCTTTACAGTTGATTTAATGCATAGTTATTCAAGGCATGATTAAGATGAGGATTATTTTGAACCTGAGATAGAAGCTTGACTTGTAATACTATTGATATGTTGTTTGTAAATATTAATTTCTTGAGACCTTTAAAAAAAAAAAAAATTCAACATAAGCATGAGGGGATTAAATTTTTTCTTTTTTATTTGTGATATTTTATTTTTCTTTGAAATAAATTTTTAAAGGTGTTTGTGGGTATCACCACTGGAAGCCCTCACGAGACTATAACTCGTCCTCTAAGGGACACCTAGGGGTTTAAAGGCTTGTTGCATACGCTAAATGCAATCGTAATTTCCTACGAAAGTGGACTAGTTTAGGTTTTGAATTTTCCTTTGCTTGAGGACAAGCAAAAACTTAAGTTTGGGGGTGTGATAACTCTATATTTTTAGAGTTATTTTAATTGTTTAAACTTAAATTTTAGCTCAATTCTCGAGAATGCAATAATATTATTACTTATTTTTAGAAATAAATAGTTCTACAATTTATAAATAAATTATAACATATTTTAAGTATTTTTATTTTATTTTTGCAGATCAAAATGATGCAGTAAAAATAAAGATGCAAGCAATGATTCAAGTTTTCAATCCATGATAAATAAATTCAATGGTTGGTGGCCAAAATTCAATGGTTGGTAGCCAACCTAACCATTTTTGAATATTGATGAAGGAATTCAATGGTTGGTGGCTAAAATTCAATGGTTGGTAGCCAACCTAACTATTTTTGAATATTGATGAAGAAATTCAATGGTTGGTGGCCAACCTAACCATCAATATTGAATTTTTGATGTAAGAGTTTTAATGGAACTTGAATTCTTCCACCAAACATGTCTATAAATACCATGCTTGGCAAAGGGAAATGGCATCAAAGAAAATCCATAAAAAAAAATATGTAGAGAGATTTTCATATGTTTTCTTAGAGTAGATTAGTTTTATTTTTTATTTTGATCAAGATGAGGAGTTTTTGGAAGCTTGAGTTCATCAAAGATTGTATCCCAAAACAAGTTCTCTCTAAACTCTATCTTGAATTTAATTTTAAATTGTTATTATGTTTATTGTTAATTTAATTGTTTCTTCTCTTTTAATTATGAATAGCTAATTTTATTTTATAGGATTTAGATGTAATCTTTTGATTTACATATGATTATTTATATTTAATTGATTGGATTTGATTGTTGGAATTAATCTTTTATCTTAGAACTTAATGCTTGTAATTAACTGGCCATTAATTGCATGATTTAAGATATTGTGTGAAGTAGCGAGAGTGGAAGCACAATATTAGTTCATTAGGATAATTGACCTAGGGAATGTATTGCTTAGAGATAAGAATACTCCTTTGTGATTTTTAAAAGGATTTCCATAAAACTTAATGGGTTTGTGTTAATTGCTTATGATCACGAGAGTAGACGTAAGGTTAATATGAACACACATGTTGTATCTTGAGAGAGAACATCATATAATTTAGGGAAATCTAATCATTAATTCCAGCAAAAATAATCCATCTAAAAATTATAAAGAAATCATATGTGATCAATTGATGAATTCTAAATCCTAAACCTTTAATTTTATTTCATATTTATCATTATTTATTTACTTCAATTTTATTTTAGCTTAAAATATAAATTCTCATAGTTGATTTTCTAAATAATAGAGTAATCTTAATTTTGGTACTTGTCAACCCTTCCTCGTGGGATCGACACTTATTTCACTACTATATTACTTGTTCACGACCTGTGCACTTGCAGAAATCGCGCAACAAAGAGTATCTTAATTCCAAAATTTAACTCCAAAACAATACAACAAGCTATTGGAGTTGTGGGTTGCATTATCACGCCTCACAATGTGTCCTTGCATTATGCTCTTGTATCATGGTATTTTGAATGCAATTGAATTCATGAAAATGAATAATTCAAAGGGTAGTCTTGATGAAAAAGATGTGCGTAAAGATGGTATTGAGAAGTTTGCCAAGAGAGTGCATTGGGAAAATATTGTTGATTGTTCTCCTTGTTTCTTTTCATAGTACTATTTCAAACTGGGCATCCACACAGTATATGCTTCAGTTTGAGGGGAGCAATTATAATATATACTAGTTAAAAGCTCGTGCTATACACGGTTTAGTATAATTTTATATTAAAATTATTTTTTTAAATTTATAAATAAAAAAATCTTCATATAATAATATAATATGGATATAAAACTTTACATTATATAATTTTTCTTTGTATATTATTTTTGAATTTTCATATTTTAAAATCTCAAATATAACATAAAAAACTCTTATATAAGCTTAAAAAATAAAAATTTGAGCTCCCATATATTCGCTTGTTGATGAATCATGTTTTAAATTTATTTGTGCACAATTTATTTTCATATTATAATTTATACTTATTTTTTGTCTCTTCATTTTCATAAGAATCGTAAAACCACTAAAATAATAATATAGGCTTTTTGATTTCTACAAAGAGAAGAAAAATATTAATTTTAGTTTCCAATTGTGCATGTACATACTATAACGTAATTATTTGAAACTCAAAAAATACCTTCATAAAAAAATAAAATATTGAAAAAATAAAAATATTAGAAGATAAATAAAGACTTATCATATGAAAATGAAAAATGAGGGAGACAAAGATAGAATTCTTGTCAAATGAAAGTGAATAATGAGAAAATCAAAGATGAAATTCCAATTTTATATCCCCAAAGTAGACTCTAAAATTAAATTGAAATAATTAGGATATTAAATATGATGAATATATAATCAATTTGAATAAATGACTAATTAAGATGTATTTACAATCAATTTAAATAGATTTAATATAATTAATTGCAATATGTTAGTATAATGTAAAATTTATGGCTTATTTACCATGTGGACTAATAGAAAAATAACATGTGGCAAATATATGTCATGTGGTAAAATCTAGAATATCCCCTCTCTCTCTATATATATATTAGATTACTTTTAAATGAAAATCTTATTATTTATTTATATATTTATTTAGTTTGAAAATTATATCTCTTATAAGAATTAAAATAAAGATGACCACTTTTAAATATTTATAATCACAATTACAAAAATAATATTATACTTGTCATTATAACTATCTAAATATTAACACTAAATAGTATATATGCCACAAACCAAAATTAAGGGAAATAAATAACATGAGAACCAATCATATAGATTAAAATAAATAAAAATAAATAAAAATAAACCAATAAAATGTAAACACATAACAAATATATGCTACATGGTAAAAATTAAAATATTTTAAGATAAATAACATATAGACTAATAGAATGCTATCACTGGACAAACATACGTCACATTGCAAAAGTCAAGATATTTTAAACTAATTGTATTCAATTTTCTTGCATCAATAATAGAAGTAATTCACCTTCAGTTTCTTTACAGTCTACATGACAAAAAACTTAATAAATAAGCTGTCACGCGGCGAGCTCTTGTGAATGTTGTGCTTACTTTATATATATATATATATATATATAAGCGTAACTGATACCCATAGAATTTTATTGCTGTATAATTAATAAGTTGCTGATAATGAAATTGGATTGCATTATCAAACAATGTACATGAGTGGCATAGAGAGGAGCATGTTAAGTATATAGAAGAGCATGTTAAGCACTTATATATACTAGCTGACTAGCTGTCCACTGCCTGGGGCAGTCCGATGATGTTTTATGATTTTATCCGAAAATAGAAAAAAACATGGTGATCCAGATCATGATTAATATTTAACGTCCATCAAGTTCCAATTCAATAAAATTACAACTGGTTTCTAATTAATTAATAGAATAGAGCTCATAATTTCATTTGAGACAAAACCAGATTAACCAGGATTCGAGAAATGATGCTTCCTTACTATCAACTACTCTTATGTGATAAAATAAAGTAAAAGTTGCAACTTGTAACTTTTTCCCACAGTAGTGTTAGATGTATTATTCAATATTTGACCACCAACAAATTTACACAGCACAATCAGAGGTAAGTTTTATTAAAATAGAAGAAACCTACAATATCAAAAATTATTAGATGTATTATTCAATATCAAAAATTGTAACTTAAAAATCAGAAAATAAAATAATGAAACAAATAAATAAATAATCTGAAATTAAAAAAAATAAAAATTGACAGAGTTAGGCTTTGGATCCTCTATACATAAAAAAAAAAAAAAAAAAAATCATAGACTCTTAATTATAAATACATAAAACCACATAGGAATTTTTTTTTTTTGAAATTTCTCCTAAAATTTAACATAAAATCTATAAGAGAGGACCCATCCACTCTCTTTTATTGTCTCTTTTAGTTATTCCTTCTCGTTTGATTTAGCTATTTGTAACAACTGATAACTATTATTTATAGTCAATGTTATTTAAATTAGACTGGTTAAATAAAAAATCGGCCATTAATTCGATCCAAAAGTCTAAAAATTGTATATGACAAAACGACGTTATTATGATATAAAAAATTAATAGAAAATAAAAAAACCGATTCAACCATGAACTAAATCAGTTGGGTCAGTCATACTGTAACCTAATAAAGAGACCGATTTACTGTTCGTTTCGATTTTAAAAATATTGCTCATACCTGTTAATTTGCAGCTGATTGTTGCATGTGTTTGAAAAATTATTATTACCTATTAACTCTTAATAAGTTTAATTTTATCATTAAAGATAAATATTATATTTATTTTTAATTTAAATATTAATTTTAATAGGATAATTTAATTTTTTATTTAAATAAATATGAGCTGATTAAAAAAATAAGTTTCAAAGTCTTCATTTAAATAAATATGAAAGATTTAAAAAAAATGCAATTAAGAGTTTTGTAAATAATTATCTAACAGTTAATTAACAATGAACATTTATACTGAAAAAAATAAGCAAATGAATTTGATTTATTATTTTTTTATTTTTTTATTTTTGCCAAATGAATTTGATTTAGTTGTCAAGAATAAAAAACTAACAATCGTATAAAAAAAATTTACCAAACACCGACTTAACTACAGGCCTGTAAGCCCCAGTTGAAGGCTTGGTTAGTTGGTCTCTTTTTTCTTTTTTTTTGGCCCAGAGCTTGGCTAGTTGGTCAAGGATTTGGTTCCAAAAGCTGTACATTTTCTTTTTACTTACCAGAAAAAAACCATCAAAAGGAGAGAAAGTGACATTACCAAAAATAAATAAATAAATGAAAAAAGTGACACTCAAAGGCAAAGCAAAGCCAACGAGAAGTTGCAAAACCATGTAAAAGATCCTTTCACGTGAGCCCATGAGCTCAGACCTAGCACGAGCCACCTGACCCTTTGACCCCACATCCACCCACCCCAGACCCTGGACCCCCTCTGGCCTCCACCCCTACTCTGACAAGCACTTGTATTGTACACTTTCTCTCTCTCTATCTACTAGTCAATTTTCTTCTCTGCGTTACATCGCACGTGCGAACCGTACTGTGCCCGCATGGGATACTACAGTTTCTTGTTTGACGTTATTGACTTTGACAATCATGAGTGTACCTCCACATCGACGGTTCAAATTTAGTTCCGGTTTTCTATTTTTCTTCTGGACCGTTGATTTTTGGGACAATCTCGAGAATTTTGCTGTCCACATGTTGCTTGTAACCTGGAAAGGCCGACACAGGGAGCTGAAATGTCGGTTTTGTGTTACCTTCCTTTTTCTTTTTCTTTTTTTTTTTAAATTAAGAAAGAGAGATTAATTTTATTTTAGTAATTAATTTTGTTTTATCATTCCCCATTTTTAACTTTATAAAGTTAATTACTAATTAATTAATATCTTTAATATTGACACGTGGTTGAGTGACACGTGGGAGAAGGGCACAGCGAGGGACCATGATATTGGAGGAGTTGGGGTACATACCCGACATGGTGCATGTGAGTGGGAGGGGTCTCTCCCTCTACTTGGGTCGCCCTATTCATTCCCTGCGGATTATAGAAAGTTATTCGGAACACTTTACACCTATAAAAATAAATTTTATTTAAAATAGTTACAAGCATCCATTTTGCATTTTTTTTGTTATATTTTTATTTAATTTATTTCTCTTAAAATATTTTAATATTTTGTAAAAAATTATTATTATTATTATATTAAATTTAAATATAAATTTTAATAATTTTAAATATTATAAAAATATAAGAATCAAGTTTATTATATATATGCCAACTAAAAAAATAAAAAAGATATGATATTAATTTATATAAATTTTAATTAAAACATACAAAAATATAATGACATGGAAATAATCGAATATAATTTTTTTTTAAAACAGATATTGAATTTATTTTTTATTATATATATAAATTTAAAGACAATAAATTTTATATTTATGCGAATAAAAATATATTATACATTATGTATTAAATAATTTGTTCACATCAGAAAAGTTGTTTGTGGTTTGGTTTGGTATGGTGTAGTTGCTAACAAATCTTTGCCAATTCAACAATGATAAATTAAGATGCCATGTGCATCTTCCTTTAATTGACGAGGGTCTACTTGTTTGTTGTTTGCTGTTGGTAGTTCTTCCTTTTTAATTGGAAATATATTTGCATGGCTTACAAGTTATTTTGAAAAAATATTTTTTAAATTTATTTACGAATTTCGACCTAATAATATTTAAAATTAAATTATATAATTATAATTCTTATTAAATATCATTTCTCACTTCCACAATATGTGAGTAATTTATGTTATATTATTAATTAATATAGTAGATTTTGAAGGAAAAAGAAAATTCTTTTGTAAAAGCGGACAATAAATTACTCTTGGAAAAACTATCAAATATGATTTTCTTTTTTTTTTTTTTTTTTTTTTTATAAATAGTCATTCGTTCATTTTTTTTTTATTTTTTCATAAAAAATTTAAAAATAATAAATAAATTTTTAATACTTAAAATACCCTCGTCCTCTGCAACACTCCACTCAAATTCATTCTTATCCCTCTTCCTTCAGAACTTACTGACCACCCATCTTCCTTTCAATCCCCACGTAAACACAGCCATTGCTAAAAGGCAAACTACGGTGGTACAGTAAGTTAGATAAACCTAGCGTTGATTTGGGCTGTTTTTGGCAAGGAAATTGTTGTTGACAAGAGAGACGTAAATTTAATCTATTAAATATATATAATGAAGTCTTAGAAAATTAATTTATTTAATATGTAAATTTAATTTTGATTAATTTATTGAATTTAATTTATTGATTGAATTTTGGTTTAATGATTGAATGATTGTTTAATTTGTAAAGAGAGAGAAAGGTGATGAATGATTGAATTAATGGTCGCAAAAGGAAAATTTAATTATAAATAATGAGTATTTTAGCATTTTTATAAAATATTAATGGAAAAATTAATAGAATATTTTTTCTATTATGAAAAAAATGATTATTAAAAAAATTAGTTTTGTTTATAAATAAGTGACAATTTAGCAATTCAATAAAAAAATAGTAAAATGACCAATTTATCCTTCAATTTTCTAAGTATGAAAGATATTTTCCTAATTTATACTGTAATTAATTAATAAAAGTCTTTTTGACAACTTATAATAAAATTATTATCACTTTAAAAATAGTAATTTTTTCTTAATGATCACTTTTTCATAATGGAGAGAGTAACTATTTAGTATAATAAAATAAAATATCATAAAATAAAAAATTTATTTTTTAAACTGCAAAAATAAAGTTATTATTTAAAATAAGCCTTGAGAACTAAAATATACTTTATCCTATTTTTTTTGCTTTCTTTTCCAGCAATGTTAAGTAGCTTTAATTATTTATGAGAAAAGAAAAAACTTATTGCAGAACTACTAAAATTATCATTTTCATCTATTGAGTTTCTAAAGTTTTTTCTTTCATATTAAACAATTAATTTTTCTTTTACGTCCATAGCTTTTTTTAATAACAAAAATCCATTTTCGTGAGAATTTTGTAATTGTAATTTATAAATTCTTACTGAAAATATTATTTTTTCAAAAAAAGTTACACTATATAATTATGAACACTTTAAAAAGTTTAGAGGCGTAATATATTTTAAATTTAATAATTTTTGTAATAGTATAGTTTTTTAAATATATTTTGACATGTCATTGATAAAATTTTCATTAATTTTATTTTTATCATAAAAAATATTCTCAATGTGAAAAAATAAAATTTGGAAAATAATAGTAAAATTTTAAAATTTATTGAACAAAATATGAAAAAATATTATAGTATAAAGTTTAAAATTTAAATAAAACATGAAAAAAAAATTATTATAGTTAAATTTAAAAATGAATTTTTTTCCTATTTACAAATAAAAACTTGATGTTCATACATGCAAATTGCAATTAATGGATTATGTCGGGAAAATAGGGACCAAAAATCTGTGAAGTGTATTCACTAATCAGTCATACAAATTAGTCAGAATAAAAGGGATAATGCCTCCTGAAAGGCTGTAATCCAGCCCCCGGACCAAAAAGAAAAAATTATATTTTATTTTGAATAGATTAAAAAGAAAAAATTATATTATAATTTAAATAGATTAAGCGATACTCCATCTATTCTTAAAAAAATGACCATTAAAATAGTTAATTTTATTCATAAATAATTAATTATTTGGCAATTTAATAAAAAAATATGATAAAATGACTAATTTATTATTTCATTTTTCAAGTATAAAAAATATTTCTCTAATTTATACTGTAATTAATAGGAGTTTTTTTTACAATTTATAATGAAATTATTACTATCTTAAAAATGGTGATTTTTTCTTAATGACTATTTTTTTCATGATGGAGAGAGTAAAATTTATCTGAAATCTATAAAATTTTGCAATTATATACATAAATTTTTTTTGTCACTGCTACCCTTATAAATTTAATTATGATTTTAATCTAAATCATAATTGTAAGAAAATTTTGATTAACTAAATAGCCAAAAAACAAAGTTGATCATTAAATTTATTATGTTGTTGTTAATTTAATTTTTAAATTTTGATTGAAATTAATTAAATTTTTTAACTTTGCAAATTTAATTAATTTGTAGTTTATCAAAATTATAAAGTTGGAGAATAATCTAATTAACTCTTATTGAAGTTTAGGATTAAATTTATAGCATGATATAATAAGTTTAAAGGTCAGTTTCACTTTTATCATTTAAATTAATGTAAATTATTATTATTATTATTATGATTATTATTATTATTATTACAATTATTATTTAGTTTTATGCTATGATTGCAATTAAATTTTCAAATTAGAGTAAAATTAAAATATATATACATATATAATTGGAAAAATGCAAAATTTAAAGTAAATTTATATATTAAATTTTTTTAAATAAACTAAAAGAAATTTATTTCATTTATAAATTAGTTAAGATTTATCTATAAATTGTTCAATTTTTTTATCTGTTATGTTATGTATTAAACAAAATTTTATAATAAAAATCATTCGAGAGGACAAAAAATATCATTTTTATAAAGAAAAAGAAATTAATTATTCATATGATTGATGAAAAATACGTTTGAGTTATTGTTGGTAATTTTTACATTGAAAATTTATTATTGTGGGTTATTGAATTATGTGATTTTAACATTCAGTTTTTTCATTTATATGAGACTAAAATTAAAATTGAAGATTTGTGGAATATGAGATGCAATTTCCTAATTGAAATTTCAATATAATTCAAGTATGGTTGAAACTAAAATTAAAATTTATGAACCTTTTTTAGGAATGATAATAAATCCCCTTTTTTTTTGGATGAGTTGAAATTGATTAGAATTTATGTAGTGTTTGGCCAAAAAGATTCAAGTAATTTACAAGCAATTTAAGAATAATTAATTACCTATTAATTGTAAGCTTAAATAAAGTAGGCATTTAGATGTTGAATACTTAATTATTATTTGAAATTTCAAACCATTTATATAAATGATTAATTAATTACATCCTAAAATAATTTTTTTGGTAATATTATTTGTTAAGTTTTTAAAACATATTATTAAAAAATAAAATTAAACGCTTTGTTGAATTATTAAATGTTTAACATACAAAAGTTTAATTAAAAATTGAAGTGATACGGTCATTTTTGTGCGATTATTACTCATTTACTTGTAGTTACATTTGATTATCGGTTCGATTCTAACTGGGAATCGAGTCAGGTGAAATCAAAATTAAATCAGAATTAATTTCTTTGATTTTGAACTAAAATAAAATCAAAAATATTAAAATTCTGTTAAGGTTTTGAGGAATTAGAACTATTTAGAATAGGAACCGGAGTCAAATAAGAATACAATTTAAAAAAAAAATAATTTTTTATTTTGCAAAGGGCCGCTACCTTGAGTTTGAAATATGGATGAATAGAATTTACTACTAAAAAAAATAGTTAATAAAATTAGTGTGAAATATTTAGTATTATTTTTTTTGCAAAATAAAAATACAATTAACATTTTTTTTATTTCAAATTTTATAATTTTTATTGAAAACTAAAATCAAAATCCAAATTGAAACCGTCAAATCAGAACTTAACCGAAATTGATATCGGAGTAGAACAGTAATTGAACCAGATGGTTTTGGTTCGGTTAAAATTCTCAATTTCTAAGAACCAGAACCAAACCATGATCAGACTACTTGTAGTGTATGCTACCTAGGAAACTAAAGTGCCACGTAATCAGACAACAGGGCTTGGTAGGGACCAGAAACTTGTGTTGGCGTTATCGAGGTGGAAGAAGGAAAGAAATGGATATTTAGTATTCTGTTCCCTTTCAGCTCCGAATCGAACCTCTTTTTTTTTTTTTTTCGCCAAATCGAACCTTGGAGTCTTGTTTCTTGCAATTTGCCCACACACCAACTTCAAAATTCAAAAATACCCCTCCAACGTCCTAGTGAAGCGAGCCACGTCGGCATTACCAATGGGTTATTTTAAAAACTTATAGGGAAATATGATATAATATAACAAAATAAATTTTTAAAATAAATTTATATTAAAATTATTTTGAGTATATTATATTATATTTTATCATTGTTTATTAAATATATCATAACTGTTTTTTTTTTTTTAAACAAAAACTTTTAAAAATCAATTTTTTAATTTTTAATTTTTAATCATCGAAATCTAGATTTCAATGGGTAATCCCTAACTAACACCGGCTTACATATTGTAATTGAATTAATAAAATGCAACCGTAAGGCTAATTTAAAGATAAATATATATTGTAATTTAGATAAATTATCAATTTCGAATTCCCCATTTTTTATAATTTGAAAAAAAAAATAAATTAGTAAGACTATAATTAAATATTTGTTTATTATAATGTACAATAGAATTAAATATTCGTATAATATTTAAAAAGAAAATCAATTTTAATGAATTTTACCATACAAACAAATAAATATCACCAATTAGCTATAAACTAGTTATATCAATAGCTTTCTCAACAAGACAACAATAAAGTTGGAAATAAAATAACAAATTAATTAATTAAAAGATTAAAAAAAATAAAAGATTGTAAAAAGATTTAGAAAAAGAAAAAAGTAATGTTGGTTTGGACTCTAAAGATACAACAATTAATAAAGAAGAAAAATAATTTTCAACCATAAATGGGTCCATTTTCTTATTCCCTTGTTTATTTATTTTTATTTTTATTTTTTCAACTTGTTCACAAACTTTTATTAATTATTTGATTCATGCTGTTGAAAGGAAAACACAAAAGTTTTTCATTGGGCCTAAATTGTTTTGAGATGACTCTCACACAAGAAGATAGAGAGCTCACATCTTTAATTTTGCATGTTATCTGTTCTCTTTTATTCCAATTAAAGGTATGCATGAAGACATTTGGGCAAGAAAATGTTAGCCATGATTGTGAAATTGGTCTTCTAAAGTTGTTGGTTGAATTGCTATTTAGATAAAAAAAAAAAAAAAAGTTTTTAATAATTGACTTGAGATTATAACATTGCTATTTAGGCCTTTTTAATGCAATAAAAGAAGAAGAAAACAAAGAATTGGACCATTTTGGACGTATCACTAAATCATATACTAAAATTTGGCAATTAACCATCAAATTATCAATGCCCAAAAGAACTCAAACTACTTGCAGTAGTAATATCATCTCACTACTACCAAATTCTTAAAAAAATAATTAGAGCAAACTTATAATTATAATTAAAGGTTTTTAGGGTTATTATTCTTAACATATGTAGGGAGAAATGGATCCTAGTGGTAATTTTTGTTGGTTCTTAACCTTCACATACATGATACATGTGATTAAATAAAATTTGAATTTTTTTTTTATGTTATTGTATTTTAATCCTTATTTGCTTTTTTTTAATAATAAGAAATAATTTAATTATATAATGTAGATTTAATAATTCTTTGTTATTTTATAAAACTCTTCTCATATTTTATTGTAATCTAACACATAAAAAAGGATTGATATGAAAAAAAAAATTGATGTATATATTCATATAAGAAATATAAAATTCGTAAAATTGATTAAGCAAAAATTAATAAAAATATTTATGTACTATTATATATTCTAATTGGTCAATATATTTAAGTTATGAATTATTATATTTAGGTATAATTTGTCAATAATAAAATTAAAAAATAAATAATAAAATTTGAATTCAAATGATAAAATATAAAAAGTATCAAGTAAAAATATAAATATTTATTTAAATTATGTATTTTTTGTCCGTTTAAATATAATTAATTTTTTTTTTATAAATCATACTATTTTTTTTCATTCGTTGAAATGTTGTCCAAGACATTAAATAAGAGGAGGAATATGAAGTCCACCCAAGCAAGTTCCCGAAGCCAAAAAGTAAAGAAAATTGGCAAATACCGATGTCTTTGATTAAAAAAACTGAAAAGTCAATTTCAACTGCCAAAACAACCATTTCTTCATTTCATTTCTCTATATCAAAATGAGTTAAAGCAGAGCTATCCAAATTCCAAAGCCTTTTTCTCTCTCTCTGTGCAGATAGCCACATGCCTCCTCTTCTCTCACTCTCCTCTCTCTTGGTTTTCTCCCTTTTCTGAGGCCTTGGAATTGCCAAGTTTTTAAGGACTCTTTCAATCAGTCTTTGATTCTGCTGTCAAAAAGCCTTAACTACCGCCTGCCCTTTTCATAACACTCCTTAAATCTCTCTCTCTGTGTTTCATGAACAACAATGTAATTAAAGGAAGGTTCTTTCTTATTATGAGTTAAATTCTTTTTTAGTACTCCCCAAAATGGTTGAACAAGATGGTGGCTATAATGTCTGGCCACCTGTTGGAGCTCCATTATTGAATGTGCAAAGAGATGACCGTTGGAGGCATTTTGATAACTCTGTAAATGCTGTGTCTTTTGGGTTTGTAGCTACTGCCATTCTCATCTCCATGTTCTTAGTTATGGCCATTTTTGAAAGATTTCTCAGACCCACTTCTGCTAGAAACAATGGTGACCTTGAGTCCCAGTTGGGGTTCAATTCCAAGCTTGGCCACCCATCCCCAAAAGTGAGTGTGACCCTTTTCTCCTATTTTATATCCAATTACATTTTTACTGTGCTTTTTTTTTTTTCTGCTTCTCGTTCATTTTTTTTTTTTATATATATATAATGTCTTGTTTTCTTTGGCTCTTGTAATGGTCAAAGGTTTAACTTTGGGGGAAATTTTGCTGCTTTATTTGTTCTTTGCTTTTGGGTAGTTTGGTTTGTTATTTTGATTTTTGCAAATAGTGATGATTACTGGTCTGACATAAAAGTCTAGCTGCCTAATGGGTATCTTTTTCTTAATTAATTTATGGTTTTTATGTTTTTGTTGTTTCGTAATTATGTTTGTCAGAGGTGAGTTTATTTTTCTTCAATGAGTTACAATTGATTTTTCACATTAATTTAGCATATATAAACTTATATACATAAACTCACTTCTCTATGATTCTCTGAATTTCATATTTGTCTGCATGTTTGCTTCAGTTCAAAGCTTTTTTTTCCCTATTTGATTAGCTCTACTGCATTTTCCCATTGCCAAATCTGAGAAATCTCCTCATTAAAAATTGGCCAATTAGTCTGCCAGATTATGCAACTTGATCATGCAATTTTTACCCTTCCTTTTTTTTTTGCCCCCTCTCTGGGACTGGCCATATCCTAAGTTTTTTTTTTTTGCCAAATGGCCATAGCCTAAGTAACTAGCGTAAAATGCTGGTATCATATAACCTTTTTGAGCTGTCCTTTAAAGAATTAGCTTCTTGTTTGTACATATTTAACCTGACTTTTGATTTCACTGTTAAAAGATTCATTTTTTTAATCCAAAGAGAACATCTAAATTCTAAAACCTCCCCACTAGCTTTGTAAGTGCATGCACTTTTACAGAAATCCTAAAATTTGTAGCTTATTAGTTGTAAAACTACAATTTTTCTCATCTGTATTCTTATTCCTTCGTCAAAATTTCATCATTTAGGAACTGTCTTTGCCTTCTTGTTTTGATTGGTGGCAATGGCCCATCAAAGAATTCAAGTTGCCTATTGAATGAAATGGTTGGTCCCAAGCTAAATGCTCACAAGAGTAGATGTATGTACTTGTTGTTTGTTTAGACCCACTTGTACGTCAGCATATGTTGGTTGGCTATTATGCTCAATAGTACCAGTCTTTTATGTTTGCCCCCATGGCCAGTACCCTTGGTCCGAGACAAGTCTCTCTGTGGACAAGTTCCTAATTTATCATCTTATTATCAAAAACTATATGTGTGTCCACTCCAACTGGCTTTTTAAGTACTGTGGTTATCTGCTGTTATGATGGGATTGGCCATTTGGCAGATATAAACCATCTTAGTTTTGTTTGATATTTTATTTTGAGTATCCTATGAGAGGGTCCTGACTGATGCATCACATCTATGGCCTACTCTTTGCCATACCTTTTAAGAAACACAAAAGGCCCACCTTTTGTTCCAAACCTTATTTGTTCAACTTGAAGCCTAACTCTTATTTAGGGCATATGGCCTACAAAATGGAGTTGTCTTAGCTTTATAGAATGATCAAATGCTATTAATTAGCAATTTCTTCACTGTTAAACTATGAAAATATTGAATATTTTACAAGGGTATAAGTCATTTTACCCTTTGGTGAAATGATTGTTAAGGTCCTCAAGGACCCATATCTACACCTTATCAGCTTAGGCAAGGTGTTCTCTAAAGTGTTTTCCGATTATCAATTGGGGAGACATTGCATTTCAAGGGGTCCATCGTTACAAGTTAACAGTTATTCATGTTTGGGGGCTTATTGCCATCAGACACATTGGCTCCACATTAATATATAAAATCTTTATCTTTGACTTGATGTAATGTTTGGTCGCAAATCAAGCCTGATAGCAATTAGGAAAAGTCCAAGAAAAAGCATAGGAAAAGATGCAACCATAGCATGAAGCATGTTTATAAAGGTCTTTCTGAGATCCCAAAAGAACATGCTGATTTAGGACATAAATGGATATGTCCATAGACTACCAAAACGTATAGGTAACATTATCCAGAAATCATAATATGAGTTTGAGACAGTTATTGTTCTTGTTTACCGTCAACTATGCCCCTCACATGTAGTTCTTAGTTGGTTAGTTGCAAAATCTAGTTGTAATGTGGATAGAAGTCATAAATTTGCATCTATTAACATCATCTTAAAATATTGTTTTGTCTATAAGCATCTGAAAATTTTAATCAACCATGAGGGCAAAAATCAAGTGCACATGTCAGCTGTTGGCATAATGTTATTAACTCATCTTAGAAATGAAAAATTTTAAAATTATAAGGGAATGCACTATCAAAGACATTACCATGTGATCAGACATTTAATTTGTTTGTTTGATGCTCTTCCTTGTCATTCTTTTTTGTTTTTTATTTGATGGTTCTAACTCTTCAAGTACACTGTATTCATTAGATGATCTTAGGTCCTGTTTTGTTCAATGCCGTGTTACAAGGATACAAAACTTAATTTTATTAATGACACTGCTTAACCAACTAATTAATGTATGAATTGGTCAACATTATGGGTTTTTGGAATTATGCATTGGGAATGACAGAGGAAACATTATTATCAGTGGGATCACTGGATTCACTAGTGGTTTCAACAGGTCATAACTCCATCTCAAAAAGGTTGTCCGCAATTGTTTTTTTAGGATGCTCTAAAATGCTTATCTGCTCTAAAAATAGATATAAGTATTTGTTCATTTTATCTATATTAATTGAAAGGTATAGTACTTGTATATTCTTAAAATTAATAAAAAAGATAGTAATAAATGAATATACATAAAAGTATAAGTGGAAAAATATAATAAAATTTATGAGTTGACAAGTAATTAATGATATTTTTTTAAACTATACGAGAAAAGAAAGTGTACTATCTTTTTGAGATAAATGAAGTATTTGTTAGTAACAATATTTCTTTAGTCATTATTAAATGCTTTATCCATTCTAAAATATTTGTTATTTAAGTTTTCGGTATATGGATTAAAAAAGTTATTAAATTGTCATAATTCTAAAGTGAAAAAAACTATAAAATCCTTAATTGATTTTAATGTAGAAAAACAAAAAACAATTAATGCCAATGTTTAATGGAGAATAAAATAATAAATGGAAGATAAAATTGGAGAAAATTTTTTTTTTTGAAATCCTAAAACAAAAAATAAATTGGAATAAAAAAATTTCTTTAAAACGATAAATATTTTAAAATGGAGAAAGTATTTATCTGAATTATATGTTAACAAACAGGATATTGTGCTCAATCTTCTTGCTAAAAAACAAGAAAAAGTTATTCACGTTTATTGATTTCTTTGTTCTCCTAGGATAGGCATCTATTCATTTATTGGCTTATGAATTCCCAATGTGAATCGCTGCATGGAATGTCTGGATTCATATAATTAGTTGGGCAGCAAAGTCCTTGAAAATTTCACTCTCTCTCTCTCTTTTTTTTTTTTTTTTTCCTTCTATTGGGCTCTGACTGGGGAGTTTGAATTCCTAACCTCACAGACAACTTCAGTTCTACTGAGCAAAAACTCACTGGTGAAATTTAACGTCCTGTATAATGTGCTAATCTTGATGAGATCAATTTGTAATTCATCTCATTATCTCATTGGAATCATAATCTTAGTCGGATATTACCTATTTTACCTTGTGACTTTCTATGCATTTCAGTTTTCCTATCAGTACTTGCACTTCAGCAATTTCAAGCCGTTACACAGGAACTTCCTTAACTAGTCTTATATGTGTGCAGATGACTGTATATGCCAATGGAGTTTCAGTGTTGATGCCTGGAGATAATATTCCTACCTTTATAGCACATCCAGCACCTGTACCTTGTCCACAGGAAACCATTTGTGGTTCACACCAACATCATTGCAATTCATTTTCAGACCCCTCAGCCATCTCCATCGCAAACCCGAGTTCAAGCTCAACTTCAAGTCAACAAAACTAAGAACGTGAAAGAGCTCTTTTTTTACTTCTTACCCATAATATGTTGTGTGTGTATACCATTAGTTTTTTTGATGGGCTAAATGGGTTGTGCGTGCAAAATCATTTTCAAATAGCAGGCAATGCTTCCACCCAGATTCATCTTGCTATATAATTTGAATCATTTCCATGTTCAAATTTTTATAGATAGGATTGGATCCTTCAAGAATGGATTGTTTTGCCCATCAACTTGGATCACTCTACCTTGTAAGAAATTGAGGAATGTAATTATTGTTGAGTATGGGAAGAAGTTCAAGAGCCTCTGTTTCATATTAAGTGAGTTTTTAACAAATTTATATTTTGCTATAGTAGATGCCTGCCTGAGTATGCATTAACAAACCAAATATGAATAAATTTATCTAATGTTGTATATGCACGTAAAATTATATATGCAGTATCATTAGATTATATTTAAATGTGTAATAAAGATAATCTATTTTCTGAAACACTCTGAATGGCTTCTTAAATAAAATTTCAAAGAATAAAATATCCTGTTATGAAAGATGTCAATCAAATTCCTTCTATCTTCGTTCTTACAGAATTCAAGTCATTCAACGAAGTTGTGGAGTTTTTTACATAAAACAAAATTTTGCTTGGTGAGTTGCATTCTGTTTTCGCTCATTCCTATATCAAATAAAAAAATCCTAACTTTAATGATGTCTTTGTTATGCTGGAATTTAAACCAGCAACACAACATGATAAAGAGATGCTCTTTTCAACTGTAAATCCTACATTTAAATTTTGAAGTCATGACATTCATGAAAAAATTTTAAGTTTTTATTAATAAAATGTTCTCTAAAGATAATGTAATTTTTTATTTAGATCTCACCGTATAAAGCTTTATTTTATGAGTGGGGAATCCGCCTGTGTCTTTTGAGTCTGCTTCTGTCATGGAAGGAAAGCAAAGAATAAAAATGGTCATGCTGGTTCTTTTGTTAGCAACCGACTGGTGTCAATCAAGTGGCAGCCTCCAGATTTTGGTTGGACAAAATGTAATATTGATGTTTCTTTGCTTCGGGATGAGGTGAGAATTGTTGCAGGTGCAGTAATGAGGGATCATTTGGGTAGTTTATTGACCCGTCAAGGGCAGATACAAAATTTTGTTGTGAGTGGACTAGAAGTAAATATTAAAATATAAAAATTTAAATTAAAAAATAAATATAATAAAATATTTATTTTAATTATGCTCGATAATTTTTGTTACAATAAGACTCATCAATAATTAAATTTAAATTTAACTTTATAACTAGATCTCACTTAATGAAAAGAGTCATGCAATCGGTAAGAAATTCATCTTTTATTTTGTTGTGGATTGCCATTTTAATATATTTCATAGCTAAAATACTCATTCATTTGTCGCTGTAAT
Source organism: Reutealis trisperma (assembly GCA_947687605.1). Classification (NCBI taxonomy): domain Eukaryota; kingdom Viridiplantae; phylum Streptophyta; class Magnoliopsida; order Malpighiales; family Euphorbiaceae; genus Reutealis; species Reutealis trisperma. Next base: position 8,053,345 of record CANTUT010000003.1, read on the forward strand.
TTATTTAGCCAAAATCAATTTGGATTTCACTGTAGAAAGAACAGTGAAATCCGAGTTGGCTTTTATTGTTATACATAGATATTTCATAATCACAATTTCATTAGGTGGGAGGTAAAAGCCAAAAAGCCAAACCCATCTTAATCCCTGAATTTTCATTTGGTATTGATCTCCGGTGAATGTTTGTCAACTTCATAGTTTATAAATTTATCACCCAATATTATTTATATTGGAGCTGACCTGGGCTTCCCTCAGTCCGCCCTTGTGGCCGGATTCTCAGCGACTAGTAGTGGGTTATAATATGCAAAAGAGGCAGAGGCTGCTGCATTACGTGAGGTATTGTTATGGCTAGTTGGTAATTCAAATAATCATGTTATTTTGGAAATGGATGTTCAGCTGGTTGTACATGATGTTCAAAGTTCTAATGAGGATAATTTTGAGTTTAGTGTTCTTGCTTCTGAATGCAAATTTATTTTGGATTCAGATTACATTTTATCAGGACACATGCTAATGAAATAGTTCATGTTATGACAAAGTTAGTTCATGTCTATGCTAGTTCTGGTTATTGGAATGAGCCCTCCTTAATTATGATATACTAGCTATTTAATTAATGCAATTCTATTTTCTCCTAAAAAATCATTGACAATAATATAATTTTCCCATGAACTTAACAATGTGAATAGAAAAATCCGTGTTATGTGTTTTTAACTACTTTTTCGATGGGCTTTTAATCAATCCAAAGTACTGTTTCTCTTTGGTTTGGTTTACAACAAAGTCCAATCCAAAATACTTATAAAATAGGGCCCAATTCACTCAAAATCATTAGAGTTTTGTCTGGTTGCATGGTCAAAACAACATGAGACATAAAAAGATAAAATATGACAGAAAAAATATTTATCTAATATTGTGTTTTGTACAGTTAGAATTAGACTATAATTTTATTTTATTCCGTATTTAGTTATCATGGGACAAGACTGAATATTATGTAAAAATGATCTCAATATACTTATCCAATTATATCTTTAGCTTGAAAATATTATTATAGACACAGTAAATCTATATAGAAAAAGGAAAATAAGATATTAAAATTTCAAACAAAATAAGAATTATTTTATAAGTAATTACATAAAATTTAATTATAACAATTTTTAAAAAATTTCTCATGTTTGAAAATATATTTACTGAGGGTAATTTAAAAATAAATTTTTTATTAATTGAGTTCTAAGGAAGAGAAATAAAATATTAAATTTTCAAGCAAAATGAAATTATTTTTATTAAGAGTAACTCAAAAATATTTTTTTTTGTTAATTAAGTTCTAAAGAAAATGAAATAAAATTTTAAATTTTAAACTAAATAAAACTATTTTTATTGAGAGTAATTTAAAAATAAATTTTTTATTAATTAAATTTTAAGGACTGGATAAAATGTAGTGATTTTTATTCAATTCTGTTCATATATAAAATTACGTCAGATATTAGGTCTAATGCTAGCATGCGAGGCAAATGCAGCCTAAATTAAATGGACCTTACTTGATACCCAAATTTGAATCCAATTAGCATTATTTGTTTCGGGCCTTTTCCCTCTTTAATTCTGACAGCATTTCAAAATTACAGGACTCACGAAATACATTCAATGTTTTGGTCTCTGAGCCATGTAAGTTCCTTTTTCCTCATGAATGGCCAGCAATATATATATATATATATTTTTTGACAAATTAAATATGTGAATTTAATATATACCAAAATTATACATAAAATAATCAGAATTATAAAAATAAAAAAAATCTTGAACTGAAATTTTTGAAGTATTGAACTTGGGAACATTCTTTTTAACACAAAAGTTGGATTGCAAAGGTTAGAAACAGTCCAAAATAATAGATATATTTGCCAACAAAAACACCACTAAAAGGTTAATATTAAAAATTAGGACCACTGGTAGATTTGTCCTTAATCTTCAACGGCTACTACAAACTGAATGTTTCCCTCCATTTCACCTCAAAATTTCAATTCTGTTCCATCCTATAAGACAATTTCATCATATCCATAGTGTCCTTTGCTTTTTAATATACATATAGCCATTAGGAGAATGGGATATTCAAATTTAACTTTATTACTCAATCAAAAGTTGCACTACCACTGTATTATACCTGCAAATGTAATGTCCTACTGCTATCATCGCATATGTATACGTAGTGATATTGAGGATAAAAAAATTAAAGGTTCAAATAAAATGCTAATAATCATAAAACTAACAAAGAATATAAATTATAAATGTTAACTTAAACAAAGTACAACTGCAATACTTATATATGAAATTCCCGTTATTCAACTTTCTTGTAATACACAATCAATTTCAGATATCAAATCCTAATAAGCAATTTTAAATGATTCAACTTTTATTTTTGGTAATTTATGCACTTTGATTAAGGGTGAATAAAACTGAATCGAAATAAAAAAATTGAATCGAACTCATTGGTCCTGTTTAGTTCAGTTTTTTGAAAATTTTAGTTCGGTTAGGTATTTAAAATAGAGAACTGAATTGAATTTTAGGTCGGTTCAGTTTTAGCCAAAAAAATTTCAGTTTGCACTAAACCGACCTAAATTTAATATATTTATGTAAATATTATATATATATATATATATATAAACAATATTTTATATTTATATATAATATAAAATAATATATTATATATTATTATGTATATATATAATAATAATATAATAATTTTAATATACATATAATATATTATTAATAAATAATGTATATATAATTATTTTATAAATAATAAATATATATATAAAATAAAAAAAATCCATACTGATTTTGATTTTATATAAAGTTTTGTTTTAGTTCAGTTATTATAAAATATAAATTCGATTTTTCAGTTCAGTTCAATTTTGAGTACATCTCTAACTTTAATAAGATGTTTCATAAATATAATATTATTTTTATGAAAAAATGTATCATGTTCCTAACTCGTGCATGCATATATATATATTGTTTAAAAAATATATAATATTATTAGAAAATGAAATTGATTAAGTTGTAGTTGTTTATAGAAAGAAGGTAATTGTGCAGCAAATAAACTATGCGTGCAGTTGTGGAACTTCTGTATAGTCAGGAATGCATGAAATCATGCCTTTGCATAGCATAAATGGTGATGACTTTCGTAGACTTCTTTCAAACGCCCTTTTAATGGAGTAATTCATTTTGATCAATAAATTTAAGGATAATTACATGGAATTTTAAAGGTTGTCAATCCAAAAGTAGTCAAAGGAGTTTTTATATTGATGTTATTGCCGACAACATTTTAGGTCTGAGTTCCATCATGAAAGGCAGCTTTAAATAAATTCATGGCATTTAAAACCATGACTTTTGTTTTTTTGGGCACGAATATCAGGACTTTAAATCTTGAATCATCCACCTATGTTAACACTAGAAACGTGAATTATACTTAAAATGATTATATTCTCAAAAGTCATTGCTCTTTATACCAAAAACAAATGTATTATTCACAAATATATTATAACTTAAAAGTGATGCATTTTGAAATAAAGAGGCCAAAATGTGTTACAATATTATTATTATTATTTTTTTTTTCAATTAAAGGGGATTAGTGTTTGCACTTTTCCAGCTTTTCCACATTAAAGTAAGAGCAAGCAAGAAAAAGAAAACTTTAGTGCAACAGTTATTTGTATATAGTAACTTACTATTGTATTAATGTATCTTGTGATTAAAAAAGAAATAAAAAAGCAGAATGGCTAATGGTCATGATCTACAAAAGACTAATAAGGCAAGTTCAGTACAATCATAGGTCAATTCATGGCATTTTCATATGCATGCACTATTTCTCCCTATTTGTTCTCATTCCCAAATTAACTACACAAGGGAAATAAAATAAAGACACCCCTCAAATAAAATAAGTTACATATATAACCAAGAAATCCAGGAATCTCTCACCGGAAAACAGTAATTCCGGTGAGAATTAATGTTCTGCCGGAATAAAATATGCCCTTTTAAAGAAAGATGAAACATTCAAGGGATACAAGTGGGTTTTCAAGTGACTCTTTTGTTGTATTATTATCATTACTACTAGTATTTGAAGTGCTTGGCCACTTACCCTCCTTGCCACTTCCACCACTCTCCGGTATATCCGTTCTGACCCGGCCCGGAGACCCATTTGCCCTCCTTGCTGATGGGCTTCGACCCATTGTAGATCTATTGGTGGCAGGTGACCTAGACCTCCTTCCGGAACGCTCACCTGGGTCTCTTCTTTTTGGGTCGGTTCTCGCCCCCTGCCTCCCCGCCTGGTATGTACCCGATTCCCTGCTTTGAACCAACCTCACTGAACCTCCTCCAATTCCACGGCCAGCATTGTTTCTTTTGTCCGGTGACTGTTCGGTTTTCGGGGTTGGTGACTTTCCGACAGCCCTGTCTTTTTTGGGAACAAAATCGCCTGAAACTGCCCTGTTTTTTACAGACAATTTTGACACCGGAGATCTCTTTACTCTTTGCTTAACTTCTTCACCATCGTCATCTTCATCCCCTTTTTCATTATTGAAAGTGGTAGTTGAAACAGTCTCGCTCAAGGTCAAGCTGCAGACATCAGAAATTTCTTGTTCAGAGATCTCTTCTTCTTGGAAAAGATGCTCATTCTTTAACTTATTCGGTTTGATCTTGTCATCAAGAAATTCTGGTTCAATGTGGATTTTCTTCTTGTCAGTTTCTTGATGTTCTTGTTGTGGGTTCTTGATCGGTTGCAAAAGAAGAGGTTTTGGTTTGGGAGTTTCAGAGAGGACTTCTTTAACTGTTTCTTCTTCAATAGAAGGAGGAGGTGCTCTGTTTTCATGAGTTGACTTGGGTTTCAAAGATGCGTCAGATCCCAATTGAAAATTCTTGTCTTTTCTTGAATACCCATTGGTGCTTACACAACAACCCATTTGAGATTCAAGAAAAAGAAAGCTTGTTTCACATACTAATGAAGCAATGGTGGGTTAAGATTCAAGAAGCTCAAGAAAATTATGGCCATGGCATTGAGGAGCCATAAGGGGTTTGGTTTTAAGAGTGTGTGAATGTGCGAGATAGTGACTCTGTAATGTAGATGTATGTACTAGTCAATAAATTGTATATATTTATTATTTCAGGTCCCTCAACAGTTATACATGGATACCCATTTTATTATAAGCTCACTTTTGTTAAAATCCCAGTCTTGTCCTCTGTTTTATATATATATATATATATATATAAAGAAAGAAAATTCCTTTTTTCTTTTGTTTTGATTGGATCTTTTGATGATTGTCTCGTGATCTTTGCCTTATCATTTTTTTTCTGTGAATTTTTTTTTTAACCAGAGGCAAATATTGTCTCTGCCTTTAGCGCAAGTTTTTGTTGTTTTACAACCGTTAGTAGTGCCACCACATCAGACCATGTGAAATGGTAGGGATAATGTTCGATCAATCAAAACACAGTGAATGATCCAACGGTAAGGATAGCAAAATGAGAAATGTCATCATGGGACCCCCAAGTCTCGTGTGATTCGACGATGATTGATCATCTTCTTTGATCCACAAGAATTGGACCTAAAATTGAGCAATTAAAATTAGGTATGTATAACGTGGGTGGGTTCCACTGGAATAGATGTGAAAAATCTTTTAAAACAACGACCAAACACTAGAAGAAGAAGAAGAAGAAGAAGAAGAAAAACAAAGCTAAAATCTATAGAAAATATAAATAAGTAATGACTACCTAATCTGACATTCTTCAAAGCCAGACTCCAAGCCAGAAACGCAGTTTGCAGCTTACCTAGTTACAGTAGATTGAGTGTGATCTTGCAAACAAGAAATCAATAAGTTGTTCAAGATTGTTTTTGAATTTTACCCATAATTGTTTGCTTAATTTAGAGTAAAAGCCACGTAAATTTTCATACAAATTCTACATTACTTAAGCTGACATATAACTTAGCTATTTTTAATTAGAGTCTAATTAATGAATTAAAAATAATTATATATATCATTTAAAATTAAAATCATTCCTTTTTTTTTTTTTTGGTATTATAAAATAAAATCATCTTTCATATTCAGAATTAAATAATTAACTCACAATGTCTATGTTAAAAAAAATTCTCATTGTATATAATAATTCATAAATTGAAACAACAAGTACTTGCAAAATAGTTTCTATAAGGTCATAATTTTGACCCAGAAGTGCATGTGCATGATGCATTGTAGTAATAGATTTCAGGGGCCATCCTTAATAATCAGAGGGAACATCATTATTGGGAAAGACCATAATGCTGTATTAAATAAAACAGCCGCAAAAAGGAATACAATGTTGGCAGAGAATTAAATTGAATTTATATGGAGTATATTAACAATTAATTAATGCCACAAGATATATAGGTTTATTTCTTTTTTGAAACTAAAAAAATTAAGGTTTGTTAATAACTGTTGGTCTGGTTGGGTCATGTGTTAGATATTGATGCCTAATTTAAAATACTTATTCTATAGCATTTAAGTATGATTGAGAAATATAAATCTTTTTCTATAACCTCACATTAACTAATAATTCTTGATTTAATTTAAAAACTCTAGCTGAAATAATGACATTAATAGATAGATCATTAAAATAAGAGAGAAGTATTAATGGCCAAATATATATTTTGGCATATGTAATTTTATAAAAATAAAAACTGAGTCATTGCTTTGCTAACCATGAAAATTAAAAGAAACAAAAATGAAAACTCATCCCTGGCTTTCATTTCAGCAACTTCTCTTCTTTTTTTTTAGTTCCTCTCTCATTTTCTTTAACCAGATTTCAACTTCACAATTGCCGCCAAATGTCTCCACAACCCGTCTCTTAGATATTCACATTTTAGAGTCAACCATTGTTCCTTTCCATCTTTGTAATGAATCGAAAAACCCAAATTGTATTGAATCATTCCCCAAACGATACCTTAGAACCCGCCCAAACATTTTATCCTTTATACTTATCATACAACATTTTTTGGAAATATTGTCCCTTACTTGTTATATCCATTGATTTATTGAACAATTCTTGATGTATAGTTTTCCAACTGTTGTTATGTTTTACACTCAAATTCAATCTTTTTACTTGAGTCTTAATGCTTGATGAGGCAAGGTGTTACCTCATTCTGGAGATAAAGAGTCTGTGGCATGAATGCGATAAAATAAGCTTAAAGACAATGAAGAAATGGATCAAAGTTATCCCATAATTGACTCAAGGAAGTTTCTGATATCTAAATTAGTAGGCTTGAAAGTGAATGAACTTACAGCCCGTTTGGTAGCAAAGACTACTTAACTAATCCATAGGATTAGACTCTAAAATCCATAGGATTAGACTCTAAGCCATTATTTGGTAGTTTAAATAGAGTTTGGATTAATAATCCTTAGACTTAGTTAACCCCATGGGATGAGGATTAATTAAAACCATCTCCCCCCTATCTTTAGTAATCCTATTCCATTAGGATTACTAATCCCATTAATTATAATATTTTTTTTCCTAAATTGTCCTTATTTTTAATTTTGTTTCTCAAAAATAGCCTTTTTTTTTATAATTTATTTCTTTGTCATTTATTCACTCTAACAAAATCAAAAAACAGAAAAATTCTTTAATGAATAATACAAAGAAAAGATACAAAAAATCATACAATTGGCTGTGAGAAGAAAATCTCTCTAGGTAACTCAATTATAATTTTGTTATATTTACTTTTTCAATCTTATCTCAAATATTGTCTCCATTAGCAATTGATTATATGTTAGATTTTGAATTGTGTTCATCAAGAAAAAGAAATATTGCAACGATTTGGAGTTTTAGTATTTTTTTTTTGGCAAATCGTGCTTGGACTTGTTTACCCGAATATTGATATGTGTAAAAAAGAAAAAAAAATTATTAACAAATAAGCAATTAACCCTAACAAACAAAAAAATTATTTTAAACATACCTAATTAACAAATAAAAATATACAAATATTATGAGAATCAAATAACACTTACAAGAGAAATTGCTAATTGAATTCAAGAATACTGTTGCCTCGATGAAAAGAGAAACACTTACTAGAAAAAAAAAAAAAAGAAGAAAACAAACTAGGTAAAGAGGTATATATTAGGTTGACTTACTACAAAAAGGATATTTAGGTCATTTGATATTTTTAATAATCTATCCTATTACTCAAGCCATCCTATCAAACATAGGATTAAAAAATAGGATTAGTTAACACCTTCATTAAAAATATATATACCAAACAAGGCTAGGTGCAAGTAATTCAATGGCTTAATTAAGCATAGGATTAAAACTAATCCTAATGATAAGTGAATCCGACTACCAAACGGGCTGTTAGAGTATAGATGGCATACGGGTTGGATTAGGGTGGGTTTTGCAAAATCTAAACCTGACCCATCACTTGTCCTGCTTCGGGTTAGGTCGGGTATACCCATTTATATTTTTTTTTATTTTTTTCTCTTCAAATTTTACTGTGTTATTTTCTCATATACATATATTCATTTATATTTTTTTCTATATATCCATACAATATAATTTAATATTCATTTATATTTTTTTTCTATATATCCATATAATATAATTTATACTTTACATAAAAATTAAATTATAATATTTAAAAATAAAAATATATAATACATAATCGGGTCGGATTATACCATTATCCAAACCCAACTTATATCCTATTTAGGTATAAATTAAAAGACTCGCCCTACCTCATTACGGTCAAAGCGGGGCTGGTGGGGCGGATAAAATTGCCATACCTAACTTGGAGGAGAGAGAATAAGCCTTTTCATGATTCTTAGAGAGAGTTTTTAGTAAAAGTTCACTTACTTGAGTTCCTTCCTCCTGCATGAGCAAACAATCTTCTTTTTATTAATGATTCTGGTAAGCTAGTGGATAGATCCATAAGTGGCCCCATCTTAATAGTGGGAAGCAAAGGTGAAGTATGAATTGATGGGACAAGCAACCTCCCTTGTGTCAATCTTCTGACATTATACATGTACTTGAGAACTTATAGAGAGGTCACATCTCTGGCGTACTAAGCCTACTGTCTCATTCTAACATGAGTTATTTTTCTTTAGGGTGGAGGCTCTATGGAGCTTTTTGCCTAGGATGAGCCTAGTAAGCTACTCATATTCTAGCTAAGGATCTTGGTGAAGGACTCATCCTCGTCTAAAGCTCGAACACGAGCTATGTTGTCTTTGAGATTATTTAGAGTTTGCAAGTCCATTTTGACGAAATTATGGCCTTAGTAGGTGATGAGCTTAAGGGCCAAGCCTTTTTTTTTCATGTAGGTGATTGACTTCGTCTACTGGTCTATTTTCATTTTGGCCCAATATGGGTCATTTTTTTCTTTGTCTGAATCAGAGGCCTCCACTCCCTAGTTTGATTTTAGCTTATTAAGAAGCTACTAGGGAGTAGACGAGTGATTTTCACATGATGAGATTCATCCACATTATATGTAAAAGAGCCAAACTAACGAGCTTGATAGTATGGAGTTGAGATAAGGGGATCAGTAGTAGAGAGGCAAGTCGAGGAGTTAGATAACGAGGCTACTATATGCTTGAATAAGTATACAAGCTAGAAAGCTCATTTTGAAGGCAATTAGACATCTTAGTAAAGATGCGAGCTAAAAGGCTCAATGTTGAGGCAATCAAATGCCTAGATGAGGAAGTGAGTTGAAGAGTTTGATATTATAGGATGAGTCATATCTAAGGACTCGTGAAGGATTATTATATGATTGCCACATCGTAGTGTGGTCTTTGTAGTTTCCAATGGCTTCAAGTTTTTGACGTAGCTTCAAATCTTCAAACTTTTTAAACAACTTCAAATCTTTAGATCTTCTAAGCATTTTCAAATCTTTAGATCTTCCAAAGAGTTTTAATATCATTCTTCTTTAAACATCTTCAATTAATATGCCTTGTTGAGAGTTTAAATAATATACCTCATTAATAGAGGACTTAGATAATCTGCCTCGCAGATAGAGGACTCGGAGAAAACTTGCCTCGCTAATACAGGACTCAGAGAAAATATGTCTTGCTGATAGGGGACTTAGAGAAAACCTACCTCACTGATAGAGAACTTAGAGAAAAGTTGTCTCGCTTGATATAGGACTTAGATATTCTACCTTTCCTACAAGTCTTTATATAATATACCTCATCAATAGATATCTTTAGAAATTTGCCTTGCTCAAAGGTCTTCAAATAATTTGCCTCATTAATAGAGATCTTTAGAAATCTACCTTGCTTAGAGGTCTTTAGATAGTATGCCTTGTTAATAGAGGACTTTAGGATTCTGCCTCACATAGAGGACTTTAGGATTCTACCTCACATAGAGGACTTTAGAATACCCAGAGGACTTTAAAATTTCGCTTATAGAGGTTTTTGGATGGTCCATGTCATCAATAGAGGACTTTAGATATCCACCTTGCTTGGAGGTCTTCAGGTAGTATGTCTCATTGAGAGAAGACTTAGAAATCCACCTTATATAAGATCTTTAGATAATCTCCCTCATCAATTAAGGACTTTGGTAATCCATCTCGCATGGAGGTCTTTGTGCAATGTGCCTTGTCAGTTGAGGACTTAGATAATAATGTACCTCATTAATAGAGGTATTATATGATAATGGGCCTTACTTATAGATAACTCGAATACTATACACCAATAATAAAGGACTTATATAATATTAATGTGCCTCATTGATAGAGGACTTATATAATAACAATGTGCCTTATTGTTAGAGGACTTAGATAATCTACCTCATTTGGAGGTCTTCAGATAATTTATTTTGTTGAGAGAGGACTTTAGAAATTTCCCTCATATAGAGGTCTTTAATGCCTCACGATTTTTAGCCTAGTCAAACCAGGCCTTTGATGCCTCTTAGCCTTTTGCCTACCTGAATTAAGTCTTTGGATGAACTTTCTCCTAGCTGACTAGGTCTTTCGTGACTCGCTGACTTATGCTGAACCGAACTAGGTCTTTACACTTCGCAGACTTTCGTCTAGAGTTCACTAGGTCTTTCTCACTCTTGTAGGGAGTTGTCTCTAGGATTTTGCCTTAAGTTCACTAGGTCTTTTGGTGTCTTGCCTTGACAAGGTCTTTTTAGTTGCCTCAATCCATGAAAATGCGCTGTGAACTAAAAATATAGTCTTTTACAACATAATTGACTATTTTTTTCTTGCTTGAAAACCAACGAAAAATAGTTTGAATCTTCAGTGAATGTTGAGATCATTGAGCTTTCTTTACCTTGAAATAATATATGAACATGACCAGATCTTGTATTTTTTAGCTAAAAAGAGAGAGAGAGTGTGTGCTTTTTATGTTGGCTCGCACAGATGGCGCCATTTTGATAAGACAAAATGTTACCTCATTTTAAAGATGAAGAACCTGTGGCATGAGGGCTGTAAAATGGAGCTTGTAGACAGCAAAGAAACGGATCAGAGGGCCTCTGAAACTGATCTAGGTCAGAAGGGAGTCTCTGATGCCTAAGTAAGTAGGCTTGAAGATGAGAGAACCTAGAGGAGAAAGAATGGGTCTCTTCATGGTTGTTGTAGAGATTTTTTAATGACAGTTCACTTATTTGAGTTCCTTCCCTTGCATGAGTGAGTAATCTTCCCTTTTATTAAGGTTTCAATATGCCAATGGATTGGTCCATAAGCGATCACATCCTGATGAAGAAAAAGATAAGTGAAATTTGAATTTGTAGAACAAGCAATTTCTTTGGTGTCAACCTTCTGACACCATGCATTTGCTTGAGGACTTATGAAGAGGTCACATCTTTGGCATGCTAAGCCTGCTGCCTCATTTTGATATGAATTACTTTTCTTTAGGATGGAGGCCCCACTAGAGCTCTTCACCTAGGACAAGCCTAGCAAGCTACTCATATTCAAGCTGAGGTTCTTGGTGAAGGACTTGTCATTTTTGAGAGCTCAGATTTGAGTTTTGTTGTCCTCAAGTTACTTAGAGTTCGTGAGTTCACTTAGACCAAACTATGGCCTTAATAGGTGATGAGCTTAAGGGTTAAGCCCATTTGTCATGAAGATGATTTACTTCCTCTGTTGGGTTGTTTTCGTTTTCGATTTCGGCCCGATATGGGTCCATTTTTTTTTGTACGGATCAATTCCTTTGCAGGGAATGTGTGTATAGAGTTTTACTTAGATAAATCTTACATTTCTCTATCTTTCTTATAATTATTTTTTAGAAAGTAAAATCTCATTCTCGGTTCTTTAATCAGTTTAATGCTTCAAGTTTCCTTTGTTTTGGTCTTCTTCCAAGCCATAGGAACTATAAAATCAAAGTAATATTTCTATTAGTTGGATTTCCGGTCTTTGTTATGGTATTGGTAATTTGCTATGTTTGGCTCTGTTTTTCTTTTTGGGCCAAATTATTTACCAAGAATCCTCCAAAGAAAGCACAAATTCACACCGGCAATATTAAAAGCAGCAACTGATCATGGGTTTTCAAGAGAGAAATTAATAGTGAAGAGTGAAGGAGTTGATATATATATATATATATATAAAGCAAATATACGAAACAAAATTGAAGTTAGGATAGAAATTTACTAGGGCAACATTTCAAGGGAAGATTGCCAGAGATTAATTAAAGAATGCAAAAATACTTGTTTAGTCCAAGTACTTGATAACAAAACAGAAGAGATGAAATGGAAAGAGAGTAAAGGAACTGCAAACACTGCAACGAAACACTTAATGCCGGAGAAATTGACTCTGTATTTTTGGGTTTAATGTACATAAAATTATACTAATGCAAGGATTAAATAAGTTATTTTGAAAGTTTAAAATGTCACACGAATTTTTTATAAAAGTATTGATACTAAAATATGCATTCGGACTAATTAAATAAAGCAGCAAATTGACTGTACAGAGGAGCATACAATTGGTAATAAGAGAAGTAAAATAATAAATGGGGAAGGTGGTGATAGATGGGGTTTCAGAAATTATTAATGAGCATTTCTTTACTGATTGTACTAAACAAGAACATGTGAGGAAGATGCATACATGGTTTGACCTGGAACAATAAATCATGGACATGAAGTGAGTGATTTGGTTTGATCTACATCACCCATGGGCATTCTGTAAAAAATCAACCGTCCTTGCTAGTAAATTTAATTTGGGCAAGCATTAGATTGGGACCAGAAAACTTCACATAAGAAAACCACACAAATTACCCACCCCCCACATTGATTGATATGTTATTTTCACAGTAAAAAATGATCGATCTCTCCCATATAATCTTTTTATACATTGATTTATCTATATCTATACTATATATAAAAGTGGCTAACTAGGAAAAATATTTTTGGACAATAGTAACCTTCACAAAACACAATAATTACTTTAACAAAAAAAATGGACTTTTAAATTTAAAATTTACATATTAAATAGACATCCATAAAAAATATCTTAAATAAATAAATAAATACATTTTATTACAAACTTTTAGCTTCTAAATTTAAATTTTTCAATAAATTTATCTTAATTTAATTTAAAACATATAATTTTATTTGAATAATTTTTTTGGATTAAAATAGACAACAATTATTTATGTAAATTATTCAAAGTTTGATAGCAAAAAGTCAATTTATTTAAGCTATGAGTCTCTTTTTTTTTTTTTTTAATACATATATAGAAGGAATTATGTTTGATTTGGTTAGTGCTTAGTGCAGGATCAAAATCATGTACAACTAGCCATTTTAACCCATTAGAAGCGAATTGGACTAAAAGGCTCCTTTGATTATTGATGATGTTCATGATATAATCATGAAGGTATTGATTCAAGTTGCATTGTGATTTTTTTTTTTAAAAAAAAATTATGATGGTTTTGGTTTTCATTTAGGGGGAGTATTACCATTTATGCCATTAAAATTCTCAATTAATTAGACAAGATCTTAATCTAAGATATTTAAGACACTTCAGTAAAGAGGGAATTTGTTTGGTAATTATTATAATAAATTTAATTATTGATATGAATTTTTCTAAATTTAATTGATATGTGTGATAAGTTTTCTCCTCGTGTTTTTACAACTCAGTACTATTTCATTTTGATATCAATATTATCTCTTATCTTTCTTATTTAGATTGTTAATTTTATTTTATTGAATATTTGATTTTAGATAATGAAGTAGACGCCAAATATAAATTGTTGTAGGACTATAAAAAAGAAATCAAATTTATCTACTGCAATTAAGAAGATTAAAAAGAAGAAAGCTATTTTTTTTTCATTTCAAAACATGGTAGATATTATTTTCATTTTATTATTATTGTTTTGATGGATAGCCTATTAAACATATCAACATCTATGGGTACATAATTATATACATCTACGATATTACTATCCAATAATCTTATGAAAAAAAAGATATGCCAATATATATATATTTTTTTTAAATAAGTAAATATATTGTTGTAATAGGCAGTTAGATTTTAAAACAAACTTTTCATAACTATAGTACCTTTTTTTTTTTTAAATAAATAACAAATCATATTAGAGTCCATTAGGATGCCAAATCATTTGAAATTATTTGAGTATTTGGAATTTAGTGTTATGATAAAATTTACATTTATTATTATTATTATTTTAATTTCATATAATTAATTTTCTTTTTTTAAACAACAATATAACTAATTCTCTTTATTTAAAAACTTCAAAAATGAATTAAATCACATATTTAATAATAGTTCTAATCACGTGCATCACATATGGAAAAAAAAAAAAAACTAGTATTATTAAATGGAGAACATGGTTAGAATTTGATATTCAATTTCATTCATAACAAGTCAGACACTTGACTATATTTAATTATTAGTTTAATATAATTATAATATATTTATAATTATATATAGAATAAAATAAATTAATAAGTTTTTAATTTAACTGGTACTTAAGTTGAAGACAAATTTATTAAGAAAAAGATAGTAATTAAAGGTAATCTTTCTCCAACTCGCTCGGAAGGCTCAAAGCTTAACAAAGAATTTCAAGAGTGCCTAAGATTGCTAAATTAAGACCAGCAGGATTTGCATCTTCTCCTGCGACTATGAAAGTAGATATCCTCTTATCTCTTGCCTTTTTTTTCATGAACGTAAAAGGAAGTCATATGAATATTACCCGATGGCTTGGTGAACTAATAAGAGAACTCTCAGCATAGCGACATAAAAAAAAAAAAAAATTCAAACTTCCCTTTGTAATTTGATCAAGGGGCACTGGTGCAGGGGATTCTTCAGCCAATGTAATCCTCACTCAATATTCACACAAAAATTGGCTCCACATGAGAAGGAGAAGTAAGATTGAATGAAACAGGCCTCTCAATAGATGAAACTTCTATTGCATTTGGACAGGCGGATCCATCTTATAGTTTGAGGGATTTTTCATAAAAAAATCCTAAAAAAATCATGCTTTTAATAGTAATATATAGGGGTTTGTAAATGTTGTGTATCTAATTTTTCAATTTGAACAATATTTCAAATTAACACATTAAGACATGATCTAACAATAAATATATATATCATCTAAATAATCGGTTCAAGTTCAAATCTTTGTACTATGATATTCGAAAAGAAAAACAAAGCAATATCTTGAATACTCCCTCTCTTTATAAAATCTATGTACTAAATTTCCTTTTTAAAAAAAAAATCTATGTGCCAAATTCTCATTTTCCAAAGCTTTCTTCCTAAGCGGGAAATATGTGATTTCTTGGAGTTTCTTTCTTGTATATCATAGCATGATATATAACATTTTCTAGCAAGAAGAAGAAGGATAAAAAAAAAAAAACAAACAAGCAAGAAACGAAAAACAAAAAACCAATTGTTTTTAAAACTGATTGGAACGGCTGGTTCAACCAGTCTAATCAAAAACCGCTGGCTAATTTGATTTGGTTTATTGAAAAATTAAAATTCTAATTGAACTTTTTACTAATCGATTTTTAGTCGATTGGATTGTTATTAATGAGAATATTTAATAAAATGACTAAAAAAAAGAATTAAGGTTTTTAAATAACTAATCAGATAAATTGAATTGCAAATTAATGATACGACCTATTCGATTATTGGTCCTATTTTTAAAACAATGCAAACAAAAAAAAAAAAACTCTTGGCTGAGATGGTACCTTGCCATGTTGGAGCGTTTGGCTTGAGTGGTAAAGAAGTGGTTTTTGCTCCTGAAAGGTCTTGGGCTTTAGAAAGCCTAAAATTATAATTTTCCCAAAACAAGGCCACATCTAGGCTCTAGTTTCTTTCCGTTCCGTGCTGGGCCCAACGGGCCTTCTAATTATCATATTTTATTTCGTTACCTATTTCCATAGCCTATGCTAATATAGTTAATAGTAATTATTTTAGATAAAATATGGTTATAAAATAATTTTTTAGATAAATATAATTAAATTAATATAAAAATAAGTTATGAGAAAAAAGTAGAGATTATAATAATGTTATATTTTATTACAATCACTACTATATCAAGTAGGTTAAAAAATTTTCATTTTTTACTCATTTATTTAATTTTATCTAAATTTTTAATTTTTAACTAGTGCTCTTATGGCACTAGTTAGAAAGACTACTTTTTTTTTTTTTTTTTTGATATCAAACATCAACTATTAGAACACTTATATTTTGATCTTCAAAAATATAATAGAAAATTATTTTTTAAATAGAACAATTGTAATAAAGTTTCATAGTCATTTTATTTAAAATATATATGTATAATAAATAAAAATATTTTGTTTATTTTACTTTTTTACATTTAACAATATTTATTCTTTTTAATCATATAGTAATAAAATTATATATATATAACTTATAAACTAAAATTTATAAAATTCATATTATTATTTACGTTGTTGAAATAATAATTTAACAGCATGAATATTTATTTTATGTTATCTTATATGAAATTGAAATTATTATTTCCAAATACTTTATTTATGACTTCTTTCTCTTATATCTATCTTTTCTTCCTTTAACTCTTTATATATTACTACGTAAACGTTGGAAGTTTTTTGTCCTTTATTATTTTTGAGTTACAGGTTTATACAATGATAATTGTAATTATTAATAAAATTTAATTATATTATTGGACCATCAAATAAAAATTTAAAGTTAAATAATTATTATATTGAATTAATGGCCAACATATTTTTAAAATAAATTTTTTTGAAGCATTTAAAATAAAATTTAATTTAATGGAGATATCATCCTTTATTTAATTTTTTAGTTATAAGTTTGTTAATGATAATTGTAATTATTAATAAAATTCAATTATATTATTGGTGCATAGGATACAAGTTTAAACAATTATTATATTGAATTAATGCATGGTCAGCATTCATTTAAAATAAATCTAATTTAATAAAAAAAATGATTAGACCAATGTCATGTGTATTTCTACTTTGCTTTATATTTACAATTTTACCATTTCCATTGCCTATTTAATTTCAATTAAATTATAATATTGTCATTAATGCATAAGAAGATAGATCAATAAGATTTTGGTGTTTTTTACTAGATATTTAAATCAGCCAATCATATTCTTCTTCTTCTTTTTTTTCCTCTAAAAACAAAGGTAAAATAGACAATTAAAATTTTTAATTAAGAGGCCTGGGTCTTGTAATAATTTTTTCAACAATTGTTTTTGTACAGAAAATATTTTAACAAAATTTTTTAAAAATATTTAAATTTCATTAGGATTTAAATTAAAATTTTGTTTTCCAGAGCATTTCAAACACCAAAAAATACAAAAAAATATTATTCGTGAAACAAACAGAACCTTAATTTACTTTATTATAGATTTCTTATCACTCACAAATTATTATTATTTTATCATTAACTTTTAAAATGACAATTATATTTTTTTTTCCTTCTCCTTTTTAATTTCCATTATTTTTTAATAAGACATTATGAGAATGAATATTTATTTTCTAATTATTACACTATGTTAAATAAACTAAAATAGTGTTTTCATAATTTTCCAATTTAAGTGCTTCATTGCTAATCTTTGATGAATATTTTTTTTTAGATATAATTTATAAATAATTGTTATATATTCTTATTGTCATTAAACAATTCATAGTGAAAATGTAACATTATTATTATTTTTAAGGGTTAAATATGTAGTATGTTATAATATTTTAGTATGTATAGCGGATTGAAATATTTATTTATTTTTCTTTAGATGCTTTATTGCTAAAAAATTGAAAGAATTTAGATACAAATGATATAATTATCATCAATTAAAAAAGTTAATTATACTTGAGCATATCTAACTTAATTAATTCGATATTTTTTTTATTAAATCGTTATATAATATAATATGATGAAAATTATTTAGCTAGCTAAGTCAGAAATTTTCATAAAAAGGTAAAATTTCACATATTATAAATTCACAAAATAAAAATGTTTTCAACCTAATTTATTCTGAAAACATTAGAACATATATAAAAAGTAAAACTATATATTCAAATGAATTTATAAAATTAATTCTCTATTCATCACATTGCTTACTTAATTGTCTCAAAAATAAATCATTTTGTAATTTTGTCTATTTTAATTTTATCAAGAAGTGGGAAAAAAATAAAAAAAAAAATGAGCTGGGAAAATTAAGAGAGTCTTTTTCTTTTTTTTTGAGCGAAAATTAAGTGAATCTTAATAAAATTACCATTGGAGTTGAAGTCATGCTGGAGAAAGAAAAAAATTGTTATTAATCTTTTTTGGATTTTTTAAATGATTTAAAATTAATGGCATTAAGTCTATCACATTTTTTTATTTTTTTTTCCAATAAATTTTGTAATTTAGTATATGATGAATAGGTGTAACTACGTGTAAGATATGAGGCAGATTTTGGCATACTCATAATCTATCTGCCGGGTGGATCATATACATGCATTTATTTTTAAAACTAAAAAAATATATTTATATAAAAATTATATTTTTAAAGTTTGAGTTACTTAATTTTATATTTTTATTTTTTTCTATCAAATCTTATATATTTAGTTAAATATATGTCTATTTGATTATGTATCTATAAAAAATATACACTGATGAGTCTGAAATTATCATGGATTGTAGAGGGAGAGCCTCATAAGGAGTAGGACCTGCATACAGAAAGAAAGAGGGTCAAAGGCTCCCGAAAGCTGACCTTCGAGATAACATCCGACGCCCAAGTCAGCAAGTCAGTTGAGAGAATTTAGGATAGAGAGAGAGTATAGAGAGAGAGAGAGAGATCCCTCTATTTTACCTTTGTCCTTTTTATATATAGAGAAAAATAGAGACCCCCCTATAGAGGTCATTTTTGTCTCTCATCATACACAATAAGATCTAGGTTGGGCCATTTCTTTTTTATCGAATGCTGGAGAAAACGATGGAAGTTGCACTGCTGTATATTTTGGCGAGGAGGTTCTTAGAGAGAGCTGTCTCGTGCCTCTAGATATTATTTTTTTCTGTCAGATTTTGGGCTAGATGAATTTACTAATAGACGATTATTGGCATTCTAATATATAAATAAATATACATATATTTTACTTAACAAATGCAATTATAATCATCCTATCATTTTTGAGCAGTTGGGTGGAAAAATTAGAAACACAAGTTATGGAATAATTATTGAGACACCAACCGTATCAAGTAATCATGATGAAATTACGCCTAACTACCATGTAATTCTTTACCTTTCTTTAATCATCCTATCATACAAATTAATCCATAATGGTTTTCCTTCTTTTGGAGGAGATTCTTCTTGCTTTAATTAATTTGTATTAAAAAAAACATGTTTTGTTTGCTTTAATCACTTGTAATTTATATTTGTGGTGTTCACAATAAGATGGCAAGTTAGCCACTTAGTAGGCCTTTCTCTATACGCCTCTTCTCTCCTTCTCTACTAAGGTTATTATCAGTCCCTTTGGTGCATTTTCTAGAGTTTTAGAAAAACTCATTTCTTTAACTTTTTGTATGTTTATTTTCGATTCCTTTCTTTAATAATGCTGTTTATTTGGGTTTTGTGGGCTTTATTAACTTCCCCTTCTGTGGGATTTTTGCAAATATGTGACTTGGCAATTTGCGGTACTTATATTGCCTTCTTTTATGAAGATGTCCGACTCACTCATAGCTGAGTTCTTTATTCTGTGTGGGCTCTGTTCACTTGTTGGTAGGTAAAGGAAATATGCATAGCTCTGACTTTTATCTTTCAATTTAGGTGCTGCTTGTTTTTTGGTTCTGGATTTACTGAGATTCAAGGTCAATGATGATAATTGGTCTTTCCGATGGACTTAGCCTTTTAGTGGCATGGGAGGAAGACTCCACATCTAGCCACTGCAATGAGTTGTTTGTGGCAGTAGAAGGTGTGTTATGAGTAACGGTAACATGGACAGAGTGGACAAGTCATTCAAGGGCAAGGTATATCAGAGGCGTAAGATGAGGGATTAGTTGGTGCTGAAGTGGTCAAGATGTCCAGCTATATGCAGATCCTATCATGTGTCACGTTTTGATTTTTTCCTGATATTTAGCATGATTAATTTCCTTTCATTAAGGAGGTAGTTATTGTTTTTCCATTCAATAAATTGTAAGCTGCAACAAAGAGAAATACAATTCAGAATTTCATCTTTTAATTATTCTATACAGAGATCGAAAGGTTCTCTCTAAAGAGCCTTTAAATTTTCTATTTACAAAAATAGGTCGTAAAGGAAGAAAAAGTAAAAATTATCATTTGTTCCAAACTTTACAGACTAATTTTGGTGTTGAGCGCCTTATAACTCGATCAAAAGAGCGGGACCGTAACAATTTGGTATCAGAGCCTGAAGTTATGGGTGACTCACTCAATAATCTGCAGAAACAATTAGAGACTTTCATGAAACTATACCAGGAAGATCGTCAACGGGATCGTATAGAGCGGGAACAACTCGCTACTCTCATTGAAGAGCTTTCTCGCGAATTAACTGCAACTCGGATAGAGGGGAGACAAGGAGATGCAGAGAGTGTAAACAGAGGAGCCAGGGAACCCGTACAGACTGCCAACCGTACAGAAGGATGAATGCAGCTTCCCCGATATGCTAGACTAGAATTTCCAGTCTATGATGGCAAAAATGACCCAGTGGCTTGGTTAAGTCGCTGTGAACACTATTTTCGACATCAACACATACCTGAGGAAGAAAAGATAGAGATCGCTTGCTACCACCTGGATGATGATGCACAAGTGTGGTTCCTCAAATTGGATAGGGACAGACCGGGTCTTACATGGGAGGAATTTAAACGGCAATGTCATCTCAGATTTGGGCCTACAATCCAAGGCAATAAATTGGGTGAGCTTGCTAAACTTCAACAGTTAGGCACTGTGGAAGAATACCAATGCAAATTTGAACAACTTACAGCCCGAGCGGGTCCACTTACCATAGAGCAAAAGGTGGATATTTTTATCAGTGGATTACAGGAATACATCGCAGTTGAAGTTGAATTACACAGGCCCCAAGATTTAACACATGCTATGAGTTTGGCCCGTTTATATGAGAAACGGGGAGGGGCAAAGAAATTCATGAACTCTCCTTCCAAATCAAACCCAAACACCACCTCTCCTTCTAAAACCATGACATTCTCTTCTTCCAAACAAAATTCCAGAATTTTCAAACGTCTCACCCGTTCTGAGATGGATGAACGAAGAGCTAAGGGTCTTTGCTTTAATTGTGATGAAATATATACTAAGGGACACCAATGTAAATGCCTTTTTTGGTTGGATGGGGTCAAAGAATCAGTACAAGGAGAAGAGGAAGATCGAGAATTAGAGGAAGGTATCGAACCAGAAATCTCATTACATGCCATGACAGGGGTTAATTCAAGAGGCCAAACCATGCAAATTCAGGGTATAATCAATGGGCATTCATTGATCATTTTGATTGATTCGGGAAGCACCCATAGTTTTATTGAAGCCAGTTGGGCAAAAAAATTGGGATTGGTATATGAACCTGTGGAACAACTCAGCGTGAAAATTGCAAACGGCAGTAAACTCAAATGCCCAGGTCAGTGTCGGGATGCAATGATTTCAGTGGGTCGGGAACTAATTTTTACTAATTTATTTATGCTGCATCTGAATGGGATTGATGCTGTATTGGGAGTTAATTGGCTTCAATCACTAGGACCGATTTTATGGGATTTTATGGCTAAGGTTATGTTATTTAAACGGAATGGTAGACTTGTGGAATTGCAGGGAATTGAGAGTCCTTTTTCTACTCCAAGTGCTCAGCTTCAATCTGCTGAACTTCAGTCTCCACAGGATACGGGATTGGATTTACTTCTTAGTGAATTCGATTACTTATTTGCAATGCCAAAAGGGCTGCCTCCAGCTCGTCCACATGACCACCGCATTAACCTTGAACCAGGAACCAGTTCTATAGTGGTCCGACCGTATCGATACCCCCATGCCCAGAAGGATGAGATCGAAAGGCAATGTCGAGATATGCTTGCCCAAGGAATCATTCGACTTAGCCACTCTCCTTACTCATCACCTGTGCTCCTAGTTCCAAAGGCAGATAATACTTGGAGATTTTGTGTAGATTATCGTGCCTTGAACTCCAAAACAATCAAAGACAAATTTCCTATTCCAGTGATTGAAGAGCTATTGGAAGAATTACATGGAGCAAGATACTTTACAAAGCTTGATCTTCGATCCGGTTACCACCAGATTCGAATGTTTCCTCCAGATATTGAGAAAACAGCTTTTCACACCCACCACGGTCATTTCGAGTTTTTGGTCATGCCGTTTGGTCTCACCAACGCACCAAGCACCTTCCAAGCCTTAATGAATGAGGTATTTCAAGATTACCTTCGAAAATTTACTCTTGTGTTTTTTGACGATATTCTTGTTTATAGTCAGACTTGGGAAGATCATCTTGCACATTTGCGGATTGTCTTCAAATTGCTTCAATCTCACCAACTATTCTTGAAGAAGTCCAAATGTTTGATTGCTCAAACACAAGTGTTAGGCCACATTATATCAGCAGAAGGAGTGGCAGTAGACCAAGAAAAAATTGCAGCAATGATAGCTTGGCCGAAACCCAACACCGTGAAGGGACTACGTGGTTTTTTGGGGCTCACTGGCTATTACAAGAAATTTGTGCAGGACAATGGTGTTATTGCAGCTCCCCTAACATCAATGTTGCGTAAAAATTCCTTCACATGGACAAATGAGGCATCCAATTCCTTCGAAGTATTGAAGGAGGCTATGACTAAAGCACCAGCATTGGCCCTTCTGAATTTCCAGAAATTATTTATACTGGAATGTGACGCTTCAGATACAGGTATGGGAGCTGTTCTTCAACAAGATGGCCAACCAATAGCTTATTTCAGTAGACCATTGGCTCTTCGTTATCGGAGCCTTCCAGCTTATGAAAAGGAACTCATCGGGTTAGCTAAGGCTGTCTGTCATTGGCGAGCTTATTTATGGGGAAGACACTTTTTAATTAGGACTGATCATTACAGTCTCAAATTTTTGTTGGAGCAACGCATAATTACCTCTCCTCAGCAGCATTGGTTAAGTAAATTGATGGGGTTTGATTTTTCTGTGGAATATAGAGCCGGGAAACACAACACAGTAGCTGATGCTTTGTCTCAAGTGTCAGCCAATGAATCAATGTTGACATCTCTAACTGTACCACAACTGTCTGTCTTTGAATCCATCCGCACTGAAGTCCAACAAATTGAACAATTGCAACAACTCATACAGAAAATCCAAGACGGTGAAGCCGTAGGTCCATGGGAATATAAAGATGGATTGATCTTCTTCAAGAAACGAGTTTATTTACTATCCACTTCTTCTCTTGTGCAATCTGTCTTATCGGCTATTCCTGATAGCCATCATGAAGGGTATCAAAAAACTCTTCGGCGCATAGCTCAAGACTTTTATTGGCAGGGTATGAAAGCTTCAGTTCAATCGTTTGTACAGCGGTGCTTTGTTTGTCAAAAACACAAATCGAAACACTTACATCCAGCTGGACTCCTACAACCTTTACCGATTCCTCTCCAGATATGGTCTGATATTTCCATGGATTTCATTGAAGGGCTACCCACTTCCCAAGGTAAAAACGTGTTGTTAGTAGTTGTTGACAGATTCTCCAAATATGCCCATCTGATCTCACTCTCTCATCCTTATACTGCTGTAAGTGTGGCCCGTTTATTTTTTGACAACATTTTCAAGCTCCATGGGTTACCAGAATCAATTGTTACTGATCGAGATGTGACATTTACAAGCTCATTTTGGACTGAATTATTTCGTTTGAGTGGTTCAAAATTGGCTTTCAGTTCTGCATACCACCCATAGAGTGATGGTCAGACGGAGGTTGTGAATAGAACCATTGAGATGTACTTACGCTGCTTTACAAGTGATTGACCTCGCCACTGGTTTCAATGGTTACCATGGGTAGAGTATTGTTATAATACCAGCTATCATTCATCTTTGAAGGCTACACCGTTTGAAGTGGTTTATGGGCGTTCTCCTCCGATAATGCTCTCTTATTGTCCTGGGTTAGCCAAATTGGAGGCCGTGGATCAAGAGTTAAAAACTAGAGATTTGGTGTTAAAAGATCTTAGAGATCGCCTTCTTCAAGCTCAGAATTCCATGAAGGTAGCCTATGATGCCAAGCATCGGGAAGTCCAATACAAGGTTGGTGACATGGTTTTACTCAAACTGCATCCTTACCGGCAACTCAGTCTTACATCCAACAGGTACACCAAACTCTCTCCACGTTATTATGGGCCCTTTCAAGTCATTAAAAAAATTGGGACTGTTGCCTATAAATTACATCTTCCACCTTCTTCTAAATTGCACCCTATTTTTCATGTCTCTTGTTTGAAACCATTCCATGGTACTTCTGTTTTGGTTGAACCTGAACTTCCCTCCCTTTCAAGGGGAGAAATACATCCTAACCCCCAAACTGTTCTGGAATATCGTACAATTAAAGGCCAGCAACAAGCCTTAGTTCATTGGGAAGGCCTTTCACCAGCTGAGGCATCATGGGAAGACATATCAGCTCTTCGCACTCGTTTTCCTTTATTTGCGCTTGTGGACAAGCGCAATTCTGATGGGGGTAGTAATGTTATGAGTAACGGTAACATGGACAGAGTGGACAAGTCATTCAAGGGCAAGGTATATCAGAGGCGTAAGATGAGGGATTAGTTGGTGCTGAAGTGGTCAAGATGTCCAGCTATATGCAGATCCTATCATGTGTCATGTTTTGATTTTTTCCTGATATTTAGCATGATTAATTTCCTTTCATTAAGGAGGTAGTTATTGTTTTTCCATTCAATAAATTGTAAGCTGCAACAAAGAGAAATACAATTCAGAATTTCATCTTTTAATTATTCTATACAGAGATCGAAAGGTTCTCTCTAAAGAGCCTTTAAATTTTCTATTTACAAAAATAGGTCGTAAAGGAAGAAAAAGTAAAAATTATCATTTGTTCCAAACTTTACAGACTAATTTTGGTGTTGAGCGCCCTATAACTCGATCA
The DNA here is from genome assembly GCA_947687605.1 of Reutealis trisperma. Classification (NCBI taxonomy): domain Eukaryota; kingdom Viridiplantae; phylum Streptophyta; class Magnoliopsida; order Malpighiales; family Euphorbiaceae; genus Reutealis; species Reutealis trisperma. The sequence goes on from CANTUT010000003.1 coordinate 8,078,854, forward strand.
CAAGAGCGGAACCGTAACAAGGTGTTTGCTCAAGTTTTTCAGTGTTTAATTTCTCTAATTGGCTCAGACTTTATGCCCTTGATCGTGATCTGTCAATCACTAGCGCTAGTACAGTATTCGGTGATAAAGACAGTAATTGCTAAATGGTATTTCAGCGCTAAATGGTATTTCAGCACTAAGAGTAATAGTGGTGTTTGTTGTCTTACTCAAGCCTCAGGCCTGTTTGATGTTTAGGCTTTAAATTCATGGCGAAAAACTCTTTAATAGGTAGTTTATTGTATTTCTTTATTTGGACTGAATCTATTGTAATTGAATCCTTGCACTGATATTAGGCTTAATGCCTTATTATTGCTAGCACATTTTCTTCGGGGAGAAAAAAGTTAGCCGCTTAGTAGTAGAAGTATTTATCAATTAATAAGAAAGATATACAAAAGGCATAACGAGTACGTCATGCATATATTATGCATGTATATCAGTTTAAACCAATAAATCTCACATGGGAAAAAACATCAATATATTTTCACCATAAAAAAAAAATAGTCAATAATTTTAAATAAAAAAGTCTTACTCATTTAAGGAAAAAAAATGATAAAATTTATATATAACACTGGATAAATTGTTATAAGATATTTTATAGTACATAAATTATTATACAATCTTTAGTTTATTATAACTTGTATTTTAGTCACTGTTATTTCAAAATAATAATTCAACATATTTTAATTCTTATTTATAAAATATTCTCTATATTTGGATTTTCGCAAAGTAATTAAAATTAATTCATTGGATAGAAGAAGAAGAAAGATTTAATTAGGCGGGTGGTTGCTTCAAACGAGCATTATAAGTTTCTTAAGCACTTGGTTTTCGGAGTTGTCGTTTTTTGTTACAGCAATGAAAAGCACGTATGCATGTGAAAGGCTTACTTATGTGCAACATTTGACATTCCCATCAAAGCATATTAATGAAGATTAAAATTAGCTTTCGAGCACGTTTAGATCGAGAGAATGTGAAATGAATAAAATGTCTAAAATGTAGATAATATAAAATGCAAGGAATGTGAACCGTAGAAAATATTAAAATATCATCTCAAGAGTACTCTAAATTAAATTATAGTGTTTATTTTTTTCTTAAAAATAAATAATAAAAAATAAGTAAACAATAAAATTTAGGTATCAGAGGGTATATATTGAGGCTGGACATGCTCAAAGACCCTGATCTTTCTCTCTTTGTTTATAAATTTCATTTGCTAAACGGATAGTGAGACTTCCTTTCATTGGGTTTAGATAAATGCGTCCTTTCTTTGATAGATAGATGCAATCCAACAAATTATATGGGTTTTGGCATTCTGCATGAAAGATTTGGCCTTGTCACTATGGAAAAAAACTCAATAATTGAAGGTTGTTGATGCCAATTCTATTTGTAATTGACATTATATAATCTAATAAGGTAAATCAAATAAATAAATAACTAGAAGACGAGGTTTTGCAATGTGTATAGGTAGAATTTTGGTGTAAAATGAGATTTTGATGAAAAGACAACTAGCTAAAACACATTCCCTTTCTACTTCCTCTTCAATCTTCTTTCAATGATTTATACATAATGTTATTAGTTATTTTTTTTTTAAAGGAAAATAAAATGTTACTTTCACGTTATCTGGGACCTTTTCACAATTTTGAGACTACTAACCTTAGAGCTATGAATTATAACGTTAAACCGTCCACTTGCTACCTAAAATTAGTTAAAACCAACGTTTTCCAACTCAACCCAATTTTTGAATTAATAAAGACAGATAGTCACAAATCATATATTGAATCAGAATTAAATTATAATTAAAGAGGTCTTCTCCTATACACCAGGAATAAGGTGTCTTAATGCATATAAAATCATTGAATTATCAAATTTTAATTTTAACCGTTTGATAAAATGACTTGTTACTTGCTAAATTGGTAACCAAATTTTAAAAACCGAACTTATTACTTGTCTTACCGATTAATTCTTAAATTATGTTTGGTTTACAGAGTAGCATATATAATGAATAGAATAACTATTCCTAAAAAATAGAATAATTATTCTAATTCCATAATTTGGTTTATAGTATAGAATAACTATTTTATTCTATATAAATGACCATAATATCCTTATAAATTAATTTCATTAATAATATTAAAATTAAATATAATTTCATCAAATTTTATTTAAGAAATAATTTCTCTAACAAAAAAAAATTAAGAAATAATTTAAATGCATAATAAAAAAAATTTTATTTAGTTTAAAATTTAAAAAATAAAAAAATATTTTTTAATTAATTACCTAAATTAATTTTTTATTCTATTTACTCATTTTTTTTTTAAATCGATCAAGTAAGTTAAAATTTTATATATATATATATATATATATATATATATATATATATATATATATATATATATATATATATATATATATATAATGAAAATTTGCAAAAAAAAAGTGATAAAATTGAGCTTGAACTTGCCAATATTTTGTAAATGTAAAAATAGAAATCCTCTATTTCATAGATTAAAAAAATATGAATTTTTTAATTTTTTGTGAAATTACTATTGCATAAAAATTGTGAAATTAGTATATAGATATTTCTTTCCTTAATTAATAATTATATCGGTAACAAATTTTTTAAATAGACAAATAAATATAGTGAAAGTTTTTTGAATAAATAAATAAAAGAAAAATGCATTTTTAAATTTAAAATATAAGTTCAAAATTAAATGAAGTTCAAAATAATAATATTTAAAAGGTCTAAGCCGACTATATTTATTTAATCAATCACATGTCTAAATAAATAGTGTTTCACTATATTATTTAAGTTACCTAAAAAGTATGTCAATTATTACTTGCTCTTTACCTATAATAACAGGTAAAATATATTGGAACATCATATCACTGATACATAGCAGAAATGACCATAATTAAACTGAATAGGACAATGTTATATAACGTAATATTTTTATTCTCCCAATTGATATGATATTATTATATTGAAAAAATGATTTATATTATGCACTTTGAAAAAAATGTGGCAAATAAGATAATAAAATATCAGTTAGGATAAGAAATTTGTACAAAAATATTGAGTTATACAACATTCTCCAATTAAATATATATTAAATATTTATATAATATATCATAATTAATATTACCTATTAAATATCATAATAAATAAAAATATATTGAGATAAAGTAAATAAATAAGTAAATATATTAAGTAAATGAATTAGTATAAATTACAAATAAATACTAGTCGGCAAATTTATTAAATAACATTTGAAATAAAATTTCAAATAATATATATATATATATATATATATATATATATATATATATATATATATATATATATATATATATATATATATTATATAGATTTAATCTCTATTAAATTTAATGGAAGTAATTTAAAAGAAAATTATTAGATATAATTTTTTTTGAATTACAAAAAGGATGTTAAAAATAGGTTTAATACAAATTTCTTTAAAAGGGATCTAATTATCTTGAAGCTTTTATTTTCAATGATCTGTGCATAATTAATCATGAATTTGCATATTTAAACATAATTTAAAAGTAAATATATATGCAGTCTGAATAATATATTCAAGTTGAAATCTCTTAATTATCTTGCAAATCTTTAAAAAATAAAAAATAAAACCTACACATTTATAATAGACTAATCTAAATATCTAATACATAGAGGCTCTTTTTTTTTTTTTGGAGGGAAAATTAGATTTGGCCCAAAAATCAGAATTATCCATTTTAAATTTTAAGTTTTTTTTTTTAATTTGAAAATTATTACTTAATAAACTTTTATATTAAGTATTGAATAGTATTAGAAAATTATTTTAATTTTTTACACTATAAATAATGTTTATTTACGATTAATAGATGCCAAAACGTCCTTTTCACATATCAAATGAGTTTTATCATACTAATAATACGAATATGCTTATAAGTAACATGTAACTTTTGATGAAAAAAGATTTAAAGTTGGGATAGCAACGGATACCCATCAATATTGAAATGGAAAGAAATAATGAAGTAATCTATCCCACTTAATAGATTTTATATATAACAAGAAGAAAATGGAAGGACAGAGAAGAGAGGCAGAAGTAAAAGACAATGTTTTTAAAACCGAGACGAATAATAAATTAGTTTTTTTTTATCGATTTACTGTCTAATTAGTCTAATTTAATAATTTGATTGGTTTTTTTTTAATGTTTTTTCTTTTATTTTTAATATAATATATCAAAACGATTTCGATTTATTATATCTAATTTTTAAATTTTTAGACCAAATTAATGACTAATTTCTAATTTAATCCGTTTAACTCATCGATCTAGTCCGATTTTAATAACACTTTTAAAAGAATATTAAGGTCAGCAAAAGCAGACTAACGAAAAAAACCTGATTGCCAAGGCAAGTTATGTCGTTTCATTGCAATAAGAGAACTAGCAAAGGAACAAAACAACACGGCAACGACATTAGCAAGCAAAGGAAGGCATGAGCAAAATAGACAATTCATAATTCAAAAGTGAGATACAATGAAATTGACGATTTCTTTTAATGTCTTTATATACATTATAAAATAAATAAATATATATATCAAAAATGAAATCAAATACAACCTTATTTATTCGCATAATAATCTACTGGAAGGATGATATAAAAGTTGTATAAGCTCTCTGTAAAAAGATATATATAGGATGGAGAATATACCTTTTTTTTTTTTTTTTTTAGTATGTATGTGGGTAAGAAATAATGTAGAATTAGCAAATAAGATTATTTATCAAATTTAATTAGGCCCTTTTTGAATTTATTTTAATATTCAGAAGAATAGTTGGTAATCATATTTGATAAGCTAAATTGGATTAGACAGAAGAATTTGGATTGGGCTGGGACTTCTTAATTTTGTTTATATATATATATATATATATGAGAAACATTTAAATCCAAAGAGTCATGTATTTAGAATAAAACACTTCAATGGAGAGAGAGAGAGAGAGAGAAATTGTTTATAGACAAGGAGTCCCCAATTCACGCTTTAATAAATAAATAAATTGAATTTAAAGCACTTTGCTTTCAAAAGATTATTTTATGTACAGAAACAGGGTCTAACCTTCGCTTTCAATAACAATGCCGTTGGCTTTGGCTCTGCATTCTCTTTACTCTTTTTAGGCACAGAACTTTGAAACCAGGGTGCCCAGTGGGACACTCTAAATTTCCTTCCTTTTTATCTCTGTTTGCTTCTTCTGCTTTCAGTCTGAAGATTTTTACAGCTAATCAGATTACTATCCTTCACTTCCATTTCAAAGTCTCTCCTTTTTCTCTATGCTTGCATTTACAATACTCCAAAGTTTCAGTCTTTCACTTGTTTCTGTTTGTTTAGCGAGAAAATAATTGAGCAAAGAAGAGAAATTGTTAACAATGGGCTGTATAAAGTGGGGAGTGTTTTCTGGGTTGGTGATGGTGGCTTTCACGGCGTCGTTTTGTGTTGCTATCACTGACCTTCGTGATGGTAATTATTTTCGCCCATTTTTCTTGCTTTTTTTTTTTGGCCTTTGATTCATGCTCTGTTTTTCTTGTTGGATTCTAAGCATTTCCTTTGTTTTATTTTTCTCAAGTTTGTATCTTTCACTTGCTTAACATTCAAAATTTTTTAGTTGAATTATGCAATTTTGCTTTTTTCCTAGTTGCGGCGATGAATAGCTTGTTCCTTTCTCTGAACTTCCCGCCCTTGCTTGCTTGGCGTCCTATTGGAGGAGACCCTTGTGGAGAAGAATGGCAAGGTGTTAGCTGCGTCTTCTGGAACATAACTGCACTGTATGTTCAATTCCTCTTTTGTTTATTTGTTTGATTTTGATATATAAACTTCTGTAATAAATAGTTTTCATATTTACAGTAAACTAAATGGCCTGAATTTGGGAGGATCCTTAGCAAATGACTTGGCGCTATTTGAATCTATCATAGAAATGTAAGTATCATCATAACTGGGGTTGTACAATTTAATCTATCATAGAAATGTAAGTATCATCAGAACTGGGCCTATACAATGTGTTCTGATTCACCATGTCTCAAATTTTCAGACCACTGTTTGTCATGATGATTTTTAAAGTTTGATTCTCGAGTCCTACATATATAATCTAATTAAGCTATTAGCCTATTATTTATCACTTTGTATGAAGTAGTGGTCAGGATCATTTTCAAAATTATGATTCTTGGACAACTGAATAGTTTGTAAAACTCAGTAGTGAGTTGTGTGCGGTACCCGTGTTCATCAATGTAAGTTTTTGAAGTTCTTCATGTAAGAAGCCTTATGGTAGTTTTGCCATATTCTAATGCAGAGATCTGAGCAACAATCATATTGAAGGAAGTATTCCATCCAACTTACCCCTTACCTTGAGGAGCTTGTATGTACATCTCAACCTTGCTTCCATAGTTTGACAAATTGATGCAGGCAAATTACTGTCTTTAGTGGATCCCGCTACCAATCCTTGTATGTAAATTTCCCCAATTAAATATTGTTTCTTCTTTGCCTTGTTTTAGTTCTCTTGCGGGTAACCAGTTCAATGGAAGTATCCCAGATTCCTTGTCATCGTTAACTCAATTATCATACTTGTAAGTTTGATAATAATTTGTTTACAATTGTCTTGTGTTGAAGAGTTGTTTTCTATAATCTATTTCTACATTTTAATCTAGGTTTTATTCTTCTCAGGTCATTAAATGAAAATCATCTGAGTGGAGAAATACCAGACATATTTCAACAGATGACAGGCTTGACAGATTTGTGGGAATTTGAGTCATCATTTAGTTAAATTCTTCTCTTTATTTTTTCTTGATATTGCTTGTAATCATATATCATGGTGTAGGGATCTTTCCGGTAACAATCTGAGTGGTCAGCTACCTCCATCATTAGGGAATTTATCATCTCTTAGTTCATTGTGAGTTTCTCAACTAGATTTCTCTGCAAATTTCCATACTTATAATATTTCCGTGAATTATATGTGATTTTTACATTGCAGGCATTTGCAGAAAAATAAACTTACAGGGGTCCTTGATGTTCTACAGGATCTTCCTCTTCAGGAACTGTAACTTTCTAGCCGCTTTTTTGTCTTCTAAGTTTCCTTTTTATGAGTAAACCATTTTCTTAGGAGTTGTATTATTTTAAGTTTCCAGGTTGTTATTTTTTCTTTCTTTTTTCTTTTTTTCTGATGGGTAGAGAGGCTTGGCTCATGAATCCTATAGTAGGTTTATATCATATGCTGCCCTAGTTGACGCATTGTCGCATTCTTTTTGCATAGGAATGTAGAGAACAATCTGTTTTCAGGGCCTATACCTGCAAAGCTGCTAAACATTCCAAATTTTAGGTGAGCACACTTTCTTTTTGTTTGTAATGATTTTCCATTGCTCACAAATTTATGAGATCTTTTCCTTGACCTTGTGGCAAAACATTTAGAAGATTGACGAATGTATGGTATGAGAAAATAAGAGAACACATTCCATTTTCCAAATCCCACATTTGGTGGAAACTGTCGATTCCATATTCTGATAATAATTGAAATATGCAAAGCCTCTAAATAGTGTAAATGACTTGCTTATTTTGCAAACCTATGATCCATTTGCATGCCCAGGTGTTTTGTATTACTCTCGCCTTCTCTGTCTTCATTAGTAATGGTTGCTTGTACCTTGCAGGAAAGATGGCAACCCATTCAACACAACCATTATTCCTTCTCCGCCACTTCCAGCCCCTCCATCTCCATCTCCATCTCCAGCCATGTCACCAACTCCTGCAGAAACACCTGAGAAGAAGAGAAATGGACCGCCTGCTCGAGAAACACCAAAGGTGGAAAGTTCAAGGTCATCTTTTACAAATAAGAGGGCCATTTGGATTGCTGTTTCAGTGGTAGCAGCAGTCATCATATTAGGTTTATGTCTTTTTATGTCAACATGCTGTAAAAGAAAACAAGCTAAGGAAGATGCCGAGAGGCATGATGTAGGTGGTTATAAGGGCCACATAGAGAAGCCTAGTAGTAAACCTTCATTGCAACAAAATTATCAAGAGCAAGGTAATTTTGTCACTTCCTATCCTTCTATTCAAGCTTATTAAATCTTATCATTTGGCTTTTGTATTTTATTTGTCTTGAGAAATGGCCTAAGTTTATCACATGCTATTCTTTTGTTCAAACTTCGTGTATGTTATATTCTCGCTTTTGTATTTTGTTTCTTGACAAATGCTCTTTTGAGCAGTTCCAAATGAATTGAAGTAAAATTACAAGATTATTTTCAACTAGGTAACAGAAAATTGGAGATAAGTCCAAAGCTGCAGGATGAGCAGGGGATATATCGAACACGAATATCTGCATTGTCGAGGAATAATATAGATCATGATATAGATATAAATTTTATGCCGCTGCAGCCACCACCTCCCCCTCCTCCGTGCCTTCCTGTTGACAAGGTTATTGTCAATCCAGTTGTGCCTGCAGAGGCGTATACAAGGAGTGGTTCAACTAAGAGTCTGAAATCCTCAAGTTCTGTAAGGGTATTCACCATTGCAACACTTCAGCAGTACACGAATAGTTTTTCAGAAGAAAATTTTGTTGGAGAGGGCACACTTGGCAGTGTTTACACCGGGGAGCTTCCTAATGGAAAGGCGAGATTCTTTTGTTAACAATATGAATAATAAAGTCTTATTTTTCTCAAGTTTGATTATACCTGCTACCTTGAACATTTAGGATATGATGTATCTGAGTTTTGTTGCTCTTTTTTTGCAGTTTTGCAAACCCTGTTCCTGGTTTTCTCTTCTTTTGATGTCATTAGCAAAATAAGCATTATGTTTTTGGTTGAGATATTCTTTTGTGGCCAATCAAACTACTAAAAATAATTATAATAATTGAAGATCTGATAGGCGTCAAGAAAAAATATCTGAAGTAATTCCTGAAAAATTGTATACATATATTCACTTTTAATTTGTATCTGTAACTCTTTTAATTCATAATATGCCTTATACATGACACCACCATCTTTCATCTTTCTTTGTTCATAGGTGGCCTCGTATATGAGTATGTTTGGCATTGAGGATGAAATTGCTTTTATGGAAAAACACTATTTTAGCTGTTGAGAAAAGCAGTTTTCATGTGCTGTTTAACTGTTTTGAAATTTTTGTGATTAGAATATGTGAAATTAGTATTAAAAATAAATTTTAATGACTTTTAGTTAATGTTTTCAACAAAGTGCTTTTTTTTTTTTTTTTTAACTGCAGCAACTCAAATAGCAGTGCTACAGACCCTATGATGTTTGTCAAAAAATGTTCAAAGCTTCAATTCTGACTTCTATTTATTAACCTTCACCTTTTTTTTTCATTTTTTTCAGCTACTGGCAGTCAAGAAACTAAACAGTATGGCTGTCAGGCAACAGACGGACAAGGAATTCCTTAACCTAGTTTCTTCTATTTCTAAAATTCGACATGCAAACATTGTGGAACTTGTGGGTTACTGTAACGAGCATGGGCAACGGCTGCTTGTTTATGAGTATTATGAAACAGGGACGCTTCAGGATGCACTGCATGTGGATGATGAAATCCATAAGAAACTTTCATGGAATGCACGTATTCAGCTAGCTCTAGGAGCAGCTAGTGCCCTACAGTAAGTGGAGAAATCAACAATGAATCTTAAATGTCCTTGTATAAGTTGTTTAATTAAATACTCAGTTTAAGTGTTGAGTATTCATTTCTGGCCAACTGTTTGGAATAAGTTTCTTTGTTGGACATCTATGATAGGCCAACCTCGGTTGTGGTTTGCATGATTTTTCAAAGTCTGTTTTCCTCCTATTTTTAGTCATTGGCGGAAACTGAATCTTCCTTTCTGCTTCCTCTCCCTTTCTTTTCTATTTTTGTGTGATAAGGTATTTGCATGAAGTCTGTCAGCCACCGATTGTACACTGGAATTTCAGATCTGGTAATATTCTCCTTGATGAAAAGCTTGCAGCATGTGTATCAGACTGTGGTTTGGCCCCTCTACAGTCATCTGGTTCCGCAAATGAGGTAATCTTTTGGTCCATTGTCTAAGAAGCAAGTCTGAATTTTCAGCTAACATATGAATTGCTAATGTTTGACAATGTGCTCTCAAGTTTGAGAACCATTCTTAGGAAACAATTGTGCTTGCCTGGGATAGTGATTCATCATTAATGTGGAGTACAATTGAGTGGGCATTATGTATGTACAATGTTAAATTACTAATGAAATGTGCTTCAAATAGGTGGTTTGGAAATTACAATGAATTCTAAGTTGGCTGATATTGGTAAATTATAGGCATCCATTGGGAGTTTGGGACACAGGCATTAGTTTTTTTTTTTATGTCTGGCTGTGAAGGCAGGCATTATCTCTAACCCAAGTGCATTTGAAGTAATTTGGTGAATGGGTTACAGTTATAACTCCTAGTGGAAAGATATAGGGCTGCAAGTAGGGGTGACAATATCAAACACGACATAACAATACACAAACCCAACACGAAATTAGTGGGTTTAGGTTAGGAATTATTGTGTTCGTGTCAACCCGATTGTGATATGAAAATAATCATGTCGTATCACGGATTGATCCTTTAATTCGAAAATGACACATTTAATCCATTAACACATTTAGTTTAATATATTTTATGACTTTTAGAATACATATATATAAATATTACTTTTAATCTTCTTTATAAATTTATATATAATTTTTTTTATGTAATAATATAAATTAATAGGGTTAATTTAATAAATTTGATAATTTTTAAATATTAAAATAAAGAAATTAATTAATTTAAAATTTTAAACGTGTTATTACCGTGTTACCATTAATTAAGTGAATCGTGTTCGTATTTAAATTTTTGACACAACAAACTAATCATATAGTATTCCTGTTGGCTCTTATCATGTTATGGTGTAAGTCAACATGACTCGAAAATGACCCACTAACACAAATTGCCACCCTTAGATGCAAGCATGGCTGATGTCAGTGAATATTCTTTGTTACCACCATCTCTTGAAGTTTTAATGATTGGTCTTTGTATGCAAAGTGTTTATAAGATGAATATTATTTTCCATGGCTCATTATTTTTTCCTTTCATCCATTTTAGCATACGAGTAAGAGCAGTGTAAAAGGTCTTATTGATTTGTCCACCTCCAAACTCAATAACCTTCTCTTGATTCAATGCCAAAAAAAAAAAGAAAAAAAAAAAAAGCTATTTCCACCTTGAGCATCAAAATTTGTTATTGGCTATTTGTTTTTAGTTGGTGATATTTGGAGATTCGATTTTTCAGTTATCTGGACGCCTCCTGAATGCATATGGCTATGGTGCTCCAGAGTGTGAATTGGGAAGTTATACTTGCAAGAGTGATGTATATAGTTTTGGAGTTGTGATGCTGGAACTGCTCACTGGGAGGAAGTCTTATGACAGGTCAGTGATTCCTCGAATAAAGATTTTTGTGCTGACTTGACACTTGACTTTTAATGGAAAGTTCTAATATTATATAAAATGAATTAAGCCTAACTTATCTATTATTTTATTCAGCTAATATCATATTTTCATCTTATAACATGTCTAGGTCTCGTAGTAGAGGGGAGCAATATCTGGTTAGATGGGCAATTCCTCGGCTTCATGATATAGATTCGCTATCTGGGATGGTTGACCCTTCTTTAAATGGAGCATATCCTGCCAAGTCTTTATCACGTTTTGCTGATATAATATCCAGATGTGTTCAGGTGATTTTTTTTTTTTTTTTAAATGAGCATTTTCTGTTATATAAATTGCATACTTTTGGAATAATGAATTATGGGTTTTGGTGTATTTGACAGATAGTTCCTCAGGCCTTTGAATCATCCAGAATTTGTATATTTTTGCTAGTTAGACTAGGAAAAGTGTCCAATACCTTTCTTATCAGTACAAATCGTCATCAATGTTTCTATTATATTACTGAAAAACGTTGAGAATGTTGCAATTGTTATCATGGTTTGATTTTTGTACCCCATGCTAAACATATATCTAAAGGCTAAAGTGATTTAAGAGATATTACTATCTCATAGAAAGGTCATTGTCTCGGGGGAAACTAATGGAAAATTCCCTTGTAATATTTGATTGCCTTATCTGGTAGGACAATTCATAACCATTTGTTTCTTCTTCTTTGTGCAGTGGGAGCCAGAATTCAGGCCACCCATGTCTGAAGTTGTCCAGGATCTTTTACGCACGATGTGATATATAGAGGAGAATCTCAAGAACTCAATCAATTGAAACTCAAGATTATGATCAGGTTGGAGCTCATTGGAGATTAGTAATTATGATGTAAATAGAATAACATTATCCATCTTTTATATACTGAAGGCTTGTTTTAGAGGTAGTCTAGCGACAAATTTTTATAGTGCTTTGTTTATCTATTCCTTGTTCCCGATATTCTTTGGAGGTGTTTTCATACAAATTTTGTGCGAGTGTGACATGCTATTGTAATTATTCATTTTCGTATGCCCTAGTTTGAATCTTAGTTAATAAAATTTTAACTCTTTTGATATGTCATTTATTCATATAATTCAGCTCTGGCATCAGAAATATCTACTACTTAGAGAAAGAAGACTTGCTGCTTTGTTTTGGACAGTAATAAATGCGATAATGCTAACATAGACCCTTTGCATATGCTGCAATTGTTTACTTTTTTTACCATTCTCATGTAGCCGAGCCTGGGCTTAATAAATACCAAATTTTACGAAAGCCTAATTCGTCCTACCATCAATTATCTTCACAAATTGACTCAAGAATAAGTCTTATCCTCACTTCATTAATTTGGTATTTTGAGGGTAGGAGTAGGATAGTGAAGGTGCCTTATGACCTTTGGCTAATGGGAAATTTCCTGAGCTAGAAATGGGACATGAATTTCCTGTCTAGAAAGAGGATATAAAATTTGCTAAATCTTTAGCCAAATTTCTATTAATAATTGTGGTCCTCTGCATTGATCTCAAAAGACTTAACATTCAGGGATGGTGCCTACACCCTTTTAAATTGTGCTTTTGCCTGCACACATCAAATAGAATACAGATTAAAAATTAGAAGTATTAAAAAAAAAATGAAAAGAAGATTGAAATTCTTAGATTAGATTTTAATCTTTATGGGTGAGAATATGCTAAGCAAGTCTGAGATGTCGGCTAGCTTCCTTACACAGTCAAATAAAATTATTTTCTTCGACCACTTTCAAACAAAGACCGGAACATGACAACAATTAGCAGTTTAATGCCAAGCACATGAATAAATTGTTATAAAATTGTGTAGATGCAGATTCTATGGTACGGTGCTCACAATCTAGATCCCTTCCTTGTTATTTATTTTTAGTGTTCGCTTTCGCCTCTCATATTATTATAATTTTACGTATTTCTTTTCTGTCTATGTATTTATACATTTAAAAAAAATACCGGTGACATTTTCTTTCCCAAACATGACATTAGTTACTCTTCTAATTTTTAATTTTTTCCAAGAAAAAAATTATTATTATTATTTAACAGCAATCCCAACTGTCCAAATTGGATTATTTGTATATACTGTGTACAACTACGTGAAGGGCGGTGCCCTTTTAAAATGTATTATTTTATAAATTAATCTAAATTAGACAATGGCGAACTTGCAACCGCCCTTAGCTATCCTTTCTTGGGCAAGTTTTAAACAACTCGGGGAAAATTGGAAGTCTGACTAAAAGAAAAAGGATAAAAATTTCCAAAAACTTAATGAAATACTTAACTAGAGTAAGCTTGCATTCAATTGATTTTGACAGCATTATATATATATATATATATAATCCTAGCAAGTTGTTTCGACTATAAAAGAAGGCAATTGGTATACATTCACACTGTTAAATGCCCAATACCCAGTTTGAAAGTGATGGTCTTGTCCTAACTGTAATCTTTCATTTACTAGTGGCCCTTTTCTGGGTATGCCAAGATTTCTTTGAGCAAAATGACTTGGACTTTGCAACTGAATTTGCATATTTACCTACCCAAAAAAAAAAAAAAAATCCTGAATAGGGTTCTGTAATTAAAGATTTATTCAATGCATTTGGTATATATAAAAATAATTTATTTTGTATCCGTGGTTAAAATTATGGAGAAAAGGAAATGAATTACACGAGATTATAAGAAAAAATGCACTTTTTTTTTTTTTTATTAATTTAGTTTTGACTGATAGTTTAAAATCTTTTAATTTTAGACACGATTGTAATATCTTTAAACCAAAAATTCAGCGTTGAAAGTGCAATATGTGCACTGGGTGTATCAATAATTTCTCTGTAATAAAATCCAATACAATTACCTTGGATTCTTGGTTAAATTGCATGGCCATGGCCTTTTCTCTGTTCCATGTGGGGTATGTTAGCTATTATGAACCTGGGTCTCCTTCACAAGTTACTGTCTCTTGGGAAATAAGGAAATTGTATGGTCATTCACGTGTACTTTTTATTGGACATTCATCCTTTTTTTTTTTTTCAAAAAAGAAAAAAGGAAAAAAACATGTGCTGTGTTAGGAGCCTAAGACATTCCCCTTTGCCTCAGAATCCCATTGTTCTTGCAAACCCCACACACCCAAAAGGTTTTTACATCTTGCCCTTGCTTTGATTTCATTTTTTTTTTTTTTTTTTTGTTGATCAATTTCACCTTTTGACCAACTCTTGGTTTCTTTTGCCTTTTTCTTTCCAGTTTTGGAAAAGTAATACATAATCCCACAATCTTGTTTAGAGTTCAATATATCCTTTGCATATTCCTAGCCAAATTATACTAATATCATCTTAGAACTTAGTGATGGTAATTTGATGAAATTCTTGCCTAATCTCCACAAATTATTAGTGAATCTGGTTATTGACTCCTTAATGGAAGGAAAGCACTTGTGCTAAGCTTACTCTATGAAATAACATTCATCTTTTGTAAAGTTGTCCATGTGAAAGTATTAGAAAAATTCAATTGATTGGCCCATATTTGGAAAAGAAAACATCAAGAAAGACATGTCAAGCACTTTAGATTATGTTTGTACCCAGCTGTATTTATTAGATTAACATTACATATTATTCTTTATTATATAATTCATGATTGATTCATGTAGCCCAAATCTATGACCAAAAGTTAGACTTGTGCTAATTCTCAATTAACATGTCAATATCTTACCATTCTATCTGTAAAAATATCTTAAATTTCACTTGAAAATTAATTTCATTAAGAATCTTTTATTTTATTTATGAAATATTTAAAATTATCTCATTTTTCTAGCATAAATAAATATTTCCAATTTTTTAATTAGAAATTTTGAAAACAAAAAATTATAAAAAAAATTATAAATAATTTCATATAGATGGGTGTTACGTTCTGTCGATAGATAACTTTCCTTATATATGCAATAAGAAAAAATTAGACTGTACAAAGAGGAGAGACCCTTAAACTGCACAGGTGTGTGAGTTCAAGTGAAAAATAATAAGCTCATGACATAATAGCACTATTTAGAATTGCACATAGAAATTCAACCCTAGTAAAATCTAAATTGGGTTTATTAAAATTTGTATATAAGTTGATTGAAAAACTCCATAAGTTGATTAGAAGACTCCACCTTATTTTCTTTTTAAACCCAAGCATAAACAAATTGATGGATTTTAACTGAAATTGATTATTTTTCTTATTGAATTTAGTTAGATTTTTTGATATCTAAAAATAATAATTTAAAAAATTTAAATTTAACGAATCTCTTTTAATAAATTTAGCTACGATCGAAACTTAAGATTTTTTAGTCTTAAATATGATTCAAGTGCTATTAAATAAAGAATTTATTAGTAACTCAACATATATGTACACATATAAGGGAAAATGGAAAGGATAAATGACCATGCAACAATTATTTGGTAGCCATCATGGCTATATTCATGAGAGGTTGTTGCATAATAATAATTCACACTAAAACGAGATAATCCCCATGTGGATTAGTTATACCAGAAATGAAGCCTGCTTGAAGGCTCAACTAAATTTCTAAGCAAATATCTTTATCATAGTACATAATATATTGGGTTACTAATATTAAGTTACTGAATCTCTAAGCAAATATCTTTATCATATATAATATATTATACTCGATCTGTTTCAAAATAATTAAAACACTTTTATTAATAACATTTATTTTATTTTTCATCTTTATTGCTTATTAATTCTTATTTTAAAATACATTTAATATCTAAAAATTAAATTTATTATATTATTAAAAATATAAAAAATTATTTTATTTATTATATTTTTAATCTATGTGCAAAATAAAAATGATTAAACATGAATTTGCATATTTAAACATATAATATGTTTAAATATTATAATATGTTTAAAAGCTCTGTTTTTCTTGTTGGATTCTAAGCATTTCCTTTGTTTTATTTTTCTCAAGTTTGTATCTTTCACTTGCTTAACATTCAAAATTTTTTAGTTGAATTATGCAATTTTGCTTTTTTCCTAGTTGCGGCGATGAATAGCTTGTTCCTTTCTCTGAACTTCCCGCCCTTGCTTGCTTGGCGTCCTATTGGAGGAGACCCTTGTGGAGAAGAATGGCAAGGTGTTAGCTGCGTCTTCTGGAACATAACTGCACTGTATGTTCAATTCCTCTTTTGTTTATTTGTTTGATTTTGATATATAAACTTCTGTAATAAATAGTTTTCATATTTACAGTAAACTAAATGGCCTGAATTTGGGAGGATCCTTAGCAAATGACTTGGCGCTATTTGAATCTATCATAGAAATGTAAGTATCATCATAACTGGGGTTGTACAATTTAATCTATCATAGAAATGTAAGTATCATCAGAACTGGGCCTATACAATGTGTTCTGATTCACCATGTCTCAAATTTTCAGACCACTGTTTGTCATGATGATTTTTAAAGTTTGATTCTCGAGTCCTACATATATAATCTAATTAAGCTATTAGCCTATTATTTATCACTTTGTATGAAGTAGTGGTCAGGATCATTTTCAAAATTATGATTCTTGGACAACTGAATAGTTTGTAAAACTCAGTAGTGAGTTGTGTGCGGTACCCGTGTTCATCAATGTAAGTTTTTGAAGTTCTTCATGTAAGAAGCCTTATGGTAGTTTTGCCATATTCTAATGCAGAGATCTGAGCAACAATCATATTGAAGGAAGTATTCCATCCAACTTACCCCTTACCTTGAGGAGCTTGTATGTACATCTCAACCTTGCTTCCATAGTTTGACAAATTGATGCAGGCAAATTACTGTCTTTAGTGGATCCCGCTACCAATCCTTGTATGTAAATTTCCCCAATTAAATATTGTTTCTTCTTTGCCTTGTTTTAGTTCTCTTGCGGGTAACCAGTTCAATGGAAGTATCCCAGATTCCTTGTCATCGTTAACTCAATTATCATACTTGTAAGTTTGATAATAATTTGTTTACAATTGTCTTGTGTTGAAGAGTTGTTTTCTATAATCTATTTCTACATTTTAATCTAGGTTTTATTCTTCTCAGGTCATTAAATGAAAATCATCTGAGTGGAGAAATACCAGACATATTTCAACAGATGACAGGCTTGACAGATTTGTGGGAATTTGAGTCATCATTTAGTTAAATTCTTCTCTTTATTTTTTCTTGATATTGCTTGTAATCATATATCATGGTGTAGGGATCTTTCCGGTAACAATCTGAGTGGTCAGCTACCTCCATCATTAGGGAATTTATCATCTCTTAGTTCATTGTGAGTTTCTCAACTAGATTTCTCTGCAAATTTCCATACTTATAATATTTCCGTGAATTATATGTGATTTTTACATTGCAGGCATTTGCAGAAAAATAAACTTACAGGGGTCCTTGATGTTCTACAGGATCTTCCTCTTCAGGAACTGTAACTTTCTAGCCGCTTTTTTGTCTTCTAAGTTTCCTTTTTATGAGTAAACCATTTTCTTAGGAGTTGTATTATTTTAAGTTTCCAGGTTGTTATTTTTTCTTTCTTTTTTCTTTTTTTCTGATGGGTAGAGAGGCTTGGCTCATGAATCCTATAGTAGGTTTATATCATATGCTGCCCTAGTTGACGCATTGTCGCATTCTTTTTGCATAGGAATGTAGAGAACAATCTGTTTTCAGGGCCTATACCTGCAAAGCTGCTAAACATTCCAAATTTTAGGTGAGCACACTTTCTTTTTGTTTGTAATGATTTTCCATTGCTCACAAATTTATGAGATCTTTTCCTTGACCTTGTGGCAAAACATTTAGAAGATTGACGAATGTATGGTATGAGAAAATAAGAGAACACATTCCATTTTCCAAATCCCACATTTGGTGGAAACTGTCGATTCCATATTCTGATAATAATTGAAATATGCAAAGCCTCTAAATAGTGTAAATGACTTGCTTATTTTGCAAACCTATGATCCATTTGCATGCCCAGGTGTTTTGTATTACTCTCGCCTTCTCTGTCTTCATTAGTAATGGTTGCTTGTACCTTGCAGGAAAGATGGCAACCCATTCAACACAACCATTATTCCTTCTCCGCCACTTCCAGCCCCTCCATCTCCATCTCCATCTCCAGCCATGTCACCAACTCCTGCAGAAACACCTGAGAAGAAGAGAAATGGACCGCCTGCTCGAGAAACACCAAAGGTGGAAAGTTCAAGGTCATCTTTTACAAATAAGAGGGCCATTTGGATTGCTGTTTCAGTGGTAGCAGCAGTCATCATATTAGGTTTATGTCTTTTTATGTCAACATGCTGTAAAAGAAAACAAGCTAAGGAAGATGCCGAGAGGCATGATGTAGGTGGTTATAAGGGCCACATAGAGAAGCCTAGTAGTAAACCTTCATTGCAACAAAATTATCAAGAGCAAGGTAATTTTGTCACTTCCTATCCTTCTATTCAAGCTTATTAAATCTTATCATTTGGCTTTTGTATTTTATTTGTCTTGAGAAATGGCCTAAGTTTATCACATGCTATTCTTTTGTTCAAACTTCGTGTATGTTATATTCTCGCTTTTGTATTTTGTTTCTTGACAAATGCTCTTTTGAGCAGTTCCAAATGAATTGAAGTAAAATTACAAGATTATTTTCAACTAGGTAACAGAAAATTGGAGATAAGTCCAAAGCTGCAGGATGAGCAGGGGATATATCGAACACGAATATCTGCATTGTCGAGGAATAATATAGATCATGATATAGATATAAATTTTATGCCGCTGCAGCCACCACCTCCCCCTCCTCCGTGCCTTCCTGTTGACAAGGTTATTGTCAATCCAGTTGTGCCTGCAGAGGCGTATACAAGGAGTGGTTCAACTAAGAGTCTGAAATCCTCAAGTTCTGTAAGGGTATTCACCATTGCAACACTTCAGCAGTACACGAATAGTTTTTCAGAAGAAAATTTTGTTGGAGAGGGCACACTTGGCAGTGTTTACACCGGGGAGCTTCCTAATGGAAAGGCGAGATTCTTTTGTTAACAATATGAATAATAAAGTCTTATTTTTCTCAAGTTTGATTATACCTGCTACCTTGAACATTTAGGATATGATGTATCTGAGTTTTGTTGCTCTTTTTTTGCAGTTTTGCAAACCCTGTTCCTGGTTTTCTCTTCTTTTGATGTCATTAGCAAAATAAGCATTATGTTTTTGGTTGAGATATTCTTTTGTGGCCAATCAAACTACTAAAAATAATTATAATAATTGAAGATCTGATAGGCGTCAAGAAAAAATATCTGAAGTAATTCCTGAAAAATTGTATACATATATTCACTTTTAATTTGTATCTGTAACTCTTTTAATTCATAATATGCCTTATACATGACACCACCATCTTTCATCTTTCTTTGTTCATAGGTGGCCTCGTATATGAGTATGTTTGGCATTGAGGATGAAATTGCTTTTATGGAAAAACACTATTTTAGCTGTTGAGAAAAGCAGTTTTCATGTGCTGTTTAACTGTTTTGAAATTTTTGTGATTAGAATATGTGAAATTAGTATTAAAAATAAATTTTAATGACTTTTAGTTAATGTTTTCAACAAAGTGCTTTTTTTTTTTTTTTTTAACTGCAGCAACTCAAATAGCAGTGCTACAGACCCTATGATGTTTGTCAAAAAATGTTCAAAGCTTCAATTCTGACTTCTATTTATTAACCTTCACCTTTTTTTTTCATTTTTTTCAGCTACTGGCAGTCAAGAAACTAAACAGTATGGCTGTCAGGCAACAGACGGACAAGGAATTCCTTAACCTAGTTTCTTCTATTTCTAAAATTCGACATGCAAACATTGTGGAACTTGTGGGTTACTGTAACGAGCATGGGCAACGGCTGCTTGTTTATGAGTATTATGAAACAGGGACGCTTCAGGATGCACTGCATGTGGATGATGAAATCCATAAGAAACTTTCATGGAATGCACGTATTCAGCTAGCTCTAGGAGCAGCTAGTGCCCTACAGTAAGTGGAGAAATCAACAATGAATCTTAAATGTCCTTGTATAAGTTGTTTAATTAAATACTCAGTTTAAGTGTTGAGTATTCATTTCTGGCCAACTGTTTGGAATAAGTTTCTTTGTTGGACATCTATGATAGGCCAACCTCGGTTGTGGTTTGCATGATTTTTCAAAGTCTGTTTTCCTCCTATTTTTAGTCATTGGCGGAAACTGAATCTTCCTTTCTGCTTCCTCTCCCTTTCTTTTCTATTTTTGTGTGATAAGGTATTTGCATGAAGTCTGTCAGCCACCGATTGTACACTGGAATTTCAGATCTGGTAATATTCTCCTTGATGAAAAGCTTGCAGCATGTGTATCAGACTGTGGTTTGGCCCCTCTACAGTCATCTGGTTCCGCAAATGAGGTAATCTTTTGGTCCATTGTCTAAGAAGCAAGTCTGAATTTTCAGCTAACATATGAATTGCTAATGTTTGACAATGTGCTCTCAAGTTTGAGAACCATTCTTAGGAAACAATTGTGCTTGCCTGGGATAGTGATTCATCATTAATGTGGAGTACAATTGAGTGGGCATTATGTATGTACAATGTTAAATTACTAATGAAATGTGCTTCAAATAGGTGGTTTGGAAATTACAATGAATTCTAAGTTGGCTGATATTGGTAAATTATAGGCATCCATTGGGAGTTTGGGACACAGGCATTAGTTTTTTTTTTTATGTCTGGCTGTGAAGGCAGGCATTATCTCTAACCCAAGTGCATTTGAAGTAATTTGGTGAATGGGTTACAGTTATAACTCCTAGTGGAAAGATATAGGGCTGCAAGTAGGGGTGACAATATCAAACACGACATAACAATACACAAACCCAACACGAAATTAGTGGGTTTAGGTTAGGAATTATTGTGTTCGTGTCAACCCGATTGTGATATGAAAATAATCATGTCGTATCACGGATTGATCCTTTAATTCGAAAATGACACATTTAATCCATTAACACATTTAGTTTAATATATTTTATGACTTTTAGAATACATATATATAAATATTACTTTTAATCTTCTTTATAAATTTATATATAATTTTTTTTATGTAATAATATAAATTAATAGGGTTAATTTAATAAATTTGATAATTTTTAAATATTAAAATAAAGAAATTAATTAATTTAAAATTTTAAACGTGTTATTACCGTGTTACCATTAATTAAGTGAATCGTGTTCGTATTTAAATTTTTGACACAACAAACTAATCATATAGTATTCCTGTTGGCTCTTATCATGTTATGGTGTAAGTCAACATGACTCGAAAATGACCCACTAACACAAATTGCCACCCTTAGATGCAAGCATGGCTGATGTCAGTGAATATTCTTTGTTACCACCATCTCTTGAAGTTTTAATGATTGGTCTTTGTATGCAAAGTGTTTATAAGATGAATATTATTTTCCATGGCTCATTATTTTTTCCTTTCATCCATTTTAGCATACGAGTAAGAGCAGTGTAAAAGGTCTTATTGATTTGTCCACCTCCAAACTCAATAACCTTCTCTTGATTCAATGCCAAAAAAAAAAAGAAAAAAAAAAAAAGCTATTTCCACCTTGAGCATCAAAATTTGTTATTGGCTATTTGTTTTTAGTTGGTGATATTTGGAGATTCGATTTTTCAGTTATCTGGACGCCTCCTGAATGCATATGGCTATGGTGCTCCAGAGTGTGAATTGGGAAGTTATACTTGCAAGAGTGATGTATATAGTTTTGGAGTTGTGATGCTGGAACTGCTCACTGGGAGGAAGTCTTATGACAGGTCAGTGATTCCTCGAATAAAGATTTTTGTGCTGACTTGACACTTGACTTTTAATGGAAAGTTCTAATATTATATAAAATGAATTAAGCCTAACTTATCTATTATTTTATTCAGCTAATATCATATTTTCATCTTATAACATGTCTAGGTCTCGTAGTAGAGGGGAGCAATATCTGGTTAGATGGGCAATTCCTCGGCTTCATGATATAGATTCGCTATCTGGGATGGTTGACCCTTCTTTAAATGGAGCATATCCTGCCAAGTCTTTATCACGTTTTGCTGATATAATATCCAGATGTGTTCAGGTGATTTTTTTTTTTTTTTTAAATGAGCATTTTCTGTTATATAAATTGCATACTTTTGGAATAATGAATTATGGGTTTTGGTGTATTTGACAGATAGTTCCTCAGGCCTTTGAATCATCCAGAATTTGTATATTTTTGCTAGTTAGACTAGGAAAAGTGTCCAATACCTTTCTTATCAGTACAAATCGTCATCAATGTTTCTATTATATTACTGAAAAACGTTGAGAATGTTGCAATTGTTATCATGGTTTGATTTTTGTACCCCATGCTAAACATATATCTAAAGGCTAAAGTGATTTAAGAGATATTACTATCTCATAGAAAGGTCATTGTCTCGGGGGAAACTAATGGAAAATTCCCTTGTAATATTTGATTGCCTTATCTGGTAGGACAATTCATAACCATTTGTTTCTTCTTCTTTGTGCAGTGGGAGCCAGAATTCAGGCCACCCATGTCTGAAGTTGTCCAGGATCTTTTACGCACGATGTGATATATAGAGGAGAATCTCAAGAACTCAATCAATTGAAACTCAAGATTATGATCAGGTTGGAGCTCATTGGAGATTAGTAATTATGATGTAAATAGAATAACATTATCCATCTTTTATATACTGAAGGCTTGTTTTAGAGGTAGTCTAGCGACAAATTTTTATAGTGCTTTGTTTATCTATTCCTTGTTCCCGATATTCTTTGGAGGTGTTTTCATACAAATTTTGTGCGAGTGTGACATGCTATTGTAATTATTCATTTTCGTATGCCCTAGTTTGAATCTTAGTTAATAAAATTTTAACTCTTTTGATATGTCATTTATTCATATAATTCAGCTCTGGCATCAGAAATATCTACTACTTAGAGAAAGAAGACTTGCTGCTTTGTTTTGGACAGTAATAAATGCGATAATGCTAACATAGACCCTTTGCATATGCTGCAATTGTTTACTTTTTTTACCATTCTCATGTAGCCGAGCCTGGGCTTAATAAATACCAAATTTTACGAAAGCCTAATTCGTCCTACCATCAATTATCTTCACAAATTGACTCAAGAATAAGTCTTATCCTCACTTCATTAATTTGGTATTTTGAGGGTAGGAGTAGGATAGTGAAGGTGCCTTATGACCTTTGGCTAATGGGAAATTTCCTGAGCTAGAAATGGGACATGAATTTCCTGTCTAGAAAGAGGATATAAAATTTGCTAAATCTTTAGCCAAATTTCTATTAATAATTGTGGTCCTCTGCATTGATCTCAAAAGACTTAACATTCAGGGATGGTGCCTACACCCTTTTAAATTGTGCTTTTGCCTGCACACATCAAATAGAATACAGATTAAAAATTAGAAGTATTAAAAAAAAAATGAAAAGAAGATTGAAATTCTTAGATTAGATTTTAATCTTTATGGGTGAGAATATGCTAAGCAAGTCTGAGATGTCGGCTAGCTTCCTTACACAGTCAAATAAAATTATTTTCTTCGACCACTTTCAAACAAAGACCGGAACATGACAACAATTAGCAGTTTAATGCCAAGCACATGAATAAATTGTTATAAAATTGTGTAGATGCAGATTCTATGGTACGGTGCTCACAATCTAGATCCCTTCCTTGTTATTTATTTTTAGTGTTCGCTTTCGCCTCTCATATTATTATAATTTTACGTATTTCTTTTCTGTCTATGTATTTATACATTTAAAAAAAATACCGGTGACATTTTCTTTCCCAAACATGACATTAGTTACTCTTCTAATTTTTAATTTTTTCCAAGAAAAAAATTATTATTATTATTTAACAGCAATCCCAACTGTCCAAATTGGATTATTTGTATATACTGTGTACAACTACGTGAAGGGCGGTGCCCTTTTAAAATGTATTATTTTATAAATTAATCTAAATTAGACAATGGCGAACTTGCAACCGCCCTTAGCTATCCTTTCTTGGGCAAGTTTTAAACAACTCGGGGAAAATTGGAAGTCTGACTAAAAGAAAAAGGATAAAAATTTCCAAAAACTTAATGAAATACTTAACTAGAGTAAGCTTGCATTCAATTGATTTTGACAGCATTATATATATATATATATATAATCCTAGCAAGTTGTTTCGACTATAAAAGAAGGCAATTGGTATACATTCACACTGTTAAATGCCCAATACCCAGTTTGAAAGTGATGGTCTTGTCCTAACTGTAATCTTTCATTTACTAGTGGCCCTTTTCTGGGTATGCCAAGATTTCTTTGAGCAAAATGACTTGGACTTTGCAACTGAATTTGCATATTTACCTACCCAAAAAAAAAAAAAAAATCCTGAATAGGGTTCTGTAATTAAAGATTTATTCAATGCATTTGGTATATATAAAAATAATTTATTTTGTATCCGTGGTTAAAATTATGGAGAAAAGGAAATGAATTACACGAGATTATAAGAAAAAATGCACTTTTTTTTTTTTTTATTAATTTAGTTTTGACTGATAGTTTAAAATCTTTTAATTTTAGACACGATTGTAATATCTTTAAACCAAAAATTCAGCGTTGAAAGTGCAATATGTGCACTGGGTGTATCAATAATTTCTCTGTAATAAAATCCAATACAATTACCTTGGATTCTTGGTTAAATTGCATGGCCATGGCCTTTTCTCTGTTCCATGTGGGGTATGTTAGCTATTATGAACCTGGGTCTCCTTCACAAGTTACTGTCTCTTGGGAAATAAGGAAATTGTATGGTCATTCACGTGTACTTTTTATTGGACATTCATCCTTTTTTTTTTTTTCAAAAAAGAAAAAAGGAAAAAAACATGTGCTGTGTTAGGAGCCTAAGACATTCCCCTTTGCCTCAGAATCCCATTGTTCTTGCAAACCCCACACACCCAAAAGGTTTTTACATCTTGCCCTTGCTTTGATTTCATTTTTTTTTTTTTTTTTTTGTTGATCAATTTCACCTTTTGACCAACTCTTGGTTTCTTTTGCCTTTTTCTTTCCAGTTTTGGAAAAGTAATACATAATCCCACAATCTTGTTTAGAGTTCAATATATCCTTTGCATATTCCTAGCCAAATTATACTAATATCATCTTAGAACTTAGTGATGGTAATTTGATGAAATTCTTGCCTAATCTCCACAAATTATTAGTGAATCTGGTTATTGACTCCTTAATGGAAGGAAAGCACTTGTGCTAAGCTTACTCTATGAAATAACATTCATCTTTTGTAAAGTTGTCCATGTGAAAGTATTAGAAAAATTCAATTGATTGGCCCATATTTGGAAAAGAAAACATCAAGAAAGACATGTCAAGCACTTTAGATTATGTTTGTACCCAGCTGTATTTATTAGATTAACATTACATATTATTCTTTATTATATAATTCATGATTGATTCATGTAGCCCAAATCTATGACCAAAAGTTAGACTTGTGCTAATTCTCAATTAACATGTCAATATCTTACCATTCTATCTGTAAAAATATCTTAAATTTCACTTGAAAATTAATTTCATTAAGAATCTTTTATTTTATTTATGAAATATTTAAAATTATCTCATTTTTCTAGCATAAATAAATATTTCCAATTTTTTAATTAGAAATTTTGAAAACAAAAAATTATAAAAAAAATTATAAATAATTTCATATAGATGGGTGTTACGTTCTGTCGATAGATAACTTTCCTTATATATGCAATAAGAAAAAATTAGACTGTACAAAGAGGAGAGACCCTTAAACTGCACAGGTGTGTGAGTTCAAGTGAAAAATAATAAGCTCATGACATAATAGCACTATTTAGAATTGCACATAGAAATTCAACCCTAGTAAAATCTAAATTGGGTTTATTAAAATTTGTATATAAGTTGATTGAAAAACTCCATAAGTTGATTAGAAGACTCCACCTTATTTTCTTTTTAAACCCAAGCATAAACAAATTGATGGATTTTAACTGAAATTGATTATTTTTCTTATTGAATTTAGTTAGATTTTTTGATATCTAAAAATAATAATTTAAAAAATTTAAATTTAACGAATCTCTTTTAATAAATTTAGCTACGATCGAAACTTAAGATTTTTTAGTCTTAAATATGATTCAAGTGCTATTAAATAAAGAATTTATTAGTAACTCAACATATATGTACACATATAAGGGAAAATGGAAAGGATAAATGACCATGCAACAATTATTTGGTAGCCATCATGGCTATATTCATGAGAGGTTGTTGCATAATAATAATTCACACTAAAACGAGATAATCCCCATGTGGATTAGTTATACCAGAAATGAAGCCTGCTTGAAGGCTCAACTAAATTTCTAAGCAAATATCTTTATCATAGTACATAATATATTGGGTTACTAATATTAAGTTACTGAATCTCTAAGCAAATATCTTTATCATATATAATATATTATACTCGATCTGTTTCAAAATAATTAAAACACTTTTATTAATAACATTTATTTTATTTTTCATCTTTATTGCTTATTAATTCTTATTTTAAAATACATTTAATATCTAAAAATTAAATTTATTATATTATTAAAAATATAAAAAATTATTTTATTTATTATATTTTTAATCTATGTGCAAAATAAAAATATTTCACACCTCTTAATAATGGATGTGGTATGTATTAAGTACTAACCTCATTGACTTAATTTCCCAGCAAGATAAAAACAACAGAATATATATACATAAGATTAAAGGATAAAAATAAAAAGCTTATATTTAAAGGAATCTCTCAGGCTGTCATTTGCTAAATTATTCCTTTCACCAGTTTAATCAACGTTCCAAAAGCGCACGTCTTGTTACACGTTAAATCATTAATCGGTTGGTAGATTTCAAACTTAAAATTAATTTCAATTATTTATGATGGGCTTATCTCATGAAATATATTTTAAACCTTACAATTTATTTTTAAATCATTTGGAAAATGTATATAAAAAAATATTGCAATTCAAATAATTTAATAATTAACTTTTTTTTTAACATCAAAAAAGAGAATTAATATTTATAAAATTCAAAAATTTGTTATAAATAAAATGGAGAATAACATGAACAAAGAATATAGAGAAGAGAATAGTTTTTCTAGTTATTCCATTCAATAGTATTAAGCCCTTTATATAGAGTACAGAAGAGAAAGAAATAGGAAGCTTTTCCAATTAGGAAAATACAAGAAATAAGAAGTTTTTCCAATAAGGAAAATACAATCAATACTAATATGGAAACTAGAATATTCATGTATATGAAAAGACATCAATCAAATCTTATAATATATCATAACACTCCCCCTTGATGTCTTTTACAAAAAATATGCCTCGTTAAAACCTTACTAAGGAAAAACCCTGTGGGAAAAAAATCTTAGTAAAGGAAAAAGAGTACATTATTCTTGTAGGGATTTGCGTCATAATATTGCCTCGTTAAAAACTTTACTAGGAAAACCCAATGGGACAAAACCTAGGCTAAGGAAAAAAGAGTACAGTGCATTAAAATCTCCCCCTCATGAAAATATGATTTCTATCAAATATCTCTTAGCTGACGCATGCTAATTTTGTTGACTAACTTTTCAAATGTGATTGTAAGGAGTGCCTTTGTAAATAAATCTGCCAAGTTGTCAAATCGTATACTTAATGATGTTTAAGTAATATCCACATATAATAATTTATTTGTAGTACTCTCTTAGAATATTACTTGCGCTATGAATATAACTCGTTAAAAACCTTATTAGAAAACCCAGTGGGAAAAAACATATCTAAGGAAAAGAGTATATTTCATGCGCTATTTTTTCATTGCACAGATTGTCTCGTTAAAACCTTTGTCCAAGAAAACCCTGTGGGATAAAAACTTAACTAAGGAAAAAGAGTACAATCATATACTAATTCGCTCCCCCTGATGATGACAGATTTTAACACGGCGTATACTAATTGATGAAGCGATGCCGTTTAAATACCACATTAGGTAAAAACTTAATACATAAGTCTGTTAAATTGTCACTCAAGCGAATTTGATGGATATCTCTTCTGTAGCTTATATATATACAATAATTTGGGTGAAGTTTATGTCTACTTCGTTACCCTTAATATAACCACCTTTAATTTGTGCAATTCAAATTGCATTATTCTCAAAATACAATGGGAGTATCTTTTAGTGAGGTACTTCAGGACCATAAAAAATCTTTATAAAATTGCAGTACCACTATAAGTGAATACATAGCCAGTCTAAAATCTACCATCATAGAAACTAAGCAAATAACCAATATTTGCATATAGACCAATTTCAAATATGAATTATAATATTAATAGTATATTGAAGATAACTTTTTACACCACTCTAATATCTCTTTGTAGGTGCAAAGTTATACCTAATTAGGAATTTTTTTTTTCTTGTAAATGCAATATCAAGCCTGATGCAATTTGCAAGACACAAGAGTGCCATATAGCACTTATATATGGTACTTTAAGACCAAACAACTCTTTATTATCTTTTTTAGGTCTAAAAGGGTCTCTCTTCACTTCTAGTGAGCGGACCACCTATTAGTGTGGTTGAGAGAGAAGATTTATCCATGCAAAAATTGCTTAAATATCTTTTCCACATAAGCATACTGGTGTATTTAAATATCTTTTCCACATAAGCATACTGGTGTATTAGGACTCCTTAATAATCGGTCTGCAGGCCGATACAAAATTTCATTTCCTTTAAATTTTTCATTTCAAACTCACTTTTCAAACAAGTGTATATTTATTTGAGTTCATTAGGAGTCACATTGATATTGAAATCAACTTATACTGCAATAATAACATATACCATTCTATGGTCTTTTATGAATACAAATGGACATAGTGTATTATTCACATATCTTTCTTTCAATAAGAATTTACTCAAAATAATTATACCACATGTCCATATTGCTTTAATCCATACATAGATTTTTGTAATTTGATGAAATATATGTCATATGTTTAATGTGTATTCATTTATAATATACTTAGTCCTTCTGGGGCTCTTATTACTTTCATAAGGCGTACAATAAGCCTTTCATTAACTACCATATTAATTAAGTATCGGAACATGATCATTTCCATAATAAGAGAATTATTTTTCTCATAATCAATGATAGAACGAGTCTAGCTCTACTTTAATTGCCTCATTCCATGATGATCAATCATTTTTATGCTAATATTCAGTTATACTTATAGATTATAGATCCATATTTTCTCTTATCACAGCAAAAGCTATTGTTGAGGCAAATTCATCGTCAACGATAATTAAATTTCTATCAACTCTTTCTTATATCACAAAATAATTGAGATCTCATAGTTTTCATTTTATATGATCATCAACTGTAGAAGTCACATCTGGAGGATCTAACTGTTCCGTTGTCTCAGTTTGTGTCTCATAATTAGCTATAGCTTTTTGACTGAGATCTTCCTCTTCAGGAGGTTTCTCTTCAGGAGATTTTATGAGTGGCGCTGCTTTTCTTTTCCGCGGATTTTTATCTTTAGTTCTAATTTACTATCCACGCTTCTGGCGTGTAGTGAGATTGATTGATTTTCTATTTGCAATTGGAATCACAACCTTGCTAGGGTATTAGCAGCTGTAATTTGAGACTTTGTCACTCTTTTAGCATCTATAAATGCATTTGGCAGTTAAGTTGCAATTTGTTGCAACTGTATTATTTTGTGAACTTCTGGTTCACTCTAACTTGTACATGGACCAAAATTATTTAAAGAGTTTTTCTTCTAATAAATTTCTCGACATTCTTTAGCACTGCAGGTGCTTTTCCTCCCCCTAATGTCGAAAAATATGCCTCATCAAAACAAATTCATAGTCTCTTTTGTGGACCCATTATCACACATTGAGATAGATTTAATATATTCATGGCACAGAAAAAATTTATGACTCATGTCCTTATACAAGTTTCAAGGGAGAGTATATATGATGTACATAATGGCATTCATGCCAAACTTTCAAGGTTTAATTATTGAACTATAAGTTCAATGCTTGAACTGCAGGTTCAACGCAATATATTATGCATGTATACTAGGGATAAAACAGTAATTAAATAACTCATTATAATACACAACTTATAAAATCCTTGCAAATTACTCCTTCAAGGAGTTTACATAAAATCATCAATATTGAATTGAGTTGTGTCCTCTATATGGGTGGTTCCTCTTTCAAAATCTCATGATTTACCAAATGATTTATAGTATTCACTTCAGGGAATACAGTTGTACTAATGGGCATTATTTGATGATTTCTCATTAGAAATTATTCTTTTAGAATTCTCATTATATACCAAATGATTTATAGTATTCACTTCAGGGAATACAGTTGTACTAGTGAGCATTGTTTGATAATTTCTTATTAACAATTATTCTTTGCAACCACTGAAAAAATAATATTTGTAAATTTTCACTTTTTATATTGCTACTACAGGAGCATGTAACTTTATTACAGCACAATTTCAGCTGTGAAGTAATTTTAAATATGGTTAAATTATATTCTCAAATAGACTTCAAGTATTGTAGGTGTAGGGTTTAACCAATCATATTGAGTTTATGGTAGTACCACATATTTCAAGTGATTATATCTATCTTTAAAACTCTTATAGAAAATATAAAAATCATTAATAGTAAGATATTCAACCTTTAAATCCTCACTTAAATGAGGTTTAAGTAGATAATAGCTTTTACTTTTGCTAGCATCTAAATGCATTTCATTATCAACAACTCATGTCAAAAATTATTTCCATTGAATTCAAGAGCATATAAAAATTATTAACCAAACTTTAATTCACTATACTTCACTTTATTTAAATAACTTAATTTGCATATATTTAAAATATATCTAAATAGACCAATCAGAAAATAAATTAATATTAATTTTAATAAACATTAAATTCATAATTTATCATACCAATAAAAGGTAAACACTAATTATGCTTCTTTATACCAATATAAATCCAACAATGTATGCAATCCGAAAATAAATTCATCAATTCACAAATTAACAAAACCATGTTACTTATATAATTTATATTAATCTCATCTCACATTTAAATCTCTAATTGTTTTCATATCTAATACACATTAACATAAGTAAATTTAAAATATACATAATACTCATAACTTTCTTGTAGGCTATTCAACTAACAAATATATATATATATATGTATGAGACATGTATTATCCATAAAATAAATTTTGAGTTGAGATGCTAAGACCGAATGATATGTAATAATATATACACTAGTAGAATCAATCTCAATTTAATGAATCAAGTAAACCTATTAATATGAATGCAAGATCACCATTTTCCCATAAAGCAAGTTAATCAATCAATAAATAAATAATTTAAGGTCGGATTTTATGCCAAAAAAAAAATTATAAGTCATAACTTTAAAACTATGCATAAAATGTGTTGTTATAATTGATAACCAACTAAAAGTTGCAATTTGGTTGGTAAATCAAATAGGCCATACCTATCATTCCAATACATATAAACAACAATGAAGCACCCAAAACAGAAAAATCAAAGCAAAAATGTTTACCTTAATATTATGGCCATACGCAGATATTTTATTGATATCCAATTTATTCAATGTGTGTAGCTTAAATCAAATTTATTAGTTATTCAGGAACATAAAATATCAATTTTTCAAGGATGTCTATTTTATTTATTTGATTACTCGAATGAGTGATACTAGTATAAATAATTCTTATTCATGATGTCGAGGCCCATCAATTAACATTGTCTAATATAAAATCATAATAAAATCAGTCTTTTAAAGACTTGTAGACAATGCATTTAGTTCTTCAGGAACATTTAATGATTCTTTAATGAATTTGTTTACTTTAATTAGTTTTTCAGGAACTATATAGAATATCAATTCTTCAGGAACTGTAGAGCATATCAGTTTTTCAAAAACTGTAGAGAATACCAATTCTTCAAGAACTATAGGGAATACCAATTTTTCAGGAACTGTAATTATTATTAGTTCTTCAGGAACTCATAGCTTAGTTATTTATTTAATTAGTTCTTCAGGAATTATAAATAATACTAGTTCTTCAGGAACTAGAATTTAAAATATAATACTAATTCTCTAGAAACTCATAGCTTAGTTATTTATTTAATTAGTTCTTTAGGAACTATAAATAATACTAGTTCTTCAGGAACTAGTATTTAAAATATAATGCTAGTTCTTCAGGAACTACAATTTAATTGATTA
The DNA here is from genome assembly GCA_947687605.1 of Reutealis trisperma. NCBI lineage: Eukaryota > Viridiplantae > Streptophyta > Magnoliopsida > Malpighiales > Euphorbiaceae > Reutealis > Reutealis trisperma. Next base: position 8,111,608 of record CANTUT010000003.1, read on the forward strand.
ATCATTAAATAGTATATCAAATTTTTATAAATCTAAAAAAAAATGATTTGAAATAAATGATTGTAAGAGAGAAGAAAAAAAATGATTTCTTCAAATTAATTAGCCCAATATGTTCAAATGATTTCTTAAAAAAAAAACGATTTAGTTTTTTTTTTCTTAAAAAAAAATATTTGATACATAAATATTAATAATAATAGTAATTAATTAGATAAAAATTGTTTATCATAAATCTTGAATTTTATTTCTTCAAATTTTTCGCCTTAGCTGGGTTGTAGCAAACCACAAGCTATTCAAAATTATGAACAATATTATAGAACGATTCGTGCTGATAACGTGTTATAAATAAAATGGAGAAGAACATGAACAAATAATATAGAGAAGAGAATAGTTTTTCTAGTTATTCCATTAAATAGTATTAAGCCCTTTATATAAAGTACAGAAGAGAAAGAAATAGGAAGCTTTTCCAATCAGGAAAATACAAGAAATAGGAAGTTTTTCCAATAAGGAAAATACAATCAATACTAATATGGAAACTAGAATATTCATGTATATGGAAAGACATCAATCAAATCTTATAATATATCATAACAAAATTAGAATTCTAACTCTTTCATAATAGTATTTCATTAATGACTCGAAAGCTATTTCAATATGTAAAATTAATTAATTTACTTTTATTAAATTCTACCTAATAAGGTAAAATTTGCAAACAAATTTAAAGTTAGTAAGACCATTCCAAGTTGGGCATTTTGGCATTGGGTTTTATTCTAACCTAGCGTAAAAAAAACACATTAAATTAGTGTGGTACTGTTACAATACCAATTTATTTTTTATTTTTTAAATTACAAAAGAAGAATAAAAATTACAAAAAGAATATATATGAAATATTATTTTTAGTGTTAAAAATGAAATTAATAATTAAAAATAAATATACTGTAATTATATCATTTTAATGTAAAAATTACTATATTTTAGTATTTTGGATCACATATGGCTTAAAGAGGTATAAACTACTAAAACTAATATTTTAAATATAAACTTATAAAATTACATATTTCAATGAATTTCATAATTAATCAAATTTAAATTTTATTTAAAAATAATTTTTTCAATGAAATGAATTTGATATGAATTTATATCAAATAATATTTTTAAATAATTTTATTTTTTAAATATTACGAGTCAGCTAAATTTTTATTTAATAATACATGAAATGAAAGGTTTGAATATATAATACAAGAAATTAATGATTGAAATTTTTAATATATATTTTTAAATTCTCACACGAAATTAATAGCAAAAGATTAAAAGACTTTTTTTTTTTTTTTTTTTTTGATAATTAAGAAGATGAAATGCAAACAAAATAATAAAAGGAAAAAGAGGACTTGGAACTATTACTTGTAATTATTTCCACCACAATGTGCTATAATAATAATAATAATGAATTTAAAAAGGACATTAAAAAAAAAAAGGAAAAAGAGAAATCTACGCCCGCTAGAGATAGACCATGGTGACGAAAGGGCATTTATGTCCACAAATTGTTGAATTATAAACATTTTCGTAATTTCAAAAAAGGAAAACAGAGTATAGCTCAAAGCTCAATCATGGTCTGAAATCTGAATTCAACTGTTGTTTTTAAGGCACGACTATAAGCTTCCGTTTCCAAATAAAAGAAAAAGAAAAATCAGTTTTTCACTGTGGAATCTCAAATTCTACAGACAGAAAACGATAAAATCTGAATCAAATTCTTATCTTTCACCTTTGGATTTCCACTTTTCTATTATTCCAAGAAGGAAACAAAGCTTGTTGCGACTATTGTGAATTCCTAGCTATTTTCTGATCTAGTTTTTCTTGGCGCGGAATTCATTTCTCGGTAATTTCTATTTGAAGAAATGGCGAAGCGTGGATATAAGCTGCGTATCCTTTTTTTTTTTAAATGTAATAATGCTGAGCTCGAATTAGCTTCGATTTTGAAGCATTTGGTAAGATTATTAGGGTTGTACTGGTTTTTAAAATTGTATAGTAAGCTGCTTGTTTTGAAGGTTAGCGGCTGTTTTTTTGTTATCTAATTTGTAATTTCTGTCTTTATGTGCTTTTTTAAAAAAATATATGGTTTTTTTCCCTCTTTTTAACAATCTTGAAATGCTATGCTTGAATTTACTTGCCTACTTGTACCAGAAGATGTTTTATGCTAAGTCAAGAAGATAACTTTGGAATCCAGTGTTTTTTTTTTTTTGTTATATATAATTTTTTTTATGAATATTTACGCGTAATTCTTTGACTTGAAATGAAAATAGAGGAATTTGTGGCTCATTCAACCAATGTAAACTGCTTAAATATTGGTAAAAAGGCGTGTAGATTGTTTATCACAGGCGGTGATGATTACAAAGTCAATCTTTGGGCAATTGGAAAACCCACTTCTTTAATGGTTAGTTCATAAGTTTATCTCTTTATTTGTTTACTTCTCTTTCGACCTTTTTAAATTTATTGCTAATTTGGATGCTTCAACTTCTCTCATGTGGTTTTGGCACTTGTGTTATATTGCCAAGATTTATTTCTTGTTAAAAAGCAAATGTAATAAATGTAGTGAACTAGTAATTGTTTCAACTATGATCTACCTTTTTATTATTTGGTTCTAAAGAGTGCCAATTATTTAACCAGATCCCATATTTCTTTTACTGCATTCTGAAAGTAACCATTATATTCAATATCTTAATGCAATTTTGTAATTTAGTTGCAAAACTGTCATGGCATGAGGCATTCATTCTTGGGCCATATTACCATGGAACGAATAAGTTTATTTAATTATTGGCTTTCATGTGCAGAGCTTATGTGGTCATACAAGTCCTGTTGAATCTGTAGCTTTTGACACAGCAGAAGTGTTGGTTCTTGCTGGAGCTTCCACTGGGGTGCTAAAACTGTGGGATTTGGAAGATGCAAAATGTAAGTTGATTAATTTGATTGAGTTACACTTGGTTAATTAGAGTTCGAGCTATAGTTTGGAAAATCTGTTTTTCTGTACTGCACTTGAAAGTGAGAACTTTTACTTGTTAGACATAAAATTTGAGTCGTAATTTCTAAATTTTGTGTAAAATTTTGAGTGAAATTACCTATTGTATATCACTTCAGTAAGAGAATCAATAAATGCAATTCTCCTTTTGAAGGGTTATTACAAATAGTTTAGCTTGTATTGTAGCAGGAACAGCTGTAATGGAGTAAAATTCTAATATATCTGTTATTGTTTGTGAAGTGTAGTGGTTCGCACTCTTACTGGACACAGATCAAACTGCACTGCTGTTGAATTTCATCCATTTGGTGAGTTCTTTGCATCTGGTTCAGCAGACACAAATTTGAAGATCTGGGATATCAGAAAGAAGGGATGCATTCACACGTACAAGGGTCATACCCGAGGCATTAGTACTATAAGATTCACTCCTGATGGTCGCTGGGTGGTTTCTGGTGGATTTGATAATGTTGTAAAGGTATTAACTGATCTCACTGTCAATAACATGCATTAAATTTCATTTCCAACCCTTCACTTGGTTCCTCCATTATTGTAAAGCAGGTTTGGGATCTTACTGCTGGAAAGCTATTACATGACTTTAAGTTCCATGAAGGGCATATTAGATCCTTGGATTTCCATCCCCTTGAATTTCTATTGGCCACAGGTAAGAACTTGATTTCTATGCTGTCTAGTTGCAATGAATTCTGTTTTGCATTTTTGAATGTGAGTGATATTAGTTGTATGATGACCATAGGCTTCTTTCATTTTCTTCTTCTCTGTTAATATGTTGCTATGTTATTAGAGATTGTATATCTTCCGAAGTTTTTATACGTATTTACTCTATATCCTTAGGTTGAAGCTTGTTTTTGTACAATTAAATTAATATTTTTACTTTCTGTGTTCTTCACTTTCTCCAATAAGCATGTTTCAATCAATTTCTTGTAAAGATTCAACTAGAAAGTTGTTGTAACATGCAATTCACTTTTTCAGGTTCAGCAGACAAAACTGTGAAATTCTGGGATTTGGAAACTTTTGAATTGATCGGATCTGCTAGACCTGAGGTATCTGAGCATGCTTATATTGATCATTGAAACAGCAATATGCTCAGTTTTGTCTGTGAAGTGGTCACAATGATTGTTTTCTTGCCTGGAAAAGAAAAAAATAATTTATGTGTACTCCTGGATCCAATTTATTTTCTTGATTTTTCTTTTCCCTCGATTGATTGCATGATATCAATAATTTTATAACAATATTTGTCTTTTGCCTCAAGAAGCATGAGCATTGTACAATGTGGTCAATTTTCCATTTCTTTCTGGGTGCCAATTATTTAATATGCACTATGTAGTGTGAATGTTTGATACTCCTGTTTATATGGTAATAACTTATGGCTTATGGGCTTGTAATTTCTTTGCCTATGGCAAAAAATGCAGTGACTTTTGTGTTATATTTTCATCATTTTGTGCAGACGACTAAGTTGTATAAAGCTTTTGGGCATTTATTTCCTAACATTGTAAATGAATTTGTGCTCTATTGAGTCTCATGGTGCTTGTTCATAAGTTATGCGCAAGCACATGGATTGAGGTTCTTGTTCATGGAGTACAAAAGTGGCCTGTTTCCATCATCGATCTCTGTCGCAAGACCATGGCTTCGACAATGCCCTTACTGGCATTGTGCTGTCTCCATATTTCTTAAAATACTTCTGCTCTGTCATTGGAATTGAATGCACCTACTCACACATTTTTCGATGAACTTGATTTATAAAAAAGAAACAAGTTACTAGTTGGTGGGATCCTCGGATAAAGTTAAAGGGGATGGCGGTTTCACTCATACAGAACCCTGCAATCTTTCTATTCAAGAATTTACCTACCAGATAGGTTGAGGTCCCTGTCTTTACAATCGATGTTTTTGTTGTCTCAGTGCATGTGAATCATTTTGTGGTTGGTTTTACCCCATTCGCTATGCAACTGTTTTGTGAGTACTTTGTAGTGCTTGTGGTACACTGACTTGTGCTTGATTTCTTCCATCTCTTTCTCTTAGACTTTTGGCACCTATTAATATTATTTTCTGCATCTTTCTTGGGAACCCTATAAAGAGGAGCGTTAGGAAGTAGAAAGGGAAATTTTATATTCATTGTGTCGTTCTCATTAAAATTAAGAAGGGAAAAAGGGAAAGAAAATAAGAGGAAAAATTTTCCTTTTAGGTCCATCAAATTCTTCTGTGTAATACAGGTGACATGCTGAAAGAAAACTTATTTAAAGATTGTTACATGCTTATTTAAAGGAAGTTACATGCTGCTCTAAACATAATAAACATATCAAATTAATGGTTTTACATTTTAGTTTTTTAACCATATTTGCTAAATAAACAAATAAATAAAATCAAATAAAAATATATTTCCATTCGCTTCTTCTCTCCTCCTTTTTCCATTTGTATTCCCCCATTCTTCTCCCCCTTCAAAGGCAAACTGGCATAAAGTGCTAAAGTGTGGAATGGCATTGTTTAAGCAAATTGGGATGTGCAGCTAATCCTTTTGCCATCTGTTTCTTGATAGTTTTCAGTACTCAAGACTCTGGTATTACGCTAAGAAAATTATTTTGCTTTTCATGTTTTTGCCATATTCATAGTTTGGTAGGGCGCAAAGGCCTCAGTTGGAATTAACTGTCATCCGAGCAAATTTATGCATCATGTACCTGTTTAGCCCTTTCCCAATGCCTTTGTGTTCCTCACATTTTCAGCTTTCATTTGACGCTTCTTTGAATTTCCTGCTCTTCTTTTAATCAATTTTCTGTATTGATCATTAGTAACTTTAATTTATCTAAAATGCTCTGTTTCCACTTTCCAGGCTACTGGAGTACGTGCAATTACCTTCCATCCTGATGGAAGGACACTTTTTTGTGGATTAGATGATTGTCTGAAGGTTTGGATTGTTGTCATCATCAATCTTTGCATTTGAATCTATCATAGAACATAATTTAAGGATGATGCCTAAACTGCAGGTTTATTCTTGGGAGCCTGTAATTTGCCATGATGCTGTTGATATTGGGTGGTGCACACTCAGTGACCTCTGTATTAATGAAGGAAAACTTCTGGGCTGCTCATACTATCGAAATTCTGTGGCAGTTTGGGTAGCAGATATATCGGTACCCGCCATTTTCTGTTGATGAGTTCTTTTTTATCGTCCCTTCTCTAAATTTTGTAAATTATCTAAGTCGTACTTATTTTCTCCTTTTCACTTTCCTAGATTTTGAAACATTATAGTTTGATTTTCTTAGTCATCCAGTTAGCATTAATTGTGTCATTAATCTTTGCCTTATTCTGTTCAGCTTATTGAGCCATATGGAGCTGGCTTTGTACCCGAAGAAAGTGACTGCACAGACAAAAAATTTAATATTGCCAAAAGTAATTCTCCGGACAAATTAAGGAGCAGAGTGAGATCGACTTCAGATTTACGCTCAATGTCTCCTGATTATGAGATCAAAGAAATAAAGAACATATATGTGGACTGTAAGTTGTTAAGTTTGTAGTTCTATCAAATAAACCATCAATTCTTCCTAATAAATTTCCCCTTTTTTTTAACTATTTTATGCAAGTGCTTTATTGTCCGGATTCAAGAATTTGACCGGTTTTGTTCTGTCTAAATACAATAATGGTTTTAAAATCAGTGTTTGTAAGCTTTTCATTTGGTGTATGTAAGCTTTTCATTTGGTGTTTCCACTACTGACCTTAAAAAAAACATTTGAACATAAAATTTTGAGTAGAATTACAATAAGAAAACAGAAAGTGCAGATACACAAAATATTTGATCGGAAACTAATTTTTCATGGGATAGTTATGGTTTTTTCTATCATCATCTGTTGGTTTTTTTTTTTGATAAATCATGTCTTTTGTGATGGTGTATTCTGTTAGTGACTAGCAAGCACGTTAAAAGGGAGTTTTGGCTTGTGTGGGGGGAAAAAGGCCATTCGCCAAGGCCAACTCTATGTAGATTAAGTTTAACTATGTAACCTAACTGATTTTGTGAATTCAAACTGACTAGAACTGCAAAATTCAGATCCATCTTAGTTTGTGGGCCATGTACATGAATAGGAATTAGTGCAAGTTTGAAACTTGATACTGTATTTTTTTTTTGGGCATCATGCTGTGCTCATGGGCACCCAATGCATATGTAGCCTGCGCATTTATCTTCCATTTTGTTATGTCCTGGTTGTCTAATGTGTTTTTCCAACTTTCATGTAAAGCTACTGGTGGAAATCCTGTTTCTTCACAAAAAGGAAGTTCAACTTCACCAAAAAAGGTCCTTCCATTGCATGCAAAGGAAATAAGTAATCCAGCAACAGAGAAGAAAAGTCCCATGAAAGTAGTGAATGAAAAAGCAGGTGGAGAAGCATTTACTAAATCTTTTGTTGCACCCACAATTGTACCTCAGGATAGTCCTATAGAGAAGAACTCTAATTCTGGAAAGGAAACAGTCACTTTTTCAAGGACAAAGCCTGGCATGCTGCTCAGGCCAGCTCATATGCGGAGACCATCAAATATCAAGAATGACGTCGAGAAGCTGTCAGTAGCTCTTGAATATGAAAACAGCAATATATCAAGCGAGGAAGAGAGTGCAGTGCATCTGAAGTTCCAAAGTCTGAATGTATCAGAAGATAGGGCACGGAAATCCTGTGAGGAGAAAAGTTCTAATATCAAGTGTGTTGCAGAGAAGTTTGAAAAAAATTTATCCCTCGTGACACCCTCTATTCAGGAAAATTGTAAGATCTTATTTTATATAGTGCATCAGTTTTCATGATTCAGATTTTGTTTTATTTTCAAAATTCATTTTCTGATTACTTTTTTTTTTTTTTCCATTCAAACATTTCGTCTTCCCCAGATTTTTCCTTTTTAACTTGCATGAACCTTTTAGCCCTTGCTTGGACTTCAATGAGATCATCGAACCTTTTCCTAGAAGTTTCAGCTCAGTATCTGATTTCATATTTTCACTTCATCATGTCTGAGCACATTCACAGAAAGCATGGGCTGAGTTGCTGATAGATATTGTCAAATCATCTTTCTGTAGTTCTTGCTATATTTTACTCTGCTCCAGTTCCAATGTTTATGATCATATGGCCTTCTGTCCGTGTATTTTCATGCTAACCATGCTTTTTTCATTTTGTTTTTTTTTTTATTGGATATTCTGTGGCCAGCTTTTAAACTTTACCATTTTGTCCAATGATAGCAAGAAATGCAGTTTGCCAATGCTCTTAATAATGCCATTGCTTCTAGCTTGTGTTCTTTAAAGCCTCATCATCATCATTGTTTACCTTTCCAGTTGATAAAATCAGACTCTCTTTCTCATCCCTTAGAAATCCACTTGGACCAATGGGTTATGCACTGGGGCATAGCTTTCCTTCAATGACTGAGCATCTGATCCCCTGTTCCTTGTCCCTTAAAAGCTCTAATCTTAATTTTATCCCATGCATACTATTACCTTTTATCTCCTATTCTTCTTGTTGGGAGCTTCTGAATTTGGTTTCATCTCACTTAAGGTTTGTGGTATGTGTATTTACTAGCAGTAGTGATGATTGTTTTCTATTGTTTTCAGGTGATAAATCAATTGATCCTCCTGTTAAAATTGTCAATGGAGGTTTGTCAGTACTTACCAACTGTGCTATTTTCTAGAATAAACAGATTGCATTAAAATTTATAATGTTTTAAATTTTTGTATTCTTTTATTCTGGCAGTTGCTGTTGTAGCAGGCAGGACTCGCAGTCTGGTTGAGAGGTTTGAAAGACGAGAGAGATTTAACAATGAAGATCAATCAACAAATACAGTTTCTCAAACTGTACATGAAACAAATAGAATACCCACCATATCAAATAACCTCTCCCCTCCTGCTATACCTGAAGCGGATAGAAAACCTGTCACAACAAATAATATGTCCCCTCATGTTATACCTGAAACCAAAGAAACATCTATCACAGCAACTACTATGACTTCTCATGTTATGCCTGAAATGGATAGACAGATGACAGTAGCGACTGCTGTGACCCCTCAAGTAATGCGTGAAACCAAAAAAACACCCAACAGGGCAACTAATATGCTCTCTCGTGTTATGCCTGAAATAGATAGAACGATGACGACAACTGCTGCTGTGACTCCTCGAGTAATACTTGAAACCAAAAGAACACCAAACAGAGTGACTAATATACTCTCTCGTGTTACGCCTGAAATGGATAGAACTCCTGCTATGGCTCGTTTTGTACCTGAAATGGATAGAACAACTGTAACAGCAACTAACATGACCCCTCGTGTTATTCCTGAAACAGATAGATCACCTTCCCCAGCAACTACTATGACCTCATGCGTTGTACATGAAATGGATAGAACACCTCCCATGCTGGTACGATGTTTTGCCCCCTTTGAAAGATCTTGTATGGTCTAAACATAGGCAAACATGGCATCTCTAATGGGTTTAAAATTTTATTTTCTGAATAACATAGGCCCCAGTTGAAACATGATAAAATCTCTGGGGTGAACTTAAATGTAACGAGCAAAACTTTCTAGTTGGATCAATTGAACGAGTTACATGGATTAGATATAGAAAGTTGCTAAATATTGTCCATATCTAGAGTCTGGACTTTGTTGCCATAGACATCACCACTGACTGTTTGAACTAGAACTTCAGTGATTTTCTTTCCTTCTGAAACCTCGTAAGTACTAGTCTTTGATGGCTTAAACTCTCTTATTCCTTTTACCTGTGTATTGGCATTGAAACAGTCATTGGTTAATTGGTTGTGATATCTAATTATCTAATGAAAGTGTGAAATCTTACTTTTTGTTACAAAAATTATTTTTCTTATAGGAGAACCCATTTCTGAAATCTGTAGCTTATCATCAGAATTAATTTTACGAATTTGCATGAGCCTCTGTTTTCACCTTTGATCGACCAAACTCACTTAGTTCTTCTCTTTTGATAATGATAGGAGGAGCCTCAGATTTCTGGAAGGGACTCGATTTCTTCTAATTATAGAGATATTAGTGAAGATTTGATGCAAACTCATGATGTCTTCTTAAGTACCCTAAAATCCCGCTTGACAAAGTTACAGGTAAATTATGCCAGTTTCTGATATTGATATTTTTTTTTAAAAAAATGCTACATTGCTTAATAATTTTTTCTTGCAATTTGAGATGGATGAGGTTTTCTTTCTCAATTAAAAGTGACCTCTAGAAGCCAGTCATGTTGACTTTTCCAGAGATTTGTTTGACAATGTAGAATTTATGATAAATAGCAGTATTGTAAACTTCATTTCTTTATCTATATTTTGGTACTTCGATTGCATTTTGAAGTATTTCATCGATGATTCTTCTTCTCTCCTCTTGGGTGAAAATCACGAAGATACTATTTCTGGTGTCATTCTGCAGGTAGTTCGACATTTTTGGGAACGGAATGACGTTAAGGGTGCTATCAATGCCTTGAGGAAACTGCCAGATCATTCTGTGGGTATTTATGAGAATGGTTCATGTCTGTTGCTTATTCTGTTTTTTATTATTGTGACCTGTACCAGTGGTTTATCTTTTATCTTTGGTATTTTCTGATAATATTTAAATCCTGCTGCAGGTGCAAGCAGATGTAATCAGTTGTCTTATGGAGAAAATGGAAATTCTCACCCTAGACCTATTTTCTTGCTTGCTTCCTGTGCTTGTGGGCTTACTGGATAGCAAGATGGAAAGGTAAATTGTGGGCTTATTAGGTAGCAACATAAACCCTGGAATGTTGCACCATCTTACTGCCTCCCTTACCAAATATCAGCCATGACCATGTAACTAATTGATGTTACCCCAAACTAGTACTGATCGTTGGAATGTTTAAAGTTGTGTTAGCATACTTTCATCATGGATGTGAAATGTTGATTACAAATAGGCTTAGTAACATAATACAGTAAATTCCATTTGTCACGTTGAAGCTCCCTTTAGTTTATTGGCCTATGGGGCACAAGTTTCATTTTGCTGGTATTCATAACTTATGACATTGAGGCCCATAGCTCTCTACTAAAAGAAACACAATCATCGAATTTGTTCAAGAATTGCATCTTGTACCTAAGACACTGAGATCAGACTGCCAAACCTTGAACCATTCTCATTTCTGGGCATATAATGCATCGATAGGCATTTGTTTCCAAGTGGCATTCCATTTAGAAGTAAAAATGAGAAACTTTCGGAGGTTTTAACTTGCATTGCCAATGTACAGGCACACTAGTGTCTCACTGGAGATGCTACTGAAGCTTGTAGCAGTTTTTGGTCAAGTAATCCGTTCAACTGTTTCGGCTCCTCCAGCTGTTGGTGTTGATCTTCATGCAGAGCAAAGGTTCTATTAACCAACAATTCTTAATGTTTCCTAAATGATATGGATTAAGCCAAGTTATTGTTTTGCTACTTACATTGATAATTTGAATGCAGGTTACAATGCTGCAATCAGTGCTTTGTCCAGCTGCAAAAAATCCAGCAAATTCTTCCTACACTCATTAGGTAAGCAGCACTCTTTAGTCTTCTCTTCTTCTTTTTCTGGCTATGATTCCTGTACACTAAAACCAGTAATTTTACCTTCATGCTGAAGTGTTGCGCAATCCTGTTGACTAAATGCTAGCAGTTAAAGTGGATGTCCTCATAAAAATTCTTGCTTCTTCCTTCTCAATATATAATATTATATAATGTAGCATGCTTTTCAGGGGCATGCAACATGTCACTTTCTTTAGTTGTTATTTGTCAGTCTGCAACTTTTCCTCACCACTATGGCACTTTGAAAAAGAGCATTTACTGCTTTTTACTCTACTCTGGATGCCAGTTTTTAATGTTATTTGAAAGTCCAATGCTTTTCCTTGTTGCGAACATGACAACTAAGAATCAGAATGTTTGCTGTAAATTTTGTTTCAGGAAAGGGGGATTAGTGGCAAAATCTGCTCTGGAATTGAATCTAGTCCTCCAGCAATCCTAGCTGATACTGCTCTGGTCAGAGTAGTATTGAAGGATCCTGAAGAAGCAGAAAATGCTGTTTATCTAAAGCCAATTTCTGCTGCGAGCGTGAGAGTAGCTTGGCTGATACCCTAACAGGAATATATGCAATGCTATGCAACTTTCACATGAGATTTTGTGCATTTCACAATTTTGTCTTGCTGCTTCATATTTTTTGCTGTCCATGTCGGCCTTTATTTAGCAGCGGAGTTCTACACCTTAGCACTCTTATGAGGCAAATCTTTAGAGCAGTACCTTTACAGGCCACTATCGTTGTGTGATGATGGAAAGCAGTCATCTTTCATACAATGCGGTGCCTCCTTCCGGCAGTAACTAGAAGATTTTCACTGTAAGTCTTTTTTTTAAATATTCAAATGAATGTAATTATGTGGCAATTCTTATGTATACTACACTCATCAATATTCAATGAAATGCATAGATTTCTTCCAAGACTGATCTCCAAATTCCTTGTTTTGGTTGGCCAGTATCTAATCCTATTGGGGAATTCAGGTTTATTTAACTTGACTTTTGCTATATCTACTCTCTGCTTTTAGTATCTTTAGAGAAAGTGCTAAGCAAAAGCTGTGGATAAACGGAGAATCTCATGCGCTGGGGATGCCTTTTCATTTAATTGATTAGGATAGCTTGTTTACATGGTTAGATTTAATTGATTAGGACTAGCTTGTTTGCATGCACTGGGGATGCCTTTTCACTTGTTGATTAGAATAGCTTGTTTACATGGTTAGATTTCTATAAAAAAAAAAGTTTCAGTTTTAAGGTTGGAAAACAGTTTGGTTTGCATATTAAGTGGTCCCATCAATATACTAATAGACTTTTTTTTTTGTGCCAAATCAATAGGCTAATAGACTAATAAACAATAGAAACTAGTAGAAGATTCATCTTTATGGCTGCCACAATCATAATAAAGTCACAATGGGCCAATGCATGGAGGCCATACATGATGTGGCATGCAAAATGTCATGTGGCAATCCACTCTTTTCCTCCACTTAATTATTCCTTTTTTTTTTTTCTTTTTTTTTTTTCTTGAAAGGCATTTAATTATTCCTTGTTTGTTCATAAAATCATAATAATGGAAAAAAGTTTTAGCTTTTGTCCAATTCCACATCCCATACATTCCTGCCATGTGATACGCATACATGATACACCGTCCACGTCCCCTGGCTGGACCAACCCTTTTATCAGGCCAATCATATATCACCTTATCTTTTCCTTGGAACTAAACCCTTTTTTCATTTTTCTTTTTTTAGATGAAAAATGTTAATAATTAATCTCATATTAAAAAAATATACTAAAAATATGCGAAAATATAATGATTTAGATTTAACTACGTAATTAATTAAATTTAGTCTTTTAGCAATAGTTGATTCAAAATCTATACTCATTAAAGTTATTTTTACCATTTTAATTCAAATTCTATTAAAAAATAGTACTTCACACACATTTTCACATCATTCTGTTTTTCTATATTCCAATTAATATATATATATATATAATTTTTTTATCATTTTTAGTTGATTTATGTATAATAAACTTTATCTATATATATTTTTATTTATTAATATTTAAATTAATAAAAATAATATTTAAATTTAATAAAATAATAACAATATGTTAAAATAATTTAAGAAAATAAAAGTTAAATAAAAAAATATAATTATCCGCACAATGTATAGGTTCACAACTACTATATATTATATTATTATCAATCTACAAATAATAGTTTACAATTTTTAAAATACTAAAAATAATAATGTATGTTTCTTCTTGATAATATATTTTTCTTCTTGAGCTAAAATTATTATTATGTTTTCAAATATGTTTTTTAGCATTCTTATTATTAATTATTATATTATTAATAGTGAACACTATTAATAGAGATAATAAAAATAAAATAATAAAAGAAATATAAATTTTTAATATTTGTGTCAAAATAAAAATGGATTATTATTTGTAAATGAGAAAGTATTAACATTAATAACGTTAAAACTATTTTCTTTCATTTTATATTTTTTTATTCCATGCCTTCTTTAATTTGTAGAATTCATTAAAATTAAAATATATTCTAAAATTAACATACAAAATAAACAGACATTTTATAAATTAATTGATGTGTGTTTTTCTTTTTCTTTGCAGAAGTCGATCTTCGGGACAAAAACGACCATTTGAAAAATGAGATGGAAAAAAAAAAATCAAAGAATTGAAGTTTTCCAAGTCAATGACTGCTTTTTAAAGTAAAATGTTTATTGGTGGCAAAGGGGAAAATTCTATATTGATATTTAATTTGATGTGCAATGACTCTTTTAAACTAAACTCTACCAAGTCAAGATGATCAATTTCACAACTTCTCCTTAATAAACACGTTATGAAAGTTGCCAAGAATGTTCATTGCACATTTCTGCTTTCTACAACTACAATTTGATAAAGATTTAAAGTTTAATTCATTTTAATTTCCAAGTCAATTTTAATATTGCTAAATCAGAAGCTATTGAATTAAAAATTCATTGATTATAAACTATTATAAATATATTACTAAATAAAAAGCAATTGAACTAAAGACTTATTGATTATAAATTATAATAAATTTTTAATTTTTAATTATGGATGATGATTTAGTGAATTTCACCTGCATTATGGTCTTTATTATAATCTAAAAAAAAAAATTTAAATAATTTCAAATTTAGAGTTTTTGACTAATAAAATACTTTTTGTAGATTTTGTGGCAATTGTTAGAAATCATTTCAATAATGAACTAATAATGCCATTTGGCTAATTATGTAGTTGTGTAATATATAAATAAAAAATAATAATGAATTAATTATTAGAGAATCTAAAAATTGAATAAATTAATTAAATTATGTAAAAAAAAATGGAATGATGAAAACAATGCTCCACGGCAAAAACTGTTCACTTGGGGTAAAAAAAAGTAAAGGAAAATGAGAGATGCCGCCAAGGTAAAAAGTTTTCACTTGGGTGAAAGTCAATGAAGATAAGAATTCAAAAGCAGAATAAGCATAGCGGAGATGGATAATAAAGGGACAGAGACAAGTGTGGAAAAAACATCGAGGGCACTTAATGCATATAAAAATAATATATTTTTTATTTATATTCTGTAATTAATGATTAATTGATTAATGAAATTTAAATTTATTTAAAAAAATAAATTTTATTAATAATTATGAAAATTAATTTCTATAATAAAAAAATATTATATTATTTTTTATATGCACTGGACACATCCAATAATATGATATAAATATTAACAAGGAGCAAAATCAATTTAAGCAAACCAACAGCGGCTGCGGGCTCGCTATTAGAATTCCGATTTGGTTATTCCATCGTTTTACTTTATTAAATTTTGTATCCTTCATTGGACTTTACCAAATGATGATTGAGAAATATTGCAATGCAAAAACTACCGGAATTTCAATGTAATTTTTATTTAATAAAATCCAGCTTTATTTTTCGATAATTTCTCTTAATGTATTTTAACCAGTGTTATTAAAATGAGACTAGACTAAACCGATTAAACTAAAAACTGACCATTAGTTCGATTCAAAATTTTAAAATGGATCTGGATAAAATGACGTCATTTTAATATAAAAATTAAAAATTAAAAAAAAAATATTAATAGGACAATTGAACCAAACTAATTAGACCATGAACCGATAAAAAAAATCGATTTAATTTTAAAAACATTAGTTACATGCACTAATATAACTCATTTTTGTGGAGATTGCTTAAAAATTAAATTTAACTTTATTTACAAATCAAACGGGCTCGAGGTGTATTACCATCAAATTTGAATCTATAAATACAATTTTCTCATAATAATAATAATTATAATTTTATAAAAAAAATTCATCAAATGTGTTTAGATCACTTGCTAAAATTAAATAACATACTCCATTTATTCTAAAAAAATGGCCATTAAAAAGTTAATTTTGTTCATAAATAAGTGGCCATTTAACAACCCAATAAAAAAATGATAAAATGACTAATTTACCCTTCTATTTTCCAAGTATGAAAGATGTTTTCCTAATTTATACTACAATTAATATGAATTTTTTTGACAACTTATGATAAAATTATTACTACCTTAAAAATAATGATTTTTTCTTAATGGCCACTTTTTTCAGAATAGAGAGAGTATAAATTTAAAAATAATTTTTTGTTACAGTAATAATCATTTATTTCCTCTATTCTGAGAAAAATGATCATTAAGAAAAAATCAAAATTTTCAATGTAGTAATAATTTTATCAAAAATTTTCAAAAAAATCCTTATTAATTATAGTATAAATTAGAAAAATATTTCTCATACTTGAAAAATAAAAAGGTAAATTAGCTATTTTACTTTTTTTTATTGAGTTACTAAATGGCCACTTATTTATGAACAAAATTAACTTTTTTAATGGCCACTTTTTTCAGAATGGATGGAGTATTAATTAATTTAAGGTGTCATTTGGATTTAAAAATTTTTAAATTTATGGATTTAATAAAATTCATAGATTTTAAATCCATGAATTGTGAAATCCATAGATTTTAAAAATTCCACAATTTGAATTAAATATAAAATCAATAAATTGTTAGAAACAATCTTAAAATAAAAAAAAAATTATCACAATTCCCATACATAAAAAAGGTAGATTTTAAACTTTCTTAACTAAGAGGTGGGAAATTAAAATTTTCAAAAATAAAAAAATTTAGAACGTGAGAAATTTTTCAAAATATATGAATTTTGACCTTTTTTTAGATTGCCAAACAGTAAATTTAGCTTAAATATGTACATTTTATAAAATTTATCATTTGAAATCTTTCGTACCAAATGAGATCTAAATATACCTTTTACCTATAGTTATTTAATTCAGTATGATCTAATTGGTTGAGCCAAAAAATGAAAATCAATCTACAAGTTGAACTGATTAGATTAGTCAATTAATTAGATTAAATACGAAGAATTAAATAATAATTTGTCATAATAATAATAGACGCAGTGTTTTTCAAAAAAATTAACAAAAATAAAAATGGAGAGAAATGAGAAAGGGGAGGGGGCAAAAATGTAAATTTAAAGAATAAAGTGGAAACACGAGCGAAGATAAAGGCCATCCAGTGTAATGAGAGAGAAAACAGAACCCGAATAAGTTTTTTTAATTTTTTTGTTGTTGTCAAAAAAAAAAAAGGGAGGAACAAATTCTTAAATTTGGTAGAAGAGCCATATCCATGTTTTTCTCATTTAACAACATTCCCATATCTCTCTTTGTGTTTAGAGACTTAAACATAAAATCTCTCTCCATTCCTTCGTTTTTCTCTTCTTCTTCCTTTTCTTTTTCTTTTTTTTTTTGTTAAAATGTTCTCTCTCCACCAAGAAGAAGAAGAATCTGTCAACCCCTTGTCTCACGCCATTATATTGCAATTTCTATCTCTCTTTTTTTTTTTTTTTTAAATCCTACCCAAAAAATAATTAAATAAATAAAATCTATATAATTTTTTTAAAAATATATATATAAAGAAAACCACCCTTCTTTCCCGTCAAAACCGCCTTTCTCTTCTTCTCAATACCCAGAAGGCGGTTTTTCGTTCTATACTCTGTCCGCTGCCATTCGGGTCCGGTCGAGGAGTCGTCCTTTGTTCAATACGTTTATTGTAATATTATTTCTTTATTCTCTTCCGATTTAGGCGGCGTTGTCTAAAGTGAGCCAGGGGTGCGTAGGATCAAGAGGAGAAAAAAGGTGGTGATCTTAGTGAAAGATTGATCGTGGGCGTACACGTGGACGGTTATATATGAGTATGGTTGTGGTGACACAAAAGTGGGGCACATGGGAAGAATTGTTGTTGGGTGGGGCCGTTCTCCGTTACGGTACCCGAGATTGGGGTTTGGTCGCCGCCGAGCTTCGAGCCCGAATCGTTTGCCCGTACACTTTCACACCGGAGGTTATTTATTTAATTCAATTTTAAAGAAATTAAAAAATTGATTACTCGTTAATTTTGTTGATTAATTAATAATTATGCTTTTAATTATATTTTACCGTTGGTTTTATATAATTGTTAGAGCATGAAATGTCCAAATTACCCTCCCATTAGTAAGTAATTATTTAATGGACAAAAACATAGTAACTTGTCTTTGGTTGTAAACAAACATTACAGTGATTTTCGCATATAATATTATAATAATAATAATAAATAATAGAAACCATGCATTGACTTTGACTTGTGTTTTGATCTCTATATTCTGAATGACTTGCAACCTAAGTTAGAAATTCTTTAATTACAAACTATTAATATAATAATCACTGTTGCTCACATGAAATGTCATGTGAGCTTATTCATGGGGGACTCTTTAGAATAAGGTTTTGGTATAGTGGTAAGACCAGTTCCAGGCCTAAGACCTAGGAGGTCTCAGGTTTGATTGTTTGACCTGATTGGCACTAGAAAGGTGTCTTCTTTAATGGAGAAGGTGGCTGGCATTAACACATGTTATATAATCAGTTTACCAAGATATAAGGCCATTAATTTCATAGCATTTTAAATGCTCAATCATTTTTTAAGTTCGAACTGATTGATAATGAAAATACTTATGAACAAATAATGATTATAACTGCTTGGGCTGATAATTATGAACATAGTTGAATTTTGGAGATGTTGAATTTATTGAAAAATCATGGATAATATGTACCTAATAATTGTTTATCCCATGTGCCTTCATGGTTGATTTTTTTTTTTTTCTTTTAACATAGGAAAACCCTTCATAATTGATTTTTTATTGTAGTAGAATTGGGTAGTGGAATTTACTATTAGCAAGAATTAAATTATGGTGTCTACTCTTAAAGTGATCCTAAACTTCTTTTTTTTTTTTGCCAAATTAAGTGATCTTAACTTACTGCCAGGTTAAGAAACCAATTTCATCAATAGAGCTTGTCATATGCTCATTCAAATTTATCAGTAACTTGAACTCTCTGTTTTTTATTGGCATGTAAAATTTAGTGGTGATTTGACTATTTTCTTATGTAATGCTATATATCTATAATGCATATTGGCATACTCAGTATACTCAAAACACTATTTCAACTACAGGTATGTAAAGCCAAGTATGAGGACTTGCAACAGCGTTATTCTGGATGCACGTAAGTATGCCTTTTTTTTGCAATTTATATGAATGTTGAACTTGTTGCTTTACTAGGGTTCTGAAATATAATTCCATGTTTAAATTCCTAAATCAAATGGCTTATTAATTACTTCATATTATATATTCCTTAGAGCTTTATTTGAAGAGCTGCGAAAGCAGCGAATGGCAGAGTTAAGGCGAGCTTTAGAAATTTCTGAAGACTCTATTGGGTCAGTAAGCTGTCATTGTGCAATCTAGAATTTTTTTTTTTTTTTTTTTTTTTTTTTTTTAACATGGAAATCAAAATGCTATGTTAAGATCAAAATTCATTCAACATTATTCATGATGTCGAGCTCATTTAAGTTATACTTATGATTAGATTTTCACTTCCTCTTCCTATTCTGAAAATTGTTGGATTCCTAAGGGAACCTTGCAGCAAGCATTTTGCATTGTTCTTATAGTTTGCTCGTTTGGTCTATTTCAGGTCACTGGAATCAAAGCTTGAAATTCTCAAGGCTGATAGAAGAAATGACAGCAATATTGGTTATGACTCCAGTCAGACTGAATCACTTGTACCGTTTCAGAAATCTGATGGAGTTGAATCTTCTATTAAAGAGGCATCAAAAGATGGACTATCAGCTGGGAGTTTCACTCAGGAAACCAGGGCAAATTGGTCACCTGATTGTCAGGTTCCAGCGTCTGTGTCAGTTGAAGAAATTGAGACTAAGCCTGAAGTATCAGTTTTTCCTAAACAAGAGAAAGTTTCGAGCATAGGGAATCTGGCAGAGACCTTTTGTATGGGGAAGGGAGCGAGTATCAGGAGGAGGAGAGGGAAGAGAAAGAGGAAGGACTGTAGTAAGGATGTGAAGGAAGGGAGTGTTGGAGAAAGCGAATTTTGGGTATCAACTGATGTTTTATCAGCTGCACGATGTAAAGAGAATTCAACCAGCAGTTCTGGTCAAACTGGCAGATGTTTTGGTACTGAAGATAAAACTAGAGATTCAAGCAAGGATGGAGTCCCTGATCTCATTGGAATTTTCGATTCTATTGCAGAGAATAAATGTGCCACAGTCTTTCGTCGCCGGCTTGATAGCCAGGTATTGATGCTACTCTATTGCGAATTTAGCTTGTCATTTTTATTATAGATAGGTTCTTATGTAAGCAAACTGTTTTGGCCTGATTATTTGAGCAAGTCTATACAATTGATGATGGATTTATGTTTAACATGGCTGTTTTAAGCCTACTTGATGGCAGCTGGAAATTTTTTTATCGGATGTGAATAAAAATAGTTCAGCTGGAAATTATTTTATCAGATGGAAATTATGTACTGGAATGATTTTTTTTTTTTTTTTTTTTTTTTGCTACAGAAGAAGGCTTTGCTAATGTATTGAATCAACTAACTTTTGCTGTTTTTAATTTTCTTTTACAGAAGAGAGGAAGATACAAAAAAATGATACTGCGGCATATGGATTTTGATACATTAAGATCAAGAATTGCCAGTCACTCTATCACATCAATTAAAGAAGTGTTCAGAGATCTCCTGCTGCTTGCTAACAATGCCCTAGTCTTTTATTCCAAAACTACTCGCGAATACAAGTCTGCTCTACTCCTCAGAGACATTGTCACAAAGAGTTTGCGGCAGCATTTGAAATACTATATCAGCAAGACTACTATTACCCTTCTCTCAACCACACCACCAATGCTTCAGCATCCTGGGAAACCCCGCAGCGCTCGGTCTGTTAACCGAAAATTGTTAGGAAAGGTTTCCAAAGCTGGGAATGACGTTGGAAAAACTCCAAACACTACTAAAAAAACAAATAATGTTCATTCTCCTCCTTCAGCAGAGTCTTTAACTGTGACAAAGAAAGGATCTGGGCGACCAAGAAAAGCAGGTCATGGAAGTACTGCCCGACAACCTGAAAATACAGCGAAAGGAAGAAAGAGAACTCGGGCTAGGTGACCATGTTGTACATTGTTTCATCTATTAAAATCTTGAAACTCAGTTTTACTCCAAGGTTCTCAATTTAGCATATGTATTCTAGGATGTTTCCATGTACAAAATTCTCCCTTTCTGTTGAATCTAACTGCTGTATGATAGCATTGTAACCCTCACAACAATTAGAGAGAAACAACACTTCCCCAGTAACCCCTTCTTTCACTATTCTCATGCCTATCCAAACGTTTCAACCTTTTTGGAAGGGAAAAGAGAAAAAAAATTAAAAAAAAAAAAAAAGGTTGAAGTCAAAGCATATCTTTGGACACTGTAGGTTTTATGTGATTTGATGCATTTTTTTCCCAATAAATAGTTATATATCAAAAGGGCATCAAGCTTAAAACAGTACACAACATAAATATAAATATAATTAATGCGTAGCTTAGACTTGTACACGTGGACTTGAAGTCCAAAAATACAATACTCACTGAAGGGATTTTTACATAGGGCTTGAAGCACAAACGACTAGTCCAAAGGCCAATTAAAGAATTACAACCTGATCTAACTCCTTTATTCTAGAGGCTTTTGCTGCCTCTAAAGATAGTCCCACTATTGCTGAAACCCAAGCCAGAGGGAGGAAATGTATATAGTGAGTAGAA
This sequence comes from Reutealis trisperma, assembly GCA_947687605.1. NCBI lineage: Eukaryota > Viridiplantae > Streptophyta > Magnoliopsida > Malpighiales > Euphorbiaceae > Reutealis > Reutealis trisperma. The sequence continues at coordinate 8,133,316 of CANTUT010000003.1, forward strand.
AACTAATATATCATGCACTAAAAGACTTGAAAAATCTACTTTGCTGAACAAACACGAAGAAAATGGGCTAAAAGAGATCTATATCCATTCGCTCTAAATGGATATGTGTACATTAGCTCATCAAATTATCTGGGTGACCCAGATAAGATAAAAACTATGAAGCTCCGCAGTTGACTTGAAGACCATCTTCTACACCCACCCCACAAACTTCCAAAAGAAAAACTTTTAGGCTTCAAAATGAAGATGGTGACTAAATGAGCACATCTTTAAGAGCCACCAACACATAAGACAATACATCCACCAAAACAAAACAAAAGCAACAGATAAAGACAGTAGAACAAAAAGATCCTAAGACCTTGGACATAAATTTATTATCATACAAAGAAGATCAAAGAAAAATAGCAGAAAATGAAAAAAAAAATGATACTCCCACTAATGGCTAAAGCCACTAACAATTTCCTTAACTAGAAACCCTAAGCTAGGAAACAAGCTTTATCAATGGTCAATTTTTACTTGTTATCTCAACTTTGTAGTCTTTTTTTAATGGATGGTGGAAAGAGCAATCCTGCATTTGTCGCCCATCACCGTGAGTATGGGATAATAGAGAATTATTTTAAGGGTAAAATAAGATTTAGTCCTGAGATTTGGTCAAGTTAAATTTTATTTCTGCATTTCGAGGAAGTCACTCTTTAGTTTTTGATATTTCATTTCTTAATAACTATTAGTCTTTCTGTCTATTTCTCTGTAAAAAATTTAAAATAAAAGAATAACATTATGTTATATATTCAATATGTCAAAAATTTTACTAATATTCATTTACAATTATATAATTTAAATAATTCATATATTTATATATTACTTTTTTTTTTGTATAAGTTATTTTTTTGCATAAGTATAAAATATGAACAAATTTAGTATTAAAATAATCTTTTTTTTTTTTGAAACTAGTACCAAACTAATATTATAACTTAAAAATAATATAAAATAAATGCGTATACTTAAAAATAGTAACATTATTTTATACATATACGCATGTCCAATAACTAATAATCTAAAGAAAAATGACAATGAGAAAAAAATAATGATATAAATTTAAAAATACAAAAATGAAATTTATAAAAAATAAAAAATAAAAAACAAGAGCATTAACCTGGAAGAGAGCAATGGAATTGGCAGATTACAATGGCACGGTAATGAATAAAGAGGACAAAATTAAAATTAAAAATTATGATAGGTAATAAAATTAATTATGAATATTAATGTAATTAAAACTCAATTACCCATCTTTACTTCTCAAATTGGGGCATAGCAAAATTTGAGTTTTAAAGTTTAAGAGAGGATAAGGCTTATCCTCTCTTTCTATTACTTACATTTCTAAAAAATTTATTTTATTTTTTCAAAACAAAAGTATAAGAGTACCATTCCATTACTTATACTCCCTTCTTCTTTCCTATACCCCATTCAAACATAATGTTAAAAAGAAAACAAGAAAGATGGATCGAGTGGAAAGGGTTGAGGGATGAGGATTACGACTGCAGTGGCTGTAGTGGTTGGAGAAGGGAGAGAGATTTGAGAGTAAAAAGTATGGATGAAGAGGGTATTTTTGGTATTAGAAAATTAATTTTTTTGATTTTCTTTCTAATTTTTTAACAGTAAATCATTGAAGATATGGATGAAATGACTGTTTAATATAATGGAATCAAATTTTAGTAACTAAAGAATATGGGAATGAAGTCATTACTTTTAACAAATCTCATGATTAAATGGTATATTGCCCTTGCTTTATTTGAAATGACTGGTACACCATTTTCAGCGTGGGTACTCAATGCACAATTGGTTGTCCCCCATATCTTTTCCTGATGGGCCTATGGCCCTTCCCTAATTTTAGACCAATGCCCATGATCCAGAAAAAATAATCCAATGAGTTAAATGGGTTTTTCGTCTAACGAAATATTTAAACGGACAAACGTTTGACTGACCGGCCCACTGCCCTGAAGGTAAATGCTTAGAGTGTGTTTGAAAATATTGTTGAGAGTTAAAAAAATATTTTTAAAATATTTTTAATTGATTTTTATTATTTTTTATAAATTACTTTTTCAAATTTACTTTTTAAAAAAATTAATTTAAATGCTTTTATTTAATAGCAATTTTTAAAAAAATTAATTTTTTTCGTTGAAAAACGTTTTTTTCAAATATAATACCAAACGGAGTACTTAGAGTTAATACACAAAATAGGATAAAACATAGTAGTTATTTTCATTTGAAATAACTATTTTCAACTTTAACTTAGATTTAATTATGAAATACTTAGTTTTTAAAATAACAAATTTATAATAATAAATTTTGATTAAAATTATAAATATATAATTTATTCTATATAAGAAAAAAATTTCAAAATTATAGAATAAATTTATAATTATGTACATAAATGTACAAAGTGGGGAAACATATCGATAGACAAAAATGCCTTTAGTTATTATTATTAGTTCCTAATTTATCCCAACTATTTATTGAATAAGGAAATCTAAATCTTATTTTATAATAAATTTTAGATTTTCTATAATTATTATTATTATAAAATTTAGAAGAGGAAGAAAATATTGATAAACAAAGACGTTCTTAAATATTATTATTAATTTTTAACATATCCCAATTAGTATATTATTATTATTATTGCTGCAAAATTAGGCAAACATGTGATATTGGGAATGATGCATGTATATGAGCATATAGCAAAGGAAGTTAGTTTTAGGCTTTTCTTTATAGTTGTTAAAATTAGTTAATGTTTTATGATAATATTTTTTCATTACTCATTATTGTTAATTTTTTTATATAATTATTTTCCATCAATTTTATAGAATTTCTCTACAATTCTAATTAAGTGGATGTTAAAGAAAAAAATATACATTTTATTTTGATATATTTTTTTTCCTTAAACTCTCAAAGTAGAAATCTCATTATATAGTTCTTTTTTTCTTCTCATAGAACACCCCCAACAGATGAGAAGGCCATTGAGTAATTTGAGGGTGATTATAAGACTTTTTTTTTTTTTTCAAAATTATTGTACATGCACTATTAATTTTTCTTTTTACTTCTATAATACCATTTTTTTTTTTTTTGCATTCATTAAGATTTGAGTTTTTATTTTATTTTCTAAATTTTATTGCTAATTATTAAGTTATTATCTAGTAATAACTTTTTTAGTATTAGGAAATAGGGCTTGAATTTAAGTTTATTTCAATAAAAAAAAATTATTATCACTAAATTAAACATGTAAGCACGATTAATTCTCAATTCATCAAGCCTTGATTTGAAAAAAAAAAAGAGTTTTTCCAAAATATGACTGTTAAAATATGGTATGGTTAAGCATCTCTTACGTCATAAGATATGGCGTTTGATTGCCCAGCAGACATAAGTTTTATCTTTAATAATCAAACGAAGAATCTTATACTCATTGTTTAAGTCATCAATTACTCGTTAGATTGTCTTTTCCAACAGTACCCATATGATTATTTATTACCTGATCCCTTTCTTTATTTGTCTTATAAGTATTTTATTACTATTTAACAGTTGCTTGAGATAATTAATACATTAATTCATTATGAATAGTTTTGTAAATAAACATGAATCATGCAGTTAAAAGTTTAAAAAAATATAATATTATAAAATTTGGGGATAATTTTTTAATATTATCCATGACTAAATTGCATTTTTTATATCTAAACTTAGGGTTTAATTTTGTCGTTACTCTTAAATTTTAATTTGCAATAATAAAATTTATCAATTTTAATTTAATTGCAACGATTGTTTTTGAAATAGTTTTCCAGTCATTAACTTATTAGAAAATCAATGTGGCATTATAAATTTTTTCACTATTTCTAATACATCTATATCATATTTACTTTCTCTCATCTAATCTTTTTTTGACCAATATTAAATTTTTTCACTTTCTCTGTTTTCTGTCCAAACCTCCATCTTCAATTCTCTTATAAAACACATCACCATCAAACTTAGCCTTTTGAAATACAAACTTATCTTTCAATTTTTTTCACAAACTCATCCCCATTAAATTCAAAATTTGAATTTTTCATTTTTTCAAATGAATGTGAGGTGCATGAAAAGTATAGAAAGTGAGACTGATGCGGGTACACTGGAAATAGTGAAATAATATTGACAAGCTGATAATTGGAAAATTATATATGGGATAATTGTTTGCAATCAAATTAAAATTAATAGATTTTATAATTGTAAATTAAAATTTAGAAACTATGATAAAACAAGATTCTAAGTTCATAAAACAACGGATGCAATTTAGCCTATATTATTATTAATTAATATAAAAGTGCTCATTCTTTTGCTACTCCGCTAAAAAGTAATTGAAGCCTTGATGTTGCAAGATTTTAGTGGTGTTTCTTTTCTCGTAAGATTTATTGTGGAAATAAAGGAGATATATCGTGTAAGCCTTGCCAAGGTAGCGATATTCTTTCGTGGGCAATCAACGAGTGAAGCCGATTTAAGCCCTTGGGATAAATGTTAATTTTTAGTTCTTTATATATATATATATATATATATATATATATATATATATATATATATAAAGGAGATATATATGGAATATATGGGGTAAGATTTACACAATATATCTTATAGGAAAAGATATATATACATTTTATATATATCTCCTTTATTTCCATTTATATATATATATATATATATATATATACACACACACACGCATATAAACATTTGTAAGACTATCAACTTGTTATGATAGATACACTTACAATTAGTTTTAATATGTATCAAATAATATTAAATTATAATATTTACTATAATATTTTTTTTCAATTTATTTATTACTATCTCTTATTATTAAATATTCAATTATTTCGCTTATTTTTATAAATATATAATTATTTCTACAATTGAAACTATTTAATAATTTTATAATCTTTGTGTAATTACTAAAATATGAATATAAATAAAAAGAAAAAGAGAATTTTGTTTATTTTTTAATTTTACTCTTATTACTATTTTAGCATAAGATCTTATTATTTTTAAAATAATTTTAATATAACTAATTAAATGGTATTACTAATGAATAATTAATTAAATAATTATGTTCAAACTCTTGAAAAAATATTCTTAGAAAAAAAAAATTGTGGATAAATATTGGAAAGAGTCAAACCCTTTAGATGCCATACGCAATTGTGGATAAATTCTATGTTATGTCCACCATTCACTAATTAGCGTTTTCTGACGATAACGTTTAATTTAGACCTCACCAAATACATATAAACAATGTTCTATTATTGGTCAATGGCAGTACTTGGGGCAAGTCAACTTTTTGTTTTTATGAGAATTTGGCTTTTTCTCCTTATCAAGAAATGACAAATTTTTTTTTTTTTTGGGATTTGTAAATGTGATGTGAGCTTATTTGGCTCCGCTCTCCATCAATATTACCGTATCAAGCTAAATTCATAACAGAAGATTTGAAATTTCGAACTACAAATCCGATTATCCAGCTAACCCAAAAATAGTTAAAAACAATAAATTGGCTTGGGGATAGCATTTTCCTGGCTGCCTTTTTCTTCAAATATTCAGTACTCAACGTTTGGTTTTGGTAAGCTCTTTTTTATTTTAATCAAATAGAAGAAATTTATTAATAACCATTTATCAACAAAAAAAAAAAAAAAACTCAATGAACAAAGGAGTCACTTGCCAAACAGTCGAGCTAACAAAATTAACTGAAACTTAAGCAAGAAAGTGAGCTACAATATTGACTTGTCTAAACGTAAAACAAACAGAATAATCATATTTTGAATTAAAAAAAAAAACTCCTACAATCATGAATTAATAAACCAAACTCATTATCATCACATGAAGAACAGTTAATCGCAATCACCACATGTTTGCAATTCATCCCACTAGATAACAATTTAGAATGCTCATATAAGAAGATGTTCAAAAAAAAAAAAGATATCAAACAAAAAATTTGAGGCGTAAACCAATAATACTATCCTTATTAGGGATGGCTATGGGGCGGGACGGGGCGGGGGCAGGGTACCATCCCTCATCCCTATCCCCATCTCAGCAAGAAATCCCTATTCCCGTCCATGTCTCACATGCGGAGACTATTTACTCCTCATCCTTATCTCTGTGGGGATTCCCATCCCCACGGAAATCCTCATTCCCCACTTAAAAATTTTATTTTATTTTATCTTTTTTAAATTCTATGTACTTTTAGATAGTGGAATATAATGTATAGAAATTTAAAATTTATATTTTAATTATATTTAAGCTGATTCCAATATATTTAAATTAAAACTTATTAGTATATGTACTATATATATTAATAAGTAATATATATATATATATATATATATATATATATATATATATATATATATATATATATATATATATATATATATATATATATATAAAATTCATAAATGCTGAAAAATATGAATAAATTAATGTAAAAAATATTAATAAATTTAGACATACAAAATATGAAGAGATGAATCAATCCAATATAAAATTCTTTAGAATTATCATGATGTGAAAAAATTATAAAAAATGAGTAACAAAATTAGAAACTCTAATATATATGTATAAAGCTAATCAAGTAATATATATTTTAATATTAAGAACAATTATGTAAACATAATATCGGGTCCCCATAGGGACGGGACAAGGATCTCTGTGGGGTGGGGAATACACTCCCCATCCCCGCTCTATCTCCACTAATGGAGAAGAAATATCCCCCTTCCCCGTTTCCATAGAGATAAAAATCGGGGAAAATCCGCCCCATTCGGGGCAAATCCCCATGGGAATGGGGATTCTCCACCTTATTGCCATTCCTACCTTATGGATATTTCTTCCTTATACAAATATAATCCATGATTTAACAGACTATTTAGCTCAAAAGCTAGAGTAGGAACAAAGAAAATAAAAATAAATAACCTAGCAATTTAAAATAATTAAAGAAGGATAGTAAAGAAAATGGAAAGAATATTTCTTTCGTTTTTTGGTGTAGATATATTCGCTCAATGATCACAGTTTGAGATTTTGTATATATATGCTCAATCTACACACAACATATGCTATATCTTGTCATGAGAAATTCACTAAATACAACAGACTTCCAATAATTTGTGCATTCTTAGTTTGAGCAACAAGATCATCACGATTTTTCTTTAAATGCATATTAGCATCATAAGGAGTACTCACTGACGTCACATCAAAATTTCTAAATTTCTAAGAAGTTTCTCAACATAATATTCTTGAGATAACATAATGCTATTATCATTCCTTATGATTTTAACACCTAATATAACACTCCATAATATAACACTAGTTTCACTCAAATCTTTCATGTCAAATTTTTAAGCTAGGAAATTCTTAGTGCTTTACACTATGTCTAGACCTGATCATAGGTTCGGGTGCCCATCCAGCCTGCCCGATACAAATATTGGGCCTGGACAAATATTTTATATATATATATGTTAAGATTGAGAATTGAACTTGCAATCTCTTATCAAGTTAAATCATTACATACCACTATAACAAGAAAACATTTTATGAAATTTTAATATTAAATTATATTTAATCTTTATAATACATTCTCTATTATATTTAAAATAATAAATATATGGTTTATTTATATTTTAAGTACATATATGTGTCATTAATTCATTATTATAATTCATAAAAAAAAAGGTGTAATAATTGCGGGCAGGTCTGGGCAGCACATATTCAATTGGACTAGGCTTAGATATTGAGTCAAATCCAATCAATCGAACTGGGCTGGGTTTGGTTTTAATAAAAAATAATTGAGCTCAAATTAGCTCGGCCCGAACCCAGCCCAAGCCTGGCTTTTGAATAGGTCTAACTATGTCAAGGCTAGTGCCAAAAATCAACATATCATTCACATACAAACAAATGATTACATATTCATTATTAATAACTTTTGAATATACACATTTATCCATTTCATTGAAAGAGAATCCATTACATAATATAATTTTATCAAATTCCTCATGTTACTGCTTATGAGCTTGCTTTAATCTATACAAAGATTTATGCAACTTACGAATTTTATTTTCTTGACTAGGAGCAGTGTAATCTTCATGTAATTTCTTCTTCTAACTCTCCATTTAAAAGGTAGTTTTATGTCCATTTGATGTATAAACAATTTATGTATTGAAGCTAAGTTAATCAAATTATGTAACTACATATTGAACAAATGTCACAGGTGCAAAGGTATCAAAATGGTTAATATTTTCTTTTTGAGCAAAACTTTTAGCAACTAGTTTAGCTTTATATTTGTCACTAGATCCATCAAGTTTAAATTTTCTTTTGAAAATCCATTTATACCTAATTGTTTTTGCTCCTAGAGGAACTCAAATAAATCCTAAGCTTGATTTTGCAAAATTGAATCAATTTCATCTTTAATAGCATTTTTCTAAAAGGAAGCATCAGAAGAATTTATAGCATCATTATAAGTCAAAGGATCATTATCTGTCAAGTACGTATAAAAATCATTTCCAAATGAAAATTCTTTTCTTTGTTTCTTACTCCTTAATTCCTACTCATTAAAGGTATCAAAAATACCATTAGCAATAGAAGCATGAGAAATTTTTTCATTCAAAAGATAAATTTGTTCACAAAATTATGCATTCTTTGTTTCTACAATAGTATTATAATCAAATATTTCACTTTTCAATGCTAGAAATATGTATGCTACACTATTTTGAGCATAATAAATGAACATGTAATCAAAAGTTTTAGACCGTATTTTTCTTTTCATAGAATTAGGCAGGATTACCTTAGCAAGATACCCCTACATTTTTAGATATTTAGGTTAGATTTATGATCTTTCCACAACTTATATGTTGTCTTACCATTTTTCTTATAAGGGATCCTATTTTGTAAATAGCATCAGAGAGAATGGCTCCACCTACAAATTATTAGATGCATTACTACCAACAAACATGGCATTTGTCATTTATTTAAGAGTTCTATTTTTTTTTATGCTACTTCATTTGATTCAAGTGAATAAGGAGGGACAATTTCAAAAATTATTCTTTTCTTTTCACAGTAATGATTAAAAAGAATATATTCACCACTTCTATTTGATCTAGATCTTTTAATTTTCTTATTTAATTGATTTTTAACTTCAACTTTATATAATAAAAACATATTAAGTGCTTCATTTTTATTTCTAAGCATACTTTTGTAAATCTAGAAAAATCATCTATGAAAGTTACATAATATTTTTACCACCTTTAGTCATACTTTGTTTTAAATCACCTAAATCTATATGAATTAAATTTAACAACTCATTGTCCCTTTAATAGCTGCACAAGTTTTCTTGGTTGTTTTAATCTTCGCACAAATTTCACATTTATTTATGCATGAATTCATAATCCAAGTGATTTCATTTTCTTAATATAAGAGACGCTAAGATGACTTAATCTAGCATGTCACGGATCATAAAAGTCAACAAAGTAAGCATAAGAGGATGCATTCTTATTAATTATTTCAAAAACATTAAGTACAAAAAGTTCATGATTACAATACCCTTTGCCAACAAAAATATTATTCTTGGTGATCACAATCTTATCATATTAACCCCAGCTTTTCCCAATAAAGCAACAGATTTCAAATTTGCTCTAATGCATCATTTAAAGCCAAGGTCTTGTCATATATAAGTTTCAAGAGGACTTTGCCTTTTCCTAAAACACGAATTATTCGTAAGTGACCAAGTTAAATCACTTCATCTTCATCCCCTACAAGAGTATAGGAGGCAAACATGTTTTTATTTGCACATATGTGCTTAGTGGCACCTGAATCTACCACCCATTCTTTCATATCAATAATCATATTAACTTGAGAAATGACCAAAGTTATAATATTTTCTCCTTCAACCAAATTTGCTTTTGGTTCGGAAGGATTGTCATTTCTTTTCCTACGTTTGCATTGAGGGGCATGATAACTCGACTTTCCACAAACAAAATGAATACCTTTCTTTTTGAAATTAGGGTTAATGGCTTTAGGCTTGTAAGTATGTTTATAATTGTTGTTGTGAGCGTACCTTTCATATCAAGACTTATCTTGCACCAAGTTTGCATTGGTGGCAATTTATTTCCCTTTGGTAGCTTGGGCTTCTTTCCTATTAGTTTCTTCTATGATAATGTGTACAGTAAGGTCAACTAAAGACATTTGCTTGTGTTTATCATCCATAAAGGTGGTAGCTTTTCAATCAACAAACCAATAACAAATTCCTCTTGTAGGTTGATATTTTTGCCCTTCAGGTCTTCTAGCAGCTTTTGGTACTCATTGATTTGTCCTTTAATTTCCTTGTCATTAGTCATTTTCCATTGATAGAATTTGCCAATTATAAATTTTTGCTTGCCCATATCCACAGCAGTGTATTTTGATATCAAGGTGTCCCATATTTCTTTCGCATCTTTATAAGGACAACAAACATCAAAAAAATCATTAGCCAAAATACTAATAATTATATGCCTACATACCTTATTTGCATATGTCCAATTACGAAACTTTTGTGTTTCAGTTGCAGCAGGTTTAGGATTAGTAAGAGCAAATATGACTCCTTAAACATCAAGAATGGAGAAAACCCTTTCTTTCCATTGCTTGAAGTTGTTTCCATCAAATAGTTCAACTTTGGAAACATCTGGGAATAGCTTTGTGAATTAAGCAATGGAAGCAGTGGGCAAAGTAGAGATATATGTAGCAACAGGTGCTTGATTATGAGCAGCAACAACAACACCATCAATATTAGTATGAGGAACAATACTTTCAGAGGGACAATGTTTTCAATGTTAGATTTAATTTTAAATATCCTTAAGATTGTTGGGAAAAAAAGAACAAAGATATTAAACAAAAAGTTTGAGGTGTGAACTAAGGACACCGTCCTTAAGAATATTTCTTCCTTATGCAAATATCCTCCACGATCAACAAACTCTTTAGCTTAAAATATAAAACAGAAACAAAGAAAATAAAATAAATAACTTAACAATTTAAAATAATTGAAAAAAGACAGCAAAATAAATGGAGAGAATATTTCTTTCATTTTTTTGGTGTAGTCTCTAGTTAGGATGAAATAAATGAGCAAGGTGGTCTTTTATAGCTGCTATACCAACAATAAATTCGAAAAATATCTTGAGTAAAATCTAGTTATTAAGAGAATCAAGCAACTAACGTTAAAAACAAATTTGTTTTCAATGTTCATATATTTGCTCATCCAAAAATCATGATATTCAGGTAAAAGAATAAAAAATTGATATTATTTATTGGTGGACATAATCTTTTAGAAATTACTCTTATTTTTACAACATGAGTCATCCATATGGCTCCTTATAACAAGCTCAATTACTCTTATTTTTACAACACGAGTCATCCACATGGCTCCTTATAACAAGCTTTAGCCCATTCATTTGATTCATAGCAAAAATGACAGCATCCAAGTTACATTTTACAAACCCATGACATGGTTTTTACCATCTATGAGACCAAGCAGCAAGACGATCACAAATTGACAGAACCACCGCCTGCTTCTTTGCTTCCTGCCATTGTCGCAAAAGCGACAACATTATTTACTATTGCAACTGGAGAAAGATGAAAAGATCATAACTGAGAATTTTGTTGCCATACTTTTACTCTCCAGTAACCACTCAATTTAGTTTAGATAGAATATGCTCAAATGTTTTTGTATTTTATGGCGATCAATGAAATTGATTGAAATACTATTATAAGTTACATATATAATACAAGGTATGTATGTATATGTATATGTATATGTATGGGTGTGGTTTCAATGGTTACTACAATATTTACCTATGGATGGTTACTATTCTTTTAACCGTTGGATTAAAATCTAACGGTTTTAATTTATTTTGATTTTTTCAGCAATATTTATGACTATTATTTATTGGTTTGAAAAATTTCAATCATTTAATGGTTGCACAAAGTTTATTGGTTTTAATTCATTTATTGACTTGGAAAATATACAATCATTTAATGCTTACACAAAGTTTTATGATGGTTACTGTAGAACCGTAACCATTGAAAACTCTTATAAATATATATATATATATATATATATATATATATATATATATATATATATATATATACACACACACACACTATTCTTTTAACCGTTGGATTAAAATCTAACGGTTTTAATTCATTTTGATTTTTTCAGCAATATTTATAACTATCATTTATTAGCTTGGAAAATTTCAATTATTTAATACTTGCACAAAGTTTATTGATTTTAATTCATTTATTGGCTTAGAAAATATACAATTATTTAGTGCTTGCACAAAGTTTTATGATGGTTACTATCGAACTGTAACCATTGAAAACTCTTATATATATATATATATATATATATATATATATATATAAGTTATTTTATTAAATTGATGAAATTATGTATAAAAGATATTTGAATTTGAAATTTATCGCTTTTCACATTTTTTAAAAAGAAGTGAAAAAATATTTATTCAAATATTTTACTAAATACTATTTATGATAATAGTGGTGGATTTCTGGAAATGGGGTGACATGAATTTTTTTTCTTTTGATACCAAGGAACGGGGCTACCCACAAAACAACACACGATTACAAAAAAGTTGGCTAACATGCCTTTCCAAAGCAAACCCAACGAGGTCTTCCCACAACACATGACAAATACTAGCGGGAAGGCTATGAAGCAAATTAATTCCCCTAGCATGTAGCATAGCAAGATTTGCCAAGGCATTGTTTGCCATATTTTCCTCTCTATATACGTGGTTAACTCTATCTTCTTAGTCTTGGTTGAGGAGCTTGTGGCGTACACTGATCAGATTGGCATATGAATGTCTAGGATCCTGATTGCTTCTCAACCAATTCGCAACAAGAAAATAATACCTTGCGGTGCCCATCATCTCAAGCCAATTGAAGCCTTTGAATTGCTAGCCAGAGCTCTGATTCAGTTGCTAAGCATATGCCAACGTTAATAGGGTATCCTTTCAACTACTTTCTTTCCAAATTCCTCAAAAGCCCGCCACCACCAGCAATTTTGCTCTCCTCTTTGCAGTTGCCATTAGAGTTTAGAGTCATATAACTATGGGGAGGAAGAAACCATCCAATCAACCAATTCTCTCTTTCCTCAACTCACTTCTTATGACTATGTGATCTATAGTAAAAACATGATCAATTTTAGCTAAGAAGTTCTGGTAAAAACTTTTAATATGTATTCAAAATGATCTAAATTTTTTAGAAATTTAACTTTGATACCTAATTTTTTTAAAAAATTATTATTGCATCTAAAATTATGAGGTTAGATCGGCACATAAATGATAATCTAAATAAGATTTGTTCTTATTTTTAAAGAATAGGTAGCTTTATTCATAGTTTCTTAGAAAGCCTTCTTTTTCATAATATATTAAAAAAATCAAAATTTCAATCCTTATCTTTTATGTTTGAAAACTTTCTCTTAATTAAATCGTAACACAACTGTTGCCCAGTCTTATAAAATTAGATTCCAAAAGGATGCTAAATATTTAACTTTTTTAAAGAATTTTTTTTAAACTAAAATATTGTTGAAATTGCAACATAAGTAGTTGTGAAAACAAACTTTTTTACAGTATTAATTTTTTTAAAAAAAGTGTCCAAATTTTATACTTCAAGAAAAAAAAATCAATTATTAATAAAATATGAGTTAATTTGAATAGAAAATTATTTGAAATAATTATGAATTTAAAATTTAATATTATATTTATTTGTTAAGCTTAAAACTCAAATCTAAATAAATAATAATTTTTAAACGATTATTATCTAACATTAAAGAAATAAGTTAATTGGTAATTAAATTAAAAATCCTTTAATAGAAAATGGGACTCGATTACCAATATTTGAACAACCTCATCAAATTCCCAGCAACCGTGCATGTAAGACACGTATGGGACAGCAAAACCCAAGTCTTCAGCTGCCGCCCAAATCTGGTCTGGTGAAACTGGTCGTGCGCTTTTATTTTTTCTTTGCCCTCTCCAATACCAAAAAAAATAAAAAATAAAATAAAAATCGTTTGTGGAATGCACAGCTAAGCCAAATAACTTTGAACCACTCCACACCTCCCCCAACTAACTCTTATTTAACAAAAGAAAAAACATCCCTACTTTCAAACATTTGTTGAAAATTGCTTATTAGTATAATGGTGGCGCACCTAAGTTTAACTTTTTTTATGATTATATTATTTTATTTGCTGACTGTTATAGATATTATTATATAGTAATCCGTCCATTTTAAAATATTTATCGATTAAAATTTTTATATGTAAATAAAAAAGTTGTTGAATTGTTATAATTTTAAAATAAAAAAATTAAAGTAATCTTTATTAATTTTAATGTTAAAAAATTTAATGTAAATATTTAATGAATAAATAAATAAAATATAAAATTAAAAAAATAAATATATTTTTAAAATTTTAAAATGATAAATAAATCAGAATAATTTTTTTTAAAAAAGTAAATAATTTGAAACGGAGAAATTACTATTATTTATCAATTGTTTTTAACATATTGGTGGCGCACTTAGTTTAACTTATAAGTTCTTTAATGGTTGGTACATTATTAGTGTTTGAATCGTGAGAATATATACATCAATTTTCCAACTCAAAACTTATAAGATAAAATAATTTATCTTATTTTGTTTAAAAAGAAAAGATAAAGTTAATAAAAATAATATGAAACATCAATATTTGATGAATGAATGTATTTGAAAAATATCAATAAGATTTATTAATTTTATTATATTAATTTTATTTTTCTTAAATTTTATACAAAATCAAATTATGGGGGAGAGAAAGTAATTTTATAATTAATTATTCGTCTTCCTTTTTAACTCTAATTAAAAAGTGTTAAGTGTTAACTAATACATTTGAAGCAATTTTAAATTGAATATCTACCCCCCACATCATTTAATTATATTTTTCTTAACATTGCTAACTTTTGATTTAGTAATTCAAAATGGTTCCATAGTTAGCATATTAATTAAGAAAAAATTATTAATTAAATGATGTGGGGTTATAGATATTGTGTTCAATTTAAAAGCGTATGAAATCAATTGAAAGGTACCGAATACAAATTACGAATGATTAGAGTGAATGCTCGCAGGATGCACGTGATCATCAGGCTTCAAAACGACATCAAAATTCACAGATTATTTTGTTATAACTTTTATTTTTTATTTATATTTATTTTGTAATTAAGCATTTTGATTGAATAGTGATCAAATCTTAGTTGTACTTTAATTTTAGTGAAATAGCCATGCGTTTATCACTTGATGATAAAGAAGAAGAAAACCAAACTGATGATCAAGATTTTTTCTTATAAAAGATATATATCTTTTATAAGAAACCTCAAGAAAGAAAGTTAAAGATTTTGATATACCTAATCATGCAATTAGAGGTGTATATTAATTAATTATACATTAAATTATTTGAAAATTAACTTAATTAATGGTTAATTTTAGTGTAAAATCATTTGGATTACTTTAGGAATTGATTAGATTAATTTAATCAAGATTTTGATATATTAATTGGTGGATAAATAAAAGAGAAAACGAAAAACATTAACTGAAAAGCACTGACAAAAAAAAAAAAAAAAAATAGTAACAGGAAAAAGAAAACAAAAGGAATATATATATGTAGTGCTGATCATCATTACAATTTACAGATGCCAATACTGTAATCTACGATAAAAATGCATTGGGGAAATTAAAGAAAATGAAGTCATTCTAAAGTTTTATACCTGATTCTTCTGAAAAAGCCGCTGCGTCTGCTTGATTTTGCTGCATTGGCCTTTTGATTTGGGCACTCTCTTTTTGAATTTTGCTTGCGCCCCCTCCTTTAGGGTGTACATAAATATTTCAATTTGGGAAACATAATATTATTTATGTCGAAATTAATAGCATTTCCAAAGAGAAATTAAAAAATATTGAACAATTATATACCATTTATTATTAAATTATATTTTAATGTGTATTTTTGGATAAATTTTGACTCTTGGAGAATTATAATTTACCATTAGAGGAGTGTGTTAAATATCTTATATTTTTTATCTTTTTTTATTATTTTTCCATAAGTTATATTAAATTTTATAGATATACTCCCTTCATTATAAAAAAAAGGCTATTAAGAAAAAATTACTATTTTTAATATGGTAATAATTTTATCATAAGTTGTCAAAAATACCCCTATTAATTACAGTATAAATTATGAAAATATCTCTCATATTTGAAAAATATAAGAAAAAATTAGTCATTTTATTATTTTTTATTGAATTGCTAGATGGACACTTATTTATGAATAAAATTAACTTTTTTAATGGTTATTTTTTTTAGAATTGAGGAAATATATTATCCAAAGGTATATTAAATTTTATAGATATACATTATCTATAAATCTAATTTATATGTTATTATGAGAAGGAAAAAAGAATAAAAAAAGATAAAAAAAAAGTATTTAGTACTCCTATTTATAATTAAAATAGACTATACAAATAAAATAAATGGAGTTTGCAATTGAAAAAAATTGTTGCAAAATATTGAAAACAAATATATATATATTTTTTAAAATAACAAAACAAACATGTGAAAAATACTATGTTAGTATGGTTAAGCGAATTTAATACCACCAATGTAAACGAAAACTCAATAAGACAATCAATTAATATTTAGTAAGTATATAAACGAAAGTATAATAATAAGAGATTATTACGATAAACTCTAATTCTTAGATCGACAATGACATCAACAAATGAAAATTTTTTAATTATATTTAATATATAGATTTATCTCATATACTAAATAAATAAATAATAAAATATTTTAACAAGAGAATCAATAATTTTATTTTCATTTTTTTATAATTTAAAATATTTCTCAGTATTTTGTCTTGTTAGTATATAAAAGTAACTCTTTGTTAAATAAATTTTCTTTGAAAATTTTAAAAATTCCATTTTTACTAGTCTTTTAAAATTATATCTTACAATTATTTTTCTATTACAAGTTCCCATTATCTCTATATTTCAAATATATAGTTACAATTTCCTTTTTATTGAAGAGATCCTATTGTGTGAGAAATAGTTTTCTTAGCAAATGAG
The DNA here is from genome assembly GCA_947687605.1 of Reutealis trisperma. Taxonomy (NCBI): domain Eukaryota; kingdom Viridiplantae; phylum Streptophyta; class Magnoliopsida; order Malpighiales; family Euphorbiaceae; genus Reutealis; species Reutealis trisperma. The sequence goes on from CANTUT010000003.1 coordinate 8,150,499, forward strand.
ATTAAAAGAATATATATAAATAAAGATATGATTTTCATATTAAGAAATAAACATTAAAATTATTTGAGCCGTATTCTCTGTTACATAGTAATAATAAACCAGGCATTGCATTGTAAGAACAATAAACAATGAAATTGAAAATAAATAAATAAAAATAAATTTTTAAAATTTTAAATATAAATTATTGAACTCTTTAAGAGTCCAACATCGCCCCTTAAAACGTGGCGCTTCCTACACATTCGTCTTTCGACTCTGTATGTCTGTCCCTCTCTCTCTCCCTCTTCCAAAATTTCTCTCGCTCTCTTTGTCTGTATGTTAGCTCTTCATTTCTTTGTCAGATTTTGATAAAGATATTGATTCTGGCCTCCCAATCGAACGCGCACTCTTTTGTTTCGGCGAGCTGGCTGGTTGGTCTCCAGCTAACTCTGTGTTTTGATATATTATAGACCCATTTTGAAGGTTTGCGATATTCTTTTATTATTATTATTATTGTTGTTGTTGTTTTTCTTTACGAAGATTCAATGGGATTGGGCAATCTTTAGATTGTTTCACTGACAAAGATCCATTGCTGTTTCTGTACTTCTACTGTTTCTCAAATTCCTTTTCGTTTGTTTTCAATTAATGAATGCTCTTGTTTGAACTCGGATTCGGGTATAGAAGCTCGATTATTTTATTATGTTGTATTTGATTCTTTATTTCATTTTTTTTTCTCTTTTTGTATGATAGTTTCTAGATTTTAGATCTATTGATGAAATTGAAATTTTCAATCTTTATGTTTTGTTCTCTGTATTGATTCTGAACCTGAAGGAAGTTGATTTCTTTATTTCTTTCTTTCTTGAATATTTTGTTTTTGGAAAAAAAAAAAAACGAAGATTGGCTGTTCGTCTCCTTTTCCGGGAAAATGTTGGGTATTTGTGGGGGGATTTTTTTTTTATTAGCAGCTGAGCTGTTTGTTTATTTTTGTTTGGGGAATATTTCGTTTTAAGAGCTTTTTTTTTTTAAAAGCTTTCGTAAGGTCTAATCTTTCTTTTTGGTAACTCTGAAATTATTTGGTAGATTTGATATATTTCATTTTTTCTGGGTTTCGATTTGAAAATCTGTTTCAATATGACCATTAGTCACTGTGTCTGGGGTTATTCCACCGATACTAAATAGATTTTGATAAATATATTAATTCTTCCTTGCATGCACCTAAACTCGCTTCAATAACTAAATATATAGTTAATATTTTTCTCTCCTTTGAAGGGTTCAGTTTAAATTTCTTCTTGTCTACTAGTAGTCTCCTAAGCTGAAGTTCATAAATGGAACTAAAGATTTAAGACTGAATTAGTAAAATTGGTTAAAGTTTCTATTTTGTTATATTCGCGAGAATATCTGGGAAATTTGCTAATCAACGATTGACCCTTGAACTTACAGGGTAAAGAACTAGAGAAATTGATGGAATAAAGAACTAAAGAAAAAAAAATTCTTCTTCTTTTCACAAATTGCGTAAACTGGTCTGTTTTATTTGTATCTGTATTTTTATTTCGAGGAAATTGTACTGCTTTTATATAAAATAACTTGCAAATTCCATGTGCAGTTTGTTATGAGAACATTGTAAAATCCCTGGGTGTCTATGACATCACTCAGATCATCAATGAAAAGGAATGCCTTCTTTGATAGGGTATGGTCTATTATCTTTTACTTCTGTGTAACTGTAAGACTGGAAGCAGCTAAAATGTTGGACTTTCTGTAAATTCTGCCCTGCCTTATATTGTTGACAATTATCTGACTGTGTAATTCTGATGTAGGGAAAATGTGGATTAAAAATGAAGCAGCTACCGTTTATGGGAGTTTTGTGTACAGTGATGTTGTTCATTGTGTATAGAACCACAATTTATCAATACCAACATACACAGGTACATCAATCCCATCATATCCCTAGATATTGTGACTTGAAAGGAACAATCAGACACAAAACATGCTAATTGTCCTCCACTGGTCAATTGGATAAGTTTTAGTAAACTCTTTTTTTTTTTGTTTTTTTCAATATTATTAACATCATACTTTTGTCTAAGCAGTATTACTGATGGTATTTAATTGGTTGATTGCAGTAATTTTCAAATTTCTATGTATATGTATATGTATCTAAATTAGCTGTCCATAATAGTTATTCATGTTAATTATGATTAGGGAATTTTCATCTTGGAGTGCCTATGAGCTTATAATAATCAGTAGCTGGTAGTCCATTTGCAACATCTATGTTGATGGGTTTAGTTTTAGGGTTCAAAGAAGCTCCATACTAGTAGTCTTTCCTTCGAGGTGTTGCTTCTTGTTTATCAAAATAGATTCAGGTCTTTGTACTTGTGGTCTTTTGTTTGTTCTCATCTCTTGGTGAAAAGTTTGCTAATGCTTTTCTATTTCCATATTGTTATCAGATGGAAGCAAAATTGCACCCATTTGACACATTAAAGGTAATTTAGAACTTCCATCTAAATGTAAAATTTTCATTATTTCTTGGTTGGGTATTTTCCTGTTTGTCAAACTTGTTAGAATTGAAACTTACAGGAAGTTACAACCTAGGTATAGGTTCATGCTCGTCGAACAAAAAACAGAAAGAAAAAAAGAGATAAAGAAAAATGAGTTACAACCTCGCATCTTGCTATATGTTGCATCTTATGGTTAATGTATGAATTTTTAGAATATGTTTGGTTGATTTCCCATGCTTGAATTTGTTTGTGACTATGTTTGTTGTTATCTTTGAGGCAATTTTTATATTCTAATTTAGGAATCAGCTTTGGCCTCGGGATTATTGGGTGGTTTGCCTGTTGGTATCATACGAGCTAGTTCAGATTTGGAGTTAAAGCCTCTGTGGTCATCAAGTAGTTCAAGGTCAAAGGTTGGTTTTGGATCCTTGTACATTTTGGCATCATTTTAAAGCTATCTTCCTAGATGGTATTTTTATTTTTGATCATGTAGACATATTTGCATTATTGATAGAATTGTGGTTTACTCTTAATGGTTGAGAAAAATTTTGTCTATTGGTCTGTGTCTTTAAATTGATCATATTCTACTCATGATTTGAGGTGGCAATTGAATCCAGGTTAATACTTGTAACCATCGTAATTTGCTGGCAATTCCAGTTGGTATCAAGCAAAAACATAATGTTGATGGTATTGTTCAAAAGGTATCCCATTGTTTCTGTAATGTTTCTTATTTCTGGAGCAAAAAAAATAAAAAAATAAAAATTCTTTGCCTAATTTCGTTGAATTCAGTTTCTTCCAGAGAATTTCACAGTTATTCTATTCCATTATGATGGCAATGTGGACGGATGGTGGGATCTTAAATGGAGCAACGAGGCCATACACATAGTTGCTCAAAACCAAACAAAATGGTGAGGTTGACCTGCATAAACTTTCTTAATCTTATAGATTCTGTACCATGTTATTTAAATGGTAATTCCATGTTGATTTATTAGCAAGTTATGCCACGGAAAGAAGCATCCACTAGTTAAATTATTGTATCTCTTGGCTAAGTGTACCGGTTAGGTTATTCAAAGCTTGAATTCACCAAAGGTATCGTCTGAGCTGTTAATTTTTATTTAATCATGTTTTAGACCGGCTTGGAAAATCAAAGCTTCAGAGTTTAAAGTCAATTTGAGTTAATAGTAATGGAGTTTTGATTGCCTAAAAGGTGGACATAGACTATTTTTTTTTTTCCCTATGGATGGTTCATTCTGCTAATTTTATTGGATCCATATTCAATCTATGCAATATCTAAGGTGATTTGACGAAGAATAAATCCAACTTTCACCATTGCCCATCACCTACTATTCAATTTTGGGTCCATTTCTACTAGTTTTTTCAATTTTAGTATACTCTCCAATGTTAATGCTTTTTTAATTTTATTGTGATATTTTTTTCCCTTTTTTAGGTGGTTTGCAAAACGGTTTCTGCATCCGGCTGTTGTATCTATCTATGATTACATATTTTTATGGGACGAAGATTTAGGGGTAGAGAATTTTAATCCAAGAAGGTAGGCTAATTTGCTTGTTGGACATTCTTCTCTGCGCTATATTCATATTCTTGGCCTTTGTGATGAATCATCATTATTCTTGATTTCTATTAATGTATTGTTATTTTTCATTTTCTTTTTTACTAGATACTTGGAAATTGTAAGATCAGAAGGATTGGAAATATCTCAGCCAGCTTTAGACCCAAATTCAACCGACATACATCATAGGATTACTATACGGTCTAGAGCGAAGAAGGTTCATAGGTAAGTGGGGTTGTTTTTGGAAACTGTTCATTAAAATCTGCACTCTAAAGCTTGCAACACACATGAAATGTCATTTTGCAGAAGAGTCTATGACCACAGAGGCAGCACTAAGTGTTCTGATGTCAGTCAAGGGCCTCCATGCACTGGGTAAGTTTTTATGCTGTTGTCCTTTCTGTTTATTTTTTTGTGGCTATACCCTTTTGACTTGTTTCAATTTTTGTTGGTTAATGGTGGCCTTAGTTTTACCTCTTTGTTCTCCTCTCTACTACCATCAAGATGCTAACCAAACATTATCAACAGAAGTTAACTATTAAAAATAACTAATTTGCAGCACAATTTTGATGAGTAATCTAATATTTTATGCTATATATTGGAAAGCCATTTCATGGTTTGACAAGTTACATCTCGAGTTCAACTCTATTAAGGGCTTCAATACTATCTTCAGTTCTTATTGAATTATAGTATGTATTATTCTTGTAGAGGTGCAAGGAGAATGCTAATTTTATTTTATTTTATTTTTTTTTATAATTTACTTTGCATTGTAGATTTGTGGAAGGTATGGCTCCAGTATTTTCAAGATCTGCTTGGTATTGTGCTTGGCATCTTATACAGGTAAAATTGAGTCTATAACTTGGGCCAACTTCCAACTATTCCTCAATGCAAATAAAATTTTGTATATTAGTCTCATCGATTGTACTTGATATTTGAGGTAAAATTGTTGTCAGATCAGGTTCTTGTCATATATCTAAATTTATTTAAGGATTAGTTGTAATTAGAGTACTTCAATAATGATGGTTATGCACTTGGTTACCTACTTGTGTTTGCATAATTGGAAGGCGAATGTTGTAAACATTATGTCAAAATGTTAACCTTATTGTGATGTTTTAACCATATTATGTTAGGGGAACCTTTTTTGCTTTTTTTCTTTTTCTGTATCTTGTTTTATATGTTGATAAGCTCATATCTAACCTACATCTCTTTTTGTTCAGAATGATTTAGTCCATGGATGGGGAATGGATATGAAACTTGGATACTGTGCACAGGTAAGACATGCTACATAATTTAGTTTCTCTAACTGTTTGGTATTCTCAATTTTATGTGTAAAATAGTGTAATTGTATCTCCATCATGGTTGTTACTCCAAAAGAAAATTTTGAAATGTATATTAATGTAGAAAGCCATAATTGTGATAATCTGAAAAATACAGGGAGATCGGACAAAGAAGGTGGGAGTTATTGATAGTGAGTACGTTGTTCACAAGGGCATACAAACTTTGGGTGGGGGTGGACCTCCTGGAAAAAAGGTCATCCAGTTCGCATTTATTTTTATTTTATTTTTTTAATTTTTTAATGAGAAGAAAACTGTAGTAATTCATCTACTTGAAATTTTGTGGCTTTTGGCTTGATTATTCTCTCTTTTTTTGTAGAGTTCAAACAGTGAAGAGTTGACTAAGGTAAGCTCAATATGAGTAATAGCTACATACGCACAGATTCTTTTAATTTTTGACACCTATAATTCTTCTAAATGTTTTAACCTATTTTTTTTTTACCATATGCTTTCTTTCCTTGTATTCAGAGAACAGGCACTGCAGTCATGGATCCTCGAATGGAGGTGAGACTCTACTATGGGCATTTTGCCATTTTATATTTTTCTTCCATTTTACCTTGGTCTGATTGCCTAGAATCTAGGATGATTGCATAACATCTACACATTTCTTTACATAATGTGATAGACTCTGTTTCAATTGTTAAATGTTCCACAACCCTGGCACCTTGTCTCCTGATATCGGTTTTGTCATAAACCTAATTGGTTACTTTCAATTACGTAAATCAATAGTTCAAACTGCACTCAAAGGTAAGGCATTTCCCATTTTTATGTGTTTTGTCAATATTGGCTTTGATATCACTTCAATTATAGATTTTAGTGTTACCAATAATAGACTGTGGTTGGCAAAGGCTTGAAATGCATCATGCACTCAGTAATTTGAAACATTTTTTAAGTTTAGAATAAGGTATATTGAGAAATTTTACATTGCGAAAGGACTCATGCACTGTTTGTATGGAATTATGGTATTGTTTCCTCTCATTTGATGAATTTAGTTGGTTTTTAAATTGGAATGAGCAGATTAGGAGACAGTCAACATGGGAGCTGCAAATTTTTAAGGAGCGGTGGAATGAAGCTGTAAAGGAGGACAAGCATTGGGTGGATCCCTTTAAAGCGAATCCAAGACACAGAAAACGTAGATGGAACCACCACTAAATTTTTTACACTTTTTAACTTGACCAAGCAGCTTGAATATACTGGTTTAGTTAGTTCAGCTTCATCCACACCCTATACACAGCGTATCCATACCTGTAATCTATAGATGTGTAGCCTTCATTTCATGCTCATAATTAATTCATTATTTGGACAAATAGTTTTGTTCACATGATTCAGATTTTGTTTAGTTTATGTGGCTTTAGCTGATTTTTCTCCTCAGCTTTTCAATCTTCTTTAAAATTTAGTATGTGATTAGACGTGTTTTAAATACACGTATCCTCTAGATAAAAAGATAAAATTGCCCTTAATTTTATTGTCTTTTTAGAGCATATAAGGAGAGTATTATCGACAATTAAAACTATATTTTTCAAACAATTTACAAATGAGTTAAGCATGCTTAAGATAATCTATCTGGAAAGTGACATTTTATACTAAATTTGGCCTTGGAACAGATTTTTGAAGAGCCAATAATCTCTTGTATCTCACTGTCCTGGGGAGATTACTCTCTTTAATGTATTTGTTTTAGGCATGGAATTGGTTGGCACTTCTAATAATATAGTTGGATGAATTTGAACTTTATTTTTTCCAAGTTCAAATATTACCATTAGCAGCAGGCTAAGCTTCCAAGTGTAGTTGGAAGGGTTGGGGTTTCAATTTTTTTTTGGGGACCAAATTTAATAGTTTTCATTTCATAAAAAGGCTTTAAAGTCCATAATGGTACAATTTAATAGTACAATATACGGATACAAAGCATGCATAAATCCAGAAAGGGATTATAATCAAAGACTTACAGTCAATATTAGAGAGATCCATCAAAGGATTTAAGAATATTCAGACAATCAGAATAGTGTATTGTATAAATAAGACCGGAGGTTAACATGGAATGTGCAATTTCAAACAGCTCTTGCATAGCTATCTCCTTCCCGGAGCCTATTATTGGCTTCAGTAGCGCTGTCGTTGATCAAGGAGGGAGGAGAAACACTTTGAGGAGCAAGACTGCGGCTGAACCCATCTGATAAATTTTGTACATTTAGAGCCTAAAACAAGCCTTTTTTAAATCTGAAAAACTATTAAACAACTTGGATTTGCATGGGTTTATTAGATCTGGTAGAGAAGAGGGAAAGCCATCGTTTGTGGTTGAGGAGTTAAGCAAAGAGCGAGGACACCTAGGCCAACGAACTCTACCACCAATAACCCAAATCATGTAATCATCCCACCCCATTTATCCATGTACAACTGAAGGTAAAGATGGTGGAATATTCTTCTCACTGTAACAAAATCAATGCCTGAAAACCAGATTGGGGACACAAAATACATATAATCAAAATGAAGAAACCCAACAAGAGTGAGAGGCAAGATGGATCCATCAACTTTAGGTAAATTATTTTTCAAAAAAAAAAAGGCCCCCTGCTGGTGGCTAGCGCTACCGGAGGTAGCCTTAACGCATGCCTAGTGAAAAGTACAGAAACCTTAGAGAAAGAGGAGAAAAGTTGAAAGAGAGAAATCATTGGGGGCTTATTTGTAGCTTGTAAATTGTTACTTCATAACAAAAGACTATTTCTTTTTTAATATGATATAAAACCATTGATGTTTGAAATTTCAAAATGAAATAATTTCCTTATACAGTAAACATACCCTTTTCCTCGCGATTTCTTATTTTACTTTTCTATTCTAAAACGTGTATATGATTAGACCAGCAACCAAGTCCACTTTCAGTTTCTTTCTCAAATTTGCTTCCTTTATTCTATAAAAAGCCTTTTATCCAATATTTCTTCTACCTCCTCTGGAGTCTAGACAAGCTCTCTCTCTCTCTCTCTCTGTGCATATCTATATTTTAAAGTTTCCACATTTAGTAGGTGTTTACAGAGGTTGAAACCAACTTTCTCATGGCTAGCCATTACTATAGTCTTCTTAACCCCTTTTCTAATAACCAATATGACATTTCAAATGAAACTCGGAAGTTGAAGAATGTTGCCTATTCATCATATTTAGGACTCATTCTGTGTCTTTCTTGGAATCTGATGTCTATTACCATGTTATGGATTCAGGGTGGGGAAGAAACACATTTATACTTGGCCATTGCTTACTTGCTAATTGGTGCTGTAGCAGCATATGGATTATGGTATCGTCCGCTGAGTCTTTCCCTTGGAGAAGAAAATCAAAATGCTTCGAGGGTTAATTGGTTTTACTTTTTCTATGTCATCCATATTGCCATCTGCTTATATGCTTCATTTAATCCTTTCGTGGATTATTCTATTACTGGATTGACTACTGCGATAGATGTTTATTTTGGTCATAATTTAATTGGTATATTGTATTACATTGGTTTTGTGTTTTTCTTTCTTGAATATTGTTTCAGCCTCTGGGTTCTGCAACGTGTGTATGTGTATTACCATCATGGTGGTTTTAGCCACAGAGATGGTAAAACACCTGCAGCTCCATGATGATTTCATTGAATCCATGCTTTATAATGTAATTTATGATTCTGTGTATTAACGAAATTATTCAGTGAATCCAGTACACTAATCTTTTTAAGAATATTTTGATTTATCAACTTAGCAGTAGTGTTCATGTATTTGACTGAAAACCAAATCATTCTTCTGAGTTGGTATGCATTGAATGATTTTTGGTATGTAAATCCCATTTAAAATGATCGGATGGATTAGAAAGGTAAGGCTTGTAATTGTGATTCTACCCCAAGTCACAATTTTCAGAAAAACTTAATTAGTTAAAAGGCTAAAAAGCCAAATTGATTCTTAAAATTATTATATCATATTCAAAAATTAATTTTTAAATTTTGATTGAAATTAATTTAACTCTTCAATTTTGCAAATTTGAATAATTGAGTCATTAATTTAAGTATGATCTGTCCTTTACCAAATTAATAAAGTTTGAGAACTCCGTTGATTTCAATCAAAATATTTAAAGAATAAATTGATAATATGATATAATAAATTTTAAGATTAATTTCACTTCTACCTTTAAAATTAATGTGAAATTATATTTATTATTATAAATTTAATTTTAGGATAAAATTACAACTAAAATTTTAAATTAAGAAAGAATTGAAAAAAAAATTCTAACTAGGGGTGAGCATAGGTTTGTTTCGGTTTGAAAACCGAAAAATTGAAAACCGAAATTCCTAAAAATTCAAAATCAAACGAAATAGAATAAACTCTCAAAATTGAATTTTAAATTTCACCTTGATTCAATTCAGTTTGGTTGAAAATTGATTTTTTATTTGGGTTTTATTTGTATATATAATATAATATATAAATATATATTAATAATGTATAAAATAATATATAAATATATAAAATAAAAATAATATTAAAAGTATTAAAAATATATTTAAATATATAATTTTGGTTTTTTTCTATCGGTTCACCTCTAAAACCAAACAAAAAACAGAAATTGTTTAAAATCTTAAACCGAACTGATAACCAACTACCTACTAACTAAACCAAGCATATAATTTCAGGATTTAAAAAATGCTCCGGTTCAGGTTTTGCCCACCCCTAATTCTAGCTTTGTCCCTGCTTCTAAGATGTTTCGTAAAAAATTCGTTGACTTTTGAAATTTGGGTTGATTTTTTCAAATTAAAAATTAAAAAAATTTATTATGCAAATGAAAATACCCTCTTCTTCCACATAATTTCCTTTCACTTTTCTATTACGTGTATATGAGTAGACCTGTAACCAAGTCCACTATCAATTTCTTCTTCCCCTGATATTTGCTTCCTCTATTCTATATAAAGCTTTTCCCTGTATTTGAATTCTATTCAAAAATTTCTTGTTCTTCCTCTGGAGTCTAAACAATTTTTTTCTCTTTTTATCTCTTTCTGTATATCTATATTTTAAAGTTTCCATATCCAGCAGTGCTTACTGAGTTTGTACATATCGAAACAAGCTTCTTATGGCTGGCCATCATTACTATACTACTCTCTTCAACAAATTATTCAACCCCTTTTATGACAATTCAAATGAAATGCTAAGTCTTCCGCAGGAGTTGGATTATGATGCCTATACATCATATTTGGGACTAATTCTATGTCTTTCTTGGAATCTAATGTCTGTTACTATATTATGGATACAGACTGGGAAAGAAGAAACACAAAATTTATACTTGGCCATCGCTTATCTGCTGCTTGGTGTTGTAGCAGCATATGATTTATGGTATCTTCCGCTGAGTCTTTCTGTTGAAAATCAAAATGCTTCGAGGCTTAAACGGTTTTTCTTCTTCTATCTTGTTCATATTTTCATCTGCATATTTGCTTCGTTTAATCCTTTGGTGGATTATTCTATTACTGGAATGTTATCTGCAATAGATGTTTATTTTGATCATAATTTGATTGGGATATTGTACATCATTGGTTTTTTCTTTTTCGTTCTTGAATGTATGTTCAGCCTATGGGTTCTGCAACGTGTAATTGAGTATTACCTTAATGGTGGTTTTAGCCTTGGAGATGATACAATGTCTATATCTCCATGTTGATTTCACTGAATACATATGCTTTATATATGATGTAATCTTTGATCGTCTATGCTAAGGGAATTATTTAGGGAACTCAATTGGTACATCAGATCGAAACCACCATCAATTAAGCATATATGTATATATATATGTATACGTCGAATCAAGAATGACGTATGGATATTTCTCACATCTTCGTGGAAGCCAGCTAACTATGTAAATTTTTTTTTTTTTTTAAATTTCTTCTCTTGCTAGAACTTTATCCTGCATTATATTTCAAAAAAAAAAAAAAATCAATTTGTAACATAATAATTTGATTAAGGATGGCAATTAAATTTACCCCACTCTCTCCTAATAATCGCCCTATTTATAAAATGAGATAAAGCGAATAATGATATAATATTGTTTGACATGACTCAATTATATATATTTTTTAAATTTTCAAATATATATATATATATGAAAAATTAATATTAAATAATTATTTAAAAAAAATTAATATACCCATTATATTTTATTACTCGTTCTATCTTAAGATTATGTTTATTTGAGTGTATGAAAAAGTGAAAAAACGTGAATTTTATAAAAAATATTATCTAAATATATTTGCTTCCTATTTTATTTTTAAATAATATTATTTATAAAATTTATATCTCTCTATTTTTTCAATCTTTTAAATAAACACAGCCTAAATCAAAGAGAGCATCGAGGCTGATAAAAAATATATTGGTGAAACAGAAGCAGATAATGAGAAACCGCATCAAATGGAAAGTGCCCATCCTGTTTTGGATTTGATGCGTCAAATCGCTTTACTAAGCTGATATAAGGGTGCTTTCAATTTGATATTGTTATTAGGCGAATTGAATTTTAAGAAAAAGGAAACAGCTAAGAATAGCTAGCTTTAACTTAGCCAAAAAGTCAGTCACAAAGCCAGTCACTATTATCTTCGATTGGAAAAGTGACCGACTTTAGTACGCTGCATAAGTGGTACGATGATGGTAAGGTGCGTGGGCGAATTATACAGAATTAGAGACAAACTTTAAGAGCTAATTTTGAGAACCCATCTTAAGTGTTGGAATTCCAATATTGATTTTAAGAGCGGTAAGCATGTTGGATATAGTTGATTTTAAGAGTTGAGTATTTTTCTCCATTTATGTTTTATACATGTTGGATATAGTTGATTTTAAGAGTTGAGTATTTTTCTCCATTTATATTTTATACTTATTTAATTTGTTAGTGAATTTTACTTTCCTTTATTCATAGATGTAGGCTTACGCGGAACTGCATAAATTTATATATTCTTTATTTTTTTTAGTTTATTGTTTCATTTATATTATTCCAATTAAATTTCATATCTATCATAAAATTTATTTGGGATGGCTATAATAAAGTTTGATATTAAGAAGTATAATCGCAATGTTAGTTTTACTTTGTCACAAGTAAAAATGCATGCGATCATGACACATAATATGTTATAAAAAGTCTTAGTAGAAAATGACAAGATGTCCACTACAATGACTGTAAAATAGAAGCATGAATCATATGAGAAAACTCTAGCAGCCATTTAGTTATACTTGTCAAATGAGATTCTATGTGAAGATATTATTGAAAATACTGTGAAAAATTTGTAGTCTAAACTTGAGTCATAATACATGACACAAACCTGCACCACGAAGTTAATGGCAAGGCATCAATTGCACATAATTAATATCGCAGAATGTATACATCTAAAATCACATATTGATGATTCTATCTATTGTAATATATATAAAAAATATGGATATTAAGTACGATGAATAAGATAAAACTCTTATATTGTTTCACTCTTTACCTACATTATATAAGCACTTCAGAAAATACTATGATTTTCAGTAGGCCTGCGCTTAGAAAAGGTTAAGTTAGCTTTGTTTTCAAAAGAGTTTATAGCTTAAGAACTTGTACTAAGTAGTGATGGTTCAACAAAAAAATTGATAGTTAAAGAGAGGTCTATGAATAACAGCAAACCCATATCCATATCCAAATCTAAGCACAAAAATATGACTTGTAATTATTGCAAGAAAAAATCGCACATTAAAATTGAATGTTTCAAATTATGGAAGAAGCAAGAAAATAAAGACAATGATTAGAAAAAGAATGATGAGAAGTCCATTGAAGACAATGTTGTAAAAAAAGAATTTGAATGGGACGTTCTCTTTGCAATTGGAGATGATTCTAAATCTACATAAAGGTGGATTTTAGATTTTGCTTGCACTTTTCGTATATGTCATAACAAAGTTTAGTTGTCTACCTATAAACTTGTTTATGGTAGAGTTATTTTGATGGCTGATGACTACTCTTGCGAGATTGCTGGAATTAACATAGTTAAAATTAGAATGCATGGTGGTTTTGTGGAACATTGATTGAAGTGCAACAAGTTCTTGACTTGAAAAAATTTCATTTCTTTGAGTGTATTAAAAATTTGTGATCATGAATTTACTGTTGGAGGTAGAGTTTTGAAGGTTTGAAAGGTGCTCTTATTGTGGTGGAGGGTTTAAGGCAAAATGGTAAATTATATGCATTGCAAAGATTTGTTATTACAAGTATAATTGTTGTCTCTTCATTCCCTATTTTACTAAATTATGGCATATGAGACTGAACACATGAGTTAGAGAGGTTTGAGTGTTTTTAGCAAGAGAGATCTTTTATGTGGCCAAACCACATCAAAATTAGAGTTTTGTAAATATTGCATTTTTGGCAAATATAAGAGAGCTAGTTTCAATATTGCAATTGACAACATTAAAGGTACTTTGAATTATATTCATTCAAACTTTTCGAGGCTTGCTTGTGTTCCTCCAAAAGGTATTGCTTGATACATGCTTACCTTTATTGATGACTATTCTAGGAAACTATGAGTTTATTTTTTGAAACATAAGAATGATGTTTTTACTACCTTTAAGCTGTGGTAGGCTTTGTAGAAAAACAAACAAGCAATGGAAGGCCTTGTATCTAGCTTTGGTTGTTATGTATGACTTGGAGTTACAACAACTAAATGTCAAAACTACCTTATTGAATAGTGAGTTTGAGGAGAAAATTTATATATCACAACCTGAGAGTTTTGATATTGAAGGCAAAGAAGACCATGTTTGCTTGTTAAAAAAATCGTTGTATAGTTTGAAACAGTCTTAGAGATAGTGGGAATTTTTTTTTAATTTTTTTTTTATGTTTAAACATGATTATTTGAGGAGTCAATATAATAAATGTGTGTATTTTATTAGCAAATTGATACTTAAAATAAAGAAAAAGAAATATAAGATGATAAAGTATTGTTTATTATTGTATGTTATATTATATTCTTTTAGTGCAATAATAAACTGATATATTTATGTAAAACAAAAATTATAGAATAAGAAGATTGAGAGACCCTAAAAAGGTAGATTAATTATGAATATACATTTAATTATCCTAAATAGGTAGACTAATACACTAATTAGGAATATATATTAACACCCGCTCAAACTCAAGAGTGTTGCCTCGAAATAATTTTGAATTTGCATATTGACTCTTGAAAACTTAACAGGAGGATACTGCATATAAATCTCTTCAAAAATATTTCCATGGCAAAGAGAAATAGTCATGTTGACAAATATTAACATAATATCATCTTCATAAAAAATTTAACGGTATTGAAATATGATATTAGTGAATTGCTCCAAATGCAAAATATTTGCATGTGAGCACGCCTCTGAAACTAATTACGAGATCAAAATCATATCAATATAATATAAAAAAGTGAGAGTAGAACATCCAAAATTTTTAAGAATCACTTTGAATTAAACGCTTATGCAAGGAGCTAATAAAGTGACAAACAAGGGGCAAGAGTGCCATATGACACTATAGTATTTAAAATTTTTAAGAATCACTTTGAATCAAATGCATAAACAAAGTGCTAACAAAGTGAAAAGATAAGGACCCAAGTGCCATGAAATTAAAAGATAAATGACACTATGGTTGGACGTGAAAAAAGATATCTCCAAATGGCCAAAAAAAAAAAAAAGAATAGATATAGTAAATAAAAGATTGATTGGTAATAGTATATAGTGCAGCGGATGTGTGGTTATGAATTAGGTCAAACTATAGCAAGAAAAAAATCAAGAATAAAGAAAGAAACCATGAATGAGAGGCTAATAGAAGAAAATTAAAATATAAAGCTAAGTAAGGTTAAAAAAAAAAAGTCAAAAATGAATTATGGAACAAAAGAAAGGTTGAATGACATGATTTTTAATAATAAGGTGGCTTTATAAAATAAAACCATTGATAAGAAAAATGATAAATAATAATTTGTGGAAGAAAAATTGGATCATCATACTTTTCTGTTTTTTTTTTTTTTTTTTTGACATCATCAAAACTAGTAAATCAAGAAATTCGAACAAAACAAAATTTTAGAATAGAGACTCTAATACTAATTTAAAATAAAGAAGAAGAAATATAAGATGATAAAATATTATTTATTATTGTATATTATATTATATTCATTTAGTATAAAAATAAACTGATATATTTATATAAAACAAAAATTATAAAGTAAGAAAATTGAAAAATCCTAAAAAAGTAGATTAATTAAGAATATATCTCTAATTATTTTAAATAAATAGACTAATACACTAAATAAAAATATACATTAACATTTGATAATGGTTATTGATTTATTTGGTACTTTATGCTAATGATTTGCTTATTACTGCCAATAATATTTCTGTATTTATTTGCTACTTTGTGTATTTTACATTCACGCAAGGTTGGTGTTATTGTTTTTATTTTTTCAAGCATTGTGATAGCAACATATATATTTTTTTATTTAGGTGATTTCACAAATAAATAAGACCAGAGATACACATCCAACAATTTGTACAACTTTGTGTTATAAATAATAGTAATAATGAGAAAACCTTGTAGCGTAAACACGTTTCATGGCTCTTTCTAGAACAAGAAAAATTAAAAAAAAAAATTGTTTGACTTGGATGATTAAGATAACTAAAAGCAATTAATTATGTTGAGCTTATTCCTAGCTAGTCATAAACTGCCAATTGTATGTTCCAGTTAACCTCTCCTTAATTAGGCCTTGAGGAAAGAGGGATGGCTACCTATGGTGGTGATGTGAGAATAAACGAAAATTGAAAATGGGTCATTGCCATAGACAAAGACGTGTGTCTAGAACAACAACAGCAGCTATTGGATGATACATTTTTCTAAGGCTGCTAGCTGGTCAACATCCATTTATTAAGCTTCATTGCTATACTCGTCATATATATATATATATATATATATATATATATATATTGGTAGGCTACACCATATTCATTGTAAATGTCATAATTATATATACATATTATTTGATTGAGATTTGACAACTATGTTTCCATTGGATAAATATGATCTGTAATTTGAAATAAGATAAAATAGAGAAATTATTATTTACATTTGACATATATGTAAACTTATCTTATATATTAATTAAATAAGTTACGAGAAATTTTAATAAATATGATTATTTTATTTATTTTTTATTTAATAAAAATATATTAATATTTTTTTATCTTATTAAATTAATATATATATCTACTATAAATAAGAATTTTCCGCTAAAATGATGCACTAATTAGCTTTTAATTATTTAGTGATATGAGAGTTATTTTTAAAATTGCAAAGTTTTAAATTGAGTTTCATAGTGGCCTCAAAAATAAAAAATTGAGTTTCATAGTTAATTTTTTTAAGAAAAAAATAATAAATTGGGATTTTAATGAAGAATTTTAGCATTTGATTCCCAATGGATTTATTAATTATTAGGTATACATTTACATATCTATAGTTGGGTACCAAAAGGAAAAGTTAAGATGGTTTTCTTAAACAATAGAAAGATGGGTTTAGTTTACTTGCCCCAGCCATTATATTTATCATTTTGTTTGAGGAACATTATCATCAAAAGTGATAATTAAATCATATGAATGAAACTAATCTTAAAGATTATTTAGAGTAAAATCTATCATTTATCAATCTTAAGATTTTAATACATAAATAATTAACATTATCTAATTAATTAGATTTCATAACATTTTTAATATTTAATATACGCTTAAAATCTAACTTAATAAAATATACAAAAATAACATTTTTACAATACATTTGGTGTGATGGAGGTGCATTTTTTATACATTCAAATTTAAAATTTTCTCTTTCTTTTAATTTCAAAGCTATATAATACTAAATAATCTCAATAATTAAATACAATCTAATAATACAAAAAGTTAAAGAGTTAAGACTAATTTACTCATAGGGCTAAATTTATTTCAATTTTACCATTGACTATGGCCGCAAAAGTTAAGCCGTTCGCAAACGGTTTAATATTCGATTTAATAAAAAATTCATCTGCGTTCAATTCATTTTATAAATAGGCTTGCAAATAAACTCATTTATAGACTTATAATGTTTTAATATATATAAACATTCATGATTTATATTCTGTAATTATGTAATTAATAATGATATATGCATATAATTAATTTTACAAATATTATATCTTATAATTTCATTACATAGTTGAGAAATTTCGTATAAAAAAAATTATGTTACATAATTATTATTATTATTATTAGCCTAATAATTTTGGCATTCCAAAATTATATTTTAATATTTTTATAATTTTTTTAGTAATTCAATTTAATTGAAATATATATACTCCTCATATTTTTAAAATATGTAATGCTCAATTTTGTAATTAGATTTTTTTTTACTAATTGGATACTTTTGTTTTTATGATGTTTAAACTTTATTTGAGCGCGATTTTTAAACTCAAATCAAATTCAAACTCAAAACAAGTTAAAATTAAATATAATTTTAAATTCGATCAAAATTTTTGAACTAGAACTCCAAGAAAAATAATTGAGTATAATCCAAGCAAGCTAAATCTCAGTTTGATTTAACTCATTGGCAGCAGAATTAAAAAGACAGATTTTTTAAATTTGTAAATTGATTTATTACTTAGGAAATTAAATTTCTAAAATTGTATTCATTCATTTATCTACATATGTAATAAAAAAAAATAATAATACCGTTCGGTGAAAATTAGGTAAGGTTAAAGAAACAATTTTTATTACAAAAGTGTAAAAACAAAAGGTTAACTTAGAAAAAAAAAATTAGAAAAAGTTGTTTATATTCAAAATCAGAATCATTTTGTTTTGTTTTTTTGTTTTTTATTTAAAAAAAAAAAAGAAGAAAAACATGAAAATATTAAATTTGTCCCGCCGTTTCCTCTCAATCTCCTTAAATAATAAAAAAAATTACAATAAGCTGAAGCTGACCATAGACCAGTCCAAAACCCCCTCTCTCTCTATAGACTTGTAAACCAAAGTTTTCTCTCTCTATAGAATTTCAATCTTTTTGTTTGCGTTTACTCGCCTAAATTTTTCGCTTCTAAACTTGCCTTTCTCTCTTTCTATACATCTGTTTATAGTTCCTCAGTTTCAATTTCCGTTTTTGTTTGTGGGTTTCTCTCATGGCTGGTCGTTATGATCCTAACCCTTTTGATGAAGAAGAAGTTAATCCCTTTTCTGTAAGTTTCTTCCTCTGTTGTTTCCTTTTCATGTTAAAAATTTTTGGGCGTTATTTATTTATTTTTGATGAATAATAGTTGAAGTGGAATTTTTGATAATTGGGTTTTGGTAGGTCGTGGGTTTTAGAACGGATGTTAAAATACCTGGGAAATCTGTGAATTTTAGGGTTTTTGGGAGCTTTTGTAGCTGCTATAGCCTCTTCATCTGGAATTTGTGGTTTGGTTGTGGTGCTTTGGTTTTCAATATCAAAACCTTGTCTTTGTGTCAATTTCTGCCAAGCTAATTCTTTACTTTTGCAATAGTAGTTTGTGATATTGAGTTACTGCGGAGAAAGCTACAGATGGTTGTTTGATGTATTGATTTTGTTCGTAATAAGCATTTTGTTCAGTAATTTAATGTTTTGAGGAGAATCCAGTGCTTTTATATATGGAAAAGACTTAGCTAATTGGCCAAAACTATCTTTCTTTGCGAACTTATTGATGAAACTGTTTATTGTATTTGCTTTGGAAAATAAGTGAAGGCCATTTTGTGAATCTGTATGATTACTAGATCATATTTGTGAAGATGTTTTGAGACATACAAAAAGTGAAGTCAGGAAAAATTGTTATCGACCATGCTCTCAAGTCATGTTAGAAAGGTGAAAGTTTGGATGGGTGCTTCAAATATGAAAGTTTTCTTTTTGATCAATTTGTTGGCAACTCATGGAATGTATCTACTTTAGATGAGGAGTGGTATGCACTTTTGTAATTGATGCAGTTGTGCAATCTTTGCCATCTAATTTCAGATGTGGCTTTAATGTGTGGAAACTACATGTTTGTGAGATGAACAGATCGCTGAGATGTTACAAGTTTGTGAGTTGTGATTGTGTGTGACAATCTTAAGTAGTGTGAATTAACTCTGGGGATAGCTGAGACAGCACAGCCTATGTGATTTGTTTAGGTTCTGTATGCATGCTTAAAATTTAGGAGACTTAGGCAACTTTGTGTTTAAAACAAGCCTACATAATTTTCTGACGTTTTAACTTTTTAAATGCAATCAATTTGGCTATTTGGCTTTTTCTGTTTTATATAATTCTGTTTTTAATTCTTTATACTCTTGAAAATTCACACAACTTGTGTTTAATATAATTTTTTTTAACTAGGATCCTGCTGTAAGGGGGAAAGCATCAAGTCAGCAGAGGTTTAGTGGAGGTGCATTTTACACAGCAGTAAGCCTAACTGAAAATAGCACATTGCTTTATATTCTATCAACTATAAATCGTTGTTTCAGCCTTTTGGAATTACATCTGTTCAGAACAATGTGTATAATTTTGATTGGACTAGTTGGTACTTTAGTTCTGGACTTCTTCCACCAATGTCCAGCATGTAAAGTGTAAACTAACTAGTTTGTATTACTACTCTAGAACTCTTACACATACCATTGCTAATTTTCAGAGTGCTCCTCCCACTTCAAACTCAAGGCTTTCACCACTTCCGCCTGAACCTGCTGATTTTGGTTATGATCATGGTGCAACAGTTGACATTCCAATTGATTCAACTACAGTAGGATAAAATTCTGTGGCTGTTGAAAGTCCTCATTCATAATTACCACTTATATCTCTCAAAGTTTCCTTATTTTTAGCTTGTTTTTAATTTAGGATTTGAAGAAGAAAGAGAGGGAACTCCAAGCTAAGGAGGCTGAACTACGAAGACGAGAGCAGGTATGTGTTGGTAAAGACGAACAAATTGAAAAACATTACTTCATGGCAATAGGCCTATCTATTGCATTATTGCTTTTCATTATGTTCATAGACAACGCTTATTTGAAAAGCTTATGCCATAGTTGCAAATTGTAACATTATAAATTCAAGTACTCAAGTGATCTTTAATACCTTCTCAAAAATATTAGTTTGCACTTTTCAAGTTTCATGTAAGATAGTTCCATCAATTACTCGTAAAATTCCCCTTGACCTTCAATTGGACTTGTAAAGGGCTGACATCTAACATTCATGAGAAATGCAGAGATATCTTTCAGATGGCGTGCTGACTAATCTCATCATCTTAAACTATAGCCATCGATTTCTATAGAGTTATGCTTCTCATGTTACTATTTGTTTTGCAAAATGAAGTTTGTTCTTGTTGTCTCTTTCTAGAAGCTATTTTTGAACTGGTAACATGAGTGTTTTAAAAGGCTTTTATAGCTTATATAATACTTTTCTCCTCTGACAGTGTGTTTCCAAGCCACATTTTGGTTCTCAAAGTGAAAATTCAGTAATTTTATAGTGCTTTTAGAATTTCAACTATAGTAAGAAGATCTTGTGGTAGTTTTTGTCTCTTTAGTTGAATTCTTAAATGTGGCTTTTATCGTCTTGATTTAGTTTTCAATGAGTTTTTGACTACCAGTGTACATCAACACTTTTAGGATGGCTTAATTTTATATGTGTCCTAAAAGGTTCTTATGTGGGGTGCTATGCAGGAGGTAAAACGGCGTGAAGATGCAGCTGCACGAGGTAAGATGTTCTTAATATTCTAATTACTAATTAGCTGTTGATGTTCACTTCATAATGTCTGCCTCTTGCATTTGAACATTTTTCCTTCACACACACACACACACACACAAAAAAGAAAAAAAAGAAATTTGTGTTACGATATTGTTGAGTCCTTGCCTTTGCATTTACAAGTCAAATTTTTTCTTGTTTCTTCTTAACTCTGTATTCTGCAATGCTGATCTACTACATTTGTTTTTTTTTTGGTAACTTGGACAACTAAGGGCCTGTTTGATTCATGGTTGCGGTTAATTGTTAACAGCTAGTAGTTGCAATTAGCAGTTGGAGGCCAGCAGCTGAGAACTAGAACTTTTAGTTTTTAGCATTTCAATTATAATTTTGAGCCGCTAACTGCTGAATTTTAAAAGGCTACTCAAAAGTTTAACACACACCTCATACTAATGGTTGAGAGCTCAAAAGCCAAACACTAGCTTTCAACTGTTCATCCAAATGAGTCCTAAGTTGTGTTTGACTATATCATGAGGAACATTGTGGATTAAATTATATTTCTTCAACGCTGGCAGTTGTGATTTTACTTTTGCAGTGTAATTTAGCTTTCAATTCTCTTTTCTCTTTTGCAGCTGGAATTGTCCTGGAGGAGAAAAATTGGCCACCTTTTTTCCCAATTATCCACCATGATATTGCAAATGAAATTCCAATTCATCTACAGAGAATTCAATATGTTGCATTTACAACATATTTAGGTAAGTTACCAAATCTAAGAATTCTGTTTATCTGCAAAAATTGATAGGTTTGTATTTATAGTCTTTTTTATTCAAGAAACGGAATCATATTAAGAGAGAGAGAAAGAAGATTACAATATGGAGGATGTATTATTCTATTTGTAGTTATTTTCCCCTCGTAACTTATGTCATATTCCACGGTATCCCAATACTTGGAAATTCATCAATGTTACCTATAATGTGGGAAGTTAATTGCAAAAGGGCAACTAACAATCCATGTTCTAAAGGGATAGAGGAGAGTTTTAAGTTTGTATGGTTTGTTTTAATTAGGGTCATGGGAAGGGAATTCTGAAGATGTAAATATTTTGCACAAAATGGCTGTTTTGTATCTTGAATCCCTATACCTTTGTTGTAAGCCTAGATTTTATGTGCTGCATTTAAACGCACAGCAAGGAAAAAATCAGTCGCTGATAAAATTGGTTATACACGTGTAGACTTAGACCTGGTTCATGTTTGCTAAAATATCTTTGTTAGTTAATTGAATGGCATGATTAGATTTTCTGGTGTACTTGTTATCACCTTATATTAAAATGGTGTTTTCTATTATTCAAATTTTGTAAGATAAGTTTCTTTCCCATATTTCTTTGGGTGTATGTCTTCATGCTATTATCTATTTACTGTTTTTATGCATAAAGTTAGTTGATGTATACCTTGGAGGAAAAATCAAGACAAGTGATGGATGGTGATTGTTTCTTGTGCAGGATTAGTTCTTTGTCTCTTCTGGAACATTATTGCTGTTACAACAGCATGGATTAAAGGCGAAGGTTAATTTAAAAATTTTTATTGCATTTTACCTGTTCAGTCTTTGACTGAGTATTGATGCCTTGTATGCTGCACATGTAATCTGATTTTTTGTCATTCTCATATTGTAGGGGTGAGAATCTGGTTTCTTGCTATTATTTATTTCATATCAGGAGTTCCGGGAGCATATGTTTTGTGGTATCGTCCACTTTATCGTGCATTTAGGTAATTATCTTCTCTGCTGCAAGTGTATTTGCCTCCCTTTCTTTTTTCACCTTCCAATGAAGATTTATACCTACCTGTTTGATGAGGCCAAAAGATATTGGTGTAAAAGGTTAAATTTTATGTGAGACTGTTTTGAAGCATCTGGCATATAAATATTATTCATTTTCTTGGCTAAGATTATTCTGATCTGGTGGCTATATGGGTTAAATGATTGGATGAGTGTAACATAATTGACAAAAGTAGATCTAGATGTACGCTTGTTTAAAATGGAATACATAGTCTGGTAATTCATTTGTAACTATTCTATTTTAAGCCCAGGCCTACAGAAAAGTCCAGTTTTTGCTGGTTGGCTATGCTCTAGAATTAATCTCTGCCTGTTATCCGATTAATTAAACCAATCATGTGCCTTCTTGCAGGACTGAAAGTGCTATGAAGTTTGGATGGTTTTTCCTGTTTTATTTGGTAAGCCCTCATCTCTCTTTCAACAGAATTGTAAGAATTGAAAGACTTTTTTTTTTTTTTTTATAAATTATGTTTTATGTTCACAGGTTCACATTGGCTTCTGCATTGTAGCAGCTGTTGCTCCTCCAATTTTTTTCAAAGGAAAATCTTTCACGTACGTTTTCAAAAATGTTTTAAATGTTTCTTTTTGTCAAGATGTGCTTTAAGATTAATGCTCTGTTTCTTAGGCTCTTTGTTTAGAAGCCTTCTGAAAAGTTTTTGCCTATTTGCTGATGGTTTTCTGTTGTGTTTCTTTGGAACAGTGGAATCCTGTCTGCAATAGATGTTTTGGGTGACCATGCTTTAGTTGGGGTAAGATTTCTGAGCTCGAGTAACTTTCCAGCTGATTATATCAGACTTCTCTCAGTCTTTGTTTCTGAATGTTAAGCATTAAGGATTAATTGTGCATCCACTTTTATTGTGGTTCCTGCTTGCCTTCCCTTTGCTACGTTACTAGTAAACAATTGGCTCGACTTGTATTGCTGTCTGGTTCATCTGTAATGATTGCATTTCTTTGCTTGCAGATCTTCTACTTCGTTGGATTTGGATTATTCTGCCTCGAAGTGGTGCTCAGCATCTGGGTTATTCAGGTCCATTTCTACCTCCTTTTACCTGGTGAAATTATGATCTTATATGCGCCATTGCTGGAGGCATCATGAACATAAAGCTTGTATTTTTTTTTAATGGGCATTTTTCTTTTAACCTCTTTGCTTTGATGTGTGCAGCAAGTATACATGTATTTCCGTGGCAGCGGTAAAGCTGCTGAGATGAAACGGGAGGCTGCTAGAGGAGCAATGAGGGCTGCAATATGATATGATTCTATGCTCGTTGAGAAGATCAATATTGGGAGCTTATTTGCGGGTTTGGTTGTTTTTGTATATGGCCCTTGGCCACGTAAATTTCGCATAGAAATATTGCTAGGCATGAAACTAGCTTTTGTTGGACCAAGTTCATTACTTTCTGTTTAGTTATTAATTTTATTGCTTGTTCCGAGTGCTATATATAGAATATTATTATGTCCTTGTAAATGGCTTTAAGCTTTGTAATATTTGAGGGTTCTGCAACCTTAGCCTTTTTCATTATTTGGAAAATTTTAAGCAACCATCCACCAACTCGGATTTACATCATCTGCACAAGTAATGTTTACCTAGGTCCGGTTTAATAATAATATGCATTAAACCCTAAACAAGAAAATATATATTCCTACGATATTATTGTTGGCTCACTGCCCAGTCTTACGAGAAGTTTGAACAGATCTCTTCACTGGAAATCCATCTCAATCAATTGGGTTTTCCCAAACAAATGGGTCTCATGCAGACTCGTTTGTACGATTTCTTTGTGATGTAATTTCTCAAAATTATTTGTAGTAATTTAGTGTCTATTTGGTAGTAATGAAAATCAAGAGTTGGCGATAATTCATCTCTCTTTAAAATATGATATTTATTAGAATAATTTTTTCTTTAGTTGCAAAACAAACTATACAAAGTAAATCTAATAATGACTAGAAAATAGAAATTTTGTAAGCTTAACAACAAAATATGGAGCCCTCACTGATAAAATCCATGTAGAGATTTGGAAAACAATTGTAATGATCATACAAAAGACATTACCTCTTTCCAATAATACAAAATTTCCACCAAATCACCCCTAAAATGAGAAAAAAAAAAAAAATCTATAACCCAACAAAAAGGTTGAACATCTATTTTTGTAAAATCACATACTCAACCGTAGCAAAATCAATTGGCATTTACTGTTCATAAGCAAAGTAAACTTTCATCCTATAGAATATATAATTAAAAAAGTGATTTATTTTTATTCTTTTTCTTTGTTTTTTCCCTTATAATATAAAATATGTATGGTGATTTGGTTCTATTGTTTTGTATATAAAAAAAGCGTAAACTTGTTTTAAATTATAATTTTTAATATATTATTGTTAAGTGTCATTATATTTAATTCATTATCAAATTTTGTAATCAAATAACACTTAAAAAAAAAATACACAGCTACAAAAACTAGTTATAATTTAAAACTTCACCACGGATTAATCATGGTTTGAATAACACACGTCGCACTAAAATTAAAGCTGTTAAGATGTAAATTCAACATTTGACAATATTGAACACTAAAATTTTTAATAGATAATTTTTATTATTTTTGAAATTTTAAATATAAAATATTAAATTTAAAAAATTAATATAACGATATACATCGCCCTTAATTTCACAATTTGTTATTTAATTGAAAGATAATCAAAATTATTTAAGAATTAAAATATTTATAGGTGTTTAAAAAAAAAAAAAAAAGGAAGACTAAAAAAAAAGATATAAAGAATATAGAATTTAGGAATTAATTTGATAAGCAAGTAAATTGATTTAATATTTTAACTTCTCTTAGGTTAATCACAAATCATAATTATATAAATTTTTAATGGTTTAAATTATAATAATGTATAATATTAGTGATAATAGTTCATTCTTAATTTCAGTTATAAAATTATTTGAATGATAATAATTGAAAATAAATTAATATAAAATTCATGATTTGCTTGCTATGTAAATCAATAGACAAATAACATGTGGCAAATATATGCCACATGATAAATATTTTAAATTTGTTTTATATATATATATATATATTCTAATGGGCTGTGTACACTAGCAATTTCTAAATTTTCAATTCTCAATTCCCCGAAACTTCTTTCTCCACTTCCACCAAATAAATATAGATTTAAATCGACATAAATTCAGTTCAATGTTGTGGTCACTCTCAGTCTAAATTTTCTGGTTCCGCCCCATCTGTATTTCTTTCAAGAGATCTTTAAGAATCATAGAATATCTAATTTTTCAAGCTATTGTGTCATTCAGGTTTATGGCGTACCACTGCTTTCCCCGTGGGTTTGATTGTGTTTTTTGAGACAGATTTGAGTGGTTAATCCATCTTTAGCAAATTGGACAGCCCCCTTCTTCTTTTTTTTTTTTTTTGGCAAATTGGATAGACTTTTAGCCAATGATTTTTAGAAAAGTGAATAGCCTTTGCAGCCAATGGTAATCTTGAAAAGAGATTGCCTGCCTTGAATTCTGATTCTCTAATGAAATTGTAGCCTTTTTTCACCAAAAAGGCATATTCTTTCGTGTTATTCAAGACCAGTCAAAGAATATACAGCTCTAATCAGAATTAAGAACATTATTTAAATATGAATCTTAATCAAAATTAATTTTCAATTCCAGATAATAACTATTATCCATCGTGTTAAAAAAATTATCAATCAACTTTTAATTTTTAATATTTTATTTTTAAATACCAGCCACAACATTTTTAAAAAAGACAAAAAAATCTAAATTAAAGTCAAGAGTAGAATAATCAGACTACGTGATTGACACAAAATTTAACATTTATTTATGTCATCAAATAAAATAAATAATATAATCAGCAACAAATTATTAAAAAATAAAACAAAATTCTGTCTAATCTGACCGGACAATAACGATAACAATGATAATAATAATCACAATCCGACCGGATTGTGACTTACCCCGTACCATTTCGAGGCGGAAGATGATTCTTATTTTCTGTTAATTTAGCCTTTCTCACTGACAAAGAGAGCCCTCCACGTTTGAACCGGTATTCATCAACAACGCCGCCATTTCTCGATTCTTTCTTAAAACCGGATCCTGAAACAATCACAGCGCCTTCAAATTTGCTGTTGTTGTTCAGGCCTGTGGGATTGATGAGTTGTGTCGAGAGAGGTCGGGTTGCATATGAGACTGGCACCGGGCTAATTATAAGGATAAGAACAAAGAAAAAGACCCCGAAAGCGGCCATTAGAACCTTCATTCTGCGGAAGTAGAAGCGTGCAATGGCAGGAGGGTCGACGCGCTGAAGCTATATTTATAAGTAAAACTTCCAGGTGCCGACCTATTGGAATTCTCTGGAATATATGCAGACGATAATGACTGCAGAATGCTGCTGCACGTGCAATAATTTTTATCTTCTTCTATTTTATTTTCTAGATGTTTTATATGGTTTTTTTATTTAAAAATAAAATAATTTATTTTGATTGCAAAAAAAATAATTTTTTTTTTATGAAAAATCACAATTTTATTTATATTTTTCATAAATTAATCTATTTTTTCATAATTTTTTTTACTTGCAAAAAAAAACCTTTACTTTTATAAAATTATGATTTATTTTTTGCAAAATAATAATTTTATGAAAAGAAAAATAATTTTATAATTACAAAAAAAGGCTCTCTTGTGCAAAATTATAATTTTTTTATTTTTTCGTAAATTAAACTATTTTTTATAAAGTTTATAGGCACATAAATTTAAATTATTACATTAATCATTCTAGTATTTCTTATTTTTAATTAGTAAAATGTAATAGTATGTTAATTTAATTTTAATACTTTAAATATTTCAATTATATTTACCATTTGTTACTATTTTATTGATCATAAAAAATTAAATTTTGTACTTTGCTTTAAAACAAAATGACAAAAAAAATTGCCTATACTAGGCCTTTTATAAGAATATTGTGTTTTTTAAAAGAGTACCATTTTTTCATAATTATAAAATTATTTTTTCTCATAAAATTATTATTTTGTATAAAATAAACCATACTTTCATAAAATTAAATTTTTTTTCTCAATTAAGTAGAATTACAAAAAAATAGTTTTATTTACAAAAAAATATAAATAAAATTATAATTTTTGGTAAAAAAAATTATTTTTTCACAAATAAAATAGATTACTTTGTTTAAAAATAAAGTAACCATAAAAAACACTTATTTCTTATTATTACACTATTTAAAAAAAAATAAAATTAAGTACATATGTACGCATCAAATCACTTTAACATAAATCTTTAATTAATTTCAAAAGCATTTTGGCGGAAAAGAAAAAAAAAATCAAAACCATTATTGAAGTAATTAAGCTTATAAAAACATGTCATCAACGAAATACAGAAAACTTATAAACACAATACCACATAATATAATTAACATAATAACGAAACAAGAACAATAATTCAAGTCAAATTTATTAATTTTGTCAAATTAATATTCCAATTGACCGACAGAAGTATTAAAAGATTCGTTTTAGATAGACAAAGATTGCTTAATCCAGAAGTCTTTGACTTTGATCCTCATTTTGACTTCCAAGCTCACTAGCATACATATAGAGGTGGTGAACGGGTTGAATCGGGCAAGTTCATGCTGGGTCATTTTAGGTTCGGTTCGGTTTTTTTTTTTTTTTTTGGAGGATTATAGGCTGATCATCTCGGATTGCAGAGAACCAATTCGGATTGATTTGCTAGCTTCGTATTGGATAGAGTTCATTTACTTAAAATTATTTTTTTTAAAAATTTATTGAATATAAAATTTCCACATATAATTTCAAAAAATTAAAAAAGAATAATCATGTATATAATTACAAAAATTTAAATATGTAACTTTTCTAATATATTATGATATCTATTAATTTGTAAGCAAAAGTAAAATGACTAGGATAATAAATTATTAATAATACCTTAAAATTTCCATGATTTTATTTATTATATATGTTTTATTAAATTATCTTAACATATGTCAACTGTAATAATTAATTTTTTTAAAATTTAAAAATTACCTCTTGATAATTTTGATTATTGGATATTAATATAAAAAACATATATTGAACAAGATTATTATATTTAGACCAACTAAAAATAACAAAAATATATTAATATATCAGTCTTGCTTATATTTAATTGAGACCTACGAAAATAGAATGTCGCGAAACGACCAAGTTGATAAATTTTCTATAAATATATTTAACTTTTATATTTAAAAAAAATATATATATAACTTTAATGTTAATAAACAAATATGTTAATAAATTACGAAGTTGGTGTAACAGTTAGAAACTTGCAAAGGCTACTATATGATTGCTAGATCAAACTGCGGATATTAGTGAACTGCATGCATTATTTAATAGTTACTTAATAATGGTAAGTTTTATAATTAAGTTTATTTTCTAACGAGAATTTAAGTTAAGTATCATTTAATAAATTATTAGTTAGTATTTAGTTATTGCTAGTTACTAATTATTACTCTCTTCATTCTTAAAAAAATGGCCAATAACTAAAAATCATCATTTTTAAAATAATAGTAACTTTATCATAAATTGTCAAAAAGACCCCTATTAATTGCAGTATAAATTTGAAAAATATTTCTCATACTTGGAAAATGAAAGAGTAATTTAGCCATTTTACCATTTTTTTTAATTGAATTGCTAAATGGCCACTTATTTATGAACAAAACTTACTTTTTAATGGTTATTTTTTTCATAATGGATAGAGTAGTTATCACTAGTTAATTTTTTATTACCTATTAATTACTTCACACTTTTTTTTTTTATAGGAATTACTTAACACTTGTAATTAGTTATTAATAATTAATTAATATTTAATGATTATTACTAGGTTATGACTAGTTAATTAGTTATTACTAGTACTATTAATAAACACTTATGAGTAGCTATTAATAACTAATTAATTAGTTAAAGTTTAGTAGTTGTGATATGGAGTAATTCTAAACGTGGATAATACATTTTTAAACCCGTTTAATAATGTCATAATAAAGTATTTGACTTAAGAACATCTTCTGATTATTATAATAAAAATAGATTTATTAATACATTTGATAAAATAATATAATTACTATAAATTATAGAAAATCTAATAAATAATAATTAATGATGTAACAATTAAATTTTAATAAGATAATTAATAATATTTTTTAATTTTTTAAATCTATATCAAAATCCATTTTGAATTACACATATGAAAATTAATATAAAAGTTTAGTAATAGTCTACTAGACAATAGAATAATAAAAATTATAAGAAGAAAACTTAAAAAGTATATATAATTTAGACTGAACTTAATAAAGATTTAAATTTAAATATAAAATCTAATTAACTTAAAATTAAATATAAAATTCTAGTAAAAATATTTTAAAATATAAATGTATTTTAATATACAGACTAAAAAAAATTTGTATGGTTAATTTAGATTTTAAATACCGAAAAAATTTGAGTTCTATTTGCACCTTTAGCTATATATATATCAAAAATTGGATCAAGTTATAATTGCTGCAATAATAATATAATAATTGTTCGCATAGACTATATAATAATAATATCAACTAAACCTTATTTAGCTGCTCCACGAGCAACCTCACATAAACATTATAGAGAAATCCTTTGCGCCCGAGACACATTAGTTATGTTATATAAAAAATCGAGAGCAGCTTGGCTCGACTGCCAATAGCGGCATAACAACATGTAATTTTCAAAAAGATATATTAAATTTTATAGTGAATTTAATTCCTAATTTCAGTTCTATATAATTAGAACCCTCTGATTTATCTTAATATGGGGATCCTGAATCAATCTAAATAATTGAACTCAAAAAAATTGAAAGTATATGTAACGGTCCCAATTTTTTTTTTTTTGTTATAGTTATAGAAATTAACAGTTATTCATACCGAAAATCATATTAAACTATACTGAATCATCTCTAACTGAAGAATCAAAACTAAAAAAATTAATTATATATATATATAAATATATATATATATATATATATATATATATATACACACGGAAGAGAGAGGAGAAGCATACGTACGTAAAAGTTTCTCATTAAATTATTTTTAATTGTGAATTATGATGGGCAATATGATCATTCATTAATTAAATTAAATAATATAATTATCTAATTATATTTAATTTATATAATGAATAATGAATTCAATTAGAATAAAAAATAAGAAAATAATTATTATTTAATAAATAAATAATTATATTATAAATTTATAATTATATAGTTATTATAATTTAATAATTTAATTATCTAATTTAATTTAAATAAAAAATAAATTTAATTAGAATAAGGAGAGAATAAAATAATTATTATTTAACATATAATTAATTATATTTAATTCAAATAAAAAAGAATTCAATTAGAATAATTTATATTTTTTATTTTTTAAAATATTTAGAAGATATAGAAACTCTTTTAACTTTGATTATTCAAATATTAATAAGTTAAATAAATTTTAATTTAACTTTTATTTTGTAAATTATTACTTTGTTCCATTATAAATTTTAAAATTAGTTGTTTTAACCATTAGTAATAATTTGTAAATTAGAAAAATTACTTTTGATTCTATAAGAAAAGACAGCAGAAAAAGAATATGCACTAATTGAGAGTTTATTTAATAACAATGAGCAAAATCATTTTTTCAAATATTTAGAAACTAGAGAAATTTTTTTAACTTTAATTATTCGAATATTAACAAGTTAGAAAAATTATAATTTGACTTTCATTTTATAAATTATTACTTTGTCCCATTATAAATTTTAAAATTAGTTATTTTAAGCATTAGTAATAATTTATAGATTATAGAAATTACTTTTGATTCTATAAGAAGACATAGCAAAAAAAAAAAAAATGCACTAATTAAGAGTTCATTTAATAATAATGAGCAAAATTCTATTATTTTATTATTAAATGTCAAAATTTTTATTTATAATGATATATTTTTCTAAAAAAAATTAATTTGTTTGTGATTTTATAAACATTTAAATTTACTTAAAATTTTTATTACGGAAGATATTAATTAATCATTCTTAAAAATTAATTAAATAGAAAATCAAAATTACAAAATTTTTAATTTAGTGATTATATTTATTTGTAATATCAAATTTAAAATATTCACAAGTATTCATATAATATAATATAATAATTAAATAGATTTTTTTGAGCTTATGATATATGATATCATATGATAAAATTAGTTTGATATCATGATATCATATCATATAATATCATATCATATAATATCATTTTTGTATTCTATTCTTACCTGTAATCAATATTAGTTAGATATTTTATAGGCCTAGAAAATTAGAATTAGTTTGACTTATAATCTATATAAATATTAGACATCTAATGAGAATCAATTATCTTCTCTTCTCAACTCAGCTCCAATTTCTCTTCAGCTTTACAATATATATATATATATAATAGATTTGTATATATATATATATAATAGAGCTAGAGATGAATCCAGAATTAAAATATTGGAGGAAAGGATATTATTAACAAAATTCTATATAAGCAAACAGCAAATTGATTTCATAGCAACCAAGTTGAAGCGATCCAACAAAAAATTATTCAATTAAATTTAGAGATTGATGGTATATTTACATCTTATAACTTTTTTTTTTTATTTCATTCACGAAAATATTAATTGGAATGTTATATATGATCCGAATTTTCTAGTGCAAGTTCTGTAATCCACTGCTCTCAGAGCCAAGTATTCTCACCAGCAACAAAAATGAGGTATGCATAGGGTGAATTGTTAATTGTAGTACAAAGATAATTTAACTGATCAATTGACCCCATGAGGGCAAACCTCCAAATTCAATTCCTGGGTATTGTGTAAGTGACTGAGGGCCTGAAATATGATACCTTTCTTTGCTATCATCCAATAAGCCAAAATTTCAGAGGCACAAGTTATCATTGAAAGGACAAAATTAAAATAGCTTATCAAAATCAAGGCATTACAAAAACAAACGTTGGGGGTAGGAATCATCAAAAATTGAAAAAAAAAAAAAAAGGAAACTGAAAGAGTAGAGTACCAGAAGCCAGAATTCAGCAACAGACCCTTTTGGAATAGAGTCCCTTCTCTCTGCTCCGAGCCCCTAAGTACAATTGAAAAGTCAAAATTGAAACATTGAAATCCCCAATTCTAAGAACTATTCAAATCAAGACATAAGAATAACAAACGTGGGGTCAGAATCATCAAAAAATTAAAAATAAAAAAGAAAAAAGAAACTGAAAGAGCAACGTACCAGACGAACAAAATTCTTCAGCAGAAGCCAGTTTTAAGTCTATTCTTAATATCTAACTAGAAATTTATTGTCCTACCATTAAGCACATGTCAAGTTTTCAAAAATCACAAATAAATAAAAATGCTAACCCAAAACTACAAAAATTATCAAAACAAAATTTTGCATCAGACACTCATAAAATGGTGATACAATTTGCAATGTTCTGTGAAAAACTAACCTCTGTTTATATACCCAATACCAAAGAAGCCACAGCAGCCACCATTAATATGATCAAAGCAAGATCTTGCAAAGCTTCCCAAAGATACATCCTGTTGGCGTGAACTGTATATTCTTCTTATTTAGGAATATATAAGCCATATAATTTCTATATTTGTATTACATTAGCTGTGATTCTTGTATAGGAAGGTTATTGGGTAGCTGGGATTTAGCCTAAATTATTGTTCTTTCCTAATTAATTATCTATCATCTCTGTATAAATATTTTGCGATGTACAAGTTCGAAGATACAAGAAAAAAAAAAAAAACCCTTTTGCCAATTCTTTCTTTGTTTCAACATGGTATCAAAGCAGAGATCCTAGAGTTAACTGTGGTCTTTGTTCACCTAAATCCAAACCTATAGAACCCATTAACATATCAATGAGAGATGAATAAATCGAATGATATGGTGGATATTAAGCAGACTAGAGAAAACTCCGCAACAACTATCTTTGAAGATTTGACAACTAAAAATGAACTAGATGTTGGTTCATAACCAGAACCAGACCCAAGCAGTAGTATATGACACTGTTGCTGCACAGATCAGAATTAAACTCGATGGAAAAAATTATGCATTATGGTCTCAGGTTGCTGAGCTGTATGTTACAGGCACGGACAAACTCAGTTACATAAATGGTGATCTTCCACAACCCGAACCAACTGATCCAACCTTCAAAAAGTGGCAAACAAAGAATGCTGTTGTAAAAGGGCGGTTGATCAATTCAATGGATCCATTATTAATCATATTCGATTTCCAACGGCCAAACAGGTATGGGATTCAATTGCTACCACCTATTTTGATGGAACTGATGCATCTCAGGTTTACGATTTGAAGAGACGTGTGTCTCTAGTGAAACGAGACAAGAGATCCATTGAAACATACTACAACACTCTTCAAGGTCTATGGAGAGAGATTGATTTTCGTCGTCCCAACCCGATGAATTGTGCAAGAGATGTAGAAAAATATAATGCTCTTATTCAAGAAGATAGAGTTTACATTTTTTTGGATGGTTTGGATGACAGACTTGACTAGGTTCCAGTGATGTGCTACAAATGCAACCATTTCCCACTATTGAGCAAGCCTATGCACATGTTTGAAGGGAAGATA
Organism: Reutealis trisperma; assembly: GCA_947687605.1. NCBI lineage: Eukaryota > Viridiplantae > Streptophyta > Magnoliopsida > Malpighiales > Euphorbiaceae > Reutealis > Reutealis trisperma. Next base: position 8,185,067 of record CANTUT010000003.1, read on the forward strand.
TGAGGCAATCAGTAATGTTAACAGGTGCAGAGACTACCATAGCAGCAGTTATGGCCTCTAAGAGTGTAAGAACAGGTCAGCCACAACCTAAACTGCACATAGAAAAACCAGAGCTGACTTCATCAAATGGGGGAAAGATGAACGCACTCATAAAGACTAAAGGACCAACTAAATTTAATGAAGTTTCTATACTATTTTTTCTTTGTTTAAAGTGCCAATTCTTTCTTTGTTTCAACACATCTATCCAAAAAAAAAAAAGAAAAAAAGGCACCAACTAAATTTAATGAAGTTTCTATACTATTTTTTCAATGATGTTTTATAAATGTCAGAATGAAAAGAAAATTAACAAAACACAATTTGAAATTATAAATTTGTAACAACAATTACACAGAAATTACTCCTTCCTTTTTTCTAAGTGTTGGATCCAAAAAACATTCTTGCACTCTAGCAAAGAGCAGTAGCACATAAATAATTATACATAAAACATGAAGAAAAAAAAATCTAGCAGCAACTGAAGAAAGTAAAACAAAAGAGAATGAACATTGGCAACAAGAAAATGAAAATCCATGTATTAGTGAAAAGTTTGCCCACTCTATCTGAAGTGCAAAGTACATGATACAATAGTCTGGTCCATTACAGAAGAACAATAGGGAGGAAATGCAGATGGGAAAATTGAATTTTAACTAAAGGAATCAAAGTAATTTGTTGGTTTTTAGAGGTGAAAAACATGAGAAAACACAAGAAATCTGAAGAGAAATGCTCTTAATATTCTCTTTTTTTTTTTTCATGATTAAAAACAGAGCATCGTGTATAAAGCTTATACATCTCTGCTATTAACAGTTGACATTTGAAATTCAATTTATTCAAATTTCAAATTTGATTAGATACTAAACTGACACAAAAACTCTAATAGATCAGCTAGCTAATAGATCAGAAGATTTTAAAGCTAATACAAAATACATTGATTAACAAGTATACAATACAAAATACTGATATGGAGTATTTTGCAATAGCAACTATTTCAACGAAATTCAAGTAAAGCATTGTTCCGCTGATTTTTTATGGACAGCAGCAAATGATACCAAAATTCATGTAAAAAAAAACAAACAAATTCACTTGCCAAAACACCCAGATCAACTGCTGTAGCATCACTAAAATACAAATATCATGCCAATCGCACATTCGAAAGAGTGAGAGAGGTGAAAAGTTATATACCCTCCAGCGGCGTAGAAGGTCAGTAGAGGCGTTTTTAGTACTAACAACAGAAAAAGGACCAGAGGACTCCTCCTCATCCTCGTCGTCGTCGTCGTCGGTAGAGCAGCTTCCTCCGGCCTCTAGATCAAATCGCCGTCCATGCGAGATCCCTTAAACTGATCAATCATTTGATTACTGTCTCAGGACAGATGGCACCATTACATTTGAGATTTCACTAACTTGCAACCAATAGTTTTTCACCGTTAAAACTTTTCTGTCAAAACCTTATAAAACATTAATAAAATACTGAGTCACGTGAAGTTCTTTCAAAAAACATAAAATTAAAAAAAGAAAAAACTTGAATATTTATTTTCCACTCATTCATTAAACTCTCTCTCTCTCTCTCTCTCTCTCTCTCTCTCTCTCTCTTTCATCCATCCAGACAAATATATATATTTATTTTACTGTGAATTGATGATAACATTGTAAAAAATTAATATCTAAATTTTAAAGTATGTAATAAAATTATAAAAAATGCAAAAGTTTAAGCACAGAAAAATCTTAAAAGGGTTTATGTATGTGTTAATCAATAGGATGGGATAATGATAAGACTAAACAAATACAGATTTCCAAACAGAAAAATCAAAAATTAAAAGACAAGAAAAAACATTACATACATAACCATACCCAGGAGATAATAAGAGCCTGTTAATAACTGGTTATGTCAAGGATCAAAAACGCTAACCAATCTACTGCCTAATTATGTAACTATATCACCCACACCATTTCTAGGCGACGCTCTCGGCTTGGCTTCCGCTGTGAACCGTCTCTTCGACCCCTCACTTTTGTGAGAATTAATCTCATCTAAAACATCGCCGTTTCTCCATCGGTCTTCAAACCCAACAACATCATCCTGTTCATGACCGTGCGCCCAATGCTCCGCTAGGTGGTCGTCTCCATCTGCCCTTTTAGGTCCAAAAAAGCTGTGCACAGTGGATTTCTTTTCGTCATACTTATCCGGTACAAGACTAGGCACCATCCCACCATTCATTTTTTTGAGATTGGCGGGTGAAGATCGGATTGCAACACTCGGCCTGGCTTCAGTTGTGAACCTTCTCGTGGACACTCCACTTTCGTGACTATTAATCTTATCTAAAACATCACCGTTTCTCCAGCGGCCTTCAAACCCAGCAACATCATCCTGTTCATGACCGTGGGCCCAATGCTCCGCTAGGTGGCCGTCTCTATCTGCCCTTTTAGGTCCAAAAAAGCTGTTCACGGTGGATTTCTTTTCGTAGTAATTATGCAGTACAAGACTAGGCAACATCCCACCATTAATTTTGTTGAGATTGGTGGGCGAAGACCAGATTGCAGCATTCGGCTTGGCTTCCGATGTTAACCTTCTCGTAGAGACTCCATTTTCGTAAGTATTAATCTTATCTAAAGCATCACCGTTTCTCAATGGATCTTCAAACCCAGCAACATCATCCTGTTCATGACTGTGCGCCCAATGCTCCGCTATGTGGTCGTCTCCATCTGCCTTTTTAGGTCCAAAAAAGCTGTGCACAGCGAATTTCTTTTCGTCGTACTTATGCGGTACAAGACTAGGCACCATCCCACCATTAATTTTGATGAGATTGGTGGGTAAAGATCGGATTGCAAGGGACGCTGGACTATACCAAAGCAATAAGAAAAAGAAACCCACCATGGGAGACATTTGCTTAAGAAGAAGTTCTAATTTTTTGGCTACTACAGATTAGGAGGGCTTTCTTGGCTATATTTTGTTTGTGAAATCGAAATGTCCTAAAGCAACTATTTATACAAAATGAATGTCCATGATAACCAGTTGGCGCCTTCGCGCTACGCATGCTTTTGTTTCTTTTCTTTTCTTTTCTTTTTCTTTCTTTTTTTTTTTTTTTAATTGTTTGAAGTCGGTAACAATGAGTAGAAGCCTTTTGTTCTTGTTTGTCGCCACCTACAAATTACAACCGTCCAAATCAAATAATAATCATTTTGTAATTAATTACTATAATGAACGTAAAAATAATATTTTGTTAATTTTTCAATAATTTATTTGTATAAAAGTTATATTTTCTGGAATTTTCCATAATTAACGTAATAAAACAATAAGCTTCTAAAATTGAAAAAATTAAGAAAAAATTACTTTTAAGATAATAATATTAATAATTTAATAAAAATTAATTGACACATTTATATGAAAATAGCCACGGACATGTGAGTTATATTTAGTTCACATAATAGAATATATAGAGAATAACATAATAATTCATAAGAAATAAAATATGATAAGAATAGAATAATTATTTCAATTTTATAATTTAGTTTATAGTATAAAATAACTATTATATTCTATATAAATAATCATAATATTTTTATAAATTAATTTCACTATTAATAGTAAAATTAAATATAATTTTACCAAATTTTATTTAAAAAATAATTTAAATGTATAATAAATAAAATTTTTATTTGAGTTAAAATTTAAAAAATAAAAAATGAAAATCTGAAAATAAAAAAAAAAAAGAAATAGTAGTGGTTTTGGACTTGCCAATATTTTTTAATGTTAAAAATGAAAATACTCTATTCCATAGTCAAAATAATACCAATTCTTTAATTTTTTAAGAAAATTTATGGGATTGTTATTTTATGAAATTATAATTATTTATCTAAAATTTGAGCTACAGTTAAGATAATTATTTCACATGAAATAGCTATTTTATTATTTGGCCATTTCATGAACCAAATATAGCTGCAACACTGCAAATGAGCCAAGCCATTTTTTTGTGACTCGGTGTTCAGCTTGACAAAAATTAGTTCGTGTTCAATTCATTTTGCAAATAAGCTAAGTTTAAAGCTTAATTCAAGACTCAATTAATAAATAAATCAAGTTTGAATAAAGCTCAACTTGATTCAAATAAACTCGTGAACAGCTTAATTAATAAACTTGCAAACAAGTTTGTTTATAGGCTCGTTTATAATGTATTAATATATACATCTATGAATTGTATTTTGTAATTATGAAATTAATAATGATATATTTTATAATTTTACCAAATAGTTCAGAAGTTTAATTTAAAAAAATAAGTTTCTGTTATATAATAATAATAATAATAATAATAATAATGAGTATTATTATTATTATTATTATTATTTATTAGCTTAATAATTTTGGCACTCTAAAAATATATTTTAACACTCCTATAATCTTTTTAGTAATTCAATTCGATTAAAATACATACGCTCCTAATTCTTTTGAATATGTAATGCTTAATTAATTTTATGATTAATTTTTTTTTTTTTTTTTTTACCAATAGGATGCTTTAGCTTTCATACATATATATATATATATATATATATATATATATATATATATATATATATATATATATATATATTTGAAACATGATTTTCAAGTTCAAACTCGAACTCGACCTTGAGTTCAAAAAAAATAACTAAGCCGACTTCGAGCAAGTTAAAGTTCGGCTTGGCTTATTTACAACTTACAGACATGCTTTTTATGTCGATTTTATTATAATTTTTTATTTAACTAATATTTTTTAAAACAAATTTAATATATATGAAGATTATTTTTTTGTTAAATTTAAATATTATTTTATAATAATTTTAAATATTAATATAAGTCGAAGTCTAATTTATTATACATAGATCAACTAAAAGACTAATAATAAAATATTAAATATATTTTATAAATTTTAATCAAAACCTACAAAAATATAATATGTAGAAAAAATTAATGAGATTATTGTTGTGATAGTATCTAAGTGATGTGATAAGATTTAATGTTTATCATATCTCTATAGATAGATATTCTTATATAAATAGAAGTCTATTTCTATTTTTATTTCCATAACATTTTATACCTATAAATAGGTATTACAATCAATGAAATGAGAGACATAGAAATTTAGTCTCTTATATTCTCTCTTTCTTTTATTCTTTATAATTGTTTTTTATTTTATAATACATTATCAGTATGAATCGTTTTACAATACTGTTCATAATTTTGGAAAGTTTGTGATTTGCTATAACCCAGCTAAGTTGAAAATTTTGAATAAACAAGATTCAAGATTTATAGTAAACAATAATTAATAAATGTTTGATATACTATTTGATGATTAATCAATTAAATTATAGTTTCTGAAAAACTAGCATTATATTTTAAATTATAGTTCCTGAATAACTAATAATATTCACAATTCATGAAGAACTAATAAACTTTACAGTTCTTGAAAAACTAATAATAATTATAGTTTCTGAATAACTAACAATATCTACAGTTTTTGAAGAATTAATAATATCTACAGTTTCTGAACAACTAATAATATATACAGTTCTTGAAAAACTAATAATTTTTACAGTTTCTGATGAACTAATAATAATTATAATTACTGAAGAACTAGTATTCTCTATAGTTTTTGAAAAACTAATATTCTCTACAGTTTATAAATAACTAATATTTTTTACAATTCCTAAAGAACTAATATTCTTTACAAGTCATGAAAAACTAATCAAAATAAATAAATAAATATAAATTCCTAAAAAATTTGTACCTTATGTTCCTAAAAAACTAAATATCCTAAATCATTAAGAAACTAATATTATAATTCATTAAAAAACTAATATTCTATGTTTCTGAAGAATTACATATATTGTCTATAAGTCTTTAAAAGACAAATTTAATTATGATTATGCTAAATGTTATTTAAGTGAGGAAAAGTTGAATATCTCACTATTAATAATTTTTATATTCTCTGTAAGAATTTTAAAAATAGATATGATCACTTAAAAAATGTGATGTTACCATAAGCTCCATATAATTGGCTAAATTAAAACTTGAAGTATATTTTAGAATATAATTCAACCATATTTAAAATTATTTCACAGTTGAAATTGTGTAATGATAAAATTATATGCTCTTATAGCAGCAGCATAAAAAGCAAAAAAATTAACAAATATTGTTTGTCTTCTAGTAATTGCAAAGAATAATTGCGAATAAGAAATCATCAAATAATGTCCACTAGTACAATTGTATTACCTGAAGTGAATGTTATAAATTATTTGGTAAATCATGATAACTCTGAATGAGTAACAACTTATATAGATAATACAACTTAATTTAATATTAGTGATTTTATATAAATTCCCTAAAGGAATAATTTCTAAGGATTTTACATTTTTTTTGGATTTCACTTTTAATGTCTTTACATTTTGATTGAATTATATTTTATCAATAAGTTGTGCATTATAATGAGTTATTTCATTATTATTTTATTCTTAGTATATATGCACAACATATTGCATTGAATTTACAGTTCAAATATTAAAGATTTGGTATAAATGCCGTTATGTATATCACAACAATTACTTTATATTAAAAAACTTAGTTAGATGCACAATGAAATTGTGAAAAATTTTAATAGGGTTATTTTTCTAAACAATATTTAACATAACTTTTATTATATATTCCATATAGATTTGGTTAATAATTTAACGGATACATTAATAATTCATATTAAAATATATGAAAAATTTTCAGCTTACAATCTTTTAATAGTTCCACCCCAAACTATTGAAGAGTAACTACTGTTATTATTGATTCACTAGTATTACTCTTCATTCATGGTCATTATCAGAGGCGATACCGTTACTACTATTGTTAATAGTAATACTATTCACTGTTGTTATTATTGATTCACTATTGTTAATATGAAACACAAAATTAGTTACTACCGTCACTACTAATCACGAGGTTGATCGGTCAAAATAACGGATATTACCTACCACCTAAATCAAATAAAAAATATACTCATATATAGCCATTAGAGTTTACCTAGATCCGTTTTAAAAGTACAAAGATCACATTTTGGAGTGGAACTTGGAGAGATATATATATATATATATAATACAAAACAATTGCATTAATTCTTTTACCCCAAAAACTTTAATCTGGAAAGAAATTAATTTTCTTTCATTATTCATATTATACCTATAGAGTTTTTCAGTTTAGATATAACACATAATAATTATGGGTTGTAATTTTGCCTGAATGTGTTCCTTAGATAAGCAATGAAGATGATTGTTTCTTCAATTATTATTTTTATTGTTATTTAATTTATAAATATATCAACGTGTTATATTCTTTTGTTTATATTTTAAAAAAAGTGTTCAAGTGGCTTTTATTAAAAAGTTTATGCATTTAAATTAGTCAAAAAATACCGTAATGGTAAATTTGGTACATTATAAAAAAATTTAGGACCAAAATGGCCATTCATCCGTTAATTATGTGCCTGTAATTATTTATGCAACGTGGCCTTTTTTTTTTTTCCTAAAAGTAAAGAATTATAGTATTACTTAAAAGAGAAGTACATGAAATAAAACACAGGCAATGCATTTTATCCTCTTGTTTAAAAGAGAAGTACATGAAATAAAACACAGGCAATCCATTTTATCCTCTTGAAGGTGACTTAACGAAGCACATGTTCACCTGCTGCTGTACGACTCAACACTCGAATCAAAATAGCTAAAAAAGTGAGAAAATTCTTTTGGTCAAAGACTGCCAGGTAGATACATCAGTGGCACAAAAATCAAAAAACTACTACTATTTAGGATGGTGATGATTTGTTTAATAAAAGTTAATATAATGATAAGATTGAAGAAAAAACTCATAATCCAAACTACTAACAATCAATTTTTTTTTTTTAAACAACAGTAACCCCAAATAAAAAAAAAATACTAAACAATAATAAATTTATAATCATATTATATAATAATCTAACATACTAATCAAATGACAAAATAATCACAATTATCATTTAATTGAGTCGCACTTTAATTATCATCATTGCTACATGAAAATTTTCAATTAATTGACAAAAAAAAAATTTAATTATCATTCAATTGAATTGCACTTTAATTATCATCATTGTTACATGAAATTTCTTGGTTAATTGGTTTCTCATTCAAGTTAAAATTTTTAACATTATTATGTTCATCTAAAAGCCGTTCATTCAAGTTAAAGATATTGGTCTTGAAATATTCCCTACAAAATTACTTATAGTAGATATTCTTCTTCAATTATATAGGACTACTATAGTAACAAAAAATAAAATATTAATTATGCTTGAAAAAAAATATTAACATCCAGAGTACAAAAATTTAAATTATTAATAAAAATAATTTTTAAATTGATATAATTTAGAAGCATTACCTTCCAAGTTTCTCTTCCCTTTTAAGAGTTGTTTTATATCTTCATTAGGAAAAAAAAAAAAAAAAAAAAAAAAAGAGAGGTTGTTTTACATAGATCGAGCGTTTGTCCCACGTACACAAGTATAAGTTGACGGCAACAGCCACGTGGCTACTGCCTTTTCCAAGATCGTGTACGATGATTGGTCCACCTCCACTATATCATTCAAAATAATTCTTATTATAAATTGTACTAACATATGGGAATAATTCATATTCTTTTTACAATTGATATGTTAATAAAAATAAATGCAAATGATTATTTCATTTATTTCTCATAAAGAGGATAAAGATCAAATCTCAAAAATTAGATAATAATTAATGCAAATAATATTTTTTTATTTCATAAATTTTCATTTTTAAAAAATTTGGAGGCTTTATATGAATGAATTAATAATGATTTTTTAATATAATTTTCAAATAAAGCTTAAATTCACGATTTTCCAATCTTAAAAATAATTCTCATCCCACTCTGTATATATATGTATGTTAATTTTAGGGGTAAACGAGTCGAATTGAGCCGAATTTTAACTTGTTCAAACTCGATTTGATTTTTTTTTCAAACTCGAGTTCCAGTTTTGGATGAATCTTAAAAATCATGTTTAAACTTGACTCGCTTAAAATACGAGTTTGAGCTCGACTCGTTAATAGATTATAATCGAGCTAAACTCGAACTCAATTTATTATGAAATTTGTTTATAACTTATCAAAATGCTAAAAACTTCGTAAATATTTATTTTTAATAAAATAACTATAATGAAAATACTTAAAACTAATATAACAATAAAAACATCTCATTAGTGAAAAATGAAATAATAAAATTAAGCATTATATGTATTATAAAGATATTAATTAATAAAAAATATATTTTATATAATACGGAAATATTATATTATGTTTGAAACACCCCGAATTTCCAATTATTTTATAAAATTCTATTTTCGTACTGAAATATATTATTTTATTTTTTTCTTATTAAAGTAAGAATTGGAATTATATTTTATTAAATTATAAATATTCATATTATTTGAATATGTATTATTAATGGCAATTTTGATATAATATTACAATATTATATTATTATGATAATGTTAATGTGGATTTTTGGAGAATTGTATTTTAGATTATATTTTGATATTTGAGTATTAATAAGGGTATTAATTATATTATAAGTTTGATTATAGTATTTTATCGGATATTTGGATTTTTGTTATAATTACTATAATTATCGTTAATAATGTTATTAATATATGTTCATGAGTATATGTTGTAAATTATTATTAATATGTAAATTATAAATTATTGTTACTTATTGTTATTATTATTATTATTATTGTTATTATTATTATGATTATTATTATCACTATTATTACTATTATTATTGTGTTATCATTGATATTATTATTATTATTATTATTATTATTATTATTATTATTGTTACTACCATTATTAGTATTGGTACTATTATTATTATTATTGTTATTATTATTCTTATTACTAGTATTATTATTATTATATATATAGGATTATGTGTATATAAAAATATGTATATAGTATACGGTTTAGTATATATATATATATATATATATATATATATATATATATATATATAGTATAATTTGTGGTTAAGTTAAGAAAAAGAAGAAGAAAGTGAGCTGATTGGTTGGAATAGCCAAAACGGGGAGTTTTGGAAACAGAATTAGAAACGGGAAGCAGCAGGAGAGAGGAGAGAGAAAGGGAGAAGCCGAGAGAGAGAGAGAGAGTTGGCTGCGTTCCGGCGGGCGGTGGCAAGCACCGCCACCACCGCTGGGTAAAGGGAGGACCGGCGACTTCAAGAGAGGCAGCAGCGCTTTGATCGGCGGCGGCACGGCGGCGTACGCGAGGAGAGAAGTACCGCCGGCCACCGCAACTTCAAATCAATTTTTCGGCCGATTCCGGCAGCGAAATCCGGCGATCTTGGTGTCGTTTTACTCCTGAGGATGAGAGCTTCATTTTGGTACCTACCTTGCCCCCTGAGGACCACCGGAGGAGGAGATCAAAAAATACCAAACTGTGAGTTTAGAGGCATTTTTCGGTGGCTGGAGGGTGAGTGCCGGCGAGTGGTGACCGTTTTTGTGCTCCTGGAGTTGAGGTGAACCTGCTGGTATGGAGTTTCCCCTGCTCTGCCACCACCGGAGATGGCGTGTGGCCGGCCGGCGGCGGCGCGTGATGCCGACGCGTGAAGAGGTCCAGTGGTTCTGTTTCGATGTTCTGGCACGATCTTCGACGTCCGTATGTTCAAAATTTGTGAAAGTTAATCCGAAACCCTTGTTTTTCAGTCGTTATATGAGTTAATCTATGTTTAGTGGTTCTTAGAGTATTTGTTAGGTCGTCGAGTCTGTTCTGAGGTTAAGTGTAATTCTTATCATGTTGATGTTCTCTGTTGCGAGGTGTCGATGTCTGGCGTCTTCCTGATTCTAAGCCTACTCTTCTGAGGGAAGCCGGTCTGAAGCGTCGACAGTTAGGTGAGTGATACTTACTGATATATTATCCTATTTTCATTTCATATGCATTGCTGTGTGTATATATATATGTATATTATGCACTACTACTGCATCTATAAGCATGTAACATTTGACTGTGAATGATAAATTGATAGTCTGTATTCTGTGCCATACTATGGTTGTGATTGATGGATGGAGGTTGGGAGGATACAGTACCACCTAGGATTATGAGATTGTTATGGCTATGATTTGGATTATGATGGATTCAGAAGATGAGTTATGACTGATGGATGCTGGCCGGGCCTGCTCATCGCCAGGGCCGCTGTCAGTCGGGTCAGGGCTGCGTGGTACAGACCATTGACGGCCGGGCCCCTTGGATATAAGAGACAGATTATTGGACTCAGAGAGCCAGAGTAGGGGGATTGACTCCCCATGTTGAGTACTGAGTATCAGTGTGGTACTGTGAACCATACCCCATCCTTGCTTGATTGGATGATTTGTTTGTCTCTATGACATAATGCATATCATGTGAGGTGCAGTATATCTGTAGGATACCAGTTTAATATATTAGCTGGTATCATTTACTGAGTCGAACACTCATTCCTGTTCATCTTGTTGCTTTCAGGTCAGGGAATAAGCTGGTGAATGAATTGTAATTAAGTAGACTGCCAGTCTCTCTTCGGTAGTAGTTTGTATTGTTGAGTGATCAAACATGTATATAATGTATGTACATTTGTAATAGTGATTCTAGAACTCCGAAATGTTACACTTGTAATGGTGTTTTGTGTATTATTTCAGTTATGTATTTTAAAGAGCTATAATATCTGAGTTAAGCAGAACCTTTCTGTAATTTATTACTTTCTGGAATATATGAAATAAATGATGTTGGGCCAATTTGATAATTGTATTGTGTTGTGATTTCTTTTGGTTCTGCTTACCTTATTTGGGCCCATAGCCTTTTTCAGTTGGGCTTTTTAGTTGTGCGTTTTGGGCTTTTTGTCTTGTAGTTTGGGTTAGGCTTACTACGGGCACTGGTTGCCACGTGCATTTTCCGTGTCCTAGTGCCGGTCACGTGCCTTCGAGTTGGGGCGTGACAATGTTAATCAGGAGTATATTTATATTTTAGCCAATTTTAATTAACAAAAAGTTATAAAAGTATTAAAATATATTTTTTTGAGTGTCAAAATTATTAAGTTAATAATAATAATAAAGTTGTTTGCGAGCTTATAATTGAGTTATTTGCGACACTAATTGAACTGAATTTTACTTTACCCAAATTCGACTCATATAGTTGCCGAACTTTAAAATAATGTTCAAATTTAACTTATTTATAAAGCGATCTGAATGTGAATGAGTTTTTATCGAATCAAACACTTGCCTATTCGCAAATAGTATGATTCATTTGTATCCCTTAATTTAATGCAATACTTAGATATATTAGTATTATTTTATTTGTCACAATCACTTTCCGGCTTCCGCTACGACATTTATCTTTTTATAAAAAATTTATTTAGATCGTGTCAATTTCATGTCAAAAAAGAACTAGAAGATTCCACCTTAAAAAGCGCCGCTTTACAAATCGATCTAACTACTAACTACCAAAAACTAAAAGCCGTATCCTTCCAAAAACTAAAAGCCGTATCCTTGCTAACACATCCACACTACATCATGTCGGACATTTTCTGGCAAACCAAAGAGTCAAAAAACACTGCAGATTTCCCAACATTAATTTTGTTGAGATTGGCAGGTGAAGATCATATTGCAAGTGACTCTGGACTATACCAAAGCGATAAGAAAAAGAAACCCACCATGGGAGAATTTGAGATTTTGATTTTTTGATGACTAGAGATTAGGATTTTTTTTTTTTATTTTGCTATAATTTGTGGGTGAAAATCGAAATGGCACATAGTTGGCTATGCAAATAGTTGGTTCAATTCAAAATAAAACCGAACTAAAATAATTGAATAATTAAAATTAATTTATTCTAAAACCGAACCGAACCGAACCAAACTGAATTTTTAGTGAAAATCAAACTGAATAGAAAAAGTTTGGTTCGGTTCGGTTTGTCAATTTTGATTGCTTGGCTTTTTTTTGGACTTTTTCCTTTTTTATTTTTTCATAAATATGATAATATATATATATATATATATATATATATATATATATATATATATATAGTAATTCATTTTATTCTAGAAAAGTTCAATTTCTTATAATAATGATAATATAGTATTTAAGTCTATATATATATATACTATATTATCATTATTATAAGAAATTGAACTTTTCTAGAATAAAATGAATTACTATATATATATATATATATATATATATATATATATATATATATATATATATAAAATAATTAATATTAATTCATTTTATTCAAAAAATTCAATTTTCTATGATAATGATAATAAGTAAAAAGTACAAAAAAATAATTAATACTATTTCATTTTATTAAAAAAAAGCTCAATTTCTAATAGTGATTATAATAAAGCATTTAAGCTTATTTATCATTATTATAAGAAATTGAACTTTTCTAGAATAAAATGAATTACTATATATATATAAAATAATTAATATTAATTCATTTTATTCAAAAAATTTAATTTTCTATGATAATGATAATAAGTAAAAAGTACAAAAAAATAATTAATAATATTTCATTTTATTAAAAAAAGCTCAATTTCTAATAGTGATTATAATAAAGCATTTAAGCTTATTTATTTCTCTCTCTCTCTCTCTCTCTATATATATATATATATTAAAAAATTTCGGTTTGTTCGGTTATAACCGAATTTTTTTTTCTATAACCAAAATGAACTAAAATTTAATTCAATTTCTTAAAATAAAAATTGAAACCGAACCGATATTATAAAAAATAAACCAAACTGAACCAATCGGTTCAATTCAATTTTTTTGTTTCGGTTTGATTATGCTCACCCCTGCACATAGAGGTTTATCTTGAAGAATGAGAAGAAGTCAGCACCTTAGTGCTTGGTGGGGACTAAGGCTGAGCACTGTTTGGGGACTCTAGAGATCTAGAAGTCTCCGGAACCGAACTGAAATTTTGAGATTCTCAAAATGAAGTCTCCGGAACCGAACTGAAATTTTGAGATTATCAAAATGAAATCTCCGGAACCGAACTGCCGGACTAAAATCTCCGTACCTAACCGTCTCAAAGAATGGAGATTCAAATCTAATTGAACGGTTCGGTATGGAGCGGAGAAATGGAGATTTTTCAATTTTTAAATATTTTTTTTGCTATAATTTTTAAAAATAATTAAAAATATACATTTTTAACTTAAACATAAAATTAAATTAGTACATATAACAAAAATATAGTTCATAACTAAATTGCTTTAATTACAATCCACAAAACTAAAATAAAAATTAAATTACATAGTGCATAATTAATGAAATTACAAAATAAAATTACATAAAGCATAAATTAAGAAATCTAATTAAAGTCCACTAAGTTAAAATAAAAATGAAATAGGCATGAAAAAAATAAGACAGGACGGAAGTCAACAATCAACAGCAGTCCTTAGCAAGACATTTTCTTTAATTTCAGGATCTTGAGTAATTTCTGTAATAAATAAAAAACATAAAATTAAAGTACATTATATTTAATTAAGATGAAAAATAACGAATATACTATTAATAAAAATTAAATTTGACTTATATATTACTGAATTTTTTAAAATATGTTGTTAATTTAATATTAAAGTGTGTGTGTGTATATATGAAACAATCCTTTAAAACAGTTATAATTTTGGTTATTCGGTTTGGGACGATTCGGTATGGTTCGATACGGTTTTCAGTATGGATAACTATTAATCTCCAGAACCGTACCATAAAAAAAATCAGGACGGTTCAGTTTGGATAAAATTAAATGGTTAATAGATATTTTTCAATTCTGCAGATTTTTTATTCGAATTTTCAATACGGTTTGATATTTTCGAATCTCATACTTAGCCATAGTGGAGCCAATCGGATACTGGGATTTTCAGTTTTTTCACACTGAGTCAAGGCAAGACAGCCTTGAAAAAGAAAAAAGAGAAATTAGATGGGACACATCCTAGACAGTACAACCCCCACCATATCATCTCTAATCCACTCCTGCAATCCGTGAGGGGCCTAGAGAGCATGGCAACTCAATGGATAGGAGAACCCTTCAAATCCATATTATTTAGAAAAATATCCCCTCCATTAGAAAGGATTTTTTTTTTCTTTCGGTAAAATATGATTTAGTTTATGAGGTTTGGCAAAATTAATGATTTCATCCTATATTTTGAAAAAGTCATTGTTTAGTTCTTAATATTTTATTTCGTCACATTAAGTAGTATATTTGATTTCGTTATGTTAATTTTTTTTCTTTTGGAAAAAAATTAAAGAAAAAATTCATTTGACTTCAATTAATATTCCAAAAGAAAAAGTGCATTAACCTCGAAACTAAAGAAGATTTGAAAACTAAGTTTTCAATTCATTTGAATAAAAATAGTTTGGCAATTAATCTAGTTGTGACTTAAAAATAAGTTTCATAATTAATACATGTACATGATATATGATCATTCATTCCATTCATTCATATAAATAAAATATAAAATGAGCTAAATTAAGGTTAAAATAAAAACCAATTTAAGGGATATCTTCTCTAACTCTCATTGGTTCCATTGAAGTTACATATTTTTCAAACTAATTGTAAAGGAAACAAATAATTAAAAAGAAATCCTAAATAAATGAAAAAGGTAATAGGAAAAAATTAATTTTTTTTAATTGACAGTCCCAAATGGCAGCAGACTTATCTTGGACAGTGAGCAATGACTTGCCTCGAATGGCTGGAAGCCTTTGATTAGATGGATTGGCTTGTAAAGTTGCAACCCAACTCATTTTATGAAACAAGTAATAGCAAAGTAAAAATAAAAAATAAAAGAAAAGAAAATTTTAAACTAAAGAGCTCGTTCCTTTGTGGAGCTAGTTAAAATGATTGTTTACTTTGAAATCGGGATTAATCTAGTAAATCTGAGTGTGAAAAAAGTGAATTTGAGGCTCTGAATATATATTAGAAATGTCATGGAATTGAGTGACACAAAAAACGATATAAAATTTTGCTTTTCGAAATCGCTCTGCAAGAAAGCTCTGCGGTTCTACAAGTGCTGCTTGCAATACTGCATATTGTGCTTGCAGTAGTTGCCAGTTAGGACTTTTTTTTAAAGATCGAAGGTGTAAAATCAAAGGTTTGCAGTATGTTATTTCAACTCAAACAAGCCCTTTGAAAGTTCAACCCCTTATTTTAGTTGCTAAACAATTGAGTTGTAATTTTGAACAGTTTACATTTTGTTGAGTTAGCAAAGGAGCAAATAAACTTGCTGATTGGGTTGCGTTCGGTTATATAGCTTCTGTCCCCTGCGTGGTATATAATACAGCCCCCAAGGCTTTCCCTATTATTGTGTTATGACTCTTTATCGTGCAATGAAAATTAATTTTCACTTTCACAACAATATATATATATATATATATATATATATTCTTCAAATAGTACCAACATGTGCGTGGGAAACAAATATTAATTCATTTTCCGTCTTAATTTAATTTTATGTATATTAGAATATTTTTTTTTTTATTCATGGAAGGCCCATTGGACAGTGGGCTACACAACAGAGAGTAATCATTTCCTAACACTCGCTATAAAGACGAAATCTCACCTAATGCGGAGAAGAGGTATCAAACCCAATATCTCTCACTTCGAAGAGCAAATACTCTTGCCACTTTAGTTAGACCTTAAGTATTTAGAACATAAATTTTACCATTGATAGGTTAATAAAAATAAATGTGAATAATTATTTAATTTATTTTTCACAAAGGGAACGGACTTATTAGTTAAATCAAATATCAAAAATTAGATTGTAATTAATGCAAATAATATTTTTTATTTCATAAAATTTCATTTTAAAATTTTGGGGGCTGTATATGAATTAATTAATAATGATTTTTTAACATAATTTTAGAATAAAGCTTAAAATTCACAATTTTACAATTCTAAAAATAATTCTAATCACAGTAATGAGGTATATTCAATTAAAACGTTTAAAAATATTTATAAATTATTTTTTAAGTGAAATATTTTTACAGAATTTATGAATTTTTAATAACTTTACAGAGTTCATAAATTTATGAATGATTTTTAGAGATTTTACATTAAAAATTTTTTATGGGTATTAATAGATTTTTATAAATTTTAATAAACTTTCATTAATTTATAATACATATTTTAATTTAATAAATTTATGTTTCTCATGTAAATACATAATGAAAATTAAGTTTTGTAATACAACTCATATTACTTGTAGCCTTTGCAAGAAAATAATCAAATTTATAATCTTTGATAAATTAATTAAACATATATCCTTTTTTTTCTTTTTAGAATTTGGCCCTTCAAACTTTATATTCTGGAGAATTGAATTAAACAATAATAAATTAATGGTTCAAGGCTGCAATTTACTATAATAAATCAAAACTCAACAAAAAAAAAATTATTAACAAAAAAGAGCAGTAAAAGAAAACTTGATAATGCAAAATATAATATATTCCACTACATTTTATCTACATTAGATGTATACATTAGTATGATTCAATAAGAAAATATAGAGTAAAAAAGAATATCGATGTTTATATATTTATATTAACTAAAATAACTCATTATTTATTGATTTAATATATGAGATAAATTTATATACTTAATATAAATAAAAATTTTTCAATATTTTTTTTTCATTCAAATGGAAAATAGAATATATCTTTCTGGGGCACAGCCCATAAAAACATGAAATTAGCTATCTTTAAGCTTGGGCAATCAAACAAAGTGGCTAATCCATTAGCACCCCTCAAGTCCAAAAATAAAAAATTATAAAAAATCTAAGAAAAGCTACCCGCCGCTACAAGTTTCCCCAGTATCAACGTCATATTAGTTTCTATATATATATATATATATATATAAATATTGAGGATATGTTTGAAATTGCTGTTAAGTATTAAAAGAGTCTTTAAAATTTTTTTTTATTATTTATTATTTGATTTTTATTATTTTTTATAATTTTTTTTAAAATCTGTTTTAAAAAAAAAATCAATTTATCTATTTCTATTTAAAAATAGTTTAAAAAAAATAAAATTTTTTATTGAAAAACGTTTTTTTTTCAAATATAATGCCAAACAGTTGTCTTCTATACAAGTTGCAGAAATTTGATTCCCAATTGGAATCAAATTTAATAAAACAAAGGGAGTGTAATGAACTTTTTCCTTTTTTTGGGGTAAAGACACCGCTGTGGTTGAACTTGATTTTTTATTCTTCGGCCCACTGAAACTTGTTGTGAATTGAAATTCGGCCCATGGACCTAAAGTTGGAAATTCATTTTCATAGAGTGGTTGAGTTTTTTGTGAAATGAATTGCGTTTTGCTGGCTGAGAAAAGAAATTTTATTGTAAAATAATTCAGTTTTCAAGAAAATATTTGTCCATTCTCTTCCTTGCGAGGATATCCCTCTTATTTTTTAATAATGCAATGCACTTATAGCTTAATGGTAAATTTATATTAATTTAGATAATAAATTTAAATTCAATTTTCTTTTCATGCAATAAAATATGAAATCTCTAGTTCGAATTTTAGCATTATGCTAAAGCAAAGTCAATGCCCGAATTAACCTATTTTTAATTATTATTTTCTATTCTTTTATATACATATAAGTTTTATTTTGAAAATTAATGAGGGATTTGGTCCCTCTATATATTGCCAATGCCAAGTTTTATAGATTTGAACATTAACGAGTTCTTATATTATTGTCGTTTATGAAAGTAATCATGGGCGAAAGCAAAGGATAGGTGGGAGTCTTGACCTCCAATCTACTTCAAAGTTTATATTATATTTTTTATGTAATTTGTTAATTAGTCATTTTTAATTTTTAATTGGTCCCACAAAATTAAATTTTTATAAATAAATTTCAAATGTTCTTATCCTATAAATACGAAAGATCAATAAAATTTTATTTAATTAAAAATATATTTTTATGAAAAATGTAATTAGTTATTATTTTTTGAAACATAAAGTATTAGAAAATTTTGGAATTTTTTTTCTCCTATTAATTTTGGCCTAAAATAAAATTTTTTGATTCCATCAATGAAAATAATAAATAATAGATTGATTTTCTCCGTATATAAAATAAAAAAAAAAAAAAAAGAAAATGAACATATTGGCTGATTTGACAATAGATTGATCTTCTCTTATAATTATGTAGAATTTATTCATGAAATTAATTAATCTATATATAATAATGATAAAAATCACAGGGCTTCTTCATTACTATCAAAATTGTAATGATGCTTTCTTCGGCTGGCAAAACTTATGGTGAATTGAAATTTGGCCCATAGGCCTATGCTTGAAATTGATTTTGGCAAAAACACTTTTTATAACTTTTTATATATTTTTTTAAAAATTATTTTTAAATAAAAGTAAGTAAATTGATTTTTTTTTAGAAATAAATTTAAAAAAATAATTTATAAAAAATAATAAAAATCAATCAATTAAATAAAAAATTTTAAAAATATTTTTTAACCTTTAATAATAATCCACGCATCCTTAATAATCTCAAACGCACACTAAGTGTTGACTGATGATTGAATTGTTATTTGCTTTTAAAAATAATATTTTGATTTTTTTTAATATCTTGATAAATCATAATTTAGAAAAAAAAAATTTAAAACTATTTTTTACTAAATTATGCTTACAGTTTAAATTGCAAATTGCGTTTCGCAGGCAAAGAAAGAACGAAAATTCTATGGTAAAGTAATCCATGTCTTGTGTATAGAAGTTGACTCTATCTATCTATTATTTTTTAGTAATAAGACATTATCAGCAAACTTATTTTTTTTTTTTTAAATCTTAATAAGTTTATCTTCTGGATTCGATCACAGACATTTCATTTCAGCCGTGCCAACCCAATTTTATCCAAAACCAGTAATCTATGTTTCCCAGAAACTTACAGAAGACTACATTTTCACATTTCAAAAATATTTTTTGTCTAATAACTCACAGAAATTTAATTGAAATATTTCGAACACATTTTTATAATTTGAAAAAATTACAAACTTATTTTCATAATCGAAAACCGCTTCTAGTTTTAATAAAATTAACTTACCTGAGACAATCCATATACAAAAATGATCACTTTTAACTTAATTTTTCCTTTTATATTTTTATATTTAAGCATTTTTCTCCCATTTCATTTATCACATTTTCCAAAAATGTAATTTTCCTGTTTTCTGTTTCTTATTTTTCATTTCCGCGTTTCCGTGCTAAGCTAGTAACTCAAAAAGAGTTTTTAAATTATTATAATATATATATTATAGAAAAAAAGATTCATGTCATACATGTATACAGTAGTACTCGAGAGGATTAAATCAGATCCATGGTCACATACTTCCACTACTACTTGTAATAGATATATATAGCAGAAACTACTACCGGCCACCAGCTGGCAATCTAACAATAAGCAATACACTTTTTCTTACAGTCCATGGTGCACCCACCGCCTCCACCGCCGCCGCCATAGCCCTTCCCTGACCGGCTATAGGAGGTGAAACACTTGGCAGGACACGTTAGCTTCTTCTTGTAACAAGGACCCCTCTCTTTGCACACCACTGTAGACCTTATAATACCTCCTTTTGAGTACCCTCCATTTGGACCTCCATATCCAGCTCCATACCCGCCACCAAAAATCCCATTTCCCCACCCTTTTCCAAATCCGGGTATTCCAAACCCCGACCCGGATCCAAAAAACCCATCCATCCCAGCATCATTTTCAGTTCCAGTTCCACCACCTTTGTTTCTTGGAGGATTGGTGGTAGTAGTGGGTTTGCCTTTTGATGAGTTTGGTTCGTGTCGGGTTGCAAAGGAGAGTGATCCAGAAAGAAGCAGAATAGCCAAGAGAAAGAAGCAAGCGAATGTATTCTTCTTCATTTCTTTGTTTTTGTGTTTATGTGCGTGTGATAGAGAGAGAGAGAAGGAAAAGATTGAAATGAGAAAGACTATATAACAAAGATGTAAAAGATAGTATTCTTAATTATACAAGAAGCTCAGGTTAGAGGACAGTTGGGCATGGCAGCAAGAAGGAGAGGGCCCTGTTTTTATGTAGAGTAGGTTGGGGGCAATTATGGCACTTTATTTGTGCTTTCTTTTATTTATGTAGAGTAAATTCAACATATCTTTGGCAAAAAAAAAAAAAAAATTCAACATATAATACTTTGGTGTACGTCTCTTTTACCTAAATTATCAGTATGTATAGATTAGTTTTTATTTAATGTTATTAAAATATTTTTTTTTATAAATTTTATTTCGATTGATATTTAAATGTAAAATTTCATAATTTTTAAATATCATTTCAATATTAGTCAACTAATTATTTATTAATACAAAAATAATTTTTAAATGATAAGACTATTAATTTAAATTTAAATTTAAAATTAAATTTATATAAAAAGAATTTGCTCACTAGTATAAATTATAAAACAATAATATTTTGTTTTTGATTAAAAATTGATGGGATTTGGCATTGGCCGCAATAATCTATTATAAATTCATGTTGGGTGGCAAGTGTCCTGTTTGATTAAATTTTTTTTATGTAAGAAGTGAAATTAAAACTTTCAAAAATAAAAAATTTTGTAAGACGAGAGATTTTCAAAATCCATAAATTCTAACTATTTTTTGAATTGTCAAATGATAAAGTTTAAATTTATAAATTTTATAAAATTTCTCATTTGAAATCGCTCATATTAAACTATGCCTTAGTTTTATTTCCTATTATAGTATAAATAATTCAATTTCCTATTTTAACTTATTTTGAAAATTATGCATATTCTAATAATACTCTTTATATTATTTTTTATTAGCAAAATTATTTAAGAAAAAAAAGTGATAAGAGAAAAAACGAGAAAAAAGTAAATAAAAGAAGAAAAAGAAATTAATAAAAATAGTTAATAGCTATTTTTCTACTTTTTAAATTTAAGAAAAGAGAAAATATCTCTTTATAAATTTTAAAAAATGATCTTCATTTAAAAATTTATTGAAAGAGTTAAAATTAATTTAATTTTCTAATTTTAAAAAAGGAGAATGGATAAAAAGATTTACGAGGATGCTCTTACACGCATGATAAGAAAGGAAATTTGATGTCCTGTCGAAAGGGTAATGCGAAGCTTAGAATAGATGTAAGGTTCATGTTTACAGTGAGAAGTGGAAACTGAGAAAAGGCACGAAGGTAGAGTGACAATCATTTTTGGCACGCAAGTGGGGAGTCTGACCTGTCCAATATGATCTTTATCCTCAACGTCTAGTGCTCCACTATGAATAAAATTATTACTTTTTTAATATAAATTATTTTAATGGATTAAAAAACAGCGAACCTCTATTTATATACCACACATAAGACAAATAAATTGTGTATTTTTTTTATTAATAAAATAATTTAAACTCGGATTTTATTATTCAAACAACACATATATATTTTCGAAAAAAAAATAACATATATATATTTATCATTAAATTATATCTAAAAATTCAAATAAATTATTTTATGAATTACTAGCTAGTAACTAAGTGTATATTTCGTTTTATAAGTGATTAGAGTTTCAAATTCCATTAATTTTAGAGTTAATGATAAAAAAATATATATACTAATTTTACACACATTTGTAATTATAACATAAACTTCAAAACTTGACAATTCTGTTTAAAAGCTATAAAATTTTTGCTATTTTTGTATTAATCAATTTTTTGGTCAAAAATCTAGTAGTCGAAGCTAACTTGTAAAAAAAAATTATGATGTAAAAATGCCATATCATATCTAGTTTTTAAGGAAAAAAAAAAAAGAAATACAAAATGATATGGCGGACTCTTAACACTATAACCAATTCTCCAAATCCCATCTAACCATCTCTATTATCTCCTCCTCCTCCACTCTCTCTTCTCTTCCCGATGACCCCCTCTTAGAATGCCTTTGCATAGTCCCTTCCTTATCCCATCCTTCTCTCTCCTTTGTTTGCTCCCTCTTGTCCCACCTCCTTTGTTCCCCTTCTTTTCTCTTCCTCTGCCACCTCCATAACTTCCTCCGCTCTACTATTTTCACTTTCTTTGTTTCTGATTCCACTCTCTTTGTCATTTCTCTTCGCTTTTAAGATGAATGTATTAACTCCCATGAACTCTAAAAGGTTTTTTCATGCCTTCCATTGCGAATTGCTTCACCGGATAATATTTTCCATGCTTGATTGTCTGCAGTTGGACCCATAATCTATAATATTGGCAAAAAAATGGATTGTTATGTTGTGATACATGGAATAGCACTATTTCTCCTAGATCTTCCATGAGCTATAGGAATGGCAAACCTTATATGTCCTAATGGGGAATCTGACTCTTCCCCAATCCCCGTCTTGATTGTGTGTATGTGTATATATCTATATATTATTTTTCTTTAAAATTATATCATTGAGTATTTAATTATATCATTACTTTTTAAATATAAATTAATAGTATATAAAATTTAACATAAACATGTTTAATATTTTGTTAAAATATATAAATTATGAAGTTTTAACATTAATAAAATTACGAAAATATAAATGGAGCTCCCTATCCTCACATCTGCTGAATCCGATTTACCTTTTCCCTCCTTTGCTCTAACCGCTCGTGACGTGGTAATAGAAATCTCAAAATCCTTCTCATCCCACTCTATTGCCATTCCTAATGAGTTACGACAATGATTGAAGAATATGACCCAGATATTGATACATGGACTTGACATGATGAATATTTACTTTAATAAATTATGATTTTTCCCTTACATTTGAAGTGGTTTTGCTTGATTATTGGTTGAAATCCCTCAAAATTCCATTGATTCTCTTGTTGAATGATTGTAATGAGTTTTTATAGAAATTGATGTTTTAGAGCTGAAATGGAGCAAGGATGAAGTAATTCCAGGAAGCATAAGTTTGCGCACACAGAATGCATCGGCTCACTGCAGGCTCTTTTGTCCAACCCAGACAGCACGGTGTTGTGCACCAGAGAACGCACAAGCTTGTGCGCCAGTGACAGCTGTACGAAATTTAAAATGCCATTTGGATTTAGCGTGAAGACAGAGAGCTGAATTAGGGGAACAAACTAGAAAAAGAGGGATACAGTTTTGGAAACAAAAAAAGACCAATTTCTAGAGAGAGAAGAAGGGAAAAAGAATGAAAATTACAGTAGAAAAGAGGAGAGATTGAGCATAATTATTTTTGGGTTTTTCTTGAAGTTCTTCACAATTTTGGAAGGAGAAGGAAGAGAATTTCAGCTTTGGATTTTCTAGCTTTTTGGATTATTTAGAGTTTCTTCCTAAACCAATTTTTTTTCATTTTTCTTGAATTAAACATATTATTTCATTTGATTTATTCAATTAATTGTTTTATTCTTCCAAACATGAGTAGCTAGATTTATTTGTCTACAGTTTAGATGGATATTGATTGATTTCTATTGGAATTCATATATACTTTGTTCTTATTCTTATTGATTGGAATTATATTATTTCCTTTGAGCTTCATGAATGTGAATGATTGGCCACTATTTTCATTATCTAAGATGCTATATGATGGAGCAAAAGTGGAAGTATAGTGTTAGTTCAAGGAGGAAATAAACTTAGGAGAATTACTTCACAGACATATGGGTATGCTTAGGTGGTGTTAATTTTATACTTTTCTTTGGTCTTAATGAACTTGGTCTAATTTCTTGCGACCACGACAGTAGGTGTAAGATTAGAATTGGGTATTTGCAATTTACCTAGATGGAGGACTTTGTTTAGGTTAGGTAAAGTCACTTTTGATTCCAATTAATTTGAATGATTACATAAGTATATATGACCCAATAGTGTTGAAATCAATTGAAGTCTAGATCTTAGGTTGTTTTGCTATTGAATTAAATCAATTCTTTAATTTCTTATTTGTTTAATGTTTAGTATTTTGATAAAATTCCAATAATTACTATTTGATTAAATATTAGAACGTTCATAAATTTAGTAATCAAAATTCGTTTCCCTATGGGATCGACAATCCTTTATTCTTTAAAACTATTGCTATAATTGATCCGTGCACTTGCGGTGAGAAAATAGCTAACAGGACTCTAGTAGCACAGGCACCTGGAAGGAGATTTGGGCCCATTAGAGCAGCTATTGATGGTGTATTTTATGTAATTGGAGGACTTAAAATCAATGGTAGCAGCATATCAAAGCTTATATTCTTAGCTATTGTAATCAATTAGTAATTAGTTGCATGGTTAGTTAGTCAGCTAGAAGTTTCCTATTCATGAGTTTTTGCCTATTTATGAGTACATTTTAGCAAACCACACAGTGGAGCTCTTATTTTGGTGATTTGGCACATGTATACAAAATAGCAGAGGAAGTGGCAGTGGTGGTGGTCGTGGGTTTGAAGAGTGGTTGAACAAATCATGAAACTAACAAATGAAATCACAGATTACATTCAATTAATGAATTAATTGAATCTATCTTCATTGAATCAAAGAAAATGTATAGAGAATTGTTGTGTAAAGTAATGAAGAAGAAAACACAATAAATTACAAGATAAATATCTTATCTATGCTAAAACAATATATACAGAGGAAGAGGGAAGAATCTAGAAACAATTTCCAATGCCAAACGACAAGGAATTCTATTGCGCAAAATGCCAGCTCATCGAACCTTTTCGCCTTAGTTTGAACGCTACCTCAATTAATAAAACAATGTGTTTTACTTAATACTTCAACATCCCCCCCTCAAGCTGAACCATGGTGAAACTCAACCAAGTTCAGCTTGGCCAAAAGTGACTGAAACAAGGGAGCATTCAAAATTTTGGTGAAGACGTTTGCAACTTGCTCCCTAGAAGAAACATGAACAAGAGAGATTATTCCACGTTTGAGCTAATCACGAACTACATGACAGTCTATGTCAATGTATTTCATTCTTTTATGAAAAACGGGATTAGAGGCAATATGAATGGTAGCTTTATTATCGCAGTGAAGTGAAATAGGGAGATGCAGAGGTAGTTGAAAATCCTTGAGTAAGTAAATAATCCATTAAAGTTCACAAACGGTCGTAGCCATGCTACGATACTCTGCTTCAGCTATAGACCAAGAAACAGTAGATTGTTTTTTTGATTTCCAAGAAATATGGGTAGAATCAAGGAAAATACAGAATCCAGTAGTGGATTTTCAAGTATCAACACAAGATCCCCAATCTGCATTGCAATATACATGTAATTGCAAAGAATTATGCTGAGAAATAAAAATCCTTTTGATGGACAGCCTTTGAGATAACGAAGCAAATGAATTGTGGCCTGCCAATGAGACTTGCAAGGGGCACCAACAAATTGACTTAATTGTTGGATTGCAAACGTGATGTTAGGGCGAGTAAGATTAAGATAAAGAAGCCTTCCTATAACCCGTAGATACTGCTCTGGATCTTCATAAAAATCACCCTCAATAGAAGATAATTTCAAATTTTTAGGAAGGGGAGTAGTGGCAGGTTTGGCACCAATCAAACTAGTATCTTCTAAGATATCGAGAACGTACTTGCACTGATTAACATAAGTACTAGAAGAGGAGCGTGCAATCTCCATACCAAGAAAATACTTAGCTGTGCCAAGATCTTTAATAGTGAAAGTAGTATCTAGAAATTATTTCACATCATGTAACAAAGACTTTGTTGGTCTAGTGATTAAAACATCATCTACATAAACTAACAATGCCACAAAAGAAGAACCTGAACCTTTAGTGAAGAGACAATGATCATTAAATGACTGAGTGAAACCATAAGAGGTCAATTAAGATGTGAATTCTAAATTCCATTGGCGAGAAGCTTGTTTTACACCATAGAGGGATTTGACAAGCTTACAGACTTGACCTTTAGTGGCCTTAATATACCTTCAGGTGGCTGCAAATAAACTTCTTCTTCTAAATAACCATGTAAGAAAGCATTATTTATTGAAAGATAGGCCATTAGAAGCATGTAGAAATGGTGAAAAATAATCTGACAGTAACCATCTTTGCCACTGGTGAGAAACTGTCAGTATAGTGAAGACCCTCAATCTAGTTATAGCCTTTAGCGACCAATCGTGCTTTGTATTTGTCTATGGTCCCATCTGCCTTTAATTTTATTTTAAAAACCCATTTACTACCTATTGCCTTTTTCCCAGTTGGTAAGTCTATGAGAATCCATGTATTATTTGCTTCCAATGCTTCTAATTCTCGATTCATTGCATCAATCCACCTCTGATCATGTTTAGCTTGTGCATAAGTTTTAGGTTCCTGCAAATTAGTCACTACGGCTAGAAAATCTGTATATGCTGAGTCAAAATAAGGAGAAATGACAAAAGGGTATGTTTATGGTGTATGAGGATTTGGATTAAGAGGAATTGATTTAGGAGTAGGAAGTGTATTATTAGGTGTATCTATTTTGTTTGAAACAAAATCTTTAAACCAAACAGGTTTGGATTTGACTCTAGTTCTATGTCTCAAAGGTAAGATAGGAACTGGTGTAAGGGAATTGGTTGAAGTATTCTGTGTAATACCTGTTGGCAAAACAGGTTGAGATGGAGATGGTGAAAAATCAGAAGTGGTAAGAGAGATGGCTATACCTGATACTGGATCATTAGAAGAAGTAGAGGGAGACTGCAAAGGTGTGTCAACTGTAACTATAGTGGAAGAAGGAATGTAGGATGAATCTAAAATAGGTTCTAGTAATGGAGAAACTGAATGAGACTCAGATTAGGGAGAAAGAAAATATGCATATGGAAATACAGTCTTATAAAACTTAACATCTCTAGAAACAAACATTTTTTGATTTTCCATATCAAATAGGACATAACCCTTTTGTCGTTGAGCATATCCTATGAAGACTGATTTGATAGCTCTAGGTTCAAACTTATCTTTATATGGACTGATATTTGTTGCATAACATAAGCATCCAAAAGCTTTCAGTGTATCATACTTAGCATCTGTCCCATGAAGTCTCTTGTATGGTGTATCCTAATTAAGAATGGCCGAGGGTAACCTATTAATGATATGTGTTGCTGCTAAAATAGCATGTCCCTAAAACCTTTTAGCTAAGCCTGATTGAAACATCAATGCCCTAGCCACTTGTAAGAGATGCCTATGCTTCCTTTCCACTATCCCATTCTATTGGGGAGTGTAAGGTATAGTTTTCTAGTGTATTATACCCTTTTCTGCAAACAATCTTTCACAATTATCACTTACAAACACTGTGCCATTATCAGTCCTTACTGTTTTAATGATACCTTGATACTGTGTTTCTATCATTTGAAGAAAATGAGCTATAGTGATATAAATTTGATATTTATGCTTCAAGAGATATGTCCAAGTAGCTCTACTGTAACCATCCATTATAGTAAGGAAATATTGTGCTCCACTCAAACTAGGATGCCTATATGGCCCCCATAGATCCATATGCAGGATTTCAAAAGGTGCAGTATACTCAGTAGTGTTGTGTGGAAATGCAAGTCTATTTTGTTTGGAAATAGAACAAACATGACAAGGACTAGTATTTTTATTTATTGGAGTATCAATTATATGTACATGCTGTAGTACTTGATCAGAACAATGACCAAGCCTAAGATGCCAAATATTACAAGGAATAGAAAAGGAATCAATTGAGGTTTCATCAACTACACAAGCAATTTCTGTGATAGAAATGCCTTTATTACATGACAAAAAACTAAACTTATTAATCCCATATATTGAGATTAATTTTGACAGAGAGGATTGGATAATATCATAGCTAAAACTTGACTTATTGAGGATGTAGAGATTTCCCATAGAATGATCAATTGCATAGACTACATCAGTCTTAAGGTCTTGCAAAATACAAAAATCAGAGAAAAAAGTTATTGCTGAAAAAGACTTAGCAAGAAATTTTTTTACTGAGAACAGGTTATATTTGAAACCAGTTAGGTATAGCACATTAGTAATTTCTAGCTTTCCATGAATTGCAACTGTGCTTGATATAGACACATCTTTAATAGTACCATCAGGTAAAAGAATAGGTCTATTTTTAGGTAAGGCTTTTGGTTTAATGAGTAAAGTTTTGGCAAAACATATATGACTTGTAGCTCCAGTGTCTATAATTCAGGAATCTAAATCTAATTCACTAAGTAATTTTTCAGCAGAGGTATAAGTATTACCTGCATACTCAAGAAGGCCAGCAAACTCCTCTGACTCATGTTTAGTCTCTTTGACATATCTCTTATACCATTCTGCAGTAGTAAGTTTCTCCTTCTCCTTTTCTTCTAAAGGCGTATCAATGACATTACCAACAAACCTTCCTGACTGCTTCTCCTTATATTCTTTATACCAAGCTAGTAAGCCATGTAATTTGAAGCAAGAATCTCTAGTATGACCATCTTTATTACAATGATCACAAAGCCTATCCCCTTTCTTTTTGTAATAATTTCCTTGATCACCAACCTTAGTTTTTGCTTTACTAGAATATTGATTTTTCACAATGAATGTTGTATTCTCAACATGGACTGCCTTATTCACCTGCACATCTTTTTTCTTCTCAACTTGTAAAATCATGGAGTATGCTTTTTGTGACAGATGGTAAAGGATCCATAATAAGGATCTGGTCTCTCACATTCTCATATGACTCATTAAGCCCCATAAGAAACTGAATTAGATGATCCCTAGTAGTCAGATCTGAACCTATTTTTACAGCTCCACAAGTACAACCGCACGTACATGTTGGTACAGGTGACAAACAATTCATTTCATCCCACAAACATTTCATACTAGAATAAAATGTAGCCACGGTACTATTTCCCTGAGTAACAGAGTTTATTTCTTTCTGAATATAAAAAAGCATGCTACCATTACTTTGACCATAGCTCATAGCTAATTCGTCCCGTAACTCTTTTGCACTAGATGCAAACAAAAAAGCATGAACTAGTTCTTTCGAAATAGCATTGAGAAGCCAAGAAGTTACCATCAAGTCTACTCTGATCCATTGATCATAATCAGGTGAATCTGGCGATGGTTTAGCACATCTTCCTGTGATAAATCAAAGCTTCAACTTTGCTCCAAGTGTTATTTGCATTGCTCTCTTCCAAGACAGATAATTCGTTTCAGTTAAAGGCATTGTCATGAGCATCATTCGTGGATGGTCAGAGTTTTGTAAAGAGAGTGGATTTCCATCAAAATTACTATGATTCACAGAATTCATAGAATTCACTGTTCTAGAAGTAGATTGAGTAGAAAGCGTCTCATTATCTTTAACAATTGCCATTACTACTACAAATTTGTCTTCAATCAAAGTGATTAACCAGAAACTTTAGCAACAAACCCTAGAATAATAGAAAAGTATCATATTATCAGATCAATCAAGCCTATTGGCTCTGATACCATGAACAAATCATGAAACTAACAAATGAAATCACAGATTACATTCAATCAATGAATTAATTGAATCTGTCTTCATTGAATGAAAGAAAATGTACAGAGAATTGTTGTGTAAAGTAATGAAGAAGAAAACACAACAAATTACAAGATAAATATCTTATCTATGCTAAAACAATATATACAGAGGGAGAGGGAAGAATCTAGAAACAATTTCCAATGCTAAACGACAAGGAATTCTGTTGCGCAAAATGCCAGCTCATCAAATCTTTTCGCCTTAGTTTGAACGTTGCCTCAATTAATAAAACAGTGTGTTTTACTTAATACTTCAACAGTGGTGTAGGACAAAGAGTCCACTGCCAGCACAAGTTAGAGTAGACAATACATTGAAATTTAGCAGTGTAGGGGTGGAAGATAAGTATTTGTTTTCATTTTTTTTTATTATTTTTTCTTGTAGCCACGTTGAATATGACATGTTAGAGAAATTAATATAATCAGCCACGTCACTTTGATTACCATATTTTTTACTGGAAAATTAATAGGTGCAAATGCAAAAAATTTTAAAGTTTTTAGATGGAATTGTTAAGATTTGAAATTTATGTTGTAATTACAAAAATATGTCAAGTTGGTGTATTTTTTTTTATCATTAGCCTTTAATTTTATTCCTCTTTAAAAAATTACAATAAGGAACCATAAAATTTTTTAGTGCAAATTTTTATTTTATAAACCAAAAAAAATAAAAAATAAGCTACTTTCATACATGGAGGGTTTAGTTAGTATAATTGCTATGTGCTTATTGCACAGTTTTTTAGTTGTCCATTGAAGTTGCAACACATTTTACCTGTGTAATCCAAAGCAACATTTGAGTTGATGACTTGTGAATTTTAATTATTGTTCGAGTGAGATTGATAAATAAGCAACCTACAAGCCAATCCCATAAAAATATGGATGCATATTTAAAATTTACACATTAGATATTGGGAAATTCAACCTTCCATTTTGAGTTTAGTATTAATCCTATCAAATAAGTTGAATTAATATTTGGTATTTCAAGTCGTATTCTAAAAGTCACAAGTTTGAATTTTATTTTTGAGTATTAATTTTAGAGGCCTTTTGTTATACACGAGAGATAAGGTATTTCAATACATATAAAATTATTGAATTATCAAATTTTAATCTTAACTATTAGATGAAGTGACTTATTACCTGTTAAATTGATAATCAAATTTTAAAGATCTAATTTGCTACTTGTCTTACCAGTTAATCCTTAATTTTAAATCTTTCTGTCTCTAATTATTTTGTTCCCTATTCATAATATGATATGATATGCTAATGCTAATAATAATAATAATTACTATAAATTTGTGTGCTATTTACTCTTTTAAATATCAATTTTAATTCTATTAATATACTTTAGGCTTTAGCTGAATAATTAGAGCTAATAAAATATTAAAGAGTAAAATACCAAAAAAAAAAAGTTGAAATAAAAGCCCTAAAAATTATTTCATCTTTTATTATTAATTAGAATTAAATAAAATTAGTAATAATTTAGAAAATCAATAGCACACCATTTCAGTTGAAAAAGCATGACGTAATTCACAAACCAATAAATGAGTTTAGCGTAATAAAAACTTAATCTAAAACAAAGTAATTAAAGTTAAGTAAAAAATATAGTGATTAAATCTATAATAAGTTATTAAATAACCCTTATTTTTGAATTTGATGGTAATAAAAATTCCTAGTTAGATAAATTTTAAATATTTAATTTCTAGTAAATGTATATGTGAGAAATTGAAATCATATCTTAATTTTACTATACATAATTTATACATTTTATCTTAATTTTACATGATTGAATTTTAATTAGTAATTTACTAATGATTTCTTCTATTCTAACTTTGGTTAATTTAATTTTTACAGATATCAAATATTTATAGTTCCTAAATTAAAAAATTGAGACATTTCTTAAGTTCATGGATGAAAAGCATCTCTAATATCTAAATTGATTGTAATTTCTTTACTTGAAATTCATTATAGATTGTGAATGTTTTTTTTTTTTTTTAAAACAAAAGAACAAAAGAATAGAACTTTATGTAAAATTAGAGGCCAAAACTCAAAAGCCTAGCAATTTCAATAGAAAATTTGCCATCAAATATATAATTTATTTTTTTTGATGAAAATATATATTTCTTTCGTTAATTATTAGGTATATCGATAACAAATTTTTTAAATAGACAAATAAATATAGTGAAAGTTTTTTGAATAAATAAATATAAGAAAAATACATGTTTAAATCTAAAATATAAATTCAACATAAGATGAAGCTCAAAATAATAATATTTAAAAGGTCTAAACTTATTATATTTATTTAATCAATCACATCTTTAAATAAATAAGATCCCACTATATAACTTAAATTACCTGAAAAGTATGTCAATTATTATCTACTCTTTACCTATAATAGCATGTAAAATATATTGGGATAATATACCCTTAGTACATAGCAGAAATGGCCTTAATTTTATTGATAAAATTTAAATTGACATCTACTTTTGAAGTTAATGATTGAGCTAAGGGCGAGGGATTCTAATCTCTAAAAAATATAAAAATTTTTAAATGTAAAATTATAAAAATTTAGCCATATATTATACTTGACTTTTTATTTTAAGTGATTTTTTTAAAATGTATAAAAATTGATCTAATTATATATACCATCCTAACGTAGAGTTTAAAAATTTTAGCCCTCCCCCTTCATAATAAATTTTTTTTATTCCGTCACAGTCTAAAGTAGTTGTACATTTCTATTACGCTAAGACACTAGTTGCAAATTCGAATTTTAATGAAAGATAATTTACTAAAAATATATATATTTGGTTCACTCGAGATAATTTGATATTTAATAAAATATTATATTTAGAGTTATATATAGAATTAGTTTTTTTTAGTAAATATAAAATTAGTTGATATCAGCACATGACACTGTTATAAAATTATATAAAATTATTATTTTTTTTCCATAAATTCCACTTATTTAAATTTAAATTATTATCTCAAAATAAAATATTATAATGACAGCTAGGAGGTTCGCAGGTCAGTTTTGTGCAGTTTTAATATGATATTTTATCCGATCAACATATTGCAGATTGAGAATTTATCAAATCAATCCAACTCACGAAAAAAAAAAAAAAAAAAGTAACCTAATCCCATCCACAAATGTGGATCCACAAATGTGGATCGGATTAGATCGAATTATATTGTCACACCTTGAACCCAAAAGTATGTAATCAGCACTAAGACACGGATGATGCATGTAGTTACAAGTGCCATAATAAGCCTGACCTCAGACAAAACGATAAAACACCACATAATAGGGCTATGGGCTAACATATTAAGCAGATCCAAATCAACAACAATTTTAAATATTATCACACTGAGCTATCAACTCAATTGTCTCATTAATTTCAATTAACATATTATTGGATTCTGCTTAACAAATAATTCTTAACTCAAAATATAAATATATAATATAACTGATAATTACAAAAAAAAAAAAAAAGTAGTAGAAGTAACATTGCGGAGTTCTAGAATTATGATATAATTACACAATATCATTTACATAATTCAGTATTTATAAATACACAACAATGCCGAAAGACAAATGACAGTTTAATTCAATTTACAAGATCTTTTACAAGCTCATTCCACAATCTAAAAAGAATAAGTTGAATTGAGCGTTCGACTTAATGAATGATAACAACTAATATATTAAACTAGTGTCCTATAAACATGTAACTAATGTTTATGCCAATGCAATGTGTTACAGAAGTAGACAAATCACACAACCAAACAAGAATGATATTTAGTCTACAGTACCACGTTAAATCTCAATATGGAAAGCTGATTCCCAATACTAGCTCTTTTAATCCAACAATCAGTCTCTTATACTCAATGGGCTCGGCCGTCACTGGTCTATATCGCGCAGTCCTGACCCAATTGGCAGCAGCCCTGGCGATGAGCAGGCTAGGCCAGCATCCACCAGTCATAGCTCATCTTCTCAATCTTATCATAATCACATCCATGATTCCTAGGTGGTATTATATCCTCCTAATCTCCATCCGTCAACCACAATCATTATACAATAACAAATATCGATTCATTAACCACATTCAAATGTTAACATGCATCTATATAGTCATAATGCATAATATATAGATATATATATACATATAGTAAATACAGATGCATGAAAAGAAAGTATAATACATTAGGGAGTATCACTCACATAGTTGATGACGCGTCTGATCGACTTCCTTGAAAGTGCAACCCTTGGAAACAAGAAGACGCCAGAAACATCGACACTAAACAACAGATGATATTATCATAACATGAACGACTCACTTATCAAAATATAACTAACAGACTATTGAGATTTTTGCTGAAATTTCGGCAAAATCTCCTCTAAACTCAAACATTACTCAAAACTAACATAAAACATAGCACTTATAAAATAATCTCAATAGTCAACACAGTCCAACACAACTCCATAGACCTCTCTTGGGTCCTCCCAACTCACAATCAGCAATTCATTAAATACTAATTAAAATCTAATAAATATAATACAACAACAACTGAAATTCAAGGGATTCAGGTTTATCTTCATAAATTTCGGTCGAACGAAGATTGAGAGTCGCACTGAAACGAAAAACGAAACTACCGGACTTGTCCTATGCGTCGCCGCTGCTAGTGGATCAAGGCGATCTTCACACCATTGGACTCGCCTCAACGCCACGAGCTTGAAAATGGCCAACACTTATCTTCACACGACGCCGTTTCACAAGAAAACACGCTCAAAGGTTCGGCTTCCATAACTTCGATCTCCGCTTCCGGCGGGCCTTAGGGATGGGACAAGTACCAAACAAAAGCTTTAGAGGTGAGGAATCAAATAGCATCGATCTCACTCAATTTGGCCTCCAGAATCAGCCACAATCTTGACTTGAAGATTCAGTGCTGGCGAAGCTTGGTCTTGCGCATACACTGTTGACCGTCATCTCTTCTCATCGTTATTGGCTCCCTTGGAGTCGCCAAACATCGGTCGTTGTAATGGTTGAGCCGGAACTCCACCAATGGTCTCTCTCTCTCTCTCGCTCCCTTTCTGCCTCTCTCTCTCTCTCCATCTGTTTCTGCATTCTCAAAACACAGCCATCTGATTGGCTGGCTGTTTCCTAGCCAATCAGATGTGAGCTTCCTATACTCTCCATCTTCCTTTTTCTTTTTTTAAAACCGTATAATAATAATAATAATAACAATAATAATAATAACAATAATAATAATAATAATATTTTCATAATAATATATAAAAATATTTTCTTCAATTACATATACTGATATAATATTTAAATGAAATTACAATTAATAATATATCTTTAAATCGTATGAATATATTAAATTTAATAAAATATAATTTCAATATTTACTTTAATAAAGAAAATAATAAAATAATATATTTTTGTATAAAAATAGAGTTTTATAAAATGAATGAAAATTCGGGGTATTACATATATGGTTTATTTATACACTATTTGCTTTTTAATTAATAATTTTTAATATTAAAAAAATAAAAACATAGTAACATATTTAACAATAAAAACATAGTAACATATTTAACTTACTTTTAAATTTTAATAAAGTAATTTATATAGCAAATAAATTAAATAATGAAATCAATATGTAAAAATCATATTACAAGCCCCAACAATTAAAAAAAAAACTCAAAAATTATTAATAAAGAATTCCAACAAAAAAAAACAATAATAAATAATATAAATTATTTAATATTTAATAATAGAATATTAATATATTAGAATATTAATAATTAATATAGAAAAAATTCATAATCATCAAATTAGGATTGATCTATACCAATCCATTATGCATATGATTTAATATGTCAACTATTAAATAACTTATTAGAAATTCAAGATAATCATTAAGAAATGTAACTAACCCTTTGTTTGGGAAAGAGTGAGTGGGGAGAGAAAGTGAGGAAGGAGCAAATTAGAAGAGAGAAAGTGAGAGAGGAGAAAATTAGTTTTTATTCTTGTTGCTTAGAAATGAGTAAAAGTTGAAGAATAAAAAAATAAAAAAGAATAAATTTTAATTATATTTAAAAAAAATAAATTCTAACAAAAGTAAAATTTAAATACTTAAAAATGTTCATTTATATACAAAATTTATGGATAAAAAAAATTATATTATGAGGGTAAATATGTAAATTGGCTTAGAAGCTGAATAACCAATGCAAATTTTTCTCCCTTTCTCTCAAAATCCGGGTGATTATTTATTTGTGAGCCAAGTGATCATTTTTCTACTTTTTAAATTTTTTTTCTCTTCCTCTTGTTTTTCCAAATAAGGAAAAATTACTAGCAGCCCCTCATTTTTTCCCCACCCTTTTATCCACCCTCACTTTCACTAGCTCCCAAATGTAAGGTAAATCCCGTGCCCTTGGGGATGTCCAAGCTCATGATTTGAACAAGTCATATATACGCTTTACTATATTGTAATACTTTGAATTTTCAATTATTTTATAAAATTTTATTTTTGTACAGAAATGTATTATTTTATTATTTTCTTTATTTAAGCAAATATTAAAGTTATATTTTTATAAAATTTATATATTCATATGATTTGAAAAATGTATTATTAATTGTAATTATATTTTAATATTAAGTATGTGGGATAATTGAAGAAGTATTATATATTTAGTTATAAAAATATTATAATAGTTATTTGAAGAATTTATATTTTGATATCTGAAATTAATATTATATTTGATTAGTCTAAATTATATTGTTAATTATATAAATTTATCGGAAGTTTGGATTTTCACTATAATTACTATTATTATGAATTATTATGAATGGTTTTTATTAATGGAATTTTATTATGAAAGTTAAGGTTTATAATAATAATAATAATAATAATAATAATAATTATTATTATTATTATTATAAGAATTGTTATATATATATATATATATATATATATATATATATATATATATATATATATACACTGATGTTACTAATGAAATGAAGAAGAAGTGGGAGAGGCACATCTGATTGGCTGGGAAACAGCCAGCCAATTAAATGGCTAAGATTTAAGTATCAGAAGAAAATGAGATAAGGCAGAGAGAGGGAGGGTTGTGGCTGCCGATCAAGGGTCTTCGGCCAGCTGTGTTGAGCACTGCCACCTCTACCTTGAAGCCTAACGTCTGGCGACTCCATAGGAACCTAAAGCACCTCGATCAAGCGGCGGATGGCGACGTACGTGAGGAGAGAAGCTTCACAGGTGTCGAATCGAATCTTCAACTGCAGATTTCGATTGATGCTGGTCGTCAAATCGAGTGAGACTGGTGTCGTTCGACTCCTCACCTCGAGAGCTTTGTTTGGTACCTGCCTCGTCCCCTGAGGCTTGCCGGAAGAGGAGATCAGAGTTGTGGAGTCCAAAACTTTGAATACATTTTCTGACGAGATGGCGGCGAATGGTTTTGATTTTCAAGCTCTTGGCGTTGAGGTGAGTCTAGTGGTGTGAAGATTGCCTTATTCCGCCACTGGTAGCGATGGCATGTGGGACAAGTCTGGTAGTTCTATTTTTCGTTTTGGTGCTATTCGTGACATTCGTTTGATCAAAAATTGTGAGGGTAAACCTGAAACTCTTGTATTTCAATTGTTATTTGATTTGCATTATGTTTAATAGTTTTATTGATAGTTGTTACTGTGATGTTTGTAAATAAAAGTTATTGTTGATGTTGTGTTAATAATGGAGAATTGGGTAGACCTAGAAGGGGTCGTTGATATTGTATTGACTAGTGAGATTGTTTTAGAAGTGTTATGTGTTCTATTGACTTTGGGTGATATCCGAGTTTAGGAGAGATTCTGCCGAAATTCCGGCAAGAGTCTCAATAATCTTTTAGTTATGTTGTGATATGTGAGTTGTTCGTATTCTAATAGTATTGTTTATTGTCAGTGTCGATATCTTCGGTGTTTTCCCAATTCTAAGGTCGCACTTCCGAGGATAGTCGATCCGACAAGCTGGCAAGTAGGTGAATGATACTCCCTAATGTATTATACTTTCTTCTTATGCATCTACATTTACTGTTATTACATAGATGCATGTTAACATTTGATTGCGATTGATGAATTGATATTCTATGTTACATAATGTTTGTGATTGATGGATGGGGATCAGGAGAATACAATACCACTTATGAATCATGGATATGATTATGATTATGATTATGATTATTATGAGATTGAGACGATGAGCTATGACTAGTGGATGTTGGCCGGACCTGCTCATCGTCAGGGCTGCTATCAATCGGGTTAAAGCTGCATGGTATAGAACAGTGACTGTTGGACCCATGGGATATAAGAGACTGATTGTTAGACTAAGAGAGCCAGTATTGGGGGATTGGTGCCTCATATTGAGATTTAGTGTGGTATTGTGGACTAGATTCCATCTTTGTTTACTTATGTGATTTGCTTGCCTCTATGACACGTTGGATGGGCATAAACATTAGTTACATATTTATAGGACACCAGTTTAATACATTAGTTGGTATCATTCATTGAGTCTAATGCTCATTCCCGTTCAAATTATATTTTTCAGGTCGTGAAATGAGTTTGTGAAGGGATTGTAAATGAGTTAAATTGCCAATTACTTTTCGGCAGTATTCTGTATCATAAGTACTGAATTATGTAAATGATATTTATATAATTTTATCATAATTTTAGAACTTCGTAATGTTACCTCTACTACTTGTATTTTATGTAATTATTAGTTATTATGTATATTATCAGTTAAGAATTGTTTGTTAAGTAGAATTCAGTAATATGATATTTGATATGTTGAGATAATTGAGTTGATAGTCCAATGTGGCTTTGATTTTGATTTGAACTAGTATTTTAATTGAATCTACTTAACATTTGGGCTCATAGCCGTATTATGTAGTATTTTATCGTCTAGTGTGAGGTCAAACTTACTATGGGCACTGATAGTCACGTGCATCACTCATATCCTAATGTTGGTCATGTGCTTTCGGGTTTGGAGCATGACATACATGTTTTTCAAAAATACAAGATTATTACACATTACAAAACATAAATTATTAATTAACATAATAATTAATTTATTATATTTGAAGAATTTTTCTTATCCTTATTATTGTATTTTCTAGCTAAAGTATACAGACTAAGTCTAAGATGACAAAATTTAAAAATGATAAGATTATCAATCTTTATATATATATATATATATATATATATATATATATAATGTGCATATTACATATCGGTTTATAAATTAAAAAATAGAAAATTTAATCTAATCTATAAAATGTAGTTTTACATTTTAAAAAATTATAAATCAACTTAATTTATGACATTTATTAAATTATAATTTAATTGCAGATTAGGGCAAATTGATTCCAGTTGGACTGAACACTCATAATGATAGCATCGCAGAGTTGCAAGGTGTGATTGAGTTGCCATTTAATGGAAATTTGAAAAAAAAAAAAAGGACTAGGTTAGAGCTCCAAAATCAGTACCGACCCCTTAAAAAGTTCCGACCCATTCGCTGTTATCAATTAAGTAAGATATTAATGGATCGTACATATTGTCATTGCCATGTTCTAATTCATAAATGTCTGCAATTTCCTATCAACAAAAATCCATTACAATTTTAATTTTTTTTAAAGCTCATTTTCATATTTCTTTGCAATTCACATGCACTCTCCTTCTATTTTGTCTGCATATATAAAAATATTATGACTCCTTAGTTCCTTATAATTTTTCATGTTGGAGAGTACTAATTTTTTTTTTTATTTTTTTTATTATTATTTTTTTTAATTATGATATATAAATTATATTAAATTTTATAAATATATATAATTTATATGTCATTATAATAAGAGAAAAAGTATAAAAAAAGATAAAAAAGAAAAAGTATTTAGTATTTCTTTTTTTATGTTACAAGTTAAAAATGAGGAATTAATGTTGATCATTAACTTTAATTACCATTATATTAACGATTATATATATATATATATATATATATATATAAAGAAAACAACATCGTTTCGTCTAATACACAAGATCCCCAAAAAAAAAAAAAAAAAAAAAAAGGTGGCATGGACATGAGAAGCTATCAGAGAAATTAAAGAAGGGTTGCCCAACAACCACCCATTTAATTTTCGACATTTTGAATAATTATGCCCATCACAAATCCTTTGTTTCCTTAATAAGATATTAATTATCACTTCACCTGTATCCGATCTTTGATTAGGACATTGCACAGTTGTATTCACAACTTCAAATTAAAAAAAAAAATAAATGAATATTTGATTTCAAAATAAATTTTACTCATAATCTAGAAATCTTCAAAGAAATAGTATTTTGAATCTGCAAAATGAACAAACAAATATTAAGAAATCAAGCCTAGACTTGGCAAGGTATTTCTAATGTCTAAGTCAATTGGCTTGATCCTCAGTGATTCTCAAAAAAGAAGAAGATGATGAATCTTGAGCCTTGAGAAAGAAAATATTTCAATGAAAGAAAGGAATGAAACAATCTAAATTGAATATGATCTTTTGGTACATGAAAATGTTACTTTTATACCCTCAATTATGGTTTGTTAGATCAACTTGGGAGACACATGTCTTTACCATAGAAGTCAATGAGATCATATAACTGTAGGGAAGACAGACGGGCTATATGCTGTCAATGGCATACCTAATATAAGCAAAAATTTATAGTATTATAAAAAAAAATCTAACTATAAAAATTCTTAAATTTAGAGGGCTAAAAACAAAAGTTAAGGGGAAAAATATGAAAAAAAAAATTAGGGTATAAAAAAAAAGTATTGAAAATTATAGGTATAAAACTAAAAAAAAAAAAAACCAAAAACATGATGAAGTTAGAGGTTTACCTATAAAAATTTCAAGAGCTAGAAATGTAAAAATAAAAATTAAAAGGGCAGATATAAAAAATAAAAATTTAAGGGGACAGATATAAAAAATAAAAATTTAAGGGGCTAATATAGAAAAAATGTTTAATTTTTAAAAAATTATGGGGCTTGGAGGGGCTGTGGCCCCCAAGCTCCCCCCTCCCGTCCACCAGTGTTTACCACACTAGATTTTTTCTGTCACGCTAATTGAGATACGAAAATGGGTAAGCTATTTCTATTATGATTGGATACAGGGTCAGGAGATACTGAATTATACCAAAAATTTGAATAAAATATATTTAGAATTGAAAATATCTGTTGATCATTTGAGTTTTTTTGAACCGAATCGTTCTGAAATTATTTTTTGGTACGGTTCTGGAGATTAATAATTATCCGTACCAAGAACCGTACTGAATTGTATTGAACTATCCCGAACCGAAGAACTAAAATTAAAACCGATTTAAAAAATATATATATATATAGACACACACACATTTTGATATTGAATTAGCAATATATTTTAAGAAAATTCAATAATGTATAAGTAAAATTTATTTTTTATTAATTATAAAATTTCAGTTTTTAATTAGTTATTACATTGTAACTTTATAAGTATAAACAAAATTTTGAAAAAAAAATAATTTTTATAGTACTAATATTATTTTAAAATTTCATAAAACTTTAATAATTTGTATAATCCTAGTATTAATAATATAACATGGTTAAAAACTAAAAAAAATAATAATTATTTTGTCCCATGAGAATTTTTTTTAATTTTGGGCAATAATAAAATACTATCGATTTGATTATATAATTTTAAAATAGTGATAATTTCATCACTTTTTTTAATTGATCAATATAATTAATTAAGTCAATTAATAAGTAATGTAATGATTTTACGTAAAAATTTGATGCTATTTTTTTAATAGATTTAAATTTGTAATTTCACAATTCAAAAATTTAAGACCATTATATTATTAATTTATTATTAAGACTTATAATTTCATTGGTGATAATGTTAAATTTATAGTATTATATATTATAGTTTATTTTCAATCAATTTTAAGCATTAGTTTTTATAATTTTAATCATAAATAAAGTAAAAATATAATAAAAATTTTAAGAAATTTTAAGATACTACAAATTAGTTTAATATGAAAATATATAAATTTTAATTATTTAAAAATAAAAAATTTCCATATCTTCATTTCATTTCATTCTGTAATGAACTGTCTTATCAGGCTCGAATCTTCGTGCCAAACTATCTTAAAAAATTGGAACGGATCGGTACGGAGATTATTATATCATGGTATGATACCAGAGATTTAATTTTAAAATTTTTTGAAATTCAATTCGGTTATGGAGATTTTTAAATTTCTGAATTCTCTCGAATCGTACTCATCTTTGATTGCCATATAGTGTATTGTTGTGGGATGTGACGTGGAGTATAGCACCTTTTGCTTCGCAGGCAAGACAGGCTTGTCTTGACATGTCTAGCTTGAGCATCGGAGAGCATAAGAAAATATTGGGATCCTGGTCTGCCTAGCTTGCATGGAGGAAAGGGCAACATTATGTAGCTCTTCGAGCTTCAGGCATTAGTAAGGGAACTTGGGTTCTCGGCACACTTTGCTGTGATAGCGCTTTGTTATTATGGTTTAAGGGGATTTCCATCAAGCTGAAGCCTTCTTGGGTCTCTATTATCTCAGTTTGGCTTCTCAGAACTAGCTCATGAGGGACTAGCCCGCTATGCTGGAGGTCAATTTTTATCTTCATATTTATTTCGTATTATTTCTATTTATTTGCAGACTAAATCTATAAAAATTAAAGTATTTGATTTAATAAATATTTAGAAAAACCAATATAAATTTCATTTTTTGTTTAAAATCTTTGTTTAGGCTATCAACATAGACAAATACCTTAGTTAAATATTTGATAAATTTTTGATTTATTAGTATTTGAATAATTTTTATAACCATAAAATCTTGAGTTTGATTTCCAATAAAATCAAATTTATAACAAAAAAAATTCACCAGTTATATCACAAATGAATCAACCAAATCATTTTCTAAAAGAGATCAAATAGTATATGCGCTTCAAAAGATAGGAACAATCATATAATTTGATAATCAATTTTCACAGATATTAGCCTTTTGATATATACTTAATTTAAATCTCCAAAAAAATATATGTTTTTAGATTTTATTTTTTTAAAAAATATATATAAATTTTCTGGGTATATATATATATATATATATATATATATGAATTTCTTGAAATCTCTTATTCAAATCAACTAAACCTATTCTAATTTCACCTTCCTTAATTACTACTCCTTATGCCCTATTTTGATAAGAGTTTTTTTTTTTTTTCCTTTTTTGGATGTAATAAAATTTAGATGATTTTTTTTATTGTTAGTTTAGTAGCAAATTGTCAAAAATGTCTTTATTAAATGATTTGAATATCATCATACAAAATTAAATTCTCACTTCTTATTTTTGATTATGAAGTAAAATAAGAGTATTTTAGAAGGAAAGTGATAAAAATTAATTTTTTAAGATATCTTATATTTACAGAGTGATTTATCAGTACTTTCAAAGTCAAAAAACCCAACTTTATCTATGGGCTGCCTATGGCAATTAAAGATGTGGGCTAAAATTACTTAAGATAGTGGTTATTTTTCAACACCAACTGTGTATAGATTAACAGCCTTATTAATTATATTTCTTACAGTCAGAAGAACTGTATGAATATTGGAAATTTATGAGTGGTCTAATTAATGCACTCCACTTGCTGTCCAGTCTATCAAAGTTGGGCATGTAATTAAGAAAACATTGATTAATTAATGTTGTCCCTGTGAATGTTAATTAATTTAGTAGAGATATTGATGGAGTTATTTTCGATCACATAAAAATAATTAAATTAAAGTTGACAATATAATTAATGTAAAGATAATTTATGTGTTATTTTGTAATTGATGATTTAAAAATGATTTATTTTTAAAGGTTTATATTCGAGATATTTATAAATAATATTTTAATATATAAAGTGGATAATAATTTCTGTATTAAGTTGAATTCAGATTATTTATGTACATATCAATTTTGAAATTAGATAACAAATTACGAGCTATGATAGTGATCTGAATACTTTATGATCATGAACTTTTAAATATATTTCCTTTTAGTATAAGAAAAAATAGAGACCCTTATATAGTTATTTTTTATCCCCTATAAGATATTATAATGCATGCCAAAATTATCAAATACAACCACTTTCTCTTGCCATGTCTTTCATATTCTTGTTGTAGAAAAGTTACCTCATTTGCAATAAAGAGAACAACTAGAAAACATGTAAAAAAATTAAAAAGTGGTGCAAATAAAAGAAACTCGTGTTAGATTTTTAACCACGAAATCACTATCTATTTCTTAATTAAGCCCTATATTGCGATCTTAATTGAATGATTATGTTAATTTTAGGACTAAAAAGTT
The DNA here is from genome assembly GCA_947687605.1 of Reutealis trisperma. Classification (NCBI taxonomy): domain Eukaryota; kingdom Viridiplantae; phylum Streptophyta; class Magnoliopsida; order Malpighiales; family Euphorbiaceae; genus Reutealis; species Reutealis trisperma. Next base: position 8,229,993 of record CANTUT010000003.1, read on the forward strand.
GATTAAATGTTTTTAATTTTAACTCTTGATATAGCTTATCAACGCATGAAATCTACTTGATAATCGGAAAATTTTAAAGAAGGATAGCAAATATTTTCTATATGGGTGTAGAATAACTTTTAGATCTGCAAGATAAATGAACAATTATCATAATGCGAAGTCTAAATTTGATAAGACTCTCTCTCCGATACTTAAATTAGTGATTTAATCTTTAGATTTTGAAGAAAAAAGATCATCAACCTTGAGAGAGAATATTTTAGCGAGAAAAAAAAAGTGAAGAGTTGCAAATGAAAATATTTATCTTTATACCATATGTGCCAACAAAAAAAGAATTGGTGAATGCACAAATGCTTTATTCATATTAGTGTTCATAGAGTTTAGCCAAGATAGGGCGGATAATACTCTAGGATGCCATGATCATATTTTGATTAGGTGTTAGGACCAAGCAATTAATCATATCCTAACGTATCAACGGCTAATGTGCCTTAAGCTTTAATGCTGATTATTATGCGTCGAAACATAACTGAACATGTGGAGGGCTTTAGCTCTCTTATTAGGTAAAGCCAACCTCCAAAGGGCTTTATTAGCAAGGCTTCAGTGTGGCAAAATACCAATTTGGCCAGATACTAGTAGGATGAGAGAACACCTTGGTAAGATACTTTTTCAGGGAGAACTTTGGAAGAGCCTTTGAGTTTTTCATAGTGAATTTTCTTCTGAGAGGCTTTCTTCTAAACCCCTCTAAATTTATTTGTATTTGAGGAATGAATTTAATGTGACATCTAAGTATAAAAGTAATTGTTAAATTTATTCCTTATTATTGATTAAAATTTATTAATTTATTAATACACATATTTAATTTTTGAATTTCACATCGCTAATTTAACGTATGTATATAATATATATATTATTTCACGCTTAATAGAATCACTATGGTTTAATTGGTTATCGTGTGGTGTTTCGATGTTATGTGTATTAAGTTAATTAAAAAAAAATACATATTTTAATTTTTTTTTTTTTAAATGAGAGGTATTTTAAAATGGATAGAACAATATATAGAAAAAAGAATGTATTATGCATATAGGACATGAACATTAGGCTTCCTGAAACTATGAAACAACTAGGCAAAGCCAAATCCATAATATAATTATTTTTTCAAGACTCCTGGCCCCACAAGCTTAATTGCAAGTGGCGGCAAGATAGTTATGATAATGGACCAAAATTCAATTTTTCAGGATCCAGAGACATTAATTCGACTCCTAACCCCTTACACTACTTTAATGATATACTTTGACCAAATGCTGGCGGTGGTTTTTTTTTTTTTTTTTTTAAAGGTGCAGGTATTAAACATTAATAACTGTTGTTTCAATTGAATTAAAAAAAAAAAAAACTGTTTTGTTTCAAATTATTTAAAATTTTTTTCGAGAATTGTAAAAACTTAAAATATATATATATAGTGCATTAATATCACACGTTATCTAATAAAATTATGGCGATTTTATTAGACGTGAAATAGTATATATGTTACATATAAATTTTTTAAATTGACGATATGAGATCTAAGACTAGAGATCAAATGCCATAAAAATCTTACACCTATCTAAATTATTTAAAATTTTTATTTCAAATTTCATTAACATATCAATTATTTATTTATTTATTGTGATAAATTACATCGTCATAGAATTTGAACTCAGAAATTTCATAATTAAATATTATTAAATGAAAGGCTCATTCGTTAGTATTATATTAGGGTTTTTTTTTATCAGAAATATTAAAAAAAGTCCAAATTTTAATCCTAACTTTTTCATTAAAAAAAAAAAAAGTAATCAAAATACTTAACTATTTAGTCGAATACAGCACTGGATATCAAGGTTTGTGATCCTTCATAGTATGATACTCATCCTGTCTACTTTATTCATTTTTAACAGTCGGTTCCATAAAGATAGTCTTGCGGCTCTTGCCTGTCCAAGATTTTAGTCTGATCTTGCCATGGTTTGGACTTAAATTAAGGTGGTGAATGATCATAAATGTCTGTAAGGGGACAATCGAAATGGTGAGATACATGACATATGATTAAAAAGTCTCAAGTTTCGATATTCACGTATGACATATTTGATTAATTTGTTGTTGTGCAATTTAATTTTTGTCCATATTGAATTACTGTAATATTTGATTGTATTTGACTCAAAAGTTGTGATATAATATCTCTTCGGTGCAAACAGATGAGAAGCCCAATAATACAATCAGGACATATAGACATGGACATAGTAAGGGACATACTAACACCACATATTAATCCAAAACAATGAGTTTATGAAGCTTTTTCTACATATATATCTCTTAAACTATTTCTTTTAATGTGGAATTTAACTGACACTTGGAATTCCAACACTTTGGGGGGGGTGGGGGGGGGTGGGGGGTGGGGGTGGTGGTGTTGGAGGGGTGGAAGTCATAAATAGCTTCTTCTAGATTGGGTTTGGCTGATTTTGCAGTGATATCTAGACAAACCGAGACTTTGAGCTCTCATAAATATCTAGATGCAACTGTTAACGTCCCCCAAATTAAATCCTTTTAATTCACTGACTAATTGCACATGTTTGTCTATCTCCATACAAACAATCCATAATTAGCAATATTCTAGACTTTCACTGCATAAACTGGTGGGCTATCTGCACCAGTTACAACTCTGAGAGAGGATTGTGAAACCTTTAGAATGTGTAATTGCAATTGCAATTACAATTAGCCTCTGTTACCAAGCAAAAGTCCCTAACATAGTTGGTGAGATCCATGAAGTGTGGACTACGGACCACTCGGATTCTTAAAATTCTCATGTGAATTTATACCCAAAAAGAAAAAATAAATAAATTATGTGAATGGTCCAGTGGTAATTGCAAATTGCTTTCTGCAGTATTTCAGTTGCAAAACTTTGAGTTTATATATACACACACAGACATAAATTGAAAGTTTGAAAACGCACAAGCATTTCTTATACGCTGTCCTGTAACTAACTTGTTTACTTTTATTGATATTGAACAAGGAAAACCTTACAGACTGGAGGAGTTCCAGCTAGCATCAACAGCTTTAATAATCTTGTCATGTAATTTAGCCCCAGCACAAGCAATTATACCTCGATCAAGACCGTCTAAGTACATACCTTTTGAGAAGTCTAATGGACATCCTCCAGCATCAGTAACCACACCACCCGCCTCTTGTATGATAACAACACCAGCAGCATGATCCCAAATCTTCTCCTTGTATCCAGCCCTTGCAAACTTCATAAAAATCTCAGCATCCCCTCGAGCTATCGCAGCATACTTCACCATGCTGTACACGCGTAATGGCTGCATTCTGGAATTGAAAAAAAAAGGTTCTGTGAGCTAATTAACAATATGAACTTTTAGCTTTTTCATTACACAATAAAGGAAAGAAAACATATTCACCTAAGCCCAACACTGTGAGCTAGTCCTGCTGTGAAAGAGTGGCTTGAATTTGCCTTCTCAACTGGTTCACAAAAGGTAGCTAGTTCTGGATTCTCAATGGAGGATACTCGAACTGGCCTCGCAGAATTTGGCCACACTAATTTTTTATGTCCCTGAAGTAGAGGTTGCATCCAAGCCTCTCCACTACCTTTCCTTGCATAAATTACACAGCCTTTGTCCCAAGATTCAGATGTTGGCGGGGTCAGCTTAGATATAATCCTATGGTAGCGGTGATGATAATTTAACCATTCTTTTCTCATGGGATAATTAGGACAACCAAGAACTCCAAGCACAACTTCTCCATCCTCTATCAATGCTAAGGCAACAGCATATTGATCTCCACGTACAAAACCAAGCGTACCATCAACAGGATCAAGCGCCCAAAATCTTCCAATAGGACCACCAGTTGAGTTGCAACGACTGATGGCTTCAAGAACCTCTGATGTGGTGAGAGCCATTCCTGGAGCTTTAAGACCAAAGCGAGGTGCTTCAGCTAAACAGTCATTGACAGTTCGAACTACAGCTGCTAATAGGCCAGCTGCATTAGATTTGAAGAGACTTCGAACATCTTCCTCAGCCATTATTGAGACATTTCTACTTCCCAAGGACTCGGATAATATCCAGCTGACAGTGGCTTGGACGCTCCAATCTGTTTACATGGTGTAATCAAGAGACTAAGCCAATTAGGATGCAGTATTGTAATAAGGTGTCACTATATCAGAGTAAAGAAACTCTCTAGAACTTGAATTGTCAAATGGTAACCAGTGGCCCACAAAATTGTATGGCTTTTTATAGTCTATAGATGTTCAAATAACAAGTACTAAGTTCGAAAAGAGAATGTCTAGGCTACATAAAGAACTTGGTCACTTGATCATGCTTCACAAGTTTTAGAACCAAGTTTGATCAATAATACAGATTGGGTAATACAAAGATTTTGATGATCTCAAAGAACATAATCACAAAAATATAATTCCAAAAAGAACAACCAAACAACAAACATAACTCGACCAAGAAAAATGAAATCTTCTATGTGCAAACTTCGGATGATGTTGCCTAATCTCTTTGCATGAAGGGAAAATACATAAGATTCACAGTATTTTTAATGAAGGATTCCATTGAACTAGAATTTTCTTTTTCAGTGGAAAGATGCAAACTGAAGAAGACAAGCAAATGATATATTTTGCTGTTGTCAATTTGATTAGTTCACATGCAAGTTATATCATCCATTGTTTTTGCATTAAGGCAGACTGCATTTTCTTCAGGATGTAAATATATGTATTTGCTGTGAGATATTTACTTGCTATGGATTTTAATTCCAGCATTATTTATTGATGATAGCCAAGCATATTTTTGTGCAGCACAGTAACCAGAAAACATAATTCTATCACAGTACCTTCAATTGACATGTATTGAGTGATGCATGGAAATTCTCTAGTAATGGCAACCAAAAAGTCCGAAAGCATTTCTATGTGAAGACAACTTGCAGTTTGTTGGCAGCACTTTTTAAGAAAAACTGAAACTTGGACCTGCAGGTTGACTACACTATTTATTCTGATGAATTCAGTGCACTTTTTCATTTACCTAGTTATAGAATCCATGCTATTTACACCCAACAGGATGCTGAATACTGAGGTAGATTCTCAAGTCCACACTTCATTGGCTATGCTGATAATTCTGGCTTTCGTCAAATTCTTTATTTTTTCAAGAATTGAAGGGGAATGGTTGAACTATTGTTTATGCTAAAGTTAATATACACTTACTGCTAGATCAAGCCTGCAAGTGCAGGCCTTGTCGATTTATAAATCTTGGAAATAGTTCTAGATATATCAGTAAAAGTGACTGCAAGATCTTAACATTCCGCCAAATTAGTTTGAACATTCAGTTTTTTAATAAAAATCTCAGTTGTCCACTTGCCTTCCTTTTTCCATGTATTGGGCAACAAATTAAAGTCATATTTCCATGAGTGGATGAAGATATCTTCATTTTAAATTTTTAACAGTCACTTGGTCTGTCCAATGCTTTAGTTCTCACCCACCATAATTGGGCAGCTATAGTTCTTCCCACCCAAAATTAGCAAGAATAGAATATACGCTAGGGGTCACTTTCATTATCAGCCACAAACGTCTATTCCATGTCAAAATTGTTAAATTCAAATAACTATATTAAATTTAACAGAGATTAACGATGGCTAAATCAAAACATTATCGAACAAGAACAAAACAACATTCTCAAAAAAAAAAAAAATAAATAAATAATAATAATAATAATACAATCTAACAACAATGCAACAGTAAGTCTCATTCTAAACCCAAATTCTAACTCTTACGGCAAACAACAAAAGATTAAAGACTCAGCAAAAATCCAAATAAAGAACCAAAAAAAAACAAGAAAGCGAAATGGCAAGAACCCATTACAAAAAAGAGGGAAATAAAATCAATAGACAATTCATTTAGTGGTATACCTGCTACAGTGACAGGAGAATTGTCGTCCTTCGCTTGGACCTGAGTGTTGGCTTTAGAAATCATACTGTCCTGCACTCTCTGGCAAAGAGAACATGCCATCTGCACAGCTCTGACTGCAATATCTATTTCTTGAGAATATTTTTCTGGTTTCAAAGATGAAAGGCCCATGCTTCTTGGGTCCTCCATTATTGAAGAAGTATAATTTTGGGTTTGATTTAATTTGGAGAGAGACACAATTTGGAGAGATTTGTTTTGGTAATTCCTATTGTAAGAAAGAAAGTAAAAAACTTTCCCCACATCATTGGGCGTGCATCTTCTTCCTTGTCCCAAGATTTGTGGGACTTTGGTAACCAAACTAGAGCAATTTAAAGGCATCAAGATTGCGGGTAACCACTCTTTTTCTCTCTATGGTGGATTTGTATGATTATGTGTGGTTAGTGATGTTGATAAGAGGAGGAATCAAAGAGAGAGACTGAAACAAAAGATAAGAATAGACAAGTTGAAAAAAATTGACTCTTTTAAGCAGCAATTAGCTAAACTCTATTCACTAAGCAGTGGACACTGTATAGTATATTAAATGCTAATCATTAGATAATTGCAAACACAATTTGGTAGCACCCCAGTAAGGATTATTGGGAATTTTTTGCTCTATCAAAATCCCACATAAGAATCTATTTATACACAATCAAAAATCCATAGCAGAGGATAAAACAACGAAGGCAAGTACTTTTCACTTGACTGAACTCCATTATTTAACTTAATTACTTTGATTGAATTGGATTAGCCTATTCTTTACATCATACGAGTCATTGTGAGTTCATCAATACGTTGCAATAAAATGATTTCACCAATACGTTATCGTTATGTATGATTTCATTAGTCCATTTCATATGGACATATGCTACACGCATCCAGGGCCGGCTTCCCTATTTTGAAGGCCTATATAAATATTTTTTTTAATAAATCTAAAATTTAATTAATTTAATAAACTTAAAATACAATATAATAAAATACAAATAAATTATCATTAAAATCTATTAGATTAACTCTAACTTATATTTTATGAGAATAAAATTAATATTATTAATAATGATAAAATGGGAAAAAACATAATATTGAAATGCAATTTACCCAAGTCAATAGGCTATTGTAAATATAATATTCGCAGTAGTGATTGTCTTATAAAACCATATATAAAAAAATTAAAATTACATTATTGTCCTCTAAATTAAGTTATATTATATTATTTTGATCATCTTAGATATATTTTATTAAAAAATTAAGCTATTTATGAATATACCAAGCTATAGCAATTGACAAATTCGAAAATTTAACAGAAGGAAGAATTAATTATAAATCAGTTTTAAATCAAGTTGAAATTAGTATAAAATTTACATTTAACCTGTCTTGTGATAATGTAGATTTTTAATAAGTTAGACTTCAATTAACCTATATGTATCTATTTACACAATAAATTAATATGTATCTATTTACACAATAAATTAATGGATAAAGAAGAGTGCAAGAATAGTTACCAAAGCTATAGGACTCCTTGATAAACATTTATTTGACTAAAAATTTGTGAAATTATTAAACAAAGTTAATTTAAATAATTATATTTAACATAATAATTGCACTATCAAACCACTTTTTCAAACACAAACTAAATATAAATTTAACAAATCCACAAACAAAAAATTATTACAAATAGTATACAACTAATGTTCACAAATGTAATTTTTCCAATAATTGTTATCTCAAAATTTTACAAAATAAAAAAAATTAACCCTAAGCAAAAAAAATAAATATGTTGATGTAATATAAATATTAAAAAAAATTACTTGCCTTTTGAATCAAATTGTTTCAAATTATCTTCCAACAATTTTTACTTCAACCTTAAAAAATAAATCATCAATTAACAATTACAATTATTTATAAAAAAAATAATAACTAAATTTGTAATAATTATAATATTTAAAAAAAATTACCTTTTTTACTTTTTTTTTCTTTCTCAACAAAGATAGCAAATTCAATATAATAAACAAATAAAAAATATATATATATTTTGATACCACAATGAAAATAAAAAAAATGAAAAATTGTTGTTTAAAATATGTAGTCCAAGAATTGAATATATATATATATAAACCAAAAATTGTTAACTTGGAAAACAAAAAAAGAAAGAGACGAGTGAAGAAGCAAGTGAAGACTGGAAAGTCGATGAAAAAAAATAGCAGATGTGAAAGGTTTATAAATTAAAATCACATGAATCAATCTTAACCGTTAGATTTATTTTAATCTAACTACTGGAATTAAAAAATATATGTTGGCATATATTATAGATAATTATTTTTTAAATTCATATATTATGGTAAAAAATCCCTTTATTATAATCAAAAGTCCGAAAAAAAATAACTTTATATTAATAAATTCTTAAAAAAATATGAGACTCTTTGTCACGAGAGAGGCTCTATGCAACTATCTATGTGACCTCTCTTTGAAGCCAGCTATGCACACATCACATCATACCGAAGAAATTTATCATGTGCTAATGAATGATGGAATGAATGATGGTAAATTTACTCTACGAAGCACATTTGAACATAAGAGTAGGTCATATGCATATGCCTGTGCAAAAGACTGGGATTTAAAAAATCTACCTTTCTCAAATGCTAAAAAGGAAAAATTGCTCCAAAACTATGAGCTCATGTCATGAAATTGTAAAGAGACTCCTGAGGAGCTAAGTAAGGAAAGCTGATCCATGCAGTAAAATGGGTTTATTTAAAGACTATAAGTTAGAGTTTGAATTTGACCGATATTAAATTTTCTCTCTTTAAAATAAATAATTTAATAATTAAAATGCAATTGTAATGTAATAAGTTTGAAATACAAGAAAGCACTAGTGCTTGTTTATTTATTATTATTTTATTTGTCCTCCCAAAATATATTATTTTTCTTATATAAATAACGTGCATTAATATTAAAATACAACATCAAACAATACAATAAATTGATACAAACATCGTCACTCAAGATTGGCAATGTGGAATCATCTTGCAAAATTGGAGGATTGACATATGTTATCTTATAAGGGCCCATTAAGAACAAGTTGATTATCTTGTTTAATCTCCAAACGTGCTATCTCTTTCCTCTAAATGGGAAATTGAAGAAATGTATGATGATCAATCAGACTGTGGGATTGATAGATATTGTTATTTAAAAACTTATACGTCAAGCAAGGGATAAACTTAAATGTCATCAAATGCTAATTGCATTACCCACTTAAAGCAAATCACACTGCCTGCTATAGTTGAAAAATGATGAATAAGTTGAATTAGATAGCTAAAATTCACCACATTAAATATCGGCTACATTGGAATTATTATTATTATATTCATTGATTGGATGCTGTGTTGTAAGAGCCAGCTTGACACGGTCGGTTGAACCGGGAGAACTGAGAATTTGTCCTTTGATTGATGCTAGAAATTCACAGGGAACAAAAATTGAAAAAAATTTGACGAACTGACCGGGTAACCGGTTACTTGAACCTATTTCGTTCGGTTATCTAGGTGGGAAAAAGGAAAAAAAACTATATTTGAAAAAAATTTCTTCTTATCGATTTTGTGAAAAAGAAGAAAATAAATAAATTTTTACGCAAAATCAAACTTGGCATAGGCCAGCCATTTTAATCAAATTTCATGTACGCAAGTTGCATGCTCACACATTGAACCTAAATTTAAATTATGGATTTGCATTCTCTTCCGTGAAAGAGAGTCTACTTGACAACTTTCTTAGCATTGAAAGAAGTTGCCTTTAAATACATACCTCATTGTAACTTTGTATTTTTCAATACGAGATAACTTACATTCCTCTCTTACTTTCTTTCCTATAAAACTTATTTTGAATATTAAATTATCATTTATCCATTCACCATTTTAAGTATATGAATATTTAAATTTATGTTTTTTACGGGGGAGAACATAAAAATCTAGGTAAACTTTCCAATACTGAATAGTGGAATCCATTTGAATTTGAGTCCCAAAATAATTAGATAATTAGTTAATTTGACATAATTTTCCAACAATATTTACTTCTATGCAGTATTCACTAACTTTAATATATATGTATATTATATTTTTTTTAACATACAAATAATAAAAATATATAATATTATTTAAAAATTTCAAGTCGTTCTCGATCCAATTCTAATTAAATTTTTAATATTTTCACCAGTTTTAAAATCGGATTGAATTTGAAAACATTGACTAAATAAGAGATAATACAAAATAATAAAATCTTATAATATTGTTACTTCTCATAAAAAAAAAATCAAAATTAACAAAGAATACATGTCATAATATCAAAATATTTGTACTTTTTTTTTAGACCAAACTAAATATTTCACTAATTTATAAAATAAAAAAAATAAAATTATAGCACCTTACTATATTATAATTTCTTAAAAATAATATAAAAATAAATTTAAAATACAAATAATCATAAATAATAGTAATAATAATAATAATAGCAACAATCTCCACTTCAAAATCATAAATCAAAGAAAGCACTTTTGTTATAAATCAAAGAAAGATCTTTAGGGTCATGGAGATTGGACATCTACAAGACCTCAACGACAATCTTTCTTCTGCTGTTCAAATCCCAGTTTCCATCTGAACAGATTTTGCCAAGTGTATTAAAAATCAAATTAACTTTTTGAATTTGTAACTGTATCGTGTGAATTGATTATTTTGTAATAGTCGGGCTAGGCTTTGTTCATCTTGTCGTTAGCATGACATATATATTAAAAGAACCTTCTTTTTTTTTTTAATTTTTCTATTTGTATCCAATCATATCCAAAATTAATTTTAAAATCAAATTAACCCTTAACATTTGCATAAATCAATTTTAAAAAAACCAAACCAAATTAGTCCATAAATTTTTCTTTTTCGAATCAATTGGATTCAATTCCTTTTGTTAAAAAATAAAAAAATAATAATTTTATATTTTTTTAAATAAAATTGTCTTAGTAAAAAAAAAAAAAAACATGAACAATTAAACTAGAAAATAATTATTATTCATTCAAAATAATGAATTTGAATGTTTATAATTTGAGAAAATCAAGAAAAATAAAAGAAAATTTTGTTTACCAAGTGAAAAAAAAATTGAGAAAAATGTTTGGTGATTGGAAAAGGTGAGAAAAAAATAACGAATTGAAAATTTTTACAATTTTTGAAATATAAAAATAATTTTTATTTTTATAAAAAATGGCTTTTATTATTAAAAATATAAAAAATAAATTTTTTATTCTTTTAATAAAAATTAGATTCAATTAATTTGAAAAATAAAAATTAGAAACTGATTTGGTTCTAAAATTAATTTTGAATTTGATTAGAACGATTTTTTAAATTCAAAGACTGATTTAACTTCAAAATTAATTTTGAATCTAATGGGACAGGATTAAAAATATTAAAGGCTAATTTGAGCTTTAATCCTTTAATCTTTGGTGATATAATCAAAACAAAATTTTACACTTGGTTTCTTCTCATAATTTGAATCAAGAGGCTTGACCCATGGCTGGAGTTTCAAGAAATGAATGGGTTTCAATCTCATCAATTCATAATCCAATTTATTGGATTTGGGCCCCAACTAAATTGGCCTATTCAGTGATGGATCCTCTAAAATAATTTCAAGGGAATCGAGTTTTTTTACTATAATTTGTGTCAAATTGATATACATAATTAAACCAACTTCGAAAAAATTTTACTTCAAATAAAAGTAATCAAATATAATATTAGGCTGAATTTTAATAATTTTTATATAAAAAATCTTTAGATTTTGGAGGTTAGAGGCGACATGGCCACTCCTAGTATCTCTTCCTTCGTCGTGCTATTTAAAGATGCCAATTTGACCTGACATAGTAGGTGCTCTTTTTGATCCGACCCATTTGTAGGTGGGGCGGTACAAGCTTAAATATTAATACCCATCACGGGTTCGGATTGGGTACGGTTAAGTATAAACGCGTTTTATACACGATCAGATTATTATTATACAAATAAGGGGGCAGCTCAATGTTTTGGCCAAAATCATAAAATAAGACTTTTAAAATGAAAAAATACAGTATAAATAAATAAGTTCATATTAAACCTTTTTTTTATAAGTACTCTTTAATTTTATTAGCATTATAATAAAAGCTAAATCATAGGTAAATATTCCATTTTTTTAGGCTATAAAAAGCATAAAATAATTAAAAAAACAGAAAAATGTAATATAAACTAAGTAACAACTCCAAATAGGACAAAAAATGTAATAGAAAAATATAGTTAATCAGGAAAAACACAGTTAATTAAAATGTAGTTATTGTTAGTATTAATTTTTAGATTTATTATTTTTTGTTTTATATTTTAATTTTGTAAACTAATTTTTAAGATGTTCTCATTTTATACATTTTTATTAAGTTATATTTCTAAAATGTTAGGGTTTTTTCTATTTTATTTTGTAAAAATACTTTCTATTTTTATATTTTATATATATAATTGAGGCCTTTATAATTAGGAGGTTTAAAGCGATTGCTTTAGTCACCTTAACCACTGAGTTGCCAGTTATAAAAACCCTCATCTTATTTTTTTTCGATCGCTCTCATCTGCTTCCATCAGTTTAGTGAGAGAGTTGATTACTTTTTTTTTGGTGATTCATAATGGTAATACCATTCTTTGACTCGGTTAGTGCTGTAGATGGTATAGAAGACACTGTTTTGAATCTGTGATTTGCAGTGATCCATTGATTATCGATTTTGGTTTGAGAGTAAGAAATTTTTGGGTAATTGTTCTTGTTAGATGTGTTTTTATTGCATGATTGTAGTTGTTCTTGATTGTTTTATTTTGTTTTTAATTTTTTTAGTTCTCTATTTGGTTTTGAATTTCTTAGCTCATGTTCTAGTAATCTCTGCTTGGTTTGCTCATGTTTTCCGCTGCTAGCGTTTTGATCCAGTCAGTTATTTCTTTAATTTTAAATTATTTCTTCAATTATTTTATTTTTTGTTAATCTGTAATAAGATTGATGGGCTTTTAGTTGAATAGGTTGCTACGTTTACTAATTTCGGTTGAATGGAAAATGCATGTTATTTTTTAAATGTAATATAGATAATTTGTAACCTTATTCTTAAATGGTGGAATTATTAAATATTAAATATTGAATTTAAAATTGATAAGGGCTCAAAATCTCAAATCAATAAATCAAAAAAGATTGTTGCTGGAATTATTGTAAGAGACAATAACTAAATTAGTAAGTCTTTGATTTTTTTTTTTTTTTTTTTTTGGTCCTATATCTATGTTATGTTAACATAAAACCTTAATTTTAAGAATATTTGTTATGAATAGACTAAATATTAATGAGATGACTCCTTAATAAACTAATTATAATACACACTTTATACTATAGGTGCATTAATATGTCATTTGATCACATATTATATTACTAATCCACACATTTATGTGACCAAATCAAAACATTATCACACTTCATACAAAAAAAGTGAAGAACTTCATGAAGTTCTTAATATTATCTGATAAGGGATAAAATATGCCAGACTCATTGAATTCAACTAATCGAAGCATATCAATATAAGATATTTTACTTCGCCAAGAGTTCACACTTCATCAGGCCTAAAGTTTTCAAGCCTATTATCAACTCCTTTCTCAACAAGTAACACAGTGGCCACTTTTTTTCTCTTCACGTTTTTCTTGCTAGTAGAGAGTATGTCCCTAGGTCATACTCCTCACCTCATGTTAGGCTCGCAAGGGAACTTTTTGATAAAAATGGATAACTCAGAGGTGGTGCACAACGTTTTGACAACTCTAAGACCACACCCATAGGCCAGCTCCAAACAAAACGACAAGCAGAATGTAGTACTCAGTAACAAACCGCATGTTGACATTTATCCCTATAATGACATCACTACTTATTATCTTCTTCAATATGAAGGAGTTTGAACTTTATATTTTCTCATTTTCATTCTTACTTTAAAATAGAAAGTCTCATAGAACAAGCTTCCCTTCTCTTAGTTCATTTCACCAACTAATTCGACACTAACTTAAGTATTAGAGGATTCTCATCAAACAACATACGATGGTTCTCTTAAACTCTATTTTTATCTTGCAACCCAATGAAATATTTCATTGAAGCCCCATATTTTGAAGTCCAGTCCATTATTTATTTATTTGGTCATAGATTGACCACTACCCTTGATAATAGAAAAACCAATCCCTTAAATATTATGCAAAATTAAATTTAGAGGGACGTTACCTCATCATATAATATGTTCCTCTTGTGAATCTAAATTGCATGGAAACATAAATAAAACATGTAACACGAGACCATATAATATGCATATAAAAATATGTCAATCCCAATAAAAAAAGGACATGAAACACTGAGAAAATATTACATAAAAACATATATAAAAAATCATAAGTATTTTAATATCAATCGCACTATAAATATTAACTTTAATAATTTAATGTTGTAGGCGTTAAAAAAAAATACATTAGCTTTTATTTTTTTTTTCGGCTATTCTTATTCTTTTTAATAATATACAAAAAAATAAATTATGATTTTTTCTAAAGATTTCCAAAAAATTTTCAAAATTGAAAAGATTAAAAAAAAAAAAGAATAATTTATTTTAAATTTCTAATTGATGTAAAAAAATATTCAACACGAAAATGTCGTCTTTTAAAGATTTCCATGCAATTTTGTTGTGAATTTGCGCATGAGAGCAATGCAATATTCATCTCAAATTTAATCAATGTGTTGATTCTTGGGTTTAAAAAAAAGAAGCACAAAAAACTCGTTTAACACCAAAATCAACCAGTCTCATCACACATGCTAGAATTCGGAGTTCCAGTTGAAGTTTTGGATTCTAAAATCAAACTTCTCCTAATTTAAAATCTTTCATTCTCAGTCAAATGGAGAAATGTATTTTAAAATGAAATGATTAGATACTTAGGGGTTGAGATTACTGTAACCATTTTTCAATAAAAATAAATTAATTAATATTTTTTCATAAACAAATTTAAGAAAATAATTTATAAAAAATAATAAAAATTAATTAATTAAATAAAAATAATTAAATTTTTTTTTTAACTCTTAACAGTGATTTTAAATATATTGTCAGAAGAAAAGAAAGAAAAGGTCATGATTCAATGTAACCCCACTTCGCAGGCACCTTCGTAGCTCTAATTATATTTATTTAAAAAGCGACCTTTTACCAAAATTATATAAAGCATAAAAAAAAATTAGATTTAGACTTTGTACATCGGACATGCTCTAATGATTCTCAAAATTCAAAAAATAAATTTCACATGTTGATAATTGAGAGAATGTCAATTCCTGACTTCCTGTCCCATACGCTATAATTTCTCACCTAAAATAGACAATGATATTTGCTTCAAACAAAAATTTGCCTTATATATATATATATATATATATACAAGTACTTATTGTTTATAAGCAATTATGAATCAGACCAAAATGTTTATCTTTTTGCCAAACGAATCAGACCAAAATGTGCACGTGAGCCATATGCAACATGTCATAAATAACATTACTGTTTTTAGAGAAATTTAGATACTCATCAATTAATAAAATAAAACAATATAAAATTATAAAATTTTATAATATTATAATTCTTCAAAAACTAATACCAAAATAAATAAAGATACTAACAACCTCGACTTGAAAAATTGAAATATACCCAATGATAAATAATAATTATTTTTTGACTTTTCTAATAATTTTTCTATAAATTCGATTTGAACAATCAATAATGTAAATTTTCTGTCCAGAAAAAATTACAATTTTAATTAAATTATTGACTAAATAATAAATCAATGGAAAAATAAAGATCATCCTAAATGGGATAAAAAAAAAGATAAACAAACCATTAAATGGAGAATAAATATAAAAGAAAATAAATTTATTCAACAAAAAAATAAATCTAAATATTATTGAAGAATAAAATTAAAACTAGAACAAAAATTAAAAGAAAATATATCATTATCTTATGGTTTGAGAAAATAACAAGAATGTAGAGCTTCTTTTTCTAAAATCCTAGAAAAAAGAACTGCAATATTTTAAATAGGGATAATACTTCACTTATTACCTTATTATTATTATTATTATTATCAGTTTTACTATAATTTTTTTTAATTTTATTTAAATTCTATATAAATGATATTATCTATCATCATTTATTTTCTTTTCATATACTAAAAAAATAAATGAGTAGCACAATAAATTTTTATTTTTATATATTACATGCCACAAAATCAAAGAAAAAATCAAAGCAAATCAATGATTTTGATAAAAAAAAAAAAAATGAAGGTCTGCGCTTATTACATAAATATTAACAAAATTATATATATTTTTTTAATTCTCAAAGCAAAATAATATAAAATATAATAGGAAATACTTTTACACTAATATATTACATTAGGTAAAGTAATAAAGAGATGATGTAAATAATGGTATGAAGTTTTGCATTTTGCTTTAAATAAAAACATTAATTTATCTTAAAAAAAAAAAACATTAATTTCATTTTCATTTTAAAAAAAACGCTACTTTCATTTTGATAAAAAAGCAAAGATTTGGCCAATCTTCTTGTCTGCTTTTGCTTTAATTAAATTATAAAATGCCCATATTATCATCACATGTTTGCAATATTTAGTAGTAAAGGCAAGGTCAATATCGTCAACAAAAAATAAAAGTGCAAAGCATTTATTTAATTAATTATAGCAAAAGCAAAAGGTTCATTGAACCAACTAAATCAATTAGCCATCACCTCTCTATATAACCCATCTGTCAAAGCACTCACCACCACTACCCCAAATCATTCCTTCCTGAAACCCACCAACGAAAAAGAAGAAGAAGAAGAAGAAGAAATTAAAGAAAGGAGAAATGGCAGCAACTGCTGGTGCTAGAAGATCAACAAGTCTGATCAATTTCAATGGTGGAAATTATTCACAGTCAAGATTAATACCGAAGAGAGGTCAAGTGAAGGTGGCTATAGTATTAGGCCTGGCTCATTCTTTTGCTTCCATCTTCTCTTTTCGCAGTAGACGTGCCCAATTAGTTCACTAAATTAAATTAATTTAACTAATTAACCTATCCAATCTCAGTTGTTTTGATTGAGAATTGAGAGCGATTAAAATTGAGTGATTGTTTTTGTTCACTGTAATATAATGAAATGTAATATAATTATGTGAATTAATTTTTGGTATTGTACTAATATCTATTTTGTACATTGATAAGTTTGGTTATCTAATGGGATTCTCACTTTTATTTTCATATCTCTTTTCTTGCTTTCGTTTTTATTAATTATTAAATCAGTTAAACCATTTGATTTAATTTTTATGATTAAAGTTAAATCTTTCCCCAGAATGTAAATTATATTCGAGAAATAGTTTCTTAGTAAAACAATTTGCGTTTGATTAGCAACCATATTAGCCATAGAATTTTACAGAGAGAGAGAAAGAAGACAATGTCCTTCCTAAGTTCAACAAAACCCAAAACTCCACCCTGTGGGGAGAGTGAGTTAAAGAATGTTAAAAGCTTCAACCTCCCAGTTGGTGTACTCCAAGCTTAGTTTACTGAGATTGAGATTGAGATTGAAATTCAGAGGTGGACAGTAAATTCATTCTAATTTTTATGATATTAAAATTATGGGATTATAATTTTAAATGTTAATTACAGCTTCAATAACTAAAAAAAAATTCAGAGATGAGCATTAATTGAGTTTCTAATGTCACAAAAGAATTTTTTAATTAAGGCATCGGTTACTACAGAAGTCCTTGGCATTAGGTAATTTAGTGTATGATGACAGGTATCATCTTACTTCAGCACTGACGTACTTGCTAGTGCCAAGGGTAATCACACTTACAAAATAATTATAGATGCATCCCCTAGTTTCAAACATATATATATCTAATCAACTAATAATTAAAATTAATATATGGCTAGCAGCCTTAATCAGTTAATTTTAAATCCAACTTTGTTAGATCCTAATCTATTTCTTCTTTGACAAACAATTAAAATAATGAGTCCAGGGATTATAGGAAGTGCATTGAATCAATGCTTTTCCTTTCAAGAATCACTATTATGTGAATGGTATTATTAATATTTATTTAAATGTTTTAATATAATATACAAATATAGTTATTGTTATAAATAAATACAAAGTCACATCCACATCACCTTTTAATTAACATTTTTTAAATCTTCCATGTTCAAGTCACATTTGAACAGGAAAACCCTTTTGATACTCAAGAAAAAAGAATGGTACTAGTGGGCGACTTTGAATATTTCTTTCAAAATCAATTTTTGATAATGAGAAATAATATTTTAAAAAATAGACCGAATTAGCATATTTAATCAATTGAATTAAGAATCTTTGGTCAATTTAGTTTGATTTATTTAAAAAATAAAATTTTCAATTAAACTATTCACTAACCGATGTTAATTAATTTTTTATCAATTTTTAATCGTTGGACCTATATTAATAAAAATTAGACTAAAAAATTTAAAAAAATAAAAAATTTAATCTAATTAGACGAATTACCGATTTAAATACTGTAATTAATCAAATCAAGAATCGGTGATCGCACCTATTCGATGATATATATGTATATATATATATATATAGATTGTGACTTGAAGACTGGACTCCACTTAGGGCTAAAGTTAACTAAGTCACGTCTTTTCATTTAAGAGGAGGATGCTTTATTGCTATAATATTCCACTTTTTAAACTAATGATATAGAAGTATGAAAATTAGCATGTGCTATATATATATTATATTGAATTTGAAAAAGGATGGAAATACTTGGCAAAAAAGAAAAAGGATGGAAATAAGAAAAACAGTTAATTCATTTATGAGTTTTAAATGATGCGAAAAAAATATATTTCAATTTTAAATTAATTCAATCCAACTTAATTTTAATTGTACAAGAATTATCATAATTATATTGATGACGGATGAAAATAAAAAACAGATAAAATAATAATTTTTTGTTATTGGCAATTTATATTATGAAATTAATAATTAATAAAAAATAAAATGAATAAAGATGAAATGATAAATAATTATTATAATTATAATATTGAACATGAAGTTAAAACACACAAATTATAATTATATAAAATATATAATTCAAACTCAATACAAGTAGGAGTCAAATTTGAAATTTTTAAAATTTGAAACTTTCAAATTTTCAGTTTTGAATCTTAAAATTAA
Organism: Reutealis trisperma; assembly: GCA_947687605.1. Classification (NCBI taxonomy): domain Eukaryota; kingdom Viridiplantae; phylum Streptophyta; class Magnoliopsida; order Malpighiales; family Euphorbiaceae; genus Reutealis; species Reutealis trisperma. The sequence goes on from CANTUT010000003.1 coordinate 8,249,219, forward strand.
TTAATTTTTTCAGCTGAGATATATACATTTGACAAAGTTAGGTTAAGTAACTGAAAAAATAACAATTTCTTGTCAAGAAAATAGTAGTGAGAGAGTTTAAGCAATGATGTCAGCTTCTAATCTTATCTTGTTTGGTGGAAATAAAGCAAAGGGACAAAAACCAGAGTGGAAGAGTGGAGCCTTTTGAATATTTAGTTGATGGCTCCGTCTGAAAATGGGAACATATTGGCCACGTGATTTTAATATCAAATTGCTTTCTCATTATTACTATTATTTTACTAAAATAGGTTTGCACATGTCATTGCCTTGGTCCATTAATATAATGACATAATTGCCCTTATGCAACGTATTCAGTGTTCACATTCATGAACACTAGACCCCAATAATTTATTTGTTCACGAAAAAGGGCAAAAGCAATGTGTATTTGTTTACTGTGGATCTTTGTTTTCTGCACACAGGCACCCTTTTTTTTTTGCACATTTCAATTTTTTTATATAAAATATCCGTCTTTAATCAAATTAAAGACGGATTAATATAATATTATAAACATTTATTATCATATAATAAAAGCGAAAAACTCAATGAATACTGAAATTGAAATCACTTTTACTATATATTTCTACATTTATATCATTGGCTTTTGATAAGGTATTGTTTAAATGAACTGAATAATCTTTTTACGTAATAATATTATTTTACATTTGTACTCTTTATTTGCTCTATAATTCTATAAAAAATGGTGTTGTTTTTTATAGATTTAAGTTTTTTTCCGCTTTGTTAAATATAATATTGAATATCTTATAGTATTAAAAAGAAAAAAAAAAAAAAAAAAAAGAGGCTAAACCAACAAAATGAATCAGAATTGTATGGTGAATTTGAATTCTCATAACAGACGATGAGCAAAAAGAATCAGATACTGACTATTGACTTGCTCTATTTAGTAGAGTCAAGATTACAGATCCAGGGTCAAGATTGTCAACTAGAGAGTCAATAAAAAAAAGGGGGAAGGTACGATGGTACATATAGTAATTAAATAAAAAACCGAGGGCATTAATCATAAATCTTTGTATATAAGCCTGAAGGTGAAAGCAAAGGGCACAGCAAACCGAAATCGAACTTCCCACTTGTAATTCGAAGTTTCTGCATCTGTTTTCAGAAAGAGAGATAAAAAATGACAGGTGCAAGAACGGCTATGATCAATAATAGGAAGGTTTCAAGGAGGAGGTTTTCCAGCCGTCCGATTCCAAAAAGAGGGCAAGTGAAGGTGGCTATAGTGGTGGGTTTAGCTCACTCTTTTGCTTCTATCTTTTCTCGACGAGCTCATCACTTTTCTTAGTTCAGTTCAGCTGTCCAGTCAAAGAGAAAGAACCAATTTTGTATGGGTTTTTGTCAGAGAGAGAGAGAGAGAGAGAGAGATATGTTTGTTTTTGAGTAATTAGAGGCTGTTTGTTGTACAAATTAAGTGTAAAGTCTCTAGTTCAGCACATAAATGAATCAATTTTTCTTTTTTTAAAATCTCGTCTTTGGAATTTTGTCTATTATTATGGCGAATCGATAATTTAAACTGTAAAATTGGTCTTGCATCGAAATTCATTCCTTTCTTTTCCTTCTAATTTGGACTGGGTTGGATTAATCAAGGTTGGAGAATTTCTAACGATTATCTATCAACTGCTCGTCTTTCCATCCACGGTTGTTTTTTGCCGCAGCTGCCGGGCACAATTGATGGGACTTACGACATATATAGCAACCACCAACAGCCGCGCTTTGTCGCTCTCACCGGCGAATGTTTAAAGGGAAAGAGGAGGAATCACCGCTTAGTAAAGCCGATCTGATAATGCAAAATTAACAGTTTGACAGGGCAATAATCGCCAAGTCATCCATCATAACTAATTTGTGCGTAAGAAATTCAGGGTTGCATAAATAATCAGTGATTTCGGTTAGTAATTTTTTATTAATTAAATAAATTAAAATTAAATGTGAAAATAATATCTTCACTTTAAATTTAAATATACTATAAATATTAATAAACAAAAGTAAAGCATGTCATTAAATAAGCTTAGGTATATTAAAACTAAGTATTATGATGTCATTAAATAATATCACAAGATATTTATGAAATTATATCAATTGACAGAGAAATTTATTAGGTAAATTAAATTTATTATATTATTTATAAACTAAATTAATAAAAATATAATACATCAATTAATTATATCAAATCACTCATAAATTATAATATTATTAATTAACGTGTTATGTTTTTATTAGCCTACCTAAAAATTTTTAGTTGATAATAATAAATCGGCAAAGCATAAAACAAGCATTTGGAGCAACAAAATGGCTTGTAAAAGGTATGCTCTTTATTTTCTTTTAGGTATGTAACAAAAATTGCTCATACCTTTATAATGTTGTATCCATCCATCCCCAATTCCCCCACCTAATCCATATTAATTACAATATAAATTGAATCCTATCCATTAAAATATTATGGCTTCTCAGCCTGAAACCAATGAAAAGAATCAACAATCAAAAAGCAGTGGCAACGGTTGATGCCAATCTTAATTAACCTTATCCAATTCTAGTGTTGTCTCTGCCAAAAACCAAGGTGGTAGCCCAGTTCACTGCCACGTAAAATCTGTTCCTCCAACTGATCACACGTGTAAGATAAGCAGAGCGCCATATTAGCCAACTGGGGAATCCAGCAAGTGATATGCCCTCTGCATCCTGGAAAAAGACATAAATAAGAACAAAAAACTGAGTTTCCAAGTGTATGACACTTGTTGCTTTAAGAGTGTTAGAAGATACACGAACATTCCTTTGCAAAATTTTCTAACAGAAACATAAAATGGTATTTAGTTATTTTTGGAGCTATCCCATGTTGTAGATAGTTACCTTAGACTGGCGCAAATCAACAAGGGCCTTGTACCGCCCAACTGATGCCATGCTACCTATATGCTTGTACACAAAAGGGTCACCTAAAGGAAGATCTTTTGCACTGAAAGCCTTGCCTCCATTTTGCTTTCCAATATTGTTAAACAAATTAACCAGATATTTCCCTTGCCTTTCTGCAACCTGTTTATGAATTTCGATTAATAAGTTCCATGTCCATTCTAGTAATTAATATATCAGAAAGTTAAAACTTGTTTGTATTGTTCTGCTGACCTGAGCTAGAGCTGGAAGCACTGGCCTCCCTGTCTGTTCAAGAAAACCAGCACAGTCTCCAAGTGCAAACACATCTTCCACAGTAGGTACTCGCAACCATTGATCAATACCAATCCTGTATAGCTCAATAAGATGACGGGATCAGAACATACAGGAAAATTTATGTGAAATGGAAAAAGATGCAAAAAGGAATGACATTTGTTATAATACCTTCCACCACGAGACTTGGGGAGATCGAGTGACTTCACAAACTGAGATGGACCGACACCAGTAGACCATACCAACAGACCATATGGAACTTCAGTGCCATCACTAAGTACTAATTTCGTGGAATGCACCTCTTTTACTACGCCTCGTGTGAGACGAACACCACACTGATACAAAACTTCAACTATCATGGACAGTCTTAAAAAAGAAACAGACTCTAGGATATAAAAACAATAAATTGAATGTAGTTAATTACCCTAGTCAAATGGTTTGTTGCATATCGTCGTAGTCCAACATCAAAGGATGATAGAATCTCGTTGGCCTGTTCAGGAAGATCAAAACAAAAGATTAGCAGATTATATCAATCGATAGTTGATTACCTCATACAAAAATAAGTGATAATTCATGTTAATTACCTCTATGAGGGTGACCTTAATGCGATCTTTAACATGAGTATACCGCTCTCGAACATCTCTCATTATAAAATCACTCAATTCACCACTAAATTCTACTCCTGTAGGGCCACCTCCAATAACAACAATGTGTAAGAGGCGGTCCTTCTCTTCTTCAGATATACCTGTAATGAAATTGTCAGAATAATTTACTTCATTAGAATTTGTATTCAAGTAATCACAAATTACTGAACCAATTAGAGCATTTTCCTGTCCTTAATTCTTTCTAAGATTTCAAATAGCCTTCAGAATTACTATCAGGGTAACTTGTGATCGCAAAGTAACACTCACCTGGATTTTCGGAAAGCATCAGATTCAAGAGGAGCTTCTTCCTTATTTCTTGAGCATGATTCACTTCTCTTAGGAAAAATGCATGTTCCTTAACACCCTTTATACCAAAAGTTAGAGGCTCAGCTCCAGCAGCAATGACCAGCTTGTCATATGCAACTTTAAAGTGGTAAGGTTCCTGACGTAATTCACCATTGCTAACCGTCTCGCAGTACACCTGATCATTTAAAGAACATTATTTGTAAATTTTTAATTGCTATAACTTGAGATTGCAACTTATATATGGCTAAAATCTGCACATTATAAACTAATATAGAAGTTGTTAATAAAAACTGCTTTAATAAGGGTGTCCCAGTGCAAGAAGCTTTCTGCATTGCAATTATAAATGTTTCTGCTACTTTCCTTTTGAAATTCTGATTATGTTTGAAATTTTCAGGCATCTCTTTTTATCCATGAAACAATGATCTACTGCCATAGATTATGCCACTGTATGTTAAAGGGGAATGGAAGTAATGCACACATTTATGACAAATATGAAAAATACAAATGTTGAGCAGAAAAGGGAAGACTCACTTCATGTTTGTCTGTGTCAATGCCAAAGCAGGAAGCCAGATAAAAATACGAGTTGGCACTTGTTGCCAATGCGGACTGTATGCGATTAACAGGCTCAGCTACAGAGCGAAACTCAAGGGTTCCAACACAAGTTGAAGCAAGCAAAGGAGTGAAGACCATGTGATTCCTTGGTGATATGCAAACAACATCATAGATATTGGTGTCAAGTCCTTTCATGAACCTACAGGCTGCCCAGCCGGTGCCAAGGACAACCACTCTGGGCTTTTCACCAGGCTTGGTTGCTTCTAGACCTGGATAACTTGGTTCATCATATTCATCTTCAGACTCTTCTACAATCCTCTCTGCAATAGGAAATTGGTAATTTGGGGTTACCCTGATTCCCCTACTCCAAAAACTAGCATGATTTACATTCTTGATGCTGGAAATGAGCGATAGGTTGCTGCCTGCTATGACATTTCTAAGGGAAGGTGAAGACCATTTATGAATGGACACTCCCTCACTTGCAAAACTACTAAAGTTGCCTCTTGCTCTTCTCAAGCCAGTCCCGGCAATCCTTGAAAATGCCATGATGAGAGTATCAATTCAAAATGCTGGACCAAATGCCCTTTAACTTCTCAATTCAAAGTATAATCAGAAGTTTTGGCCGATAAAACCTGCACTTAGATTGAACGAAATTAGCTACGAAAAGTGCACGTATTATTTAAGGAAGAGTTCAAGGTAGCATTATATAGAGGAAGCCAATTTCAAAACTCCAAATCATTCAGAAGTTAAAGACTGATAGAACAATAAAGCTAGTCCAAAGGGTATCTAGAAGTTAGGTAAGGCGTGACAACGATCTTTTCCAAGACTAACGGACAAGAAAACAAAAGCCAAACTTAGCTTTACCCATCATGTGATGGTAGGTAGATACAAAGAGAAAATTCCTAACCAGCAGTAAAAGCACAATAAGCTGTCATCCGTAACAATACATGCACATTTGTAATTGAAATTTGTAACTAGCTTCCAATTACAAATGTTCTCCAAAAAGTGTCCGGTAAGCCTAATTACAAATGGTCCCCATAAAATGCATAATCAGTTAAATCAAACACAGAGCTTTAGCTAAATCTCTCTATCAAGAAACAAACTTCGGTCTTGATATTGAAAACCTTGTAGAGCTAATTGAATTTGCATGAAAAATGCAATCCATATGACCTACCTGGTCTAATAATAATGGAAATAACATCGGATCCTGAAGAGACCAATTTCCATTTCACATTAAAAAAATGAAAAATCTGGCATCAGGCTCAGAATATTCGTTATTTTGAAGATCAAGACATTGGTATTATTTTAATAGGCAATATAAAATTTGTAGAAGAAAAAAGTGAAATTTCTTAATTGGCAGGATCACATCACATAGATTAAACAAGTAAACTTGAATAATTAAATTGTTAACATGCAAGAAACTACTAGAACAACTCAAAAGCGCTTACATGCCAAGATTTGATATAAACAAACCTCATTATAACATAAAATTGCCGAAGAAAAGAAACCAAATTCAACATTCAATTTGCAATACAAAATTACCAAGTTATTAAGCAACAAAGTTCTCAACTTTACCAGATCTTGTTAACCCACTAATATAATTATGAAATAAAAAAAAAAAAGTACCAACCAAACAAAAATAAATGGAAACAAAAGCAACCCATTACACAAGAAAACAGAGCATTTAGCAATAACAACAAATTTGGGAAACAGAGAGTGATAAAAATAAAAATAATAAAAAAAAAGATTTGTAAAAGCAGAGGAGAGTTCAAGAACATTACTATATTATTTTTATTTTGTTGGGTTTCTTGAATAAAGAAGGGAGACTGTATCCAAGATTCCTGGATCTGCTTATTAATGAATGGCACAGTAAACCAGAAAAATGTTGATGTTCATATAGTAGCAAACTTGAAATGAAAGAAAGTCATGGCAGAAATCTCTATATTTATAATATTAAACTACAGTAAAGAAGGTGAAAAAGCGGAGTTCCAGGAAGGAAGGAAAAACATGTTTTTTTTTATGTACATAGGAAAATTCCTATTTTGTATTATTCGTGAGTGCTGGCAATTAAAAAAAAAATGAAAAGGAAAAGAAAGTCCGCGCACTCTCTTCTGGACTGGAATTTTTTTTTTTCCTCGAAACGATGTCGTTTTAAATGTTTTGGACCTGTAAGGACTATTCTATCCCCTTCTCAAAGAATCTTCTGATCAATGAGAAAGGGGTACTTTTATGGTTTTTTAGTCTCTTTAAAGTTTGACAGTGTGCCTTTGTGGCTGCGTAAAACCCTAGTTGCAGGGATTTATGTGATCAGGTGTGGTCGAGTCTATGATTCTCGTTTGACCCTTAAATCTGAAGTCATCATTACAGCTGTCAGGGAAGTTTGTAAACAAAATGAACGGACAAAGAAGGATTCTTATGGGACCCATAAAACAGCTCCTAGGAATCTGGAAGGAGAACAGTAAGTATATTCGAAACGGTGAGAACACGTTGAGGGAGAGGTTTTCGTGTCAAATAAAGATCTTCAATAATGCTAACGTGGCGAATTTATAGTGGCTAGATTGTCAAATTTTCATTTTATTTATAATTTCCAGAAGCTTTGATTTCACAATTTTTTTTCTCAACCGTTGATATTCAGCCGCCAGGTCCCACGTTTTTGGACTGGGGCTTTTAAAATATGTTTTCAAAATTGGAAATTTGGTCAATTTTTGGCAGAAAAAAAAAGGAATAAAATTAAATAGCACATGGTTGCTTCAGTCAATTTTGATTTTATTTCTAGAATATACTGAGCAATTAATGCAGAGAATATATCAATTTTATGTAATAATACTCTCTTGAATATTTTTAGAAATTAAAACTAATATAAATATAATGAAGAAAAATAAGAGCAAAAAATATAGAAAAAATAATAATTTTTCTAGATTTTTCATTCAATAGTATTAAACCATTTATATAAAGTATAGAAGAGAAAGAAATAAAAAACTTTTTAATAAGAAAAATACAATCAATACTAATATAAAAATTAGAATATTCATGTATATAGAAAGATATCAATCAAATCTTATAATATATTATAACACTCCTCCTTATGTCTTTTATAAAAAATATGTTTCGTCAAAACTTTACTAAGGAAAAACTCTGTAAGAAAAAATCTTAGTGAATAAAAAAAAGTACATTATTCTTATAGAGATTTACGCCATAACACTGTCTCGTTAAAAACCTTATTAGAAAAACCTAATGGGATAAAACTTAAGCTAAGGAAAAAAAAGTATAGTGTACCAAAATTTCTCCCTCATGGGCATATGATTTCTATCAAATATTTCTTAATTAGCACATTCTAATTTTGTTGACTAACTTTTCAAATATAGTTGAAGGGAGTGCATTTGTAAACAAATCTATCAAGTTTTTAAACCGTATACTTAATGATGTTTAAGTAATATCCACATATAATAATTTATTTATAATACTCCCTTAAGATATTATTTGCGCTATGAATATGCCTTGTTAAAAACTTTACTAGAAAATCCAGTAAGAAAAAACATAGCTAAGGTAAACAATATATTTCATGCGCTATTTTATCATTGCATAAATTGCCTCATTAAAACTTTTGTCTAAAAAAACCCTATGGGATAAAAACTTGACTAAGGAAAAAGAATATAATCATATACTAACTTGCTTCCCTTAATGAGGACAGATTTTAACATGGCGTATACTAATTGATGAAATAATGCCATTTAAATACTACATTAGGTAAAAACTTAGTACATAAGTCTGTTAAATTGTCACTCAAGCGAATTTGGTAGATATCTCTTCTAAAACTTATGTATATACAAGAATTTGGGTGAAATTGATGTCTACTTCGTTATCCTTGATATAACCACCTTTAATTTGTGCAATGCAAATTGCATTATTCTCAAAATACAATGAGAGTATCTTTTAGTAAGATACTTCAGGACCATAAAAATCTTTATAAAATTGCAATACTATCATAAGTGAATATATAGCTAGTCTAATATCTACCATCATGGAAACTAAGTAAATAACCAATATTCGCATATAGACTAATTTCAAATATGAATCATAATATTAATAGTATATTGATAATAACTTTTTACACTCTAATATCTCTTAATAGGTGCTAAGCTATACTTAGCTAGAAATTTTTCTTACAAATGTAATTTCAGGCCTGATGCAATTTGCAATATACATGAGTGCCCCTATAGCATTTATATATGGTACTTCAAGACCAAATAGCTCTTTGTTATCTTATTTAGGTCTAAAAAGGTATCTCTTCACTTTATGTGAGAGGACCACCATTAGTATATTTAAGGGAAAAGATTTATCCATACAAAGTTGTTTAAATACTTTTTCTACATAAGTAGACTAGTGTATTATGACTCATTGATAATCAGTCTGCAGGCCAATATGAAATTTCATTTCCTTTACATTTTTTATCTCGAACTCAAAACATGCTTTTTTGAGTTTGTTATGAATCATAATGACATTTAAATCATCAACACATACTGTAATAATAACATTTGCCATTTTATGGTCTTTTATGAATACAAATGGACATAGTGTATTATTCTCATATCTTTGTTTCAATAAAAATTTACTCAAACAATTACACCACATATCCATATTGCTTTAATCCATATAAGGACTTTTGCAATTTGATAAAATACATGTCACTTGTTTAATGTATATTCATTTCTGATATCTCTAGTCCTTCTAGGACTCTTATATAAATATCATTTTCATAAGGCATATATCAAGCATTTTTTTAACTGCCATACTAATCGAATAACGGAACATGATCATTTTCATAATAAGAGAATTATTTTTCTCATAGTTAATAATAGAACGAGTGTAACTCTACTTTAATTGCCTCTTTTCATGATGATTAATCATGTTTATGCTACTATTCAGTTATATTTATAGATTCTGGATCTAAATTTTCTCTTGAAACAGTAAGAGCTATTATTGAGACAAATTCATCATCGACAATAATTAAATTTCTATCAATTCTTTCTCTTATATCACAAAAATAATTAAGATCCCATAGTTTTCATTTATATGATCATAAACTCCAGAAATCATATCTGGAGGATCTAATTGCTCCGTTGTCTATCTGTGTTTCATAATTGGCTATAGCTATTTGACTGAGATCTTCTTTTTCAAGAGGTTTCTCTTCAAGAGATTTTATGAGTGATGCTGCTTTTCTTTTCCGCAGATTTTTATTTTTAGTTCTAATTTACTATTCACACTTTTTGCGTATAGTGAGATTAATTGATTTTCTATTTGCAATTAGAACTACAACCCCTTTTGGGGTATTAGCAGCTGTAGTATGAAACTTTATCACTCTTTTAACATTTATAAATGCATTTGGCAGTTAAGTTGCAATTTGTTGCAACTCTGTTATTTTCTGAACTTCTGGTTCACTTTAACTTACACATGGATTAAAATTATTTAAAGTGTTTTCCTTCCACTAAATTTCTTGACATTTTTTAGCACTGTAGGTGCTTTTTTTCCCCTAATGTCGAGAAATATACTTTATCAAAATAAATTTTTAGTCTCTTTTGTGGATCCATTGTCGACATTGAGATATTGATATTAATATATTCATGGCACAACTAAAAATTTGCGGATCATATCTTTGTACAAGTTTCAAAGGAGAGTATGTATAATATACATAATGGTATTCATGCCAAACCTTTAAGATTTAGTTATTGAACTATAAGTTTAATGCTTGAACTGCAGGTTTAACGTAATATATTGTGCATGTATATGGGGGATAAAACGATAATGAAATAACTTATTATAATGCACAACTTGTAAAATCCTTGCAAATTATTTCTTCAAGGAGTTTACATAAAATCATCAATATTGAATTGAGTTGTGTCCTCTATATAAGCAGTTTCTTTTTCAGAATTTCATGATCTACCAAATGATTTATAACATTCATTTCAGAGAATATAGTTATACTAGTGGGCATTGTTTAATGATTTCTCATTAGCAATTATTTTTGCAACTATTAGAAGACAAACAATATTTGTAAATTCTCACTTTTTATACCGCTATTACGGAAGCATATAACTTTATTACCGGACAATTTCAGCTGTGAAGTAATTTTAAATATGGTATATATTTTAAAATAGACTTCAAATCTTGTAGGCATAGATTTAGCCAATCATATTGAGCTTGTGGTAATATCACATCTTTTAAGTGATTATATCGATCTTTAAAGTTCTTCTAGATAATACAAAAATCTTAAATAGTGAGATATTCATCCATTAGACCCCTTTTAAATATAATATAAATATGATCAAAATCTTTGTGTTGGAAATAAAACAAAAATATTGATTTTCTTAAAAATCTAGAACTCAATCGATTTTGAGAAAAAAGAAAAAATTTGAACTAATTTCATGCGAAAACTCCAATAATTTATAAATCAATCTAACCATTTATAATAAATTCATGTTTATAATGAAGTAATAAATTTTCAATTATTTCAAATTTCATACTGAAACCAAACACATAAACAATATGAATTTTATATTCAACAGTCAAAATAAGGCAATTACTATAAAATATATTTGCATCAAGCCAAGTTGAGGATAAATTAGCCATTAATTATAAGGCACAATAATCTTTATACTAGAATTCTAGTTAAAAATAAAACAAAATAATACGCAATGATACAAGCAAATTATACTTGTTAATCAGAGAAACTAATATATTGATATAAAATATTTATCATGACATATTTATAATTCCATTAAGAAATTTAGGACATAAATACCGTAAGTATAAGTGAAGATCTCTCTTGAGTGAACTTGAGCTAATTATCAATTTCATAAGATTTTTGAAACTCTAAATGTATTAATTGGTCAAAAATTAGTAAATTATATAGGTTCAGGTTCTCAAAATACATAGTATACACTTTAACCATTGTATATTCCTAGTATAAACAGAGTTTACTGTATAATATATAAACTAAATTTTTCATAAATAATCATCTCAATCATACAAAAAAAAATGCAAAAGAAAAACACAAATTTTCTATCTATTTGTCATATATATAATATTATTTATTTATTAAAATAAAATCATCAGGAGTATAGGCAAATAAGAAATTCACTATGCAAAGGTTAACTAGAGTATCAAACCTGTCAAAACGGTTCTCAGACTAATGAAAAATCTTTAGCGACATTAAATTTTCAATATCTGAAAGAGTGATACCAGTTAATCTAGATCTTATTAGGCTTAATTTCATATTCAACAAAATCAAAATTAATTTCATATGCCACATTGGTTTGCTGCTCTCAATTTTCATATCAACAAATTATACTACCACGACAACACAACATGAGAATCCCATAAGATAATTAATTAATTAAGACTAATTCAAAAATTTCAGTATTTAGTATTCATGATAAATAATTCTTACCCGTGATGTCGAGGGCCATCGATTAATATTGTCTAATATAGGATCATAATAAAATGAATCTTTTAAATACTTGTAAACAATGTATTTAGTTATTCAGGAACATAAATAATTCTTTAATGAATTGGGATACTAGATTTTAGGATACTTAGTTTTTTAGGAACTTAGGCAAAAATTCTTTAGGAATTTATACTTTAGTTGTTTATTTAATTAGTTTTTTAAGAACTATAAATAATACTAGTTTATTTAGGAACTAGAATTTAAAATATAGATAGTTATTTATTTAATTATTCTTAAAAAACTATAAATAATACTAGTTTCTTCATGAACTAAAATTTAGAATATAGCACTAATTTTTTGGAAACTATAAATAATATTAATTTTTTCAGGAATTAGAATTTAGAATATGATACTAGTTCGCTAAGAACTATAATTTACTTAATGAAAATTAAATAACATCAAATAATATTTTTTTTTCATAAAAATGATAATCAAATTATTATTAAAATAATAACAATATATAACAAGAAACAAAAACATATATATAAAACAAAATAAAAATATTTTTATAATAATATAATATGATAACATTTGTTTTATATGGTAACAAAACAAAAACTGATTCATAATAATAATAAAAAAATGTTTTGCTTGTTAACATAAAAAAAATTCATATCAAATAATAATAAAAAAAAAGATTTCATTGTTGGAAAAAAAATGTATATGCAAAGTTTTTATACCCACATCAAAAAGCATAAAAAAATATATATATTTAATTTCATTGACACGATAAGATAAATAAATTTCGAACATATATACGTATTAAGCCATAAGTATATGTCTTTTTGAGAACATATATGATTCATATGTCATTCGAGATGAGAAAAAAAAAAACATTGGAAAAGCTTTAAAAAAAATGGTAGAACAAATTCGCGCTCATAACGTGTTATAAATATAATGAAGAAAAACAAGAATAAAGAATATAGAGAATATAATAGTTTTTCTAGATTTTCTATTCAATAGTATTAAGCCATTTACATAGAATATAGAAGAGAAAGAAATAAGAAGTTTTTCTAATAAGAAATATACAATCAATACTAATATAAAAATTATAATATTCATGTATATGGAAAGACATCGATCAAATCTTATAATATATTATAACAAAAACAAAATTTTATGGTTTAATTTGAAATTCAATTTAAACTTGATCAATATAAATCAAATTATATAATTTTACGAAAAAATGCAATTATAATGAAATTTAAAAACCTGTGTAATTAATAATTTAATCGGTGCTTTGTACGTAATTGCTAATAATTTTTTATATATTTTTTGTTGATTATTTTAGGCTCTATATTCTACTTTACTGTATTCATATTGATTGAATATTACTTTTCATTCATAATCACTAAGTTAATATATTTTAATTATGTTTTTTAAAATTGACATATCATAATATATTAAAATTAATTACTAGTTTACATCTATTTAATAATTAATTGTATTTAAATACTTCTACAAATTTGTAAAATTATAATAAATAGAAAAAAAAGCATTATAAAAAATAATCAAAAAAAAATATGATAAAATATTTTAAAAATTGAAAGAGAAAAAACTAATCTTGTCATTGTGACTGAGAGAAAAATTTTTTCAAATGCTATAAATAAAAATAATATTCATTCATTTGTCAAAAATCTTCCTTATATATACATACTTTAAGAACAATTAATTTAAAATAAAAAAAGAAACAAAGAAGTAAATGTTATAATATATTATAGGATTTGATTGATGTCTTTTCATATATATAATATTCATTTATTTGCCAAAAACCTTCCTTATATATATATACTTTAAGAATAATTAATTTAAAAAAAAGGAAATAAAGAAGTAAATGTTATAATATATTATAGGATTTGATTGATGTCTTTCCATATATGTAATATTTATTCATTTGCCAAAAATCTTCCTTATATATACAAACTTTAAGAACAATTAATTTAAAAAGAAACAAAGAAGTAAATGTTATAATATATTATAAGATTTGATTGATGTTTTTTCATATACATGAATATTCTAATTTTCATATTAATATTGATTGTATTTTCCTTATTAGAAAAGTTTTCTATTTCATTTTCTTTTATACTCTATATAAAGAGGTTGATACTATTGAATGGAAAATTTAGAAAAACTATTTTTTTCTCTATATTATTTGTTATTGTTATTCTCCATTATATTTATAATACGTTATTAGCACAAATTTGTTCTATCATTTTTTTTAAAACTTTTCTAAGATATTTTTTTTCCTCATCTCGTATGACATATGAATCATATATATTTTTAAAAAGACATATGCCTATGACTTAATACACATATATGTTCGAAATGTATTTATCTTATTGTGTCAATGAAATTAAATATATATATTTTTTATTATGCTTTTTGATGTGGGCATAAAAAAAAAAATTTGCATATATATTTTTTTCCCTAACAATGAAATCGTTTTTTTTTCATTATTTGATATGATTTTTTTTTTTATGTTAACATACAAAATGTTTTTTTTTATTATTATGAATCGGTTTTTGTTTTCTTACCATATAAAACAAATGTTATTATATTATATTATTATGAAAATATTTTTGTTTTGTTTTATATATATGTTTTCGTTTCTTATTATATATTGTTATTATTTTAATAATAATTTGATTATCATTTTTATGAAAAAAATTATTATTTGATGTTATTTAATTTTCATTAAGTAAATTATAGTTTCTAAAAAACTAATATCATATTCTAAATTCTAATTTCTGAAAAAATTAGTATTATTTATAGTTCTTAAAAAACTAGTACCATATTTTAAATTCTAGTTTCTGAATAAACTAGTATTATTTATAGTTCTTGAAGAACTAATTAAATAAATAACTATCTATATTTCAAATTCTAGTTCCTAAAAAAACTAGTATTATTTATTATTCCTGAAAAACTAATTAAATAAATAACTAAGGTATAAATTCCTAAAATTTTTTTGCTTAAGTTCCTAAAAAACTAAGTATTCTAAAATTTAGTATCCCAATTTATTAAAAAATTATTTTATGTTCTTGAAAAACTAAATGCATTGTATACAAGTCTTTAAAAGACTGATTTAATTATGATATGAATTAACATATTACTTATTTTTATATAGACAATATCGAATTTGACGAAACTCAAATTTGTGGCCTTCGACATCACGGGCAAGAATTATCTGTCATGGATAATATATGCTAAAATATATCTAGATGCTATGGGTCTTAGAGACACAATCAAAGATGAAAATCAAGAATATCAATAAAATCGCGCCAAGGTGATGATTTTCCTTTGTCATTATCTTCATGAAGGATTGAAACTTGAATATTTGACAATTAAAGATCCATTAGTCCTTTAGAATAATTTAAAAGAGAGATATGACTATCATAAATCAGTCATCCTTCCAAAGACTCATTATAAATGGATGCATTTATAATTGCAAGATTTTAAAACTATAAGTAAATATAATTCTCCAGTTTTTAGAATTAGTTCTAAATTGAAATTATGTGGAGAAAATATTACTGACCATGATATGTTAGAGAAGACATTTACTACTTTTCATGCCTCAAATACGCTCCTATAACAGCAATATCGAGAAAAAAGATTTTAAGAAATATTCTAAATTAATTTCATGTCTTCTTGTTACTGAGCAAAATAATGAGCTCTTATTGAAAAATTATGAAACTGGTCCAACTGGTTCTACTCCATTCCTTGAAGTGAATGAGAAAACATATAATAATATTGGACGAAAAAGAGGACAAAAACATAATTGTGGTCAAGGACATGATCGAGATTATGGTCGAAATCATATTAATAGCAATCGTAGTGATCATAAAAATAATAATACATCTTTCCATCAGAAGTGGAAGAATCATGAAGAGACTAAGAATAATGGATCAAAGCAAAATACAAAAAATCAATGCTATCGATGCGGCATGAAAGGGCATTGGTCTCGTCACTGTCATATGCCAAAGCATCTTGTTGATCTCTATAAAAAGTTTTTGAAAAAGAAAGACAAAAATATAAAAGTAAATTTGGCAAAAAAAAATGACGATGATTTTGTTGATGACTCTATTAATATCATATATTTAGATGTGTCAGATTTCTTTGAGAATTCTAAAAGAAAAAATTGATCATTTGATTGGTGATGGCAATGTAAATGCCTAAAATTATGTGTTTCTTTTAGTTACCTTAGTTTGATTTATGTTTTCAATTTAAACACTAGTTTAAAGTGTTGGTGAATTATTTATTAAGTATTTTTGCATTGATTTTAAATCAATGATTTATATTGAGTTGTTTCTTACAAATATATTTTTATCTTTGTGAAAGATATTATGATACACTACATGCTCCTGTAATAGCAGTATAAAAAGTGAAAATTTACAAATATTATTTGTCTCCTAGTGGTTGCAAAGAATAATTACTAATAAGAAATCATCAAATAATGTTCACTAGTACAATTACATTCCCTAAAGTGAATACTTTAAATTATTTGGTAAATCATGAAAACTCTGAAAGAGTAACAACTCATATAGAGGACACAACTCAATATTGGTGACTTTACATAAACTCCCTAAAAGAGTAATTTGTAAGAATTTTACAAGTTGTACATTATAATGATTTATTTCATTATTGTTTTATCTCCAATAGACATTCACGACATACTGCGTTCAACTTGCAGTTCAAACATTAAATTTATAGTTTAATAATTAAATCTTGAAAGTTTGGCATAAATGTCATTATGTATATGATACATACTCTCCTTTGAAACTTGTACAAGAACATGAGCCATAAATTTTTAGTTGTGCCATGAATATATTAATATCACTATCTTAATGTACAACAATAGGTCCATAAAAGAGACTAAGAATTTATTTTGATAAGGCACATTTCTCAACATTAAGGGAGAAAAGTACCTGCAATGCTAAAGAATGTCAAGAAATTTATTGGAAGGAAAACTCTTTAAATAATTTTGATCCATATACAAGTTAGAGTAAAGCAGAAATTCATAAAATAACATAGTTGTAATAAATTACGACTTAACTGCCAAATGCATTTATAGATGCTAAAAGAGTGGCAAAATCTCATATTACAGCTGCTAATACTCCAGTAAGGATTGTGGTTTCAATTGCAAATAAAAAATAATCAATCTCACTACACGCCAGAAGTATAGATAGTAAATTAGAACTAAATACAAAAATCGCGGAAAAGAAAAGTGGTGTCACTTATAAAATCTCCTAAAGAAAAATCTCATGAAGAGAAATATCTCAGTCAAACAGCTATAGCCAATTATGAGACACAGATTGAGACAATTGAACAATTAAATCCTCCAGATATGGCTTCTGGATTTGATGATCATATAAACGAAAACTATGAGATCTTAATTATTTTTGTGATATAAGAAAGAGTTGATAGAAATTTAATTATCGCCGACGATGAATTTACCTCAATAATAGCTCTTGCTGTTTCAAGAGAAAATCTAGATCCAGAATCTATAAGTATAACTGAATAGTAGCATAAACATGATTGTTCATCATGGAAAGAGGCAATTAAAGTAAAGCTACACTCGTTCTATTATTAACTACGAGAAAAATAATTTTCTTATTATGATAATGATCATGTTCTGTTATTCGATTAGTATGACAGTTAAAAAAAGACTTGATATATGCCTTATAAAAATGATATTTATATGAGAGTCCTAGTAGGACTAGAAATATCAGAAATGAATAGATATTAAATAAGTGACATATATTTCATCAAATTGCAAAAGTCCTTGTATGAATTAAAGCAATATGAAGATGTGGTATAATTGTTTGAGTAAATTCTTATTGAAAGAAAAATATGCGAATAATACACTATGTTCATTTGTATTCATAAAAGACCATAAAATAGTAGATGTTATTGTTGTAGTATATGTTGATGATTTAAATATCAGTGTGACTCACAAAGAACTCAAAGAAGTATGTATCTATTTGAAAAGTGAGTTCGAAATGAAAAATTTAATAAAATTTTGTATCGGCTTGCAGATAGATTATTAATGAGTCATAATACACCAGTCCACTTATGTGGAAAAGGTATTTAAACAACTTTGCATAGATAAATTTTTTTTCTTAAACATACCAACGGTGGTCCTCTCACTTGAAGTGAAGATATATCCTTTTAGATCTAAATAAGATAATAAAGAATTATTTGGTCTTGAAATACCATATTTAAGTGTTATAAGGCACTCATATATCTTACAAATGCAATATCAAGCCTAATACAATTTGCAAGATAAAATTTCTAGCTAGATATAACTCTATATCTACTAAGAGACATTAGAGTGGTGTAAAAAGTTACCTTCAATATATTATTAATATTATGGTTCATATTTAAAATTAGTCTATATGCGAATATTGGTTATTTGCTTAGTCTCCATGATGATAAATCTTAGACTGGCTATTATGAACCTTTAATTTTGCATCCTCATCATCCAAATATAGCCTTAGCATTTGCTGAGTTTAACACAAAACGTGGAGCTGTTATGATGGTCCCACTAACTGGTTAGTGGGCGAGAGTTTGAGGGCAGTGCCCTCAAAAGAAATTTTTTAGTCTTCAAATACATTGCCACTAGACATCTAAATTTTCCAAACTCTATAACAACTAATATCTAAAAAAAAAAAAAAGAAGAAGAAATCTTGAAAAACGTGCCAGGTGACATGTGGCTGCTGCAAAACAGGAGTGCGGTGCCGCGTCAGACCTGTGCAGTGCCGCACGCCTTGTTTGCGGCGTGCCGCAAATGTTTGATTTGGAGCTGCATAGGCTTGGTGCGACGCTACACCAGATTCTACGAGCTTCTAACTCCTGTGGGTTCCATCTGCGCAAAAAATGACTCTTTTACCCTTTTCAGTCTAATTTTTAACCATTTCTAACCCTACCCCTCATGTTCTTTTCACATTTTCATTACCTAAACTACCTTCACCCACTTTTCCTATAAATACCCTCCTCCACTTCTCATTTTTACACACCCTTGAATTTGAGTAAATTGCTATCCTCAAATTTCTCTCTTCTTCTCCCTCCAATCACTCTCTAATTAATTAATTAATCTTTTTAATTAATTAATTACCTCACCCTAACCAAGTTAATTAATCTTTTTAATTAACTAAATTTTTTTTAATTAATCATTCAATTAATTAATTAATCTTTTTAATTAATTAATTAATTAATCACTCTTTTTTCAAAAATCATTCCTTTTTCCAAAATCAAATTAATCATTTTTCTCAATCCATCTTTTATCCAAATTAATTAATTAATCTTTTTAATTAATTAATTCATCCATCCCTTTTATCACATTAATTAATTAATCATTTTAATTAATTAATTAATTATCCAATCCATCCGATCTCCCGGTTTCTATAAAACGAAACTTCGGTTTAGTAAAATCCTTCGCCCACCAAAAGTCAAGGTATCAGTCTTTTACCTCACTCTCAACACACCCAAACCAAAATCATTTTAATCAACTCTTAAGCCCCTCCACTTATCCATAGAATGAACTACGTGAGTTTTAATTCCCATTCAATGGGGTACGAATGCACGTTTAGAATCTAAATTCAAACCTTAAATCCAAATCTCTATCAATTTCTTTTTTTCCTTTTTAATTTATGGATATTTTATTTTAATTTTCTCATTGCACTCATGTCATATTCATTTATCTTATTTACAATTATCATCTTAAAATATTTGTCATTCATGAAATCAATTTTTAAGTCAAATTAAATTTAAGAGTCAAATTTAAATTATTTAAAACTAAAAATCTAGTCCCCAAACTCAACCTAATTCAAAGACTAGTGATTTTTATCCATTGGCAAATTAATTAAAAATTAATAAATTGGAGTCAAATTGGATTTTTTCTTAGTTTTTCCATTTAAAAATAAATTAGGGTGACGACTTCCAAAATCATTTTTAAAATCAACCAATCCGAACCCGAGTGTTTTATCATGAGTCTAAGCCTGAATGAACATCCCAGTTCCCTCTACCAGGCCGGACCGGTACTTGGGCGAGACCTCACAGCTATGTATTCACTTATGGTGGTACTGCAATTTTATAAAGGTTTTTATAGTATTAAAGTACCTAACTAAAAGATACTCTCGTTGTATTTTGAGAATAACGCAATTTGTATTGCACAAATTAAAGGTGGTTATATTAAGGGTAACAAAGTAGACATAAATTTTACCCAAATTCTTATATATACATAAGTTTCAGAAGAGATTTCCAACAAATTTGCTTGAGTGATAACCTAACAGACTTATGTACTAAGTCTTTATCTAATGTGGCATTTAAACGGCATTATTTCATCAATTAGTATACGCTGTATTAAAATCTGTCCTCATCAGAGGAGAGCAAATTAGTATATAATTGTATTCTTTTTCCTTAGTCAAGTTTTTGTCCTACAAGGTTTTTTTGGACAAAGGTTTTAATGAGGTAATATGTGCAATGACAAAATAGCACATGAAATATACTCTTTTCCTTAGCTATGTTTTTTCTCACTGGGTTTTCTAGCAAGATTTTTAATGAGACATATTCATAGCGCAAATAATATCTTAAGAGAGTACTATAAATAAATTGTTATATGTGGATATTACTTAAACATCATTAAGTATACAGTTTGACAACTTGACAGATTTGTTTATAAAGGCATTCTCTACAACCATATTTGAAAAGTTAGTCAACAAAATTAGCATGCGCCGATTAAGGGATAATTGATAGAAATTATGTTTTCATGAGGGGGAAATTTTGGTAAACTGTATTCTTTTTCCTTTAGCCTAAGTTTTGTCCCATTGGATTTTTCTGGTAAGGTTTTTAACGAGATAGTGTTATGATGCAAATCTCTACAAGAATAATGTACTCTTTTTCCTTCACTAAGATTTTTTTCCCACAGAGTTTTTTCTTAGTAAGATTTTGACGAGGCATATTTTTTGTAAAAGATATCAAAGGGGAGTGTTATAATATATTATAGGATTTGACTGATGTCTTTCTACATACATGAATATTTTAGTTTCTATATTAGTATTGATTGTATTTTCCTTATTAGAAAAACTTTCTATTTCTTTCTTTTATGTGCTCTATATAAAATGTTTAATACTATTGAATGAAAGTTCTAAAAAAACTATTATTTTCTCTATATTATTTGTTATTGTTCTTCTCTATTATATTTATAACAATAAATGAAATTGAATTCAAAAAAAAAAAGAAAAAAATCAGCAGCTGATCTCAATTGGCAACAATAAAACTTCAAATAAAGAACAGATATAAGAAATATGCAAACCAAAAAGGAAAAAAAATAAAGAAGAAAATCGACATGAGCAATGAGGAAGTGAAAAAAAAAAATCATAGATCCTACAGAGAGGAAAACAAAAAAAAAACAGAGAATAATAAAGATGAGCGGCCACAATGGAAACAAAAGAAACCTTACCAAGGACCAAAAAAAAAAAAAAAAAAAAAAAAACAGCCTAGCAAAAGTGCCATTACAAAATTGCACCATTTTTCAACATTTGGCAATTGGAATGAATGGCAATAAAAGAAACAAAGCAAAAGAATATTAGAAATGGTCCATAGTTGGGTTTTCAATTAGTTAATCATTATGGCATTTTCAAGGTACTCTTTATTTTAAAATATATATTTTATTTAATAAATTTTTTTTAACTAATATTTTAAAGTAGAAAATTTTATTCAATAAAATAGAGTCTTTATATTCTACTTTTTATTTTATTTTATCTTATAAGTATTAATGTATTGAAATCCAATGATTTGTAGAGTGCATTTGTTTTGCATAATAGAACTAGACAACTGAGCAAATTTAATTTGTCTAGTATTTAGTATATTTTTATACATGGATAGGTCTGGACTTTTTGTCCAATTTCACCCCTATTTTCATTCCTTTTATTTTATGAAGAATTCATTTATCTAGTTCTTATTCTTAATTAATAAAAAATTTATTCCCAAGTTATCACTGACATACATAATTTTATTTTGTTTGAAATTTTAATATTTTATTTCTTTTTTCTTAGGTCTCAATTAATAAAAAATTTATTCCCAAATTACCCTCAATAAATATAATTTTATTTTGTTTGAAATTTTAATATTTTATTTCTTTTTTTCCTTATGTCCAATTAATAAAAAATTTATTCTCAAATTACCCTTAATAAATATAATTTTATTTTGTTTGAAATTTTATTTTATTTTTCCTTCTCCTTAGGTCTCAATTAATAAAAAATTTATTCCCAAATTACCCTTAATAAACAGAATTTTATTTTATTAAAATATTTTAATATTTTATTTATTTTTTCTTAGGACTCAATTAAAAAAATTTATTTCTGAATTACCCTCAATAAGCATAATTTCTCATATATGAAAATAAAAATGAAAAATTTTAAAAAAAATTGTTATAATTAAATTTTGTATAATTACTTGTAAAATAATTTTATTTTATTTAAAAAATTAATATTTTATTTCTTTTTCCAATATAGATTTGTTGTCCATAATAACATTTTAATTAATTACATAACTGGGTAAGGATATTGAAGTCATTTTTATATAATATTCAATCTTGTGCCATTATCACCAAATACAGAACAAAAAAAATTATAGTCTATTTTCAGTTGCACTAAAAGTAAGATAAGACAAATATTTATCCAGTCCAATTATGTCTTGTCTAGTCTTATTCTATCCATGAAACCAAATACAACCTTAGGAAGAAGAGTGAAAAATAATTTTAAAGAAGCAAAACAATAAAAAGAGATAACATTAATTGCAATTACACTAGAAAAGGCGAACCAACTCTTTAATTTATATTTTGAAGATAAATAGATTGTTAGAATATTTTTTATTGGAAGAGTTTACTTTAAGTAGAGAATCATTTGGAGATACTCTTAACTAGTTAAACAATTATTGTTTGTAAAAGTTCTCATTTAGAAGTTTTTAGAACAACTCCTACTTATTTAAATAAAAAGATTAAATTATTCTGTAAAAATAATATTTATTATCCTTAATAGTCATTAAACAAATTAACCGTAACATCTAATAATAATTTTATTAAATATTTAACAACAATCAATTATCAATTATTAATTATCATTTATCAGTAATAGCTAACAGTGGCTACCAATAGTTAATTGAAGTTTGAATAGTGTATTTTTAGGTGGGAGTTGTTGGGCAGCTAGAATATATATATATATATATATATATATATATATATATATATATATATATATATATATATATATATATATATGTGTGTGTATATGTTTAACATAAATTATTTAGAATAATTTGAAAGAAAATTGAACATATTTATTTTTTATTTTATTCATTTTTGTAAAGAGGTCTATTTAATTTAAATAGAATACAGAGTTCTCATAGCAATTTTTTACTTTTAACATAATTAGCATGATTTCGTAATATAGTGATAAGTATATATATTGTTTGAACATTATATTCAGATTCGATACTAAAAAAAAAATTGCTTACTCTTTAAATTAAAAAAGAAAATTTAAATTCTATCAATTATATCATTTTTAAAATATAACAACTGACAAAATAAAATTATATTAAATTGAAATCTTGCAATTTTTAACTATCAAACTCATTGTTCTTATTAAATAATAACTGTGATACTATAATTATAAAAACTACAAATTTGAGATTTGAATGTTTGATGAATTTTTTTAGTAAATAACCTTTCTTATTTATATGACAAATAGAATTATTGGATTAATAATTCTATAACTAAATGCGTGAGGTTGAAGGTTGAAACTTCTGATTTTTTTCCTCCTTTTTCATGCTTTTAATATGGAAATTGGAAAGAAAAGAGATAGGCTGCATCCTCAGAATTTGCAAAACAAAGCATGTATTAGTTTAGAAGCAACAAAAGCCCGAATGAGCCAATGTCATGAGCCAATTAACAGAATGGTCTACTGCAATTGCGGCTAATTATTGTTGCTTACAAGTTACAAAAAACAATGTCAGTGATTAGAATCTTGCTCTAATTGCTACAAGCCTAGAGTAGATTCTTGTAAAACATAAACAATAAACATACAAAGAAACATGAGAAATGATACGTATGACAATCTAAGTCAAGAAAAACAATGGGATGAAAATGAGTTTTCTCTTGCTTGATTACAATTAGGTTGGGGATGAAAGCCCTTCTTCAGAATCCCCAAAAATCTGATTCAAGAACATGGCTAAGCGAACCCCTCCTTGAGCGATGCGTTTCATCACAATTGGCGTCCTTGAATTGAAGTAATCATCTATGTACAATACAAATAAATTAAACTCATACATCTAATGCCTTTTTTAAACTTCAATTGGTTTAGATAAATATACCTGCTAGAGTTGCACCTTCCTTTACACCTTTGTAACCCCACTTGCAAGCTATGTTTATGCTTTCCATTGCATACCTACATACATGAAAAAGCGAAATATCTATCATAAAGTTGAATTAGGCTAACCACATATTTGTTGCCGATCAGGTTTAGCCTGACTACTCTTTGTTTACTCTCTTTAATGGTGATCATACTGAGAGATCACTAAATTAGTTTCTCATATACTACTATTATAATAAGAGTTTTCACTAATTTAATAAAAATTAAGGATAAATTCAAAAAAGTACCATGCAGTTTTGTACTTAAATAAAATATTTTTTTTATTAAAGTTTATTGCCATGTCAGCTGGTACTAACGATGGAGAGTGTTAGACCTTGAATCTTGAATTGCTAAAAGAGTTAATCACAGACTTAGATATACAAAAAAAAGAATTTCATAGACCCTATTTTCAGAAGCACAAATTATTTTCGGAAGCACAAAGCCACAAAGTATTTTTTTGAACTTTTCCCCTAAAAATTTTGCAATGGATCAGAAAATGTCCTATTATTGTAGCTGCTCAGGCTTAGCCTCCTTAATTATGAATAAAAACATAAGAGAGAGAACCCACTTGTTTGGACATGAATGCAGATCCTCACAATCTTTCCATGATGATACATCATCATACCATATTCCCTGTATTTAACAATAACAATAGAGTTATATATTCTCTCTATTAACTACAAGAGATTAGTGATCAGAAACTAATTGCATATGGTCTTAGTCTTACATCAGTGAAGTTCCTTTCAATGGTTTCTTGGAGGAGGTCCATGTCGTTTTCATAGAAATCTTTTAGAGCTGTCAGAATAATCTCTCTGTCCCATACCTTTGAATCATTACATTATAAAGTCAATTGAGGCATGAGAGATTGAGAATATATATATATATATATATATATATATATATATATATATATATATATATATATATATATATATATATATATATATATATATATATATATCCAATTTTGTTTTTGTATATACACTCACATGATGAAGATTAGATTTGTGCCTGAACCAGCGCAATTCAATGGTGTTCCCTCCTTCATCAGTAGTGAATCCAACATGCAATGGCTGAAGTTTTGTAAAAAGAAGAAAAAGCTTTCAATTAATTTTGATAAAAATAAAATAAAATAAAATAGCAACACATGCATATACCTGATGAATATCTCCCATGAAATGAGACAAAAATAGCAAGGCTTCAGTCAAATTATCTGCAACAAAAAGGATCAAATTAAGTTAATTAATCACTGTATGTCTCTATGAAGTAGCAGAATTGTAATCCATGAGCTTTAGCTCCGTGGTACTTAAGTTGTCTTTGTATCGAATTTCAACCCCAGCTGTACATGAATTAACCAAAAGAAGATCAGAATTGTACAAGTGGAAAAGCTTGGGATTTTCCTTACATCTGCGATCTGTGGAACCCTCCCTATAGTGCAAAAGCTGAGATGTGAAATTCTGAATAGCACCAGCAACACACTTGTCCTTTGCACAGTCCCCTAATTAATACAATTATAACATAACTCATATATGTTAATAATCCCAGTGAATAAAAAAAAATAAACATTATTAGATAATTATTAAGGGTTACTTGAATAATCAAATGTGCAGGCCTTGTCAGGGGTGTCAATGAAGTGAAGAGGGCTTGTCCACCTATATCGGTACCAGTGTCTGATTTGGTCAGGCCATATGCAGAGGGCCGATAAGTCCCCCTTCACATTCTCAGGTAACAACTGTTCTACTGCATGTGCCGCTTCTGCTCCTAAAAGGTTCTATTAATTACAAATTAACTATCAGTTTTTGATTATTTGATCTTCAAAATCAAACCGATCAAGAGAGCACAAGTTTTTGATTACCTGTGCAATCCGACATGTCATTATATGACCCTCCTTGCTCCAGCCAAGAGCTCCTGGAGCTAAAATTGTGGCCAAACCTATGAATATTATGAATGCAAATGAAAACCATCTCAAAAGAACTTTAGTCCCATCCATTCTCCAGTATCACCGAGGAAAAAAGAGAAATTGACAAATTAAATGAGCTCACCAGAATCAGTTAGTTATATATACAACTTCCAAGAGGGTTTAGATAAGATATATACAACAAGGAACAGGTTTTCATCGAGTACAAGTATTAAATTTCAGTTTTGAGTGCCCTTAAAGTTGACATTTTTCTGCAAGCAACAAAGGCATGTCCTCAAAAAAAAAAGGGCATATTCCACAATATAAAAGGCATCTCATCATAAATATGGAATGAAGTCAACAGTTTTAACAATAAGGTGTATTTTATTACAGAATGCTTCAGAGAATTGGCAAATGGGAAAAAGATAATTAATTGGGTTGGTACATGATGTGTTCTGAATGGCAAGTTCATGCCTAATATATAAAATGGCCATGTGGTCCCACCCCTGTGTCATACATTGAAGATTCTTCTCTATCCATTTTATCTTCATGCTTCAGCAATCTTGCTTTCAGAAGCAAAAATTCGGTTGAGCGTCGCAGCCAAGCGAATGCCACCTTGTGCAAGCCTTCTTTCCACAATGGGCAACCGAGATAGGAAATACTCATCTGCAGTGTAAAATTTCAAGAATTACAGATCAATACAGAACAGAATTTCCTTCAAGCGATGAAATTCAATTAGTTCATTCTTGTGTGAAATTAACTGTGTTGCATAATTAGAATTTGGTACTTCAGCATGTCTCAGCACCAATTCCAGTAGACATGCTGATGTATGTTACTGAATTGGCCGTGTGGGTGACTGAAAATGTTTAAGAAGGATGGTCCAAAGAACCATAATATTTAGTGTTGACAATAAGAACAACAATATTACCTGACAATTGGAACATTGGATAATTAAATCTTTTAGGTTGGTCTTTTGATAAAGCAGATAAGCGAAGGGATATTGTTCATATGATAAAATACCCATGAATGAGAAATGGTTGCCTAAACTTCAAGAATTCTCTCTTTTTTTTTTTTTTTTTGCTTAAAACTTTTTTAGTTCCACCAATTATTACATATTGAAAAAAAGAAGGAAAACACATTCTCCTTTTTGCCTTATCACTACACTGTTGCCTAGAATAATGTACTTCCAAAGATAACCCTCGTCTAGCTCATAGGCAAGGCTACCACTCAGCGACTTCCAAGCCAGCCTATAAGGCAAAAGTGGAAAGCAGGACCAGTTTCTGGAGCAGCAGGGCATACTCCATGTGCTGGATGCCTCCAACTGTTCATTTTGAAACTCAAGAATAGCTTACAATATATCTCCGTTATGATTTTTATAAAAGCACATTTTGCATTCTTCAGTAGATGGGAGTCCTGAATTTTAAGAATTTCCAGCTAAGCCACAACTTGATGGCCTGGCAGTCATATTTGGATGAAATGACACATGCCAATTCTTGAATATGCTGCTCCCAGGCAGTTTCCTAAATATGAAGTTTGCATGATAAAGAAAGTGTGTTTTTCATGTTTTTAGAGAAATACCTTCCAGGGTGGTTCCAGGCGTGGCATTCTTGTATGCAAACTTGCATGCCAAACTAACACTCTCAGAAGCATAGCTGCACAAATTGAAAATGGAAAGGAAATCATGCCAAATAATGCCCTATTCCTTGTTACACATAAAATGGAATTTCTTTCTCCTATGCAATGAGAAATTAGATATCAAGTATGATTCTCTGTGAGCATATATATATATATATATATATATATATATATATTTCACCTACTCTTGATGAAAACAAAAAATGAATTGAACTCAATTACACACAATCCTATATAAAGTTAAAGCAATATGATAGTAATAACAAAACCATTCTTTGCATCCCTGATTCATCTTTTACTCCTACTTTTCTCTATGTCCCAGCCATTTAACCATTTGGTATGGAATCAGGACTTCAATCAAACAAGGCATACTGACTATAACCATATGTAAGCTTATGATAATTATTAAGAGTGCCATACCCAGTCTACCAGGATTTTCAATATCTTACATATCAGACACAAATGCATTTAGATGCAAAGAGTAGAATAAGAAAGGGAATGACTTACGGGTTTGGACAAACTGTGCGGTTGTGTCGACAATATTCCCACAGTGGTAGTTGATTGGACCAACCTTCCTAACAATAGTGAAATAGAACAAATGGAAAAGGCAATTGCAAAGATCAAAAGCTGTATACAACACAAAAACAATAATAGTAAAGGATGTAATTATAGCCCAAAATGAGCTTCTTAGTCACTTATTTTGTAACTCAAAAGGAATAAAATACAAAAAGAATACCAAAAGTATATTTGATAGACTGTTGCAGAGTATAATGGAATGTAATGGGCTCAATACATAAAATTCCTTATGCTCTATTACAGCCTACCAGACATAACCTTGAACAATAAAAGAAGTATAAATCTATTCTATCCTCAAAATTATAAGCACTTCTCTTCTAGCAGATGGGATCCTCATATTAACAAGCAGAAGAGCTGGGCAGAAGGAAAAGCAAATACCGTAATATTATTCTGAATGGCTAGTATCATGGTTGCAAGATCTGAATCATAGAATGTCTTCAAGGCTGACTCAATAATCATGGTATCCCATACCTGGAATAGGACAATAGTATTAAAACTGATGGTAAACTAATGAGAATAAATGACGTTGATGGTCACATATTTGTGCAAATTCCAGGATCTAAGTCCACCATTCTTTGGAACACCATTCTGCACAGGTCTTGTGAAGGTAAAGGACATAAAAGAATCAGGTGAGTGTATCAGATGATTGTTCCAAGGACAGCAAGATTTCCTCTATGGATCAAGAGAACTGATTTTCTTTATTATATTACTACTATAACATCACTTTAGTTTACATCTTTAGCAATCGTCCAAGTTAATTAAATGGACTGATAACATAATATGACATAGCAAGTATGTATACACGTCCAGTGCTTAAGCAGATCATGTTTTGTTATTAGATGAAAATCATCCTCCATCTCTCTCTCCCTCTGTGTATGTGCGCATAGATTATAAAGACCTTACATGGTGTAGATTTGTCTTCCTGTGGTACCAATGAACTATTATTCTATTTCCACCCAAATCTCCAGTGAAACCAACATGCAGAGGCTGTCAGTACAAAACAAGTTAAGAAATCAGGGACAGTTTGGTGGCTCTGCAGACAAAATATAAGTACTGTTACAGAATCATCACATGTACAATGCCATAGATGGAATATCTCATTGTTGAAGCAAAATGAATATGGAAAAAAAAAAAAGTTCAAAATCAGGCATGGCATTCTATGTGATGAATAGATGGCCTTCCAAAATATTTCCATTTTTCAACAAAGGCTGCTATCCTTCTAAAGGCTGCTTTTCACTTCTTAAACTATTGATTTTTTTAAGCGATACAAATACATCTAGAAGAAGATCATAATTTAAAACTACTAATTCATATAATTCAGTCATTTTCCCACTTAATAATTATTCTTAATATTATCAGCAAGAGGAGCAGAACCTGATGGACATCCCCAATAAAATGGGCTAAGAACAATAGTGCCTCTGTTAGATTGTCTGCAATAAACATTAGAGAGTTTCCAAATCATAAAAAATTAGAAGAAATTATATTACGTTATAGCAATTGGTGTCAAATTCAAATAAAATAGCGGTGCTTACAATTGGACTTTGAATTGGAATTCTGATATGCTGATGTAAGCTGGCTTGTATAGTTGAAAATTGCTCCAGTTACACATCTGTCTTTACGTCCAGCAGAGTCATGGCAATCCCCTAGAAGAAAGCCATAGACTGTCAGTGACAAACTAATATATGCATGTTTCTGTAAAGATGAAGGTCATAAAGAAAATAGCTACTGTTTTCCATTACATAATATTGATAACAATATCAGAGCTGAATGGAGTATGAGACTTACTACAATATTCGTAATTACACCTGAAATCTGGAGTATCAATAAAGTGTAAAGCACTACTCCAGCGATAGTGGAATCGGATTTCATCAGCCCAGGAGCAAATAGATGCAAAGTCACCTTCAGCAGAATCCGGAAGCAATTCCTTAATTGCAGTCAGGGCATCTTCAGTTAAATATCCCTAAAGTATCAAAGAGTGATTCATCAGATGAAACGGATTGACTTTGTACTGGACTATTTCCAGCTCAACTTATATACCTATCTTGCCAAATATCTTCCTATCTCTACCACAAATGTCTCTCCAGTAATCTTGTAACCCAGAAATGAATTGAGTTGAGTTATAGGTCAATTAATCTTATATAGAATTTGATAAGAACACAGACTAGAAATTACATCAGTTTGAAAAAATTCATAAGAAGGAGCTCATCTGAGTCACGCACAACACAGAAAAAGCAACTTAAAAACTGGCAATTTGTTTAAAGTGATTCCATTAGTCAAAAAGATAAAAAACTTTCCCATTTTGAAACGGAAATCAATTAATCCCTCAACTCAATCACGCATATTATTAAAACAAAATACTAACAACTATGGCCAAGTAAACCCATAAAACCCATAAACAAATTTATCATTATTTAACTAAAAAAAGAAAAATTAAAGAAAAGAATAAAATTCCTACCTCTGCTATTTTGCAAGTAGCATAGTGGCCTTCCCTTCCCCATCCCAGAATTCCAGTAATCAATTGGAGAAGAATAAGTAGTCTACCAACCCACAACAGCTGAATCCCATCACCCATTATTGATTTTGTGTTCAAAATCAATCAATAAACTGCAAAATACAAGCAAACTTCTGAGACAAAATGGTTTGTTGTATAATTGCAGCAATTATGAGCATGATTTAGCAGTGGTTGCTGCAGAGCAATGAGACTCTGCCATCTGGCTTAGACAAATTATACATATTGATTCCCAAATTGCACAAGTTATCCATTTTCCTTTTATTAAGTAGATAATTAGATGTTGAACCTCCAGATGCGCAGATGCATTTTTATATAAGAAAGTTAGAAGGTAATTGTCCCCAAATTATCGGCCGTTCGTTTAAACAAAACGCTCGGAAAAATCACTGATGGCATGTCGTTTTTCTTGTGGAGTGTAATTCATTGGAAAGAGAAAAACGACACGACGTGTAGAGGAAAGGCACCTCCCTAGGGTATTTGTCAACGTCTCAACGATATTGCAACTACAACGACGTCGTCTTTTTTCTTTTTTTTTTTTTTTGGGGGGGGGGGGGGGGGGGGTGTTCTGTTGGGTTTTTGGATGGGCTTTAATGGGCTGAAAAGCGTTTTTCATGAAATAGGCATTTTTAATTAGGCCCAACTGACTAGACGTCTAGACGTACGATGTCTAAAAAAGCTAAACTACGAATCGACTGAAATTCCAAACGCAAAAACAACTAAAGCCAGAAGAAAATAATTGATTCTTATCTGTAACTTAAAACATGTAGTCTGAGTACTTCCGACATCAACTTGCATTGTCAAATGAAAAATCGAGTAGTAAGTAAATGTAGGAATGATAACTGTTGATCATAAAAGTTAACAATAAGGTATGCTTATTACAGAATCCTTTAAGAGAATTGGCGAATGGGAAAAAGATAAGTAATTGGGTTGGTACAGAGGGGTTGTGAATGGAAAGTTCATGCCATATATGCATATGTAAAATAGTCCTGTAATCCTGCCTTTGTGTTATGCATTGAATTAAGATGTTTAATTCCCTCTCTCTCTCTCTTTTATCTTCATGATTGATCACTCTTGCTTTGAGGATCAAAAATGTTGTTGAGTGTTGTAGCCAAGCGAATGCCACCTTGTGCAAGCCTTTTTTCCACAATAGGCAACCGAGAAAGAAAGTAATCATCTGCAGTATAAAATACCAAGAATTACAAAAAAATACCCATCAGAATTCGCTTTGAGCAATCAAAATCATTTAGTTTATACTGTTGTATAATGTGAATTTGGTAGTTTCTTACTTATTTGTTTTGCATAATAATAAACTAAATTAACTAACTGTACATCTTTCATGTAATTAAGGAAGTACCTTCCAGGGTAGTTCCAGATGTGACATTCTTGTAAGCAAACTTGCATGCCAAACTAATACTTTCAGAAGCATACCTGCACAAATTTGAAAAGGCATAAGAAAATCAAATCTATTCCTTTTTTACACATTAAATGGAATTTCCTTATTCTATGCAATGAAAAAATTAGACTTCAAGCAAACCTATGTATGCATATGTGTACATTCCAATAGAGAAGAGAAGTTTTATTTCACCTACTCATCATCAAGTAATAAATCTTTGTACTCCTCATTCCCCATTCATATTTTACGTGTATGCCTATGGACTAAAACCATATTTAAGTGTATGATAATCATTAATTAGTGTCATGCCCGTCTACCAGCACTTTCAATATATCATAACAGACTCAAATGCATTTTAGATGCAAAAGAGTAGAATGAGAAAGAGCATAAACTTACGGGTTTGGACAAACTGTGCGGTTATTTTGACAATATTCCCATAATGGTAATTGATTGGACCAACCTTCCTAACAAAGTGAAATAGAACAAATGGAGAAGGCAATTGCAAAGATCAAAACTTGAATATAACATAAATTCAAATCGTAAATGAATGTATTCATAGCCCAAAATGAGCTTCCTAGGCACTCAGCTTGTAATTCTCAAACGAATCAAATACATAAAAGAATTCAAATATATTGTTGCAGAGAATAATGGAATATAATGTGTTCAACACACAATCTATCATGCTCTATTACCGACTACCAGACATACTCTTGAACAATAAAATAAGTATGTATCTCTAGCATATTAGATCCTCACATTAAGAACCAGACGCACTAGCAGAAGGAAAAGCATACCGTGATATTATTCTGAATGGCCTGTATCATGATTGCAAGATCTGAATCATAGAATGTCTTCAAGGCAGAATCAATAATCATGGAATCCCATACCTGGAATAAAACAATAGTATATTGAAACTGATGGTAAACTATAATGAGAATAAATTATACCATGTCATTATTTGTGCAAATTCCAGAATCCAAAATCAAAATTCGACCATTATTTGGAACACCATCTTACACAGGTAATTAAGCTGTGAAGATAAAGAATCAGATTTATGTTAATCTCAAATTTCAATAAAGAATCAGGTGACTGTAATCCAATGATAGTTTCAAGAACAGTATTTTTATAAGCAGAAAATCATATCTTCTTTCGTTCTGTCTAGACTACAAAAAACCTTACATGTTGTAGATTTGTCTTCCTTTTGTACCAATGGACTGTTATTGTATTTCCACCCAAATCTCCGGTGAAACCAACATGCAGGGGCTATCATTAGAAAACAAGTTAAGAAACCAGGTGGGTGATCATTGGATTGGGAGGTGAAAACTATACTTTGAGAATTAATAGATTGTTGTTATTATTTTCAGCAAGAGGTGCATAACCTGATGGACATCCCCAATAAAATGGGATAAGAACATAAGTGCCTCGGTTAAATTGTCTGCAATAAACATTGTAGTAGAGTTCCCAGATTACACATAGTTAGAAGGAAATATTTTCAAAGTACACAGTATTATAATGCTTGCATGTGTCAAATTCAAATAAAATAGCAGTTCTTACAATTGGACTCTAAATTGGAATAGTTATATGCTGATGTAAGCTGGTTTGTATAGTTGTAGATTGCTCCAGTTACACATCTGCCTTTATTTTCAGCAGAGTCATGACAATCCCCTAGAAGAAAGCCGGATATATCATCACTAAATTAACAAACGAATATATATATAAAGAGAATAACTTCTGTTTTTAGTTATACAAAAATATTATAGATGAATTAAGGAACATGGGTGATGACGATTACTTACTAGAATAGTCATAATTACACATGAAATTTGGTGTATTGACATAGTGTAAAGCACTACTCCAGCGATAATGGAATCTGACCTCGTCAGGCCAAGAGCAAACAGATGCAAAATCACCTTCAGCAGAATCAGGAAACAATTCCTTGATTGCTGCTAGAGCATCTTTAGTTAAATACCCCTAAAGCATTATCAAGTGATCCACAAGACTTCATAAATATATACTATATACATAACCACCATCCACTAAGTAAAACTCATAAAAGATAACAATGTGTCAAGTGATTTTCAGTCAAACAGATTATTGATCATTGTAAACCCATCAAACGAAGACAAGGAAGGAAATTGTCACCTCTGCTATTTTACAAGTAGCATAGTGGCCATCCTTTCCCCAGCCCAGAATTCCAGTAACCAATTGGAGAAGAATAAGTACTCTCCCAATCCACAATAGTTGTGCCTGTGACTCATCACCCATTATTGATTTTGTATTCAAATAAATCAATTATCTGTCAATTACAAGTAAAACTTCAGAGAAATGTATTCTCGAATTGCAGCAATTAGGATGATGATTAGTAGTGGCAATTGTAGTTATAATTTATAACTTTTAAGTCCCAGCTTCCAGACCAACTAGACTCTGTTCAGGATCATTTGCATGCTCCAAAAAATTATATATATTTATTTATCCCCTAAATTGCACATGTTATTCTTTCAAAATAAATAAATAAATAAATAAAATTGCACATGTTATTCGTAGCATAGCTGGAAGTTTATTTTTATTTAATTTTGAAAAGAAAAAATATTGAAAATATAATATCAAATTTTTTTAAAAAATTTAAATATAGATTTCATATTTCTATAAAACTCTGCCATGATATCTTTTTGTTAATGTCGTGGATGGGCTAACAGAGTAGATTAGAGTTTTTGCGTTTTTCATATTAGTAATATAGTGTGTGTGATATAAAAATTATTTTTTTTTAAATTAATCATTATATGTGTTATACATTTTGAAAAAAAAAAAAAAAAGAGTTGGCCGAATCTTTCATTCAAAAAAGACCACCTCCAGTTGCGCGGATAATCAATTCACAACGTGTCGTTATTGATCTTCTAATCCTACTAGCACGCAAGCCGCTCGGTTTATTTTTTAATTAATTTATATGGTGCCTTTTTATTTTATTTTATTTTATTTTAAAAAATTGACTATCTTAAAAAAATTATAATCTTTTTATATTTTTTTACAAATTAAACTATCTTTTTATAATTTTTTTTAATTATGAAAAAATTTTAATTTTATAAAAATATAATTTATTTTATGGCAAAAAATAATTTTACAAAAAAAATTCTTATATCAGTAAAAAACATATTTTTATAATTACAAAAAAAAACTAGCTTAAGAAAAATCAAAATTTTCTTTTTTTTATAAATTAAATTATTTTTTCATTGATCATAAAAAAATAATATATTTTATTTTATTTTAAAATAAAATAATCTAAAAATTTACATAATATATATATATATATATATATATATATATATATATATACACACACACGCACGCGCGTGTTTTTTGGTTGCTTGCTACAATGTTTTATTGTAAGTAATTAGTTTCAAATATTTTAAAAACTCAACGAGATAAAAAGAATAATTATTTAATGCAAAAATAAAACCACAAAATAGAAGCTAAATATTTATATTTTAACCATCCAAACACTGAAAGTGCCCTATTTTATAATCTTTTGATATATAAACACATGACTAAAAAATTTTATTTTATTTTATTTTTTATTGTATATTTTATTTTATTTTTTTATTGTGAGGTATATCTGAAATCATATGAGTTGATATTTATTCTTATTTCTATTTATTATTTACCTATTTCGTGAATTATTTAATATTTTTTCACTTATTTAAGGTATTCTTTGATATATTTTTTGAGAAATCTACTTTCCGGAAAGTTATTTAGTATAAAGTAAATTTTTTGGAAAATAATTATGTATTTATTTTATATATAACTTCCTGTGAATTATTATTTTTTTGTTTGACTTAATAATAAAAATGACAATAATATATTGCCTGATATGATATATTATAAAATTTGATTAATGTTTTTTCATGTACATAAATACTCTAGTTTTTATATTAGTATTGATTGTATTTTTCTTATTAAAAAAGTTTTTTATTTCTTTCTCTTGGCTATTTTATATAAAGGGCCTAACACTATTGAATGAAAATACTAGAAAAACTATTCTCTTTTTTATATTCTTTATTTTTATTTTTCTCCATTATA
Organism: Reutealis trisperma; assembly: GCA_947687605.1. NCBI lineage: Eukaryota > Viridiplantae > Streptophyta > Magnoliopsida > Malpighiales > Euphorbiaceae > Reutealis > Reutealis trisperma. The sequence goes on from CANTUT010000003.1 coordinate 8,285,914, forward strand.
TTTATAACACGTTATCAGCACGAATTTATTCTACCATTTTTTTTAAAGTTTTTCCAAGGTATTTTTTTCCTCATCTTAAATGACATATAAATCATATATGTTCTCAAAAAAGTATATGCCTATGGCTTAATACGCATATATGTTCTAAATGTATTTATCTTATTGTGTCAATGAAATTATGAAATTAAATATATATATATATATATATATATATATATATATATATATATATATATATATATATATATATATATATATATATATATATATATATATTTTATGCTTTTTGATGTGGACATAAAAACTTTGCATATACATTTTTTTTCTCAACAATGAAATCATATTTTTTATTATTTGATTTGAATTTTTTTTTTGTTAACATGCAAAAAGTTTTTTTTTATTATTATTATGAATCGGTTTTTATTTTGTTATCATATAAAACAAATGTTATCATATTATATTATTATAAAAACGTTTTTGTTTTGTTTTATATATATGTTTTCGTTTCTTAGTATATATTGTTATTATTTTAATAATAATTTGATCATCATTTTTATAAAAAAAATTATTATTTGATGTTATTTAATTTTCATTAAGTAAATTATTGTTCTTGAAAAACTAGTACCATATTCTAAATTCTAATTCCTGAAAAAATTAGTATTATTTATAATTTCTGAAAAACTAATACCATATTCTAAATTCTAATTCCTGAAAAAACTATTATTATTTATAGTTCTTGAAGAACTAATTAAATAAATAACTATCTATATTTCAAATTCTAATTCCTAAAGAAATTAGTATTATTTATGATTCCTGAAAAATTAATTAAATAAACAACTAAGGTATAAATTATTGAAGAATTTTTGTCTAAGTTCTTAAAGAACTAAGTATCATAAAATATAGTATCCCAATTTATTAAAAAACTATTTTATATTTCTAAAAAACTAAATGCATTATCTACAAGTCTTTAAAAGACTGATTTAATTATGATATGAATTGACATATTACTTATTTTTATATAGACAATATCGAATTTGACGAAACTCTAATTTGTGGCCCTCAACATCACGGACAATAATTATTTGTCATGGATACTAGATGTTGAAATACATCTGGATGCTATAAGTCTTGGAGATATAATCAAAGATGAAAATCAAGAATCTCAACAAAATTGTGCTAAGACGATGATTTTCCTTCTTCATCATCTTCATGAAAGATTGAAACTTGAATATTTGAAAGTTAAAGATCCATTAGTCCTTTGGAATAATTTGAAGGAGAAATGTGACCATCATAAATCAGTCATCCTTCCAAAGGCTCATTATGAATAGATGCATTTATAATTGCAAGATTTTAAAACTGTAAGTGAATATAATTCTACAGTTTTTAGAATTAATTCTAAATTGAAATTATGTAGATAAAATATTACTAACCATGATATGTTAGAGAAGATGTTTACTACTTTTCATGCCTCAAATATGCTTTTGCAGCAACAATATCGAGAAAAAGGTTTTAAGAAATATTCTGAATTAATTTCATATTTTCTTATTATTGAGCAAAATAATGAGCTCTTATTGAAAAATCATGAAACTCATCCAACTGGTTCCACTCCATTCCCTGAAGTGAATGGGACAACATATAATAATATTAGACTAGGAAGAGGATGAAAACATAATCGTGGTCAAGGACGTGGTCGAGGTTATGGTCGAAATCATAATAATAGCAATCATGGTAATCATATAAACAATAATGCATATTTCCACCAGAAGTGGAGGAATCATAAAGAGAAAGAGAATAATGGATCAAAGCAAAATACAGAAAATTAATTCTATCGATGTGGCATGAAAGGGCATTAGTCTTGTCACTGTCATAAGCTAAAGTATCTTGCTAATCTCTATGAACTTATAAAAGAAAGACAAAAATATAGAAGCAAATTTGCCAAAAAATAATGATGATTTTGGTGATGAATCTATTGATTTCACACATTTAGATGTGTTGGATTTCTTTGAGAATCCTGAAGGAAAAATTAATCATTTGACTGGTGATGCCAATGTAAATGCCTAAAATTATGTGTTTCCTTTAGTTACCTTAGTTTGATTTATGTTTTCAATTTAAACACTAGTTTAAAGTATTGGTGAATTATTTATTAAGTATTTTTGCATTAATTTTAAATGATTTATATTGAGTTGTTTCTTATAATTATGTTTTTATCTTTGTGAAAGATATTATGATACACTGCATGCTCCTGCAGTAGCAGTATAAAAAGTAAAAATTTACAAATATTATTAGTCTTCTAGTGGTTCAAAGAATAATTACTAATGAGAAATCATCAAATAATACCCACTAGTACAATTGCATTCCTTGAAGTGAATGCTCTAAATTATTTGGTAGATCATGAAAACTCTAAAAGAGTAACAACTCATATAGAGGACACAACTCAATATTGGTGATTTTATTTAAACTCCCTGAAAGAGTAATTTATAAGAATTTTACAAGTGGTGCATTATAATGATTTATTTCATTATTGTTTTATCCCTAGTATATATGCACAGCATACTGCATTGAGCCTACACTTCAAGCATTAAACTTACAGTTTAATAATTAAACCTTGAAATTTTGCCATGAATGACATTATGTATATGATACATACTTTCATATATGATATATACTCTCTTTTGAAACTTGTACAATGACATGAGCTGTAAATTTTAGTTGTGCCATAAATATATTAATATCACTATCTCAATGTGCGACAATGGGTCTATAAAAGAGATTAAGAATTTATTTTGATGAAGCACATTTCTAGACATTAGGAGGAGAAAAGTACTTACAATGCTAAAGAATATCGAGAAATTTATTGGAAGGAAAACTCTTTACATAATTTTGTTCCACGTATAAGTTAGAGTGAACTAGAAGTTCACAAAATAATACAATTGCAACAAATTATAACTTAACTGTCAAATGCATTTATAGATGTTAAAAGAGTAGTAAAGTCTCATATTACAGCTGCTAATACCCTAGTAAGGGTTGTGGTTTCAATTGCAAATAGAAAATCAATCAATTTCACTATACACCAGAAGCGTGGATTGTAAATTGGAATTAAATACAAAAATCAACGGAAAAAAAAACAGCGTCATTCATAAAATCTCATGAAGAGAAACTTCTTGAAAAGGAAGATCTCAGTCAAAGAGCTATAGCTAATTATGAGACACAGACTGAAACAACGGAACAATTAGATCCTCTAGATATGGCTTCTGGAGTTGATGATTATATAAATGAAAACTATAAGATCTCAATTATTTTGTGATATAAGAGAAAGAGTTGATAGAAATTTAATTATTGTCGATAATTAATTTGCCTCAAAAGTAGCTCTTGCTATTTCAAGAGAAAATCTGGATCCATAATCTATAAGTATAACTAAATAGTAGCATAAATATGATTAATCATCATGGAAAGAGGCAATTAAAATAGAGTTACACTCGTTCTATTATTAACTATGAGAAAAATAATTCTCTTATTATGAAAATGATCATATTCCGTTATTCTATTAGTATGGCAATTAAAGAAAGGCTTGATATATACTTTATGAAAATGATATTTATATGAGAGTCCCAGAATGACTAAAAATATTATAAATGAATATATTAAACAAGTGATATATATTTCATCAAATTGCAAAAGTTCTTATATGGATTAAAGTAATATGGACATGTGGTATAATTATTTGAGTAAATTCTTATTGAAAGAAAGAAATATGAATAATACACTATGTCCATTTGTATTCATAAAAGCCATAGAATGGTAGATGTCATTGTTGTAGTATATGTTGATATCAGTGTGACTCCTAAAGAACTCAAAAAAGTATGTATCTATTTGAAAAGTGAGTTTGAAATGAAAAATTTAATGAAATTTTGTATCGGTCTGTAGATTGATTATCAAAGAGTCATAATACACTAGTCTACTTATGTGGAAAAGGTATTTAAGCAATTTTGTATGAATAAATCTTTTTTCTTAAACATACCAGCAGTGGTCATCTCACATGAAGTGAAGAGATACCCTTTTAGACCTAAATAAGATAACAAATAGCTATGTGGTCTTAAAGTACCATATATAAGTGCTATAAGGGCACTCATGTATATTGCAAATTGCATAAGGCTTGAAATTGGATTTGTAAGAAACATTCATAGCTAGGTATAGCTCTGCACCTACTAAAAGATATTAGAATGGTGTAAAAAGTTATCTTCAATATACTATGATTCATATTTAAAATTGGTCTATATATGAATATTGGTTATTTGCTTGGTCTCTACGATGGTAGATCTTAGACTGGCTATATATTTACTTATGATGGTACTACAATTTTATAAAATTTTTTATGATCCTAAAGTACCTCACTAAAAGGTACTCCCATTGTATTTTGAAAATAATGCAATTTGCATTGCACATATTAAAGATGGTTATATCAAGGGTAACGAAGTAGACATAAACTTTATCCAATTTATTGTATATACATAAGTTTCAGAAGAAATATCCACCAAATTCGCTTGAGTGACAATCTAACAGACTTATGTATTAAGTCTTTACCTATTATAGTATTTAAACGGCATTGTTTTATCAATTAGTATACGCCGTATTAAATCTGTCCTCATCAGGGGGGAGTGAATTAGTATATGATTGTACTCTTTTTTCTTAGTCAATTTTTGTCCCACATATTTTCTTGGACAAAAGTTTTAATGAGACAATATGTACAATGACAAAATAACGCATCAAATATACTCTTTTCCTTAACTATATTTTTTCCTACTGGATTTTCTAACAAAGTTTTTAACGAGGCATATTTATGGCGCAAATGATATCCTAAGAAAGTACTATAAATAAATTATTATATGTGAATATTATTTAAACATTATTAAGTATACGGTTTGACAACTTGACAAATTTTTTACAAAAACACTCCTTAGAACAACATTTGAAAAGATAGTCAATAAAATTGGCATGCACTGATTAAGAGATATTTGATAGAAATCATATTTACATGAGAGGGAGATTTTGGTATACTGTACTCTTTTTTCTTTAACCTAAGTTTGGTCCCATAAGGTTTTCCTGGCAAGATTTTTAATAAGGTAGTGTTATGGCACAAATATCTACAAGAATAATGTACTTTTTCTCCTTCACTAATATTTTTTCCCACAATATTTTTCCTTTGTAAGATTTTAACAAGGCATATTCTCTGTAAAAGACATTAAGGGGTAGTATTATGATATATTATAAGATTAGATTGATATCTTTCCATATACATGAATATTCTAGTTTTCATATTAGTATTGATTATATTTTCTTTATTAGAAAAATTTCATATTTCTTTTTCTTCTGTATTTTATATAAAGGGACTAATACTATTGAATAGAAGTATTAGAAAAACTATTATCTTTTCTATATTTTTTGTTCTTATTCTTCTCCATTATATTTATAACATTGCTTGATTTTTTTCAATCATATTTAATTAATGGATGGTAGATATGTTAATTTATATCTATTTCAATTAAAAAAATTAAACTTTCTTAATTTTCTCAAGGAAGTATACTTCATCTAAATTCAGGAAGTAGACATACTATTTCTAATAACTTTTTTCAATAATAGTTATTAAATAATTTAAAATTTTTTACTTCGCATAAAATTATACTTTCTTAGTTTACTTAACTTTTACCAAACAATATCTAAAAAAACTTAAAAAGTTATATTGATTTAATTAAATATTAATTAATAGTATAATTATAATTAAAATTATTTCATAAGATGGAAACTTCAAAACATACATATATGTATTTATTTTTGTAATTTAACTATGTAATAATTATGTAATAATTATAATTAATTAATATATATGAGACTTTTAAGCTTTCAAGTAATTACATCAATTTTTTTATACCATAATTTTATAAAATTACTAAAATTGCTTCATAATCTTGCGTTTAGCGTGATTTGTTAATAAAAATTATTTTTAGGTAATTTTCATATGTCATAAAAAGTAAGAATATATAAATATATATTATTCTAAACAAAAAAGTATATAAATATAAAATTATTATATTTTTTTATATAAATAATAATTATTTTAATAAATTTTTAAGCTGGTCTCCCATTAATATTTTTATCTTTATTTACTAATATAAAATTTTAAATTATCAATCACAATATATTCAATGAAATAAAAAAAAAAAAAGAGAACATAATGAAAATAATTGCATTATAATTTATTAAAAGTTTTATACCATCTTATCTTACTTATTTTTCTATTTTTCTATATTATTTTTACATTTTATTTTTATTTAATGTATTCAAATAAGGTTATTTTTACATCATATTAAATATCCTATTAATTGTTTAATGTTTATTTTTTAAATATTTAAAATTATATAAAAATTTAAAAATTATGAAAAAAGAAAATCAAATGGTAAGGAGAGAGAGAGAGTTTTAAAACTTTTTCTATACTCCATATTTAGTGTTTATATAAATATACACAATATTAATTATCTAATTACTTAAATCATTCAAAAATTTTCTCTAAACTTCTCCCTTGACAGTGAATTTTTCTTGGAAAGGCAAAATATTATTTATTAGAACTACATAAACCTACACGACTTGTAGGGGAAAGGCCAATAACGACCGAACGACAGGACAGCGAAAGTTTTTTGTGTTCCAACGTCGGTAGAGGGCGACGATTTCTATGGCAGGTCAAGCCGAAAAAAGGGGGAGATCGAGACGTCGTTTAATTGGGTGTTAAAAAACGACACCTAATAACGACCGAACGATAAAAAAACGAACGTGTACTCTCCCTCAATGGCGGGCAGAACCTGACCCAATCAACAAGTCCAATAAATGAGTTTCAGCCCAATAGGACTTTCAATGCCTGTCAGAGTCCACTAGCCCATAATTCCTGATTCAAGATAATCAGGCCTAGACCCAAGACATAATACCTTAGTTTTTTTTTGTTCTCAAATAAAAGATTCACATCAATGTAATTAAAAAATTCATTTATTAGCGCATTAAGACATAATCCAATGTAAATTTGATTTCCTAAAAAAAATTCTTTATAGACAGCTCATTATGGAGGAATTATTGGGTACATGACCTAATTGCAAGTTGAATAGTAAAACTGCAATTAGTGAAAGAAATTATGGATGAAATACCGAACATATGAAAAATTGAATATTTTATAAACCTAACACCATGAACATGTCTAGATGCATTGAGTGCACTAACAGAATATTACATCAGTACATTAAAAAATAATGTTCCATTTATTTTCAAATATGGAGGTGAATCCTACCTTATGTAAGTGAGGTGTATTGCATTGATCTCATTCAATAATATTCCTAAAAGTGTAAGGATTGTCCATTTTAATTTTTAAGCGAAGCCAACCACAGCTCATTAATTTAAAACGATATTAATTTTGAACACATTATTCAAAGCTGCTGAATGATGGTTCCTTCAATAGAGCTTAGGTTATGTTTAATTTACGGGATAAAATAGATTAAAAATAAAATAATTATTTTTAAAGAATAAAATATGATAAAAATAAAATAATTATTTATATTATGTAATTTGATTTATAGTATATAACTAACTGTTATATTCTTATTTCATTGTTAGGTTTATTAGCATGATGTATAGAATGAGTAAATTTAAACTTTAATGATTTTAATTTTATTTGTAAAATTTTATAAATTATAATAATGTTTGTTATTATAGCCCAAAAAATAATTATTTTAATAAACATAAAGATAATCATATAATATTCACAAATAATTAATTTAGTAAAACAGCAGTGGCACATTTATTGGAATAATAAAAACAAATAATTTTAATTAAATTGCTCTAATAAAAAAAAAAAAAAAAAAAAAAAAAAAAAAAAAAAGGTAGCAATCCGTGGTAGGAGGAAGGCATGCATAACATAATAAACAGATCATGAGCTAAATTTCATTTTTTTTTATTTTTCAAGAAGAAATATTTTTAAAATTATTTTTTTTCCTCGTAATTTGGAGGAACCAAAGTGGATTGCTTTTTGGCAGTATCCATTGACACGTGTTAATATGTATTTTATAAAATTAGTGGAATTATTATATATAATTAGTATTGTTTTTTAATTAAGATTTGAAAATAACGACAGAAAAATTGTTTATTCTTATCCGTATCATCAAACGACACGTACTCAGACCTCGATATTAGCAAATCCTACTAAGCTCGCTTGGACACTCGAAAACGTCGTTACTACTATATATCCATTATCGGACGTAGAAAAATCAGTTGAAAATTGAGCAGAAAATGAAAGCAGTGGTGATAACTACGCTAGGCGGCCCAGAGGTGCTGCAATTGCAAGAAGTAGAAGACCCGCAAATCAAAGACGATGAGGTCTTGATCAAGGTCGAGGCCACCGCTCTCAATCGTGCCGATACTCTCCAAAGGATAGGCAAGCATCCACCTCCAAATGGCTCCAGCCCCTACCCGGGTCTTGAATGTTCCGGTACTATCGAAGCCGTTGGGAAGCTCGTTTCTCGCTGGAAAGTGGGCGATCAGGTATTTTCCCCCTTCCCTTGAGATACCCAATTCATTCATTGATGCCTAATTACATTTATTTGATGGGAATAACGGTGATTGGTCTTTAATTTGTGTAGTTCTTCTCTAATAAAAGAGATTGAATTCTGGGTTCAAAGACTTGCCTTTTTCTTTTTCTTCTAATTGATTGATAAGAAAAAGAAGCGAGCTTTTTGATCTTCTAATTCTTTGAGGATGTAATATTGCTTATAGCCATCTGAGTATCTCTGTTATGCAGGTATGTGCTCTTCTTAGTGGAGGAGGTTATGCGGAGAAAGTAGCAGTTCCAGCAGGCCAACTTCTTTCTGTTCCGCCTGGCATTTCCCTCAAGGACGCTGCTGCTTTCCCTGAGGTGGCATGCACTGTTTGGTCCACTGTTTTTATGATGAGTCGGCTGTCTGCTGGGGAAACTTTTCTGGTAACTTCTTACTCAATTCTATATTTTGATCTGTACTGGTGTTGTGTAATTTATGTTTGTTAATTTGGTGGTGCTCTAATAAATGCTATTGCTGAACGAATGCCCATTTGAATACCAGATTCATGGAGGCTCTAGTGGAATTGGTACTTTTGCCATCCAGATAGCTAAATATCAAGGAATTAAAGTATTTGTCACAGCAGGTTGAGCAGCACTTTTAATTATGTTCCTTGATTTGCAATGGTAATATCCCAAGCTATTGTTCATATATTTTATTCTTGATAATCAGGGAGTGACGAAAAGTTAGCTGTTTGTAAGGAACTTGGAGCTAATGTGTGTATCAATTACAAAACAGAGGACTTCGTTGCACGAGTAAAGGAGGAAACGGGCGGGAAAGGTATGTTCTTTCTTTATGCCTCATAAATGTACTAGTTTACATATGCAATCTATCAATGGCCTCGCTATTCCTCAATGAATAAATGGATTGAGATCTTTCTCCTCTTTTCTAAAGCCTAACAAACTGTTTTCAACGTCAGGTGTTGATGTTATTTTGGATTGTATGGGAGCATCCTACTTCCAGAGGAACCTAGACAGCTTAGGTCTTGATGGGAGGCTTTTTATCATTGGCTTCATGGGTGGAGCTGTGACAGAGCTAAATCTGACTACTTTGTTGGCAAAACGCCTCACAGTGCAAGGTATTATAGCACTTCATTTATACCAGGTTTTTGTTTCATTGGCTTTGAATTGGGTTAATTCACTAAAAAAAATTAGTTTTCATCTACAATGGCTGCTCTAGTAAATGTCTTTCGTAGTGCATATTTCTCTTCCCCAAAATTTCCTTGAATTTTTCCTTCTAGTAGTTTTGTTGCCCAGGTTCTCATTTACATGAATATGATTGAATCCAATATGTGAGTTAATATGCAAGTTACATCATGGTCCCCCTTTTTTTTTTTTTTTTTTTTGGAGTGTCTGAATTATATCAAGTATATCGTATGATAATTTGGATGAACTCGCTCAATATTTGCTGTGATAAAATTCTTCGAAGTTTTTATATTGGAAGGGAAGATGTTTATCAACGATCATTCAAGGAGGATAATACATAACTCCTGAAAGTGAAAGATGCTGATATAACTTGCTCAAACCCATTTCTCAATAGGATAGAAAACGGCTGAAATATGCACACACACATGCATTCATTCAAAAATTACTTGTTAGAATGCTGACCTGAAATTATATAAGCCTTAAATTTGTCTGTATCATATATTTTTGGGTTTGTAAAATAGTTATTGTTTCACTTTGAAATGTAGCAATAATACGTTTGTCATTGAATTGTATTTGTATATGCAGCTGCTGGTTTGCGAGGTAGAAGTCCAGAAAACAAAGCAGAAATTGTGAATGAGGTGGAGAAGAATGTTTGGCCAGCAATCATTGCAGGTAAAGTGAAGCCTGTGGTATATAAACATTTTCCTTTTTCTGAGGCTGCAGAGGCTCACCGACTCTTGGAAAGTAGCCAGCACATTGGAAAGATACTGCTTGTTCCATGATGCCATGGATGGTCAGGCAATTTTAGTTGATGATGAACTCTGTCACAGTGGCTTTGGGATGTGCATCTATGCAATGGCTATTGCCATCTTCTGCTGTAGTCTGCTAGCAATTTAGGAATAAATGAAGCTCATGAGTTTTTAGCTTATTAAGTTACTAGAATATTGCTTCGGTGAAAGCCAATACAAAAGTGATGCAATGAGCTGATTTAAAGGTGCTCATTGTAGTTAGATGTTTAAGGTGTCATATTTCTGCATTTGTTTGTCGCTATTCATGATGAAAATGCAAACAAACCTCATAATTATATATTTTTGTTAATATTAATCTCAGTTGCATCTAATCCAAAAGGTCTTCAGTTCTTTGGAAAAATTGGTTGAATTTGTGGCAATTGAAGATGCTTTTATAGTTAAAAATTTTACATTAAATTAAAATAAACAGCTTTGCTAAGTTCTGAGTCAAGATTAAACAACGATAGCGCAATGAGGCAGGTAAGTGAACCCAAATCAAACATTAAAAACAGAAATCAAACAGATGACCCTTGGAGAAAGCAGTAACAAAAGCAGGCAGAAACCAATATCAGATTGTTCTATTGTTCTAAACTACTAATACTGCTAACCTGCGTTTGATTAGCAAACTAAAGTTGGGAAATAGCAATAAACCAGTGATGAACAATTACTTAAAGTATAATATAATAAGTAAACTAAGTATCTAAATTAAATTAACAGAAGTGAGAATAAAACATATTATATGTAGATATCGGGAAACTAATGGAACTATTCCTTTAGCGTATATCTTGAAGCCTCAAAAGCATATCTACATCATCCTCATATTGGAAAAGTCCAAGTTTGGGTTCTGAGCCATGAATTTCTTAAGCATGTCCTGTTTTTCAATCTCATCACTTGTGGGAAGGCCCAACTCCTTCTGTCTTTGATCAAACATCATCTTCTCCACAGCTGACCTTGTTTCAGAGTCCAATTCAGAAAGATGGCTGGGCTCTGGTTCAGCTTTTTGAATATCAATCTCAGGGCCGCCTTTGAACAATGATTTCCACCAATTCTGCCTGTCAATTTTTGTCATAAGCACAGAAATCAGCTTTTGATCTTCCAAATTCCAGAAGCAATCATCAATTTTAACAGATTCGAAAAGCTCTCCTTCGATGATTGAAGGCTGACCCTTGAATCCAAGTTTCAGAGATTTCTTCTTGATCTCGCACACAATTTGCCTTGATTTTGTACCAGGAGGAACTGGAACAGTAACTGTTACTTCTTGGAGAGTCTGAGTCCAAGAATGGTTGTCCATGTCGAGACCATTGCCTTTGTTAGGAACAAGCAGAATTTTCTTCTCCTCCTTCTCTGCAGGCTTCTTCTCTGGTGTCTTATTTACTGCTTCTAATGGAGGAGTTTGGCGGCGTTGACCTTCCTCGCACTCAGAAAGGATTGCCATGACTTCACTATTCTTGGGTTTCCTCCGATTGCAATGTTTGCGATTAACGTACAGAAATTGTGATTTCTCCTTGCCAGACAGTTCTTGGTATTTATAGGCGTCAAGACAGAGCCTTTAAAAATCCAAAATCGTTACTGAATAGAAATTCCTTGTCCATCATGCTAAAGGATTTGAATTTCTTTATGCAAACAGGTTAATAAGGTGGGAAAAACGAGAGATCCTTTTTTAACTGTCGTTTAGGCTAGGAGACTCCTCGTCAAACAATGGATTCAACTGCACAGCCGCAGGTGTTAGACGCCAATAGTTATGTTCCCTATAGTGTGTCTGCAAACGACCGGTCGCATTCTAAACGGTCGATTACACAAGAGTAACTGTTGTCTCCATCTGTTCTGATTTCTGAAACATGTAGTCTCAACTAACCATTTGTAATTGTGAATTTGATTTTCTTTGACAAAGTTTTCATGGCATTGTCAATATCACAAACCACCAATACTCTTGACGAATGCAGTGATGTCAACAAGTAAGCAATTCTGTTTGTTTGCATAATGTAATTGCAAGTTGTTAATATACTACTAATTCTATTCCATCAAAAATTAAAAAAAAACATATAATTGGCAAAATGTATATTGTGAACAAAAGATTTGAAGCATCCACAAAATCAATCATTTATCTCTCTAAAAGCAAAAAATGAAAGCAATTGTAATAACCCAACCAGGCGGCCCGGAGGTCCTGCAATTACAAGAAGTAGAAGACCCTCAAATCAAAGACGATGAAGTGTTAATTAAGGTGGAGGCCACCGCCCTTAACCGGGCTGATACAATTCAAAGGCAGGGCAAATACCCACCTCCAAAAGGCGCCAGTCCTTATCTGGGTCTTGAATGTTCCGGTACTATTGAGGCCGTTGGGAAATTCGTTTCCCGCTGGAAAGTTGGGGATCATGTAAATTCTGACTTTTCCTAGAAACCCAATTCATATATAACAGTATTATTTGAATCTGACTCTCTCTCTCTCTCTGGGTACAATTACAGGTGTGTGCTCTTCTCAGTGGAGGAGGCTACGCCGAGAAAGTGGCGGTTCCAGCCGGACAAGTTCTTCCTATCCCTTCTGGTATTTCTGTTAAGGAAGCTGCTGCTTTTCCAGAAGTGGCGTGTACTGTTTGGTCAACCGTTTTTTTGAGCTGTCGGCTGGCTGCAGGGGAAACATTTCTGGTAACTATTGAACAGAGTATTTGATGGATACTCCGTAAACTAAAAGCTTATTGGGATTTCAGGTTCATGGAGGCTCTAGTGGAATTGGTACATTTGCAATTCAGATTGCTAAATCCCGAGGGATCAAGGTGTTTGTCACTGCAGGTCTAGCTGCAATTTTCTTGAAAATAGTTCTAATTTTCTAAAATTAGAACATCCCAAGTTTGTGGTTTCATATATTTTTGTTCCTTGATCACTAGGCAGTGAGGAGAAATTAGCTGTCTGTAAGGAACTTGGAGCTGATTTGTGCATCAACTATAAAACAGAGGATTTCGTTGCACGAGTAAAGGAAGAAACTGGTGGAAAAGGTCTGTTCTTTAATATCGTAAATGTATAAAGATTGAAAATTTTTTCTTCTGCAAGTTGTCCAATTTATTGTTTTCACTGGCAGGGGTTGATGTTATTCTGGATTGTATGGGAGCAGCCTACTTTCAGCCAAACCTTGATAGCTTAAATTTTGATGGGAGGCTTTTCATCATAGGCTTGATGGGTGGAGCTGTGACAGAATTTAATCTGGGTTCTTTGTTCGCAAAGCGCCTCACAGTTCAAGGTACCATGGAAATACTCTTCCCTTACAATTTCATCTGAAATGCCTGCATTTTACAATGTGTTTCTCACTGGTAGTTGTATATGCAGCTTCTGCATTGCGAAATAGAAGTCCAGAAAACAAAGCTGAAATTGTAAGTGAAGTGGAGAAGAACGTTTGGCCTGCAATTGTTGAAGGCAAGGTGAAACCTGTAGTATACAAACAATTTTCCCTATCAGAAGCAGCAAAGGCTCACCGGCTTATTGAAAGTAGCCAACACATTGGAAAGATCTTTCTTGTTCCATGATGCCATACAGAAAGTTACTCTATTATGAGCTTGTAATATGGATAAAATGAGGGTGATGTGTAATTTTCGATGCAGTTTAGTCAGTCAAGTGCTTCCAAAATTAAATCAATTATTGAAGACAACTTTTGAATTGACATCATTTCCTTGCAACCTGACATTTCAGAATTCAGATATTAAATGGGGTGATGTCATTGCCAATTTTCCATAGCCTGTTTAATGATAAAAATATAAATTATCTAAATTCTTCGCATTATATGGGATGGCATGTTTTGCATTTTCTTCTCATTCTTCCTTGACCAAGGCATTAATTCAACAGTCGAGAAAAATTAAACTACTCTTTAAATTTTTATGATATATCAGCATCGTAGGACTATATTTTGTTCTCTGTCCTGCCAGATGAAATTGGAGAATCCATTGAGAGGGAGAGAAGAATCTTAAGTTGTGTATGGATAAACTGCAGTCATGACAAATGGTGTAATTCTAATGACTTGGTGGCATGGTGCTCTTTCAGCCCAGCCATTGTATTACCATTTTACATGGTGCACCAAAATCTTGAATATAAGCTTATTTAGCTTGTTTGAAGCTAGAACAAAATATGCAAAGACTGGGAACTGCAAGATTCTAAGAATGGCTACTTAAAGATGCTTTTATATCAGTAGTCTGAGGCACTAAACTACAAACCCAAAGATAAACTCTGTGAGTGCCACAGTGAGTTATCAGACACCATTACAAATTTGCAATAACTTCTTTGGAGCAGTGTAATTGGAATTAATCACTGCAAAGGGCTTCAACTGCAAATCTTTTTAGAACACCTGGGCAAGGGTCACCAAGGTTGGCTGCTGATACAGAGATTGAACACCCTTCCTGACCAATGCAAGCCTGTAATTCCATTTCAACATGTGAGTGTGTGGAAAAGTAAAATGATAACATTTCAGATTTTACAGCAGGGAAAAGCCTTACCTTTTGAACAAAAGATAACATGTCAGCATGACAGTTTCCTTGACTGAAAGTGCCACATTTTCCAGCAGGAGACCCGAAACTAGCAAAGTTAATTGATGTAATGCGCCATCCTTGTTCACAAGTCAGTCGAATTTCAGGGCTTTGAGACCTGAATTCTAAGCTTGATTTCCAAGAGTCAGCTGGTGGCGGATCATCCTCTGACACAATTGAACATATCTCTTGGCCAGTTCGCGTTAGCACAGAAATCTTTGAAGGGTCACCACCAAGTTCTTCATGTAGGACTAGTAGGTTTTCACCAGGATGAACCCATGTACGCGGTATATGATACCTGCGCAATATTCTCTCTTTGTAATTGAGCATTAAATTTATGAGAACTCATGAATGATATTAGTAATAACATCAGGATGATACTAAACTGATACCAAAAATTTAAGTATCACAGTATCATCAAGAGAAAAGGGTTCATCTTATACCATTTTTTATTTGCATAAAACATGGTATCATTTTCATTACAAGATCTTGCTTACCAAAAGAAGAGAGAAAAAGAAATAAGAAAATAATAGAAGAAATGAAAAAGAAATTTCATGGTAACCTATAATTAACCAAAAAATTAAAACAACAGGTATACATATTTTCTTACAATGTTTGAGAAGGCTGACCACATTTCTTCAAACATTTAAATGGATTATAAGCTCCTCTGTAATCACAGTTTTCAGCGCAACCTATTGATGGTGAGAGATAGGAAGGCCAATACCGCCCTATGCTCTGTCCATTAACCCAGGCCTGACCCTTCCCCATGCCAGTGAGATTTAAGGCTAAAGGACCCTTCCCTTCAGGAGCGACAAATGTACTCTAAGAAAGAAAAAGAAAACATCAAAACCAGGATGCAGTGTTCAAGTGGAAATGAGTCAAAATCTGGAGTATTAAAGTTGAATTTCAGCAAGTGAATGAAGGTCAGAAATCCCAATTTGCAATGCATATAATCTGTAATTCATTTAAGCAGCATGACATCATTCATTGTATGGTAAAGCTGAACCTGCATTTTGGTACCATTCTAGGAATTATTTATCAACTCTATCTGCAAAGGTCCACAGAATCAGTGAATTGACACCGTAAAATGTTTCCCAGATTCACTTACCTTGTACCATATCAAACTCTGATTAACAGGTACAAAAGTTCCCCGAGTCCACAGTGAACTATTTGCTAGACTGACCTTATCCAGTCCAAGGTATTCCCCTTCAAGTCCCACCTGTAAAGAATGAAATATGTGGAGCAATGTAACGTTCAAGGCATGAAGCGCTCAAGTAGGCATTCTCTTAGTGATGACCATGATTGAGGCATTTGTTCTTTATTTTTTTAAACGCAGGGTTTGGGGGGTTGTTGGGTTGGTGTTGAGGGAAGGGGATGTAAAGTCTGCCAGGCTGTTCTTTGTGCAAAGGCCAGAGATAATTTTTTTTTCCCAGAAGAAAGAATGCACAGTCATGATAGGTCAAAATAAACTAAGCATATTTCCAAACAAAGCCGGTAAGTAAGACATGCCAACCTGATAGGTCCATTTTCCAGAAGAAATATTGTTCTTGCCATTACTTGGGGAAACAAGCACAACAGAATGAATTCCAGCTCCTTGAACATCAAACCACGGCCCATAATTCTGACGCGCATATAAAAAATTATACATATTAGTAATCCCAACATCCAAGGTAGCTATCCAGGATTTAGTCAGTTGCACAGGAGATGCAAAGCATCTTAGACGGATATTTATGGGTCTTTTGACACTACGTTGCAATTGATTGATTTGATAATGAAATTGAAATTTCACATTATTAGTTTTTTTTTTCTTTGTATTCTTGTTCTCTCTACCTGATTCTAACATGACAAGAATTTGCACAGAATTTATTTACTTTAACATGCAAGAGAAATAAATTCTTGAATGAGTGACGTGTCTGAGATGATGTTAATTAAATTGTGAAAAATCCAGGATCCAGTTTGTGTCAATCCATTACAACTAACACCAAACATATTAAAACTCACTATGTCGGGCCTGTGTCAACACATCAGCAAAGGCAGTTCTTGAAAGCAAATAAATAAATAATTTTACCTGTAGACCGACCATCATACTTAATAAATCCAGCGAATTAATTCCTTCATTAAGACTAATTTTCTCATTGAGCGAAAAGTTTGCACCATCATGATTACCATATCCAAATGCTGGCAGATAAAAAAAAAAAAAAAAAAAAAGGAATCAGAAAAGGAAGATGTGTGATGCATTCATTTGATAATGCTGACAGAAGATGGCACTTGTTAAAACACATTGAAGTCCAAAGAGTGCCCATGGTTTCCATTGGAAAACTGCAATTAAAAATTTTAACCTACTAAACCAAGCTTTAAATTCAAAGACTTTTAATTGAGCTAAAAGATCAAGTTGAGAAACTGCCAATATAACCAAGCATCAACATGAAAACTTCCACAAAAATGTTGATAAAACAAAAAACAGAGAGTACAGTTTCAGTGGATTTAAACCTCGAAAATTCACCAGAGAATTTAGTCATACAATTGCGGATCCAAATCCAATTAACAAATAGTATACTTACTTAAAAGCTTTTTGTTTACAAAAACTAGTGCTGCATGCCCCAAACTCTCAATATTCAAAATGATATCTTTCTCTTGACCAGCATTCACACTAATACTGCCAATATGTGAAGCAAAGTCAAAGCAAAATTGGCAAATAAAAATACAAAGTAACACATGAAGGAAGAACAAGCATGGGAAACTAGATAATGAAAAAGGGAACAATCTTAATTAGGAAATCATAAATCATGATATAAAATTCATTACGGGAAACTAGAGAGAGAGAGAGAGAGAGAGATTATGGTAACGAATGTTTGATGAATTACCTGGTTGAGTACCATAGAAAATCACTGGCATCTTTCGTTGTATTAATCTGCTCTAGTAAAAATGGCTTTGTAAATGAGTTGTTACCCCAAATGCCCACTTCTTCTATATACCAGCTCCACACTGTTGATTCCAGTGAAATCTCATTAACAGAGGTTGAGTGAGCCAATAAAGCCTCACCAAGATTTCTTTGTGAAACAACCTTAAAATTGAAGAATCATACAAAATATGTGTCAAATAAAGAATATTAATAAATGAAAATAAATAAATGCATCCCAAGTGTCTATACTGGTATTGCAAGCAAGAAAATATGCAGTTCATCATATGCCAACAATTACAATTCCCTTGCATCTCTTTGCATATAATATCTGAAATTAGAAAATTAGAAATTAACCAAATATGGCCATGCTCTGGGACATTAGGATGAAAAGACATGTCGCTCAACTCAAGCATCGAACCTATAATAACTATGTCAAGTATTATCTACCACCATGAGTTGTTGATACAATTATATATCTTATTAAATGACCAATATGTCATGTTGTGTTTTTATATTCCTGCTCATTATACTGTGGCCACGTATTAATTTTGCAGTGAATACCTTAGCTGTATTAAAAATAACATTCTTGCAATCTGGAAGTATGCTCACAGACCAAGCAGGAAGAAAGTACAAATTTCCATTGAATGTAACATTTGCATCTGAACTGCTGTCATAATTAGCAAGAAAGGCAACACAATCATTGGAAGACTTATAGTAAATATGTGCCTGGCAAGAGAAAAACAAAAGGGTGAGTCAGAACAGATAACATTATGAATCTATGAAGAAAGCTTATTAGCATTAACATGGAGAGTGAAAAGAGTTCCATGATGAATTAAGAAAAGTCACTCATAGATGCATTTGGAACCACATCATTCAGGACAAAGTGGGACTTAAACGCACTAGCAGACATCGTCTAGAATAATGATCCTTCTTATTAGCAAAACAGACCTAACAGATCTTTTGATTCCCTCTTGGCCGGGCTGACAGATGACATTACAGCATCAGATGAATGCTATGAAGAATTTATCAGCCTTAACATGGAAAAGATTTCGAAATCAAGAGGATGTAAAGAGGAACAAAAACACATTAGGATGACCCTGAGGTTGTCCCTTAAGACAATATTATTGACAGATTTTTTAAAATTTATCAATGAGATAAAAATCCATCGAATAAGCAATAAAGAATTAATAAAAAAGATTGTACAAAGGGCCAGAAATATGCCACTAGTTCAAACAAGTAAAACAGAGAAATTTGGACATTTTAATTGCTATAACTTCAAATATAACATTGAACATAAGCTTACTTCATATCTTCTCGCTAATCCCACTAACTGCTGGATATTCCATACACATTGAATCCTTAAGATAGCTTCCACAGTCCAGGGGTAATAAAAGATTGACAAAGTAACCATGTTTAAACATTTAACATACCTCTAAATTATTTCCAAGCTGCTGGTGAGTTGGATCTGAGCTGATCAAATATTCTTCACACTGCTTTATTGCCTTATGCAAGTCACGTAGGTGACCCCATTTTGGTTGTCTAATAAATCCTGCATTTAACATATCTTGTGAGACGAAAAACTACAGTATTTTGGGACAGCTCCAACTAGAGATCTAGATCAGATAAATAGTGCCCCAAAAACTTGTCCAAAAGTTATATGTTGGACCAAATTAAATAATCACATAGCAAAACTGCAAAGTATATGCCTGTTAACAGAAAACATAATAAACAGAAAACTACATTAAAGGGGGGATGGGAGAGGGAGAGTGGAGATTATAGTTCAGGAAAAATATCCTCTACATAAAAAGAGAAAGGAAAGGTTGCAACTCAATAAATTGATTTATTAAAGACAAAAGACGTGATTTATTTGGTGGTGTATGGAATAAGGAGATTTTTAGGTGTTCATGTCGATGAGAATGTTTATTAATTGGAACTTTACCATATTCATCTATTGGGGCATCATAATCATAGCTTGTTGCAACCAAAGGGCCTCCAGCTGTTCTTCCAAAGTTGGTTCCACCAAAATACTGCAGGTAAATGTCCACATGATTTGTAGAGCTATGCCATGATACTTTTCTATCACAGGCCTACCGAATAATATAATAACTTATAACTAGAAATATAAATTCATTCCAAACTCACCATGTAGTAGTTCTGAAAAGTGCCGCCATTTTCAAAAAAGCGAGCAACAGCAAAAGCTAGGTCCTCAACAGGTCGATAGGGAATTGCATAACCAAATGAAAGAAACCTTCAACATCAAGTAGGATATCTTAATATTATATTGACCGTAGGATATCTTAATATTATATTGACCAACATCTGGAATACTATTCATTTCTTACAAACAAGGAAACAATTAGGCTACAAAATTTATGGATTATTACCAGCCACAGTAGTTTTCAGTCCACATTTTTGGTTTGGAAGGAGAATTTGGGGAAAAACGATCACAGTAGAATCCATTGCATGTGTTTATCTGCGCATAATATAGAAGACTAATGATACCTCTCAAATCATTAGGAAGATAAAAGGATAAATTATCTTAATTGTCCATCTCATACTCCAAAGTAGCCTTAAAGGTGTTGATAAAGCTAGAAAGGAACAAAAATTAATCCATCTGTCAAAAGAATACATACAATTGGATCAGGGGCATCTTCTTGTGCACACATTACCCAAGGTACACTTGTATTCATACTAACAGCAGTTTCTGCAGCCCATTTGACATATAACTCTCCTCCAACCCCATACGCCCATTCAACATTCCCATATTCATTCTCAACCTGTTACAGGAAATATGAATCGAGAAAATTACTGCATTAAATATGCATTACAGATTTGAATCCCGAAAGACTTGGTAATAACTTTATATATGAAGAAGGTATATGATCGCCCACCACTAAACCTTTTCTTTATAGGAAAAGTAAATGATAATCAGATAATGAACTAAAATTAATCAAAGTATCAAAAATCCTCCCACCTATTAATAGCAACAAATTCAATAGGACATATAACGATCACCTGAGCAAGAATGATTGGCCCCCCTTGTGATGCAAAGAGATTCTCCTCCTTCATTAAATTTACAATTTTTCCAAGAAAACGCTTCATTTCGGCCTGCAATAGAGATGACAAAAATAGCATATAACTTTTAGGGAAGTATAAATCAATCATCATTTACAATTTAAACATTTAAACACATGAATAATATAGAAAAAATAAATGTAAAAAGCAAAGAGTCTGAATATTGCCGCCTTTCAAGATCATAATGTACCTTAAACAGTTCATTTGTCGTTCTAAACTGAATCCCAGGAATGAAGTGTAACCAAACTGGGAATCCCCTGTCATAGGACCATGAACTTGAAAAATCAGGTGATGCTAAACTGGACAGAAACTTTTCTGAACAATTGCAGAGCAAATTTATACAGTGGGCCACAAAATAGTGAAGTTTTCTGATAGTTATCCTAAGTAGCCAATTACAGCAGGAAATTGTCAGGGTAATACATATACTATTTATTATATAATTTGATTAACTGCAGCCACTATCAATGCACTTGAAAATATTGTAATCAGCAGAAAACGAAATAGAGGTAAGCATTTAAAATAAAAGAAAGAAGAATAGTGAGTCATATTGCATGAGCAGAAATAATAATAGGAACAGACCCATAATTCCATTCAGCACAGACATATGGCCCAATCCTCAAATGAACCAGAAGACCGGCTTCCTGAATTGTTTTTACAAACCTCACCAGGTCAAACCTTCCTTCAAAATAGTACTACAAAAATTGAAAACAAAAAATTCAGCGACAGCCGCAAGTAATGACAGTAATAGAGGCAAGCACTGGCATTTTTTCCTTGACATGCTGATAAGGTGAAGATATTGCCAGCCATGCAATGACATGCTTATCCAATTATGATTCACCAAAAACAACGTTGATTAAGCCAAAGAGAATCTCAATTTAAATTTTCCCTAGTAAGTACCAAGCATGAGAAAGGAGAAATAAATGCAAAAATGATCACAGATTACCCATGTCCTACGGAAACACTAATGCCAATATGCCTCAAACATCCTCTATAAGCATACAGGCATCAAAAATAGTTTCAAATATGTCATTTGCTTAGTTAGAAAGAGAGAGGAATCTCACACTAAGGCCTTATTTTCCTGCTTGCACTAACAAGTTATATCATCAAACATAAAATCCTCCAATAAGATTCTTTTCAATAATAAGCTAAACAAAAATAAATTGCATATTTCCAAATTTCCAGTCAAAAACTGGTTTCCAGAAAACACTGAACCTTGCCTCCCATGAATAACGAAAAAAATCCTAATATACACCATTGAAATTCTTGATCACCATCTATACTCTCCAGGGGCAAAATTCATCAAATAGCACTAATAAGAAGCAGGACATAAAAATTTATGACATACATAAGAATGAAGACATTACCTGGCCTCTAACAGGTTCATGATAGTTCCAAAACACATAAGTCTCTATCACGTCCAATCCCCCTTCCTTTGACTTCCTAATAATATCGGGCCACACCTGAAATTTCATCTCCAATAGCCACAGACCATATTGTAACGTAATGCAACAAAAGTAAAAAACAACACCACCATTTACATAAAATCAAAATAGACAAAACCCCACCTCAGGAGTGGTTCGAGGATAATGTATAGAACCAGACTGCAAAACCCGCCTTTTTCCATCAATAACCAGTGCTCTATGATCATAACTCACTGTAGTAGACCATCCCCTTCCAAAGCAATAAGAAGCAAAAATTAGAAGAACCAGTGAAACCAATGCTAGAGAATTCTTATTCTTACATGCCATGATATCTGAAGACCACGAACTAATTAAGAAAAGAACCAACTTTGCTTATGAAATGAACAAGAGGAGAAATTATAATTTGTGGGTTTTGTTCTGTTTCATTTGTTGGAATTGAAAACGAGGAATATATTTTACCTGTATAATTATCCAAACGGCAAACCCAAAGCTGTTGGTCTAGCAATGATTTTCTGGCCATTGACCAATGAAAGGGAAAAGGGGAAAGGTTGCTTTCAACAAGGATGGAATAAGATAGTATAGAAGCTGAGACATTTTGGAGTCTTTTGTGAGGTGGAATGAGAAACCCAATTTTAAAAGTCCTCTGCTTTGGCAGTTCTTTGATGGTTGTGATTCAATTCAAGGTTTTCCCATGAACAGGGTTTGCATTCTGTAGTTTAGCAAATGTAGGCTAGGGTTACTTGAGGATGATGTTAACTAATGGATCAAAAATTCATTCCATTTCTTTACACTATCATTAATTCCATTATATTTCTCTGATGCTAAAAAACAGAAATTTTATTCAGTGAATATTAATTAAGGATGTCCTTTAATATATTTCTTATTGTTATCGTCAATATAAATTTCAAATAAGATCTAAAATTTGAATTGAATGATTTGATTTTATACTATAATATACTAATATATTTCCTAAATAAAATTATGGAGTACGTATAAATGGAAGGCTATCTAGGCTGGATGGCGTTTAATGAATTTCCGACATGTTATGGCAGATTAGGCCTTTTTACTTATTTATGGCAGATTGGGCTCTCGGTTTGTTGTCCTGTTATTTGTTAAAGTCTTGAAATTTTGTTTGATTTTGAATAAATTCAAATCAAATCTGTTTGCAAGAAGAAGATGGAAAGGAGATTCCAATTCAAGAATCAGTAACGATTTTGGACTCTTTCTCGTCTATAAATACTCAATAAAAATCAACACTTTAAACCCTAGCCGATCTCTCTCATCTGTGTAGCGTTCATCAAATCTAAGAATTCAGCCATGGCAATCCTCTCTCATTTCGAAGAAGAAGCTCAACAGGACCAAATCTCTAACGCGGAAAACCAAATTCAGAATACCCAGAAATCCCCTTCCCCTGACTCGGAGAAAGAGAAGCAGAAGCTGCTTGTTCCTAACAAAGGCAATGGTCTAGACATGGAGAACCATTCATGGACTCAGACTCTGCAAGAAGTAACCGTTACTGTTCCAGTCCCTCCTGGTACAAAATCAAGGCAAATTGTGTGCGAGATCAAGAAGAAATCTCTGAAACTTGGATTCAAGGGTCAGCCTCCAATTATTGAAGGAGAGCTTTTCGAGACTGTTAAAATTGATGATTCTTTTTGGAATTTGGAGGATCAAAAGCTGATTTCTGTGCTTATGACAAAAATTGACAGGCAGAATTGGTGGAAATCATTGTTTAAGGGCGGCCCAGAGATTGATACTCAAAAAGCTGAACCAGAGCCTAGTCATCTTTCTGAATTGGACTCTGAAACAAGGTCTGTTGTGGAGAAGATGATGTTTGATCAAAGACAGAAGCAATTGGGTCTTCCTACAAGTGATGAGATTGAAAAGCAGGACATGCTTAAGAAATTCGTAGCCCAGAACCCAAACTTGGACTTCTCCAAGATGAACATGATGTAGATATGCTTTTGTCAAAGCATGAGGCTTCGAGATATAGATTAAAGAAATAGTATCATTTTAGTTTCTAGATTTCTACATGGAGATGTCTGGTTCTCACTTCCCTGAAGTTTAGATATTTGGTTTACTTCTTATCTTTAATTAATTGTTCATCAGTTTTGATTTCTTACCAATCAACTCAACTGGTTTATTGCTCTTTTTTCAACTAGAGATTGCTCATTAAGCTCAGCTAGCAAATTTATTACTAATTAGAACCATAGAACAATCTGATTTTGGTTTCTGCCTTGCTTTTTTACCCCTTTCCTAAAGGGCTATCTGTTTGATTTCCGTCTAAGTTCTTTTCAGATTAGCAATTTTCACATATAAATGTTTGATTTGTAATCACTTACTTATATTGGCTCATTGTTTTGTTGTTTGCTTATGTTGATTTTTTGGTTTAATTGGAGTTGCCAAATTTTTGAAGGGAAAAAGATCCATTGAATGCCTTTTGGACTTAATCCCAAGAGCATTAGATGTGATTGTGAAACTATAATTAATAAAGATGTATTATTGTGAGGTTTTTTATCATTTAATTTCATTAATTAAAACTCCAATTATGTTGGACATGAAGGCACGTTCATGCCCGTAAGCATAAGCCCTATAATACTTGATGGGCTGGTCCATTAAAACTTGATGGAAAAAGCATGCACAACTGATCTGAACATGATTCAGATTGTGATCTTTCTCTAGTGGAACTCAAGCCATCCTTCAATGTCGGTTTATCAATTACGTTAATTATTTTCTCTAGATGCTTTCAATAATGCTGTGGGCGGAGCATTATTAATATAGAATCTTCTAGACTAACTAAGGCAGTGGTAATTGAGGCCGTGATGAATTCTTCAATTCTCTCCCTCGTCACCGACTCACGTCCATCTTAATCACAATATTTCTCACCTTATATGTCTTTTTTATTTTCCTTTAGTATTAGTGAGGAAGTTTGTTCTTTTTCCTTTAATTTTTCAAGTTGCAACCCTCTATCCACTTTGATCGATTGCATATTTGATGTTTTAAGGACTACGTTGTATTTGATATTTCTACCGAGCAAAATTTCACTTGATAGTGCTTCTTTTTGTCCAAGTTGGTGTGCTTCTCTGTGTTTCAAAGACTGATCCTTCTTTGTAGGTAATTTGCCCGTAGTCTCCATATAATCTTGCTCTATTGTGTATGACCTCTTCTTTTGCCGGCTCCTCTTTTGGTTGCTCTCTTTTGCACTATTTTCTCAATTCCTTCAACTAATGGTGTTGAGAATGAAGATTTGTCTTCTTTACCTATAATCAAGCTTAGATATACTTCATATTCTCAAGGATGGATTAGGTCGATTTTCAAGTATTTCTTCAAAATCAATTTCTTCTTCTTTTAAGGGAGCTTCTTCAAAGAACACTGATTTTGTTTGATCACACTCTTCTTCGCTTTTCCATACTTCTTCATTAAAACTGCTTTTCATTGGTTTTGCAATGGCATAGGTTGCTCAAATGTCCCATTTCTCTTCACTTTCATATTACGGCTGTGTGGATGTCATAATATTTCCTTCAGCTTTACTACGTCAATAATCTAGAGTATATTCTGCTCTTATATATCAACACTCTCGAGCATAGTGGCCTCATTTCCCATAATTATAACACTGAATATTCTTGTGATAACATAATTCATTTTCTGAGTTGTCTTCTAAGTGGTGAGTTCCCCCTAGTTTAGCGCTTCTTGATCTTTTTTTTTTTTTTTGAGGATTTATTTTCATCCTCAATCTTATATTTTGAGTCTCTCCATCCTTTGGGTCGGCATCTCCCTTGTCGCTAAAAAGTGCCTCATCTTCACTCTTTATGATGCCCCTATCATTTGTCTAGCCAAACTGACATATTTTCTAACTTCTATAATGATGGTTGTTTTGGCTATCTTAGACAGCATTGATAAATCCATGGTACTCAAGTCTCAACTCATGAATAATAATCCTTCTTTT
The DNA here is from genome assembly GCA_947687605.1 of Reutealis trisperma. Taxonomy (NCBI): domain Eukaryota; kingdom Viridiplantae; phylum Streptophyta; class Magnoliopsida; order Malpighiales; family Euphorbiaceae; genus Reutealis; species Reutealis trisperma. The sequence goes on from CANTUT010000003.1 coordinate 8,312,320, forward strand.
TCAAGAGTCACTAATTGCATAATTAGAATCTAATTCTACAATCTCATTGCAGAGAGACTTTACTTTTGAAAAATATTGAATGATTGACATAGTACCTTGCTTAGTTGTCATTAATTCATTCTCAAGGTACTAAAGCCACATTTTCATTTTTCTTTGAATAACGAGATGCAAAAATATCCCATGCCTCCTTTGGTGTTCTTGCATCATTTATATATTTAAGAATATCATTGTCAATTGAAATTTTAATAGCATATAGAGTTTTACCAGCTTTAGCTTTCCATTTTTGTGCAAGAGTTGTAGAAGCCAGCATCCCAATGCTCTAAGGTGCAGTAATGTCAACCCCACTAACGATCTCCCACAATTCTTATCCCTCCAAATAAGACTTCATAATGGTTTGCCAATAACTATAGTTGTGATCATTGAGCCTTTTGATCGTGCCCATCATTTGAAAATCCGCCATTGCAATTTATAAATTCCTCCTTATTATCAAATAAGCTTGGTCCTTAACAAAGTTGCTTCAAAGTCCCAGACTATACACGAACGTGCGATCCACGATCCTTGATTATCTTTTCTTCAAGTTCTTGATCACGAACGTTGGTCCCAGACCAACCAACTCTAATACCAAGTTGTTGAAATTAAAGTGTCACAAATTGTGAGATGTGATCTCACTTGAAGAAAATAATTCTTCTATTATAATAAATTAATAATTTTACAAGTCAATTAACTTACCCACTCACTTGACACACTCACACCTAGATTACACTTATGAACATTTACACCCAACACACTCTTGCACTCAAGCTTGACATTCACACTTGACACACACACTAGCCTTATACTTCACACGCATTCTCTCTTGCGCTTATTGACACACCTTAGCTTTTACACAATGACCAAGCCATATATATAGTTGTAATAGTCGGTGGAACTCATGTCGTCCTAAAAGAAAAAACACTTTAAGTTCATACAATCAAGAACCAAACAAGTTTTATCAAATGTCACTTCCTCTTCAACCTTAAAGCTGATTTTGAAACATCTCTCTCAAAGAACATTTTAGCAAATGCAAGTGACTAATTTTTAACAAAAAAAAAAAAATCCACAAAGACCATTTTAGCTCTTAATCTTTCTTAAAAACTCAAAAAGATTGACACTGCCCCCTCAAGATCATTTTAGCTTAGCTCTGATACCATGTTGAAAATTAGAAAGGAAGAAAGAACACAAGGCATTATAGTGTATAAAGCAACAAAAATCTATAGAAAATATGCAGCAAAAAACAGAAATGAAATAGAATTTTTTTTTCCTTCATTTTCTTCCTTTCTTTTCTACGTTTTTTACACACTTTTGCCCTCTTCAACTGCTCCCTTTTATAGACAAGCAACAGCTTTACGAGTCAATAACTACTACCCATAAAGCCATACTTCTTTTTCCTTAAAACAAGGATCAACACTCATTTTAAACAAAACAAAAAAATATCACCATAATTTCTGCAAAAATTTCAGCAACTCCAATAGCCTGTTCAAGTGTTGTGTGGCTATTCCGTGGAGACATACTGAACAACCTTCAAAATCTTGAAGAGATTGTCATTCGGGACTGCGCCAAGATGAGGTACATCATGTATGATTCTCACGCTGGCAGAATCAACTTCCCCAAATTGCAGAGCTTGAAGTTATACGGTTTGCCAGAGTTGGAGAGCATATACGATGGAGTTATCATCTGTCATTGTTTGTACTCTGTCGAGATTTTGGGTTGTAATGTTTTAAGGAGGCTTCCTCTGGCTCTTTTCAATGACAGCAATTTACAGCAACCTTTACCACTTCCTTCTCTTAAAGAAATCAAAGGAACTATAAGTTAGTGGGACTCATTGGAATGGGATCAACCTAAGGCTGAAACCATCCTGCATCCATACTTCAAAGAAGAGGATGCAAATATGCTAAAGCATCGCATTGGACAGTATCACAGGTGCAATCCCTTTTAATGTGCCATGTATCAATTTCAACAGTGTGTTAATGAATTTTGTCTGCAAAAGCATAACATCTAACTTTAAAAAGTTTGAGGACATAGCAAAGTTAACTTAGTTGTTAGACTTTAAATATGCAGGACTCCAGTGAAGCACCCATCATAGGCAGTCAAATGTTTAATTGTTAGTTCAAGTGAGCTCAAAACCGAAATGAAAAATTACAAAATCTATTCTTGTTAAGAATTTATACAGAATCAAGAATGTTATTGGATTGTCCAGTTCAATGAAAGCTTGTGGAGAGCTCACTCACTTTCCATTGAAAATTGAGGAGAAATTGCAGAAGCTAAGTTGCTGGCAAGGAGAATCTATTCTATAAACTGTAAAGCCAATAATTATTATACAAAGTCATCGTTAATTTATCAAAAGCACAAGTCATGATGATAAAACGACCTACGCGTTGTGTCGTTGGACCTGGGTCTCTGACCTTTAACTTAGACGCGTTATTGTCAAACGACAGTAGTGAATATAAAAACGAACAATGCCAAACGTGAGATGAAATAGTGGGCCAACAAGAGCCCAATTCTCCAAGCCCGCCCTGCGTTTGACCTTAAATATACAATAATACAAATCTGCAAAAAAAAAAAAAAAAAAAGATTGAAAATGTGTTCCGTGTCGGCCTGCCAAGGGCCCACGGTATTTACTTGGAATTAATTTCTTCGATGAGGCCCTTGCAAACGGTCTAAGAAGACGACGACGGCGACGACATAGAAGAAGAAGAAGAAGTGTTGTGGATCAAATCTGTGTGTGAAGTGTGAAGTTCAGTTGATCTTCTTGTTCTCACTTTTCTGGTATGTTTCATTAGAAAACTATTGCTGATCTTATTGCTAAGCTCTTTCTTTCTCTGTTTTTTTTTTTTTTTAATAATTTTTTGCTACTCTAATCTCAAGCGCAAGAATTGAATACTACGACACCCTTTTCATCAAGCTAAATAAATTGCTCAAAACATCCCTTAATTGCTTTATAGTTATGGGGTTGGGACGAAAAACCCACTGTGAATCTATCACAGTGCTGATTTTTTTTTAATTATTATTATTATGGCAGGCGAAAATTTTGTCTTTGTCATTCAAATTGTTAGGAGGGATATTTGGTTGTTTGAAGTGCGTTCTTTTAAATGCTGGTTTTTAATAGCAGATGAAATTTCATATTTACATGTCTTTATAATTATAGGGATAAGTAAAGGGATGTGTATTTATCGTGGGGTTTTGAATTAGTGATTTTAAAGAATACTTCCTTTTTTTTTTTTTTTTAAGTTATATTTATTAGGTGCATCTTTTGCTTTTAGTTGATGAAAGTGAGATGATAAACATCAGCAAGTTTTGTGATCTGGCATTGTGGTATACGGAGATAATGCAGAAGTCTTATATTTGTCTTTTTCTTTGCTGAATTTCTGCTGGCTATGCTACTGAAAGTGTTAAGTACATTGACAGCTGATCTTGTGTGGATCCTGATGCTTTGTTAATGCTCTTTTGCAGATTCTTGCTTTTTTAAATCGCTGTTGAATAATGGATATAAGTCATTTAGCCTCTATGAGTCGTGGGCAACTTACACTTATGGGATCTGCATTTTGTACTATGCTTACAATGCATTTCACACTGCAGCTCCTATCTCAGCATCTCTTTTACTGGAAAAATCCAAAGGAACAGAAGGCCATAATAATTATTATTCTTATGGCTCCCATATATGCCATTGACTCATTTGTGGGTTTGTTGGATATTCAGGGGAGTAAGGCATTCTTCATGTTTTTGGACTCTGTTAAGGAATGTTATGAGGCTTTGGTGAGTGCCTCATACTTAATTATGATTTGGCTTTGTTTTGTAGCTCTTTTGGCTTTTCTGGCTATTCACATCACTTCTAGTTTTTCAATTATATTTGCAGGTGATTGCCAAGTTCTTGGCTTTGATGTATAGTTACCTGAATATATCCATTAGCAGAAATATTGTGCCAGATGAAATAAAAGGAAGAGAAATTCACCATTCTTTTCCAATGACGCTTTTCCAGGTGAAATATTTTCATCAGTTTTACCTTTCCTGTTTTGATTTGTTGGCAAATAAATAACAGTGTTAGGTTTGTCTATTAGGTTGTTATAACTATAATGAACATGTTTTACACACTGCAGCCTCACACTGTCCGACTGGACCACCGTACCTTGAGGCGTCTCAAATATTGGACATGGCAATTTGTCGTCATTCGCCCAATATGTTCCATCTTGATGATAACACTACAAATTCTTGGGATTTATCCCTCTTGGTTGAGTTGGACGTTCACCATCATACTTAACATTTCAGTTTCTCTGGCACTGTATTCTCTTGTGGTGTTTTACCATGTATTTGCAAAGGAGTTGGCCCCACACAAACCACTTGCGAAGTTCTTGTGCATCAAGGGGATTGTCTTCTTTTGCTTTTGGCAGGTAATTATCTACCCTTTTCCCTTGATTATTCTTCTGCTTTTTCATGGAAGAGGATTTGGGAGAAAGCAGACCTTGAAGCTTTTTGAAGGCATAACAAGAACCCCTAGTGGAACACTGGACGAAAAGCAAATCAATCAACCTTGCACAACCAATGCAGTTTAATGGTGCTTAAATTACATTTAACTTGGGTTGTTAAGTGAAAGTTTCAGACTTTCATGAAGTTGGCAACTTGTGCTGCGGACTAAGCCTAGACTACTATAGTTATAAATGCCTAAGTAGTTACAGTTTGTTGCATAATAAGTCTTTGCACCTCCAAAATTCAAGTCTCGCGATTCCTTTACAATCTGCTGAATCTCCCTTTTCTGGGCTTTATCCTTCCCCAATTTATTTTTCTACTTGTTCTTACATCTGTTTTTAATAACTAGCAAATGGTTGCCATCAGTTGTTTATGGATGATTATTGCTCATGTGCAGGGAATGGTGCTTGACATACTTGTTGCCCTGGGTATAATTCGCTCTCATCATTTCTGGTTAGATGTGGAGCACATTGAGGAAGCTCTTCAGAATGTCTTGATATGTTTGGAGATGGTGGTGTTCTCTGTTCTACAACAGTATGCATACCATGTGGCACCTTATAGTGGAGAAGTGGAGTCAAAGTTGAAATTAAACAAGAAAGATTGATATGACCAGACTTCTCAACTTTGAAGAGGACATTTGTAGATTGCCCTATGCTGCGATTGAAAGAAGGGGGCAGCTGCCCCTCAACATTTGCTTAGATGTCCATGGAGAATAACATGATTATGAAGTAGAATGGCATGTTACATAGCCAAATACTCGAGACCAACCTTTCCAACTTCTAGTGTATGCAAGTCTTGTAGATCATTTTGGCTTGATCTATGGTTTCTTTATAATTTTATTCTGTTTGCTGGAAGGATCTTTTCGTTTATCATTCTTGGATTATATATTTGTATTGTATCCATCCTTTTTATCACTCGATGATACAACTTTTTTTTTTTTATTCTTAATATAAACTTCATATCGCAATATACGGGTGAGATAATGTTCTTAGCTTGGAATGATGGTTTTGTTGCAACAGTACCAATGACTGAATGTTTCAGTAATTGAAGTGGTTTCTATAGTGGCATGACATCTAAACAGCTATTGTGGTGGCCTAAACGAACCAACTGGACAAGTCTGCTGATGGTGTCTTCAACAGCGGAGTGGTTTAGTGGGGTTCATCTTTTTATCAATGCTAAAGGATAGTTGAAAAGTTGAAAATGGCTTGATAATTGACAATGATCAAGCACTAGCGTTTAAGATATGAACTGATAAAAAACGTGGTTTGAGCATGTATGTGATGCACCCATTTGGTTTTCATGGAAGTTTCATATGAGGAGCTTAAATAACTGAACTTTTACTGACGTTTTTCCTTTATATTACAAGCTTATTTATTATTATTATTTTGGATGGATTCTGTTCCAACTAGGGCTGTAAATAAGGGAGTTATTCAAAATTCAACTCGAAAAATTTGGAACTCAATTCGGTCAAAGTTCATTCGAGCTCTTTTTTACCCTCATTTATAAATGTGTCAAGTTTTATAAATGCTAAGTGAGCTTGTATATATAATATAATATAATTATATATAAGATATATGTATTTTATTTATAATTTTATGTGTAAATAATAATGTAATTTATTGCTAGCAAAATATAGATTTGATTATATTTATTTATGCTCACTAAGCTTTATATAAGATTATAAGTTTTATTTTCAAAATCAGATCTACTCAATCCATTTGATAAAAAAGTCAAAAACTAATCCATAGATCAGTTAAATCACCTATAAATTAAGTATTTTTTGTATTGGGCATTCATAATGTGTGACAAATGTAATTGTGCTTTCTATTTTATTATAATATTTATTCAAAACATATAATGTATGTTAGCCATACATATTAGCAAATGCTTAGTACAAATAATAATAATTAGTATATTATATTTATTTTGAATATATAAATAATAAATAATAAACATTATTTAAAATTTTAGTTCGACTTTAATTAAATTTTTTAACTCGTGACCTTCTATCTTCACAGATTTTAAAATCAATTCAAATTTGAAAACATAGATTATAAATTTCTAAGCTTGACGCCTCTCTTTTGTTGTTCTAGTTATGATTGAAATTCAAACGCAAAACTTCTAATTATTAACATTAGAAAATTACAGTTTCTTTGCATTCAAATTAAATGTATTTGTCATGCAAAAAAAAAAATAAAAGGTCTTTTTCTCTTTTAAGAATTAAAATAAGGTAAGAAAGGCAATCAATAATTGTGCAATAAGTGGATTTGGTAAGTCATTATCTACATAATCACTGTAACAAATTTAAAAAAGATAATAATTAATTAAAAATAAAAAAATTCTATTTTTTCTTATTAACTAAATTTGACTACGAAACATATTCTGACTTTCAAGCATATAAGTGATATTAACAAGATTAAAGTTTTGATATTTGATATAATTATTAATTTAATACTTAATATAATTATAATATCTTTAAAAAAAAAATTAAATCCACCTGTAGAGAATATAAGGAAAAAAAAGCTATATATGATATGATACCACTAGTGCCCACAAATCTTAAATAAAGATTGTGAATCTGATGGATCATAGCTGATTATAGAGAATGGCCATTAGCAAATTTGTCAAAAATGATGAAGATTCATTCAACCAATATAATGGACAATGAGATCAAAACAGATTAGGATTTTGTTAGCCTAATTTTATGTGGCCGTGTCAACTTGTGGTTGGGCGGCCTATGAGAAAAATATGTCATCATATGATTGTTTTCTAGTTTTATAAGTGAGCGGTTCAATTTAAAATTGAGTCGAATCAAAAATTAAAAAATTGATTTTATTATTTTTTCAAAACGAATCGAATCAAAATTAATATGAAAATCAAACTAAACTGAAAAAATTTAATTCGATTGGTCAATTCGAACATATGAGCACGAGCGCGTGCGCACATATATATATATATATATATATATATATTAAAATTAATATTTTATATATAAAACTTCAGTCTATTTAGTTTGTATCAAAATTTTTTGATATAAATCAAACCAAATTGAAATTCAATTTGATTTAATAATATAAAAAATCAAATCAAATCAAAATTTTAAAAAACTGAATCAAACTAATCAATTCAATTTGATTTTTCGGTTTCGATTTGATTTTGCTCACCCTACTAGCCTCTGTCTATGCATGTACTGCCAGCGATTATAACCTATTTTGGATCAATCAATTTAAAGGAAAATTAAATAATTATCCATTGAATTCTACACAGAGATTAACAATGGTTATTGTACACCAACCCTGGTTGGTTCCCAACCATCCATGGTTTGGCTTTAATAAGATTCTTTTCTTCCTTCCATTTAATTGAATTTGAAAATTAGAATACACCCACGAATGATTAATAAAATATAAAAATAGCAGTTGACAAAGAAAAAAAAATCAAAATTTAATGTTACGTCATCAATTTCAATTGGATTTTGATTTTTCTTTTTCCTTTTGAGAAGACAATTGGATTTGTAAGTTAATCTCAACTTTGATTTTTCTTTTCCAATTTCTATTTTGCTTTTAGATTGGTAAATTAACAATTCATTAATAGTAAAACCATGTGATTAATATATGAATAACTAGTTATGCATTTCATACTTTTTATATGAGATTTCAGATTTTATACTTAAATTATATATTTCTTAAAATAATAATATCTCTGTGCATAAATAATAATTTATTACATTTTTTTAATATCTAAAAAAGTTATCTTTCTTTTAAAATTAAATTTATTATTATATTTTCAAATATACGCTTATAATTAATCATATTATCTTATAATAATTAATGCTATTACTGTTGATAATAGAGATAAATTAGTAAAGAAAATACAGTTGATTTTGGCATTCCCATTTTGGTTTCTGAGACTCTTATTATTTTTTTAACTATCAAACTTGACTATAATACTCTTAATCCATTTAAGTTAATAATTCTTATAAGGTAAAAATATTTAATTTTCGTTTCTTTATATATTTCTTTATTATTATTACTTTTTAATATATAGAAATTTTGTTGTCTATAGAAATTTTGTTTTCTATATATATAATTCTTTTTTTTACTTTTTAGAAAAATATGATACTAAAAACTATATAAATAGAAATTTTCTTGTCTATATGTTTTTTACTTTTTAGAAAAATATGATACAAAAAACTATATAAATAGAAACTTTGTTGTCTATATTTTTTTCCTTTTTAGAAAAATATGATACTAAAAAATATATTTTATAAATATATAATTTTTCACATAAGAAAATATCATAAAAAAATTAATTTTTTCATGTTATAAAATAAAATATTTTAATTTTTATAATCTGTTTAATTTTTATTTTGGAAGCAAACTTTTTTCTATTATTAATAAGGTTAATTAACCAAATGAAAAAAAAATGAAAATATTAATACTTCTCAATATATTTTAAAAATAATGTAATAATTTGCTATATTTTTTTTGTAACAATATACAATTTTTTGAGAAATTATAACAATATCTGTATTTATTTTATTATTTACTTGTTATTTTAATCTTACGATTTATTCAATTTTAAAAATATATATGATTTATTAAGATATTTTAGTAAAATTATAATAAAAAAATATTTTCAATGAACCACTTTCAAATTTTTTCTTAAAATAAAATGTTAGTGGGATTATAATTTAAAATGCAATTTGTTAAATTATCTTTCTTATTAATTTAAAAAAATTGCTCAAGAATAAAATGATCAACTCAAAATAAAAAAATAAAAAAAAAGAAATTCATTTTATGATATGTAATAATGAAATTTTTATTTTAATTTCTATACAAGCCTCTATATATAAATATAGTTTTTTAAAAAAAATATGTAAAAATATCATTTTTATTCAATAAAAAGCACAAATAAAAAAATAGAAGTAAATGGAACTTAATTTTCTCTTTGTTATTTTTTTTAGTACATATATAGGTTCTTCCTTTATTATGAAAAATAAAAAAATAAAAATTTTACTTGAATCTTACTTCACATATATATAAAAGAATTTTTTTTATATAAATTATATATTTATTAAATATATTTTTATTATCAAAATTTTGAATATATATGTGTATGTAAATTAAAAATAATAAATGAAGAAATAAAATTTAATTAAACATTTTTTCCTTATGGAAGTTATTATCTAAATAATATAATAAGTGTATTATAGTCAAGTTGAATAATAAAAAAGTAGATAGGAGTGCAAAAATTAAAAGAGGAATGCCAATATAACCCCCCAAAAAAATTTATAAATTCTTCATTTTTGTGTTATATATATATATATATATATATATATATATATATATATATATATATTAAAATAATATTATAGACTAGATAACGGGAAGTAACTATTTCCTTTAATATTTCTCACTAAATTAGTGATAATTTTTTATAATTTGAAAAATTTGAATATGAAATTTTTCACTTTTTACATTATTAAAGGAATAAAAAGATCAAATAGACTACACATGATTCGCATGAATATATATATTATTATTATTTATATATGGAGAGAATTTTTTTTATGGAAATATATTTTTTTAAATAATTAGAATAAATAAAATAATATCATAGCATTAGGTGAGAAAATTAAATTAATTAATAGTATAAAAATAAAAAATTATTAGAAGAAATAGTATCTTTGGGGAAGAATTGTACGCATGAGTTGTGATGAACAATAGTTATTAGCTTATTTGGTGTGACCTGAAAGGGCGAAGCATACAAAAAGAAGTTAAAAAAAGAAAGAAAAGAAAAGAAAATTCTGTATGATGGTTTTCCTTTCATCAGCCAAGCAAAAGGAAAATTGGATACAGTCAGCAACCAACGAAACAAAGGGCAAAAGAAAGCGCCGTCAAAGACTGGCCACGCGAGACGCGCCACAGAACAAAATAAAGGCATAGAAAGCGCCTCCACAGCCCCACTCCATCAACGCGTGTGTGTGTTTGTACACGCTGCTTTCCATTCGAAAAATTTGTACTCTAAATAACCAAGCAAAGTCAAGAAAAAAGATACCCACTTTGCCATTTCTTCTTCTTCTTCTACTATTCAACTTTCTTTCTCCGTAGGGTCTCTCTCTGATTCTAAGGCCACAAACAGAGAAATAGAAGAAGGGTATATCAAGAAACCATTAATAAAGCTTTGTTTTCTTTTGGAATAAGAGAATAGAGACTTTACAAACATGAATGAGAAGGCTAATGTTTCTAAAGAACTCAATGCTAAGCATAGAAAGGTTCTGTTTTTTATTAATTTTGATTTACATGTCTTTGTTTTGCTATTTTTTTTGGTGTTTGGATTCATAAATTTGTTTACTTTTGTTCTTTTTTTTTTTTTTAATTTAATTCTGCTGTGTTTATACAGGTTAACAGAGGAGTTTAAACTAAAAACGAATTTGCTTTGGGCTTAATAATAATATTGCATGAAAAAAGAAAATATGTTTTCAATTGTATTTTCATTTTCTCTTTGAGAGTATGTTCTTGCTTAAATTTTAACTGGGTCCTTAACATATTGGTTTAGTATGTTCTTGCTTAAATTTTAACTGGATCTTTAACATATTGGTTTTCTTAATTTCAAATGGCTTCTCACTGATTAAATTGATTATCTCTATTTTATTGTGGTCTAATAGCAAAAAAATCTGTAACTATATGTACAGTTTTTTAATTATAGCTATTTCTTTTGAAATTATCAATCATGAACGGTAACTTCAACATTGATAACAATTATATCCACACTCTGGTTTCTCTCTCTAAAATATATGCCCTTAATGTTGCAAAGCACTCGCATGGATTAATTCAATATTTTTTTAGCTGACTAGAACAAAACTGGAGATAAACAGGATTTTAGAAATGAACAATTTACTCAAAATTTTAAGAATTTAAATTTGATATTAGACAGAGAATATATAAGTTTGGAATCTAAAGAACTGCATTCATATAATGTATAACTAGTAGACATAGTTTTTGATAAATTTTGGATGGAGAACGACATTTTGGAGAAAGAAAATTAGCTTTTAGGGAGGTGAGGTGACCAAGGAAAACTCATGGTTGTAAAAATTTTCACCTTGTGATTAGGAAGAGCACTTTACAGTTCACTGGAGATATGGAAAATTTATGCCAAATCTAGGAAAAAATGGTGAGACTTGAGTTTTAGTTGTCCAGAAATGATCATAAAAGCATACATGAGTTGATGGATTATCATGTGTACTTTAGCTTAACGATTCGAACTATTTCTCACCTTGTCTAATTCCTTCTGTTTGCAGATCTTGGAAACCCTCCTTAAATTACCAGAGAATAGGGAGTGTGCTGACTGCAAAAGCAAGTAGGTATCAGAACACAATTTAGCATTTTAGTATAAAGAAACAGTGGCAAACATTCAAATAATCAAACACTGGTGAGAGTGATGGAGATAAAAAAAATCCTCACTCCTGAGCATTTAAATGAGGCATCCAAGTTCTGGCTTGTTAGTAGTATGCAATATAGTAGTGGTTTGAAGAGTTGTAATTCGTGGTGCTATCTTGTTTGCTATGCAGAGGTCCACGATGGGCTAGTGTGAATCTGGGGATCTTCATTTGCATGCAATGTTCAGGTGTACATAGAAGTCTTGGAGTACACATATCAAAGGTAGACTTTCATTTTACTTTCGAAATATTTGCATGTCTTCCAAGTCTGACCATCTTAATATTAAAGTTATGCAATTATAGGTGCAAATTTTTTCGTGTGACATGCTTAAGTCAGCTTCTTTATGATTTACTTAACTAAGCTTCTGTGTGATTATAATGTAGGTACGATCTGCCACTTTAGACACATGGCTTCCAGAACAAATTGCATTTATCCAATGTAAGTACTATTTATTGTAACTCTGACTTGTTTTCATTTGTCTTTTTCTCCAATCTAAATATTTCATTTATACTTTTTTTTTTCATAGCTATGGGAAATGAGAAATCAAATAGCTACTGGGAAGCTGAGTTGCCTCCTAATTATGATAGAGTTGGAATTGAGACTTTTATTCGTGCAAAGTAAGACTTCGTAGTGTTGCCAGGAAAAATATTTTCCTCCACTCTGTTATATAAAGCTGTCATTGTTGTTAGTTCTTAAACATTATCATGGATGCCTATGTTATCTGTTAGGTATGAAGAGAAGAGATGGGTGCCTAGGGATGGTAAAACAAAATCACGTCCAAAAGTGAGTGGGGAGAAGATTTCAGTTTATAGACCAGGAATGGAGGCTGGCCATAAGCAAATGAAGAATATTAACCATGCTTCTGAGGAAAGGAAAATTACTCCCCCAGTTGTTACAAACAACAATGGTCCTGCTTCTAAAAGTTGCACTCCAGTGTCCATTAAAGGGTCCCAACAGGTGGATTCAATTTTCTTTTGCTCTTCTCTGGTTGATCGCTGATATCCAGATTCCCTCTCCTTGCATTCCTTGTTTGATCTTCATGTACCTAATTTATATATGAATGAAATATGAACTAACTGAAGTCATTTTGGATAATGAGAAACTGCTTCTGTTTGGGTTAGGCTTTAATTTATGCATGTTTAGATGTTAAAAGTGATAATGCAATAATGAAAACTGATGCAAGTTACCAAATTTGTGTTGCTATGTTCTTTGTTTAGCAAGGTAGAGACTATTTGGAGACATTAAAAACAGAGAACTATTGTCTAAATTTGTCCAAATGCTTCAAAAACATGGAAATGCATATTTATATGTGAAGATAAGTCATATAGATTATTAATTGATATAGCATTGGCATTGGAGGATTAATTGGAGAGCTATTTGACTATAAGGTGTCTGCACAACCAATTGCTTAAGAGAATTCAGTGGGCAATGATTTATCATGCTTTTTCTTACTACGTGTACAATTGTATATTTGCCTTTTTGGCTGAATTTCTATCTGAATATGGGCGAACTAATGGAATGGATGAACAGGTTGCACTTGATACAAAACAACAAGAACCTGTGCAGAATTTAGAACAAGCAGTCTCAAAAGATAAGTTGGCAAACAAAGAAGAGAAAGCAACACCAGTTGCAAAACCAGTAAAAGTGGATTATGCAACTGAACTTTTTAACTTGCTTGGCATGGATGATTCTAGTGGAAACTGCTCCAAGACTCCTGCTGATGGTTTTCAATGTGAGTTTCTTCTTTTAATGATGTCCATTAAGCAACTACTAATACTGTAATGCCCTTTACCATTTTCCCTGGCTTACAGCATTTTCTTTTTAAGATTTGCTTCTTTACTAGTTTGTTACCATTGACCTTGAACCTCACCAACTTGCAGCTGCCAGCGTAGGATCAACATCTGGGAGCAGTAATTCATCAAATATATCTGAAAGCAAGATACAATCCAAATATGAAGCTGAGAATATGCATAGAGATCCATCATTGATTGCACCATCTCTAGAGAAACCGCAACATGCAAAGAATGATATATTGAATCTCTTGGAGAAGGTATATATCCTGAAGTTTTCAGGACTGAAATTTTAGTGCCATGACTAATAGATGATATGTCGTAGCAGAACATATTCTTTTTCCTGACCGAGAGAGTATTAATTGTGAGAAGAACAATTTATTCAGCATACACCAGTCTGATAGAGGATCATAAAATCACTTCACAGTTTGTCATCTTAATATTAAACCAATAAATTTTAGCTTTACAGTTACTTTTCTTTAATAGAGTGAGTTGGTATAAAAGTTTCCTTTAATTTTCCAATTGAGGATTGACCATGAAATTTTAGCACTCATAGTTCTCTTTAATTTCCTGCTGTTTAATGAGAGGAAAAAAATATCTTCCTAATACTTCTATATTTTCCTTATGATATTATCATTTAATTTCGTTAATTAAAAAAATTATATTCCTCTTACCATTTAAATTGTGGATTTTGGACAGTCCAGCATTGTGTCTCCCTTTTCTGTCCAACAACAACAGCTTGCTATGTTGTCCCAACAACAGGTCCTCATGGCTGCTGCAATGAATTCTAATGGTGGATCCCGAACCTATCCTGCTAATGTACATAATTTTCATCCCAATGGTATCCATTTATCCAGTCAGAATTGGGGAAGCAGCGGCTTTCAGGTCCCTGCAATGATGATGCGAACCACTAATCTACAAGAATATATTCAGGTTGAACTCCTAAATTCCCACATCAAATGTTCTCTGATTGAAAAACTAGTTCTAATCTTGTTATTTTATTCCTGTGCCAGATTGGGAGCAACCAGCAAATGTATCCAGCAGGGAACTCAGTTAATATTCCTGTATCAAGGTAAGCAAGAAATGGAGTTTACTGTCATCTAGAAATTGCAAAGTTCATGTTTACTGTTTCTTTAGTATCATCTGGTCTTTATGGGCTTAGTTTTTAGAACTTTAGATTTCCACATTCAACCAGCAGGTTAATAAGTGGGATTGGGTAATTTCACAATTTTTTCTTTTGGTATATAGGTAGAGTACAAAAGCTAATTCTAGCATAGTAAAATCACTGATCTGTTTGTGTTTTGTATCTTGATGGATCTGTAAGCATTAAATCTCATAATCAGTCTGCTTGGGAGAGGCTAAATCCTTGAAGTTAATGATTTTATTCTTGCAAATGAATCATTATGCCCTTGATTGAAATAACACAAATTAAAAATGAGAATCTTGGCGAGAACAGTCAGTTTGGTTGGGGTTTGGATACTAACAAGCAAGTGCACACACGTGTCAGTGTGAAATCAATTCTTGGTTAGCCTGATAGAAAATAATACTAATATCTGCATGCATATTGTAGGTACTTCTCATTTATATCTTATTCAAAGATAATTTTATCATTGAATGTCTGTAGCGTGCTTTGGCTTATTATTTATACTGACATGCACGGTCATTAATTACTTTGCAGCATGTATAGTCCAGGACCAGTAGCTCCAATTAACAGTGCGACAAATATTAGATCAACTATGCCGCCTCCTTCATTCCCAGCCACTTCAACTCAACCTCAAGGATCCTATGATTTGTCTTCATTAGCACAAGGCATGTTTACGAAACGGTAATCAATTGCCTCATCCCATTATTATAGTTAAAAATCACAAAAATTATTGTTTCATATTGCCTTCTGGAGCTACTGCTTTCGTTTGTATTGATTAGTACTAATATCATTATTTTCTATAATAAAGTTGGGCTCATGATTTGTTTTCTAATCTCCTTCATACAAGTTGACGCCTTGCATTTGTTCTTCGCTAGGATTACATTCCTGTTGTCAAGTCTTGCAACAGCAGGCTTTCGGTTTAAAAGAAAACAAATAAAAATAATTAATTTCTAATTGAATCTGAATCCTAATAAATAAGGTGGAGAACAAACACAGTTGCTAGTTGAACCAACCATAAAGGTTAAAAGCTGTTCTTTACAGTAGCATCATGCATTGTTGGAGATTGTGTGTAGCTATGGTAGGGTGCATAATCAAAGACTTCCCATGATTTGTTCGGTTCTGATACTAAACGATAACATGTAACATGCATGATAGAATTTCCTTTGACACTGTTTCTCTGGTGTCTTCATCAGTGAAAGCAGCAGTTACTTCGTATATTTTTAATATAGATGCAATGAGCATAATGTTGTATGAACACTCCTTTTGCTGGCAGTCCAGCTAAAGTGATTATGGTATGATATACGTATTATGTGAATAGGATTAAACTAAGATGAATGGAGCTGAGGAAAATTCTCGAGATACTCGATTCACTAGTTACTAGTTATTGGTGCACTAACCAACAATAATATTTTGCTAATAGCAACATCAGGTTACAATCTCTCCGATATTAGAAGGAAAAAAAAATTGTAAATTCTAGATTATTTATTTGATAATTTGTCTGCCATAAGAATTTTTCAAAAAGAAATAAATAAAATTAAATGAAAGAAATAGATCATTATTAACCAATTCCAATCAATTGGGATTAAAATTTAGTTAAGCCGTCTGATATTAAGATCTAATTGATTTCACTAAGGCGAAATTTTTCTTGGATTTCATTGACACAAAGGTAATAATATACCACATTCTAAAAGATTGTTCACTTTCTTTTTTTCATATAGTTTAAAAAATATATTAATTGTTTATCAATTTATAAATTTTATTATATTTTTTCACTTATATTCTTACATATATTCATTTATTATTATTTTTTTTTAATTTTGAAAATACATAAAACTATACATTTTAATCAATAAGGATAAAATAGACAAATAACTATATATACCTATATCTATTTTTACTCTATATTTGGATAAAGAGAAAATAAGGGAAAAAAGAAAATGAGAGAGGAAATTAATTTTCTTTTGTTTTGAAAGGGAGAAAAATAAAGAAACGAAGGAAAATAAACTTTATTTCTCTTCTTTAGTTTCTTTCTATTTTGGAAGAAAAATAGAAATAAAATGTAAAAAAAAAAGAGTGAAAAATAAAATTTATTTTATTTCCTTTATTTTTCACTTATTCAAATGAAAGGAAAATAATGAGAGAAAATTTTATTTTCTCTCATTATTTTATTTTCCTTCCTAAAAAAATTCATAAATAAAGTAGTTTGTAAGTATTTTGGGATATTTTAAAAATAATTAGTGAATAATTTTTTTTGGGATGGAGGTTGTATTATGTACAACTAATTTGCCGCTTTTTGGTAACCTAAATTCGGCATGTTAAGGAAAATCCTAGGATTTGGGATTACTTCTTCTTCTCTCTCTCTCTTTTTTTTTTTTTTTTTTTAACTGCCAAAGGTTGTCTTGTTGAGAATTTTCAATTTAGTACACCGTTTGTTTTGAAAATAAATATTTCTAAAAATATTTTTTAAAGAAAAAATTTAATTAAGAAACATTTTTTTAAAATATATATACTTTTCAATATTCTAATTTTTTGTTGTTGGATTATAATATTAGAAATTTTAATTTATAAGACAATAATAATTAATATGTTTAAACTTATAAAATTTTATTGTTAAATATGAGAAAATACATAAAAATATACAATTGTGATGGTTGTCAAAAATTGGTGGTGATTATCAATAATTAATGGATTAATAAATGTGTGTTTATGTGCTTTTTTTTCATTATAATAACTTTGTCAAAATTTAGAAAATGAATTCTCTTTTGAAAAGAATAAATCATTTTTCTAAAAATAATTCAATTTTTTGTAGATTAGGAAGATATTTTTTGTTAACTAATTTTTACAATTTTTCTAAATGTCAAAAAAAATACAGAAAAGTTTTTTGGAAAAATATTTTCCATAAAATAAACTAATTTTTTTTTTTTTGTTAAACAAGTGTCTTTAGTGCACAATATGATCAACATAAAATTAAAAAATAATTTAAAAAATAAAGTTTATATATATATATTAAAATATTTAAAAGAAACAGTAAAGAAAAAAATAATACTATGATAATTGATTGGAAGAAGATAGTCGTACATTTGGCAGTCGGTAGGGAAATGGGCGGTGCTCAGAAATGAATTTGGAGTTTGGGCTTTTTCATTAGACTTGAATTGAAAAAGGTACAAAACTGTTAATGGCGGTTTCTTTCCTTATCTTTTTCCATTTCTACCATATAAACGTCGCTGTATTCACTCGTTTTTTACTAAATTTATTTGTGCAAGTTATCATCGTACCTGTCCCAATGTATTTGGAGAAAGAACATTATCAAAAGACAAACAGACGATCTTTTTCTATGAAAGCAAAACCAAATCTAACCTTCTTTCAGGCTTTAGCTTCTAAGCCCATCAACACCCTGACTTGTAGGGTAACATAACCGTCCACAAATCATTCAAAAACTTTTGGATTGAGTGATCGATCAATTTCTTATTTTTTTGAAGCAATTAAAATTTTTTTATTCAAACTTTATATATAAATAAGTGAAGTGATGAGTTTCAAAGATTTTTGGTGGTGAAAGGCATGATATACATAAATTATCTTTAAACTTTCATTTAAATGCTTTAATTTTTAAATTAAGTGATTTTTTGATATTCATTATAATTATAATTATAATATCTTTTTTTTTAAATGGTAATAAAATAAAATTTTAGTGGAAAATGATTATCATTATTTAAATCTTAATTTTTTATACTATATTGATTGGTCATAGATCTTAATTTTAAATATGGAGAGAGAGAAAGGTGAGTAGGTGACATTAGGAAAGCACACGAGCATGAGTGGAGAGAAATTTAATATGATATGGCATTATTAGTATTAAAAAGAATATTTAAGTGTTTTCAATATCAGCATTCTGTTAGTAGAATAGATGAAATATTGGATAAAGGATTATTATGTGACCATTAATATAAGTTGAGCGATTTTAAAGTGATAAAATTGAATTGAAAGACGATAATGTACATTAGTTAATAGTTGAGCGATGATGAATATAATTTAGCCATCTCCTTGTGACCAATATATTTAGTAAAAGAAAGAGGTAAGAGTGTATAGAAGTAGCTGCCTCAAATGGAAATAGTGCCTTGCCTTTTATACTATTCTCACGTAGTTGCTTATGGAGGAAGGGATGCACAGATCTCTAAAACAATGATGCATGCTTCGTACAAAGTTATGAGGTGAGTCTCCATTGTCAGGTCAAGTTGATGTTAGATGCAAGTACTAGTATGGTTTATAGTGTAAAGTTTTGGTAAAGAAAATTACATTCTAACAGGTGTCACTTCTATAAGGCGGTTTGCATTAAATGTTTGACTGACCCATGCTACATATCTTTTGCATAGGGCTTTGGTTCACTAATAAGGAGGCTTAGGCAAGGTAGCACATCTTTTGAAGAGCTATTTGACGATATGAGAGTTTGGATTTGATCTATTTTGTACATCGGCTCCAAAGAGAGTCTCCCTCTAATTTGGGCTTTCAACTTTGAGCCCAATAAAAAATATAGTTTATTTTATTGCTTATCATATATATAAGATGGATGCTCAAATATTATTCTAATAATATATCCTGTCAAAGTTAGAGAAAATTAGAAGGTAAAATTAAATATAGATGAAATTTTGCCTATTAACTTAAGCCCCGTTTATTATCATTTTCTTTTTTTTTTTTTTTTCAAAAACAAAAACAAAATTTTGAAAATTAAAATTTGTTGTTTTTGGTTTTATGTTTTCAAAATGTTTTTTGAAATTTGAAAAAAAAACAAAAAATAGAAAACTGCAATGATACCAAACACCTACTTAGTTTGCGAGTTTTTTTTTTTTTTTCTAGATATAGATACAAACGAATTTTCATCAACTTTAAAATATCTATTTTTCTTAATTTTAAAATAAAATTATTGCTTAAAAAAAAAAAAACCTAGCCTTCTTCTCTCTCAACTTTTTTCTTAGTTTCTTCTAAAGTTTATTGTTTGAGCCACCGTTGATCTTTATTCAGTCGGCGGTGGTTCATTTTTTTTTATTGTGTTTAATTTTTGTTTTCAATAAAAGAAATATATGTAAATTTGTGTCTTTCTAGACATGGATTTAAGTTTATTTTTCATTTATATTATGGGTTTTGCTATCTCTTTTATGGGATTTAATAAGTCTTTTATTTTATCTTTTTTTATAAAAATTTGTTTCTCTTTCTTTATGAAAGTTTATTTATTTTCCGTCATAAGAGTTATGAGGAGTTTGAGTATGATATTTAAAAGATCATACTCGTTTAAAAATAATGAAATCGATTTGTAGTTCAGTATAGCCATCAAGTAGAATGTGTTTTTTCCGATGTGCTAAATGCAACCAAAGTGTTATATATAATTGTTCCGTCTACACGATAAATGAAGCTCAAAGAAAAGTTCATCTTTATAATAAGATTTATATGTACTTCTTGAATGCAGTTAAATTTATTTTTCTGTTCGAAATAATACTGATTAATCGTTATCAATGAAAGATTTCTTTTATTTCAAAAAAAGAAATCTATTTTTCTTAACCTCAAAGTGGGATTAGATTGTGAAATCTTATTAATATTTTTCAAATGGTTTTCTATCCACTATTAGTTTCTTGTTTTCTTTTAAAATTTTAAATAAAATAAGATAATTAACTATAATTTATATTCAATTTCTTATGGTTACATCATTTTCATTAATTTTTTATTTTAATCTTAAATTTTTCATGTAATGCTTTATATTCATATTTTATAGAGGAAGTCAAGTCAACACTTTTTGAGACAAAACTGCTCCTTAATTAATAAAAGAACTGGTTAGTAACTTAGTGGTGGTTAGTTAAACCTTAACTGCTAATCCTCTTGGTGCATGGGACCTACCCACATTATCTCCCCACCGCTTAACACAAATTTCCTTTCGATAGGCAATTTGTCAAGGACTAGACCTCACTAGCCAATTAAATCTAATTGCTTATTTTAATTAACAAGATTATTAATGGTTTAGATAATTATATGGTTTATTTATTTATTATTTACCATGAAGTTGCAACTAAAACTAATATGGTTTGGTAGTCTAAAGCAAGATAAGGATAATATATTAACGAACAATTGAAAAAGCGATTTATCTTTAAGATTTATTATTCATGGGGTACTACATTTCATTGTTTACATTTGCAAGCATAAAATTTGGCTAAGTTAGATTTCCAAAAGATTGTCTTTGCCGACAATTCCTAGTATGGGAAATTAAATTAAATTGCAATAACTTTTGAAGCATGTTAGACTGTCAGTTGAAAAGTAAACATATATAGAAAATAAGTTCTTTTTAATATTAAAGCGTATTTAGTTTAGTGATAGTGATCAATTCTCAATAGTTGATAGTCAATAATTAATCGCTAAAGATTGGAGAGTTTTTAATTAATAGCTAAAAATTTTAGCTTTTAGTGTTTTATTTATAATTTTGAACTGCTAATTACTCTTTACATTCTAAAAAAAATAGTCATTAAAAAAAATTATCATTTTTAAAATGGTAATAATTTTATCATAAGTTCTCAAAAAGACCTCTATTAATTGTAGTACAAATTAAGAAAACATCTCTCATACTTGGAAAATAGAAGAGTAAATTAGTCATTTTACCATTTTTTTTATTGGATTGCTAAATAGCCACTTATTTATGAATAAAACTAACTTTTTTAATGGTTACTTTTTTTTCAGAATCGAGAGAGTATTGGATTTTAAAACTTTATTCTAAACGTTGGATTCACGAAATACCTCGTGCTAGTAGTAATTGGAAACTCAAAGACTAAATATTTATTCCCAACCGCTAATTTAAATAGTACTAAATTCGAGCCTCACTCATTTTATATTGATTTGTTAATTTTTTAAATTTATTTTTCTATAAGTGATCATTAATTAATCAAATATTTTGTTTGGTATTTTGAGCAGTAGCAATCAGCAGTCAATAATTCACAATCAGTGATTATGAATAATTATAAAGTTTTTAGTAATTTAGCAATTGAAATTGGAGTTAAATTGAAAAACGGAGAATGAGAATATTATGTTATATATTATGATGAATTTTAATTATATGCAATTAATACTAATAATAATAATAACTACACTTTTAATTAATTTGTATTAATTATATGAATGCATATGAATATTAAAATCTTTTAAAATAAAGATAATTATGTCTATATATTTTTATTTAATAGCAAGTATTTTTGTAATTATTTTAAATTTTAATGGCATTTTTAACAAAAATTAGTTTTCATGTTCAAAAATTTACAAATTCTAACTTTTGATCCAAAAGGTAATTTTTAGTTATAATTTCAAAAGCTAGCCTTCCAACTGCCAGCTTTTGTTTATTTATTCTTTTAAATGTGGACGTACAAATGTAGATTATTGGCTTCCAAAAATCAAACCAAATAAAAATTGAGTACGTTATTACATAATACTAGTTTGTAAACCTGCAGTTCGTGCGATTTATTATTAAAAATATTTTTAATTAATTTCTATACATCATAAAAAGATAATTAAGAATATATAAATATTATTTTAAACAAAAAGATATATAAATATAAAATTATTGTATATTTTAATCATACAAATATAATAATAATAATAATTATTGTAATAAATTTTTAGGATGGTCTCCCTCTTGATATTTTTATCTATATATATATACTAATATAAAAATTTAAATTATTAATCACTGTATATTCAATGAAAAAAATTAAGTCAGAATATAATGAAACTAATTATATTATAATGTATTAAAAATATTATACTATCTTACTTTTTTTTTTAAATTGTTACTTTTTATTTTTAATCTAATTTGTTCAAATAAAATTATTATATGAAAAAAGAAAAATTAAAAAAAACTTCAACTTTTATATTAAATACTCTATTAATTACCTAATATTTATTTTTAACTATTTTTAAATAATTAAAATTATATAAAAATTTTAAAAATTATTAAAAAAATTATGATGGGTATAGAGAATTTGAAAACTCTCTGTCTATATATATAGATTTGTAGAGTTGATTTGTCAAAAATGATTGATAATTAATAACTTCTTTTCTATTTATAATTTTAAATATTCAAATTTAAGGATATCCATTTTTCATATTAGTAAAAAATATGAGAAAATTAATTATACTATACTTTATTGAAATAGTAATCATCACGTTAATAATACAGCTACCAATTATTCTGCACCTAGATAATAAGCCAAAGTCATTGCATTAGAATTTTAATCCTTGAAGAATATACCCATGACAAAGATCCATTTCCTTTTAATTTCTAATTAGTCATAATAAACAAAGACCGGTGACCAAGTCTATCTATCATTTCTAATTTCTTTACGCAATTAGCGCGTACATTTAGTTTTTTTTTTTTTAATTCCAGATTATTAATTAACCAAGAAATTTTTCTTATTTATTTTAATTTATTTTAATTTTTAAAAGCTCGTCAAGTCAACTCTATCAAAACCACGACAGTTCATGGGACAGGACCGACCATTTGTCTCCAAGCATTTAACACGGCAATGCAATACCTTTATTGCATACAGAAAAGTTAAAAAAATATATATTGTAATTTCACTCTCTTTTACTTTACAGTCTATAAATTTATTTATTTATTTATTTTTATAAGGTAAGATATAAAATTTTCCCGTTCAATACTTTAAAAGATATAACATTAACATTGTTAATCAATATTAACGTAATAATAATATGATACTTGTATACTTCATTTTTTTAGATAATTATATGTATTAAGAGATAGACTTATAAATATCATGTCAATATTAATTAATAACAATAAAATTATGGATCCTAAATTATTAAAGTAGCAAATCTCATAACTTCATTTTATAAAAAAAAAATTCATAAACTCTAAAATAAAAATGGGTGAAATCACTATATATATATATATATATATATATATATATATATATACTTTTCTCTATTATATATGAATATTGGATACTCCATTTCGAGCATGGCTTGTGAAATTTCTGAATCCACAATAAAGATTGATCTAGAAGAAATGGCTAAATCAATAGTTTTGAAAAATACCAAAATGGGAGTCTTAATCATGACTTAGCTAGCTTTTTTTTTTTTGTTCTTTTTAGAAAAAGGGAAAGACTTAGATAGCTATGTTGATTACAATTATTATGTGTGATGTAAAACTATTTTTTTTTTATTATTATTTTTCAATGTGATCTAAACAAGTTCTTTGAAGCTTTTAACTTAATTTGCTGGATTCTCCTTAAGGGTAAAAAATTAATGGGTTTTTACATATTGATGATGGTTTATGTGGGAGTTGGATTCCCCAACCATTTCCATCATGTATGATGTATGTATGGAATGATTTTATATGATGTGATGTTATATATAAAAATCAATCATGCTTGCTAAATTAATTTATCATCTCATTAAATTAAACATTCACTCCTATTCACTATTTTTTAAGATAGTTATTACATTTCCTTCAATCAATCTAACTCTGCTCTCTACCATACCGAGACTCATTTCTCACAAGGTATTTTATTTAAAATTATGTGATATGTCTAGAACTTTTGCAATTATGTAGTCATGAATATCAGGGAATTTAAAGAGAAACAATTTAGACTTATGACACAAAGATACATTGATCTATATCCAATGAAAACAAAACATTGACGATGAGGAATTCAAGGCTTTGTAGTTTCCCTTAGTTATGCACCTCTTAAGGTAAAACATTTACAAAGTCCACTACACTCCTTATACTTGATTAAAATCAAACCTAGACTCCGATACCACTCTGTCACACTCGAAAACTCAATGATACAACGGTCATAAGGTATGAGTAGATTTAAGATATCACAACCCAATTTTGAGCCATAATTGTCCTAGAGTATAGGAAGATAAAAGGTCACCTAAATCTGTAAAACATGTTTATAATTTATTAAGTGCCGATAAATACCATGTTGCCCTTATCCCAAAATCGAAACCAAAATTATTATTCCTTATTACTGATTACCATATTAATTATCTATGTGATAATCATTTATCATTTTAAATACATTTTCATGCTTATCGCTTTTGAATTCCATTTTCCAGTATTTTAATCGCAACTCACTCATGTATTACTTAAGTGCTTGGACTGTGATAATATAGTACCAAACCACACACATACTAATAATATTCTAAATAATACCATCATTACAGACTCAATCCATGGAGATCTAGAGTGAAATTCCCAAAATACAACATAATTTATATATCATGATACCAAAAGTAGCAATACAATTTCCAAGCAAAGATGTAGAACTTGGAATTTACTTTACTGATCTATCAACTGGTCCTGAAAAATAAACAATAACTATGGAATGAGATAAAACTCAATGAGTACAAAATAATATTATATAGGTTAAACAAATGATGTATGATCAATTGTGATTCCTCATAGCAATATAGTAAAGTGGATCAGAAATTATTCTTATGAAACAATTTTCCCAAAATTCATTTATCAGAAATAGTGTATTTCCTCCATAATCAATCAAGTAGCAGCATACACCTTGCTCACTCTCACATACCTAGTCATACGTACAATTGATTAGACCATACGTACTGGGGACCTTAAACCCTTCCCAGCTAAGGTTTGAATAATTTCACCCTATTCGCGGGTCCTATTACCATTGTGCATAAGGTATGATGTATTGCCCCACATCAGAGGGGTATTCTACTTATCATGGTATCATTACATTTAAAGGTCAAAACAGCATAGGCTCATTGGCTAAATGCCATAAAAAATTATTTTATTTAGTTTGGCTCAATAATCAGTAAAGCAAATAATGCTTGCCAAAGAATTGTAATGCATTTCAATTAGGAAATGATTTAAAATTTATGCTCACATTTAAGGCACAAGTTGTATTATATTATTAAGTACTCACCTCTTACTCTTTAACTACTATATCGATATACTCATTGTAAATTATAGTAAGGCTTCTCGGTACCCCGAGCAATACCTTTGCCTTTCGATTCTATAAATATACCCAAACAAGTGTACATTAATCACTATTCCTTTAACTTTCTAGCCAAACCCTAACTCCAACTTAATATCCTCTTCCTACTATTAATCATCAAAACACACTTCAACACGTTAAATAACAACATATTCAAGCATATTAACAATTTAACCAATTTATTCCAAAAATCCCATGTTAGCCGAACCCTTTCCACCCAAAAGAAATAAATTCCTTTTCCTTGCTAATTCCTTAATCAAATTCTATATTCATCAATTAGAATCAATGTAATTAATTTTCTAGCAATTAATGGAATTAACACAATTCAATAATTAAAATCTCTAATTTGGTATGTTCTAATTAAATTTGGAAAAATCATTTTCACCAACCAAATTTCAAATTAACCTTATAAACATCAAATTGAATCAATTACAAACTTAATTAACAAATCAATTTTAAAAATTCAAGTTCAAATCTTGAAATTCCCAATTTGACCTAAAAACCCTAAAATATGGGGAAAATTATCAAATTCATTTTCAAACTTTAAATTGAACATGGATTTATCAAATTAACACTCAAAAAATCAATATTCATCAACCAATTGAAATTAATTTCTTTCAATTCCCTTAAACCCTAATTTTACTAAAATGGGGTGATTTGGGGAAAACCCAAAATTCTTAATCAAATCTTAAATTGATTTTTCAATAATGAAATTGACATCATAAAAAACCTATAACAACAATCAAACATCAAAAACACACATCAAATCATACACTTCCCTTATAATATGGATTATGCCTTCAAAGATTTCAATTTTTGTATAAAATCTCCAATTTTAAATTTTACACTTTTAAACCACTTTTCAACATCCCAAATAACCTTGGATAGTGTTAAAAAAAATTTAGAACACTTCCCCTAAAAATTCCATTTTGGCTGAACCACTCTTGGAATTCTCAACCATTGATCTTTCATGCTTTCTTTGCTATTCCTCACCTATTAAACCCCAATTCCTTAACTTCCATCCTCATATTCCATCAATTAACATGCAAAACTAATTCTCTCTTAAATCCCTCCAACAAAATCAAACCATAGAAATCAAAAGAAAAGTATATAATTGCTAGCAATCCATCACGCTTACGCTAGAAACAAAGAAAGAATCACTGAAGGACAAAATTTTACCTTGAATTGTACCTTGAAATACTTTAAATTTGGTTCTAAGTTGAAGAATAAGTTGAGAGGTTTTAGTTTTTGGTGAGAGTATGATCTTGGTGCTAGATTACAAATGAAATAAATTAACATATTTTCACTTTATATATAAATAGAATCAATGGTGGTGATTGAATCTCACAAGATCAATGGTCACATTTTTGCCTAAGATAGATTGCTAAGATTGATCAAGATGGATGGTTAAGATTACCCTTAGGTGTATGGCGACTTAGCATCAAAATGATGAGTTCAATAATAAAAAAAAAATGTATATAGACAATGGTGATGGAAAAGTGAATTAGCTTAGGTGTTAAAGGTTGACAAAAGTCAACAAAGGTGGCTACCACCCAAAATGGTGATTAATCTAACATAACCTCATCCTAACCCTTAGTTAATTTATTCTAATCTTAGTTTAGTCAAACTCCACCAAATTTATGGGCCTTATTGGGCTGGCCATTCCATGGGCTTGGGTCTTGAGTCCAAAAGCCCATTAACAAGCTCACCTGTGTACGTTTTCTGAAATAAAAAATTTTCCGTAACTTTTTTCCTTCCCTTTCACTTGGCATTTTAAATCTTACTTTTCCATATCATAATAAACTCAAAACAAAGCCACATTGCCTTAAATTAATTCACTAAAATATAAATGAACATTCATACTTTATAAAAATACACAATCATACACTTAGCATCAAAAAAGGTTCTTTTTATTCCATTACTATATCATTGATACAATATTCATAAAATTTATATTCTATGGTATTATTATAACTCTAATAAGCTATGAAAACCTTGGGTATTATATAAGATCACTGAACACCCCTAGAACCCATATCATCCTAAGAAATCTATAACATGCATTAATCCATAGGATCATTCTCAATCATTAAAAGAAACATACTTGTCCATTTAAAAACATCAAGCTATTTGTACATCATCATTAGGTAATACGGAACAACTACATTGGATTTAAATTTATTTAATTACATGAAAAAAAATAATAGTTCTTTAGATTACACATTTTTAAGTAGCTTTGGGGAGAAAGAATTTTGAAGCTCAATTTACTTTATCTCTATCCTTTTCGACTCAATCGCTTGAAACCACATATGAGGAGGAGAGTCGTTAACTTAGTAAATCAATGAAATGCATGCAATTAAAAGGGGTTTCTTAGAGGTACATGAATTTACATAAATATATGAACACATTTGGATACAATGAATAAATAACAGTTTATAGGGTTCTAGAATAATAAGCCTATGCCGAAAATAGCAAACACTAAAGGTATTATCCGTCATGATAGAACCATACATTAACCATTAAAGCAACATGCAGGACTGCATGTCGAAACCCATAAGCTCTAATATCTATCAAGGCAATAATTTCTGCCTATATATATGTTTGGCTGAGCATACGCGTAGAGTAATATAACCCTTCTCAAGTATGACATTGATACCTTAACTCTATTAGTTAAGTTATTAGTGCACCTGATCTAATGGTTTCTCTCCTATTAGCTAAGGCGTTTTGTCAAATGTGACATAGGTTTGGTAACAGCTCAATAAGATATAACAATAATAATAATTTGACCCAACGACCTCATCAATAAAAAGGGATCATTCAGTAGTTCATCTCATCAAATGATTTAGTATTAAACGATAACCAGTAACTATTTAATTTCCAAGCCTCAAAGAACTGGAAAGATAAGGATGAGGGACTAACAAGAATCATAATATGCATGGTTAAGCAATACTCATTCATATTAAAATGGATATTTAACAAGATATATCATACTTTTGCACATTTCATAACTTATCCTAAGATATATTAAACTCAGATCTTGTTATAATACAAAATTAGGAATGCCTAGCTTGGTTGACTATAGATCCACTCTTGATCTAACTTACTCTTCTAAGAAAGTAGAAGAAAATAGATTGCTTAAAACTTAAGATATCTTTAGATAGTTTTATGATTCTCTAAGAAAGGAAGTGAAAATTTTTATTTTTGAGAGAAGGAAAAGGAAGAAAAGAAACATTAGAGGTCTTTATAACTTGTGTATGTCAGTGCCTTGCTTTTCTTTTACAAAAAGGAACCGAACAAAATATTGAAAAAATTTCTTAGTGACTAATATTCTGTAGTCAATCATTTATCTTACCACGTGGAAGGCACACATTCAAAAGTATAAATTTATTTTGCTCCTAAACAATCATTTGCTTTTGATATACATAACATATGCATTTAAAGATATTATGTAATCATAGATTTACACTTACCCACTTACTGTATATCGTTGCTCATGTTCAATCATCCAACTCACTTCATATCTATGTAGGCATCCAACTGCCTTGATATTGAGCTCTTCATCTTATCTCTCTTATATCAAACTTTCACTCGCCTTCTTAACACTGAGTTCATCTTCATTCTTGTCAGTTTGCTAACTTGAGCAATACCTTGAATTTTCATCTTTGGCAGGCAAAAATCTTTAAATGGACTTTCAATTTAAAACATCTTAATAAATACTTGGAATATTGATACTGCCCAAGAAATATTAAATACAATTAAGTTTTGATTAAAAAAACGAATAACTCCATATACAGTGTACAATATATATATATATATATATATATATATATATATATATATATATATATATATATATATATATTTATATTTATATTTATATTTATATATATTGAGGATTAAAAGCCCACACTCATTTCAAGCCCTCGAAGACCCCAAAGAAAAGGCCGAAGCCCACTGATCGAATCCCAATGGCTTCATAGCCCATATATATATATATATATATATATATATATATATATATATATATATATATATATATTGAGGATTAAAAGCCCACACTCATTTCAAGCCCTCTAAGACCCCAAAGAAAAGGCAGAAGCCCACTGATCGAATCCCAATGGCTTCATAGCCCATATACACCAAGCAAAGAAGCTCTCAGGGAATTTATTTTGCTTCAGTCACAAGTAACTTACTAAGCAAGTTATCCCCTGAGTGGTCAAGAGTTTCTGGTACAGACATCACATCAACTGGCAGAGAGACACTCCCTCAGGCGGCTCGCCTCATGCCCTGACACAATGCTCACCAAACATTTCTGAGAACAGGACAGGGGCTATACGCCCACTACCTCTGCACCTACAATGCCAATCAAAGGGGCTGAATGTCAGAGAGCACTCTCTCTCATGGAAAGATGGTAGCTTTGTCTCATCCAGAGTTATACAAAAGGGAAGGATCAACATGGAGCTCAAGTAGATGGAACTCTGCATTCTTTCATCTCCTTCCTCTTACTTAAAACTATTCTAAAACCAAGAGGAAACCTCTTCTCCGGTCTTCAATATTCACTCATACTGACTTGATCATCAGAGGGTTATCGCCAAGTGACTTTGCCTGGCCCTCTCTTGACTATTTTCTTATTTTTAGCAGATATGCTTCGCAAGGCCCAGCCTGAAAGATTCTGCCCATTATCTCATCTTGATCTCACACTGATCAAATATATATATATATATATATATATATATATATATATATATATATATATATATATATATATATATATATATATATATATATATATATATATATATATATATATAATTCTGAATTAATGCAGATTATCCATGACAAGCAAGTATCATGGATGTGTAGCTAACATATGGCATGCATGTGAATGTTAAAAATATAACCGTAACATTATTATAAAAAAGTGTTTTCACAAAGGATTACTTTAATGCTATGGCTGAAACTCAAATTTAAAATTTTTAGTAATAAAAATAACTTTAACACTACTAAACTAAACATTCATTGGAATTATGAGTTTTTAATTACAATAAGATTTCATTAGTTTGCTAGGTTTTTTTTTTATATTCATGGGAGGGTCCAATGGACCATAAATTATATAATAGAGGATAGTCATTTATTTACACTCATCATAAAGATAAAATTTTACTTAGTGCAGATAATGAATGTTTTTACCGCTTGAGTTAGGCATCAAATTTGCTATGTTATTAGAATTTTAAACTATCGAGTTTTATTTTTTAAAATAAATGAAAAAAGAAGGATTTAGTTGAATTAGCCAATCAGGATCATTGCATATGTTGACTTTCCGGTTCACACACCACCGTCCAGTTGTTGAGTAACGTGGACTGTAATTACTTGATGAAAAAGGCATTCTAATTACAACAGGCGAAAGAGGTCTGCAAGTATTTCTACTAGTAATTTCCAGGATGCTTCACAGTTCATACAACGGCCATACCATCTTTTATTAATTTGTCATCCAAGTTTTATTATTTTTTTGTTTGTTTTCTATATTTTCTTACAAATGACAGATTGGCACGTGACAGCATTTTCCAGACAATTAAAACTACTAGTCGAAGCAGAAGTCAGAATATGGAGTGGCAGTTAGTTCAGTTTGGTTGGACTGAAGAAACATTAACTGCCAAATCCTTAATTAATTCAGGTGGGACCTTATAATTTCCGTTGTCCATATTCATATGCTCATAATCTTGCCAGTTGCCACCATCTCCATCCTTCCATTCCCCGACGTACCAGTTTATATATATATATATATATATATATAGTCGGTGGGTATGAAGATTCAAATGAATGTTCACACCTCTTCAATGAGATAATTGGAATATTTTAGTGCCCTTTTTCTTAGAAAGATCATGGTTTTATAAATATCCAAGCGTATAGGATTTACTGTTTTAAAATAATTAATCTAAATGTTCAATAGATTTTTTTTTTTCAATTCAGATTCACCTTAACATTTTATATATGGAAATTTCTTTATTTATACTCTATCCGTTTCAAAATATTTATTATATTAGAGAAATTTTTTTATTTCAACTTATTTGTCATTTTAAAATTTTAAAAAGATATTAATTTTTTTAATTTTACCCTTTATTTATTTCCATAATAAATATTAATATTAATTATTTATATCAAAGTGAAAAAAAATGATATTTTAACCTTTTTATTTTAAAATTAAAATAATTTAATAATTTTTTTAATTTATACAATGAAATATCAGCCGAGTAATATTTTAAAATGAATGTAATATATAATAAATATATAACAATAATATTATGTCTAGAAACAAGGAAAGCTCGTTCAAAGCCCATGTAGTAAGAGACAAGTTCATTAAATTCTCTTTTGGGAAATTTTTTTTCATTCATTTCAAATTGACAGTTTATTATTTATCTTTCAATCATCTCAAAATTTAGTTTACTTTCTATTTTTGAAATGTTATTTTTATAAGAAAATTAATTATATTAATTAAGTGTGAAATTAGTTATATATATATTAAATAAAATGTATATATTTATGCGTTATTATTAAAAATTAAGATACTATTTAGTAGACTGTGATGATATAAAATTTAATATAATTAAATATATTTTTAATATAAATATTCTAATTAAATGTATGGTAAAAGTATTTTAAATTTTTTTTATGATATTAAGTAATTTTATATAAATATAAAATCAATTATAAATTTGAGACGAAAAGAGTGACTTAAAACTGTATAAATAATCAACCCTTCGTTTTCCAAGCTTTGGATAATATGTTTGTCAGAATACAGTTCAAAAGCACCAAACCTTGTTTTATCATCATCATCGCTAAATGTGCCAGCATGCACGATTAACCTCACAGTCCTTTATAAAATGCCATTTTTAAAAAAAGAAATTATGTATTTAAAAGATTTAATGAAATAATTATGAAAATTTAAATTTAAATTCTCTTATATGATCCTATATATATTTCTTAATTTACTGTATAAATATGAGAACATGCAATTGCCATATGTTTACACTCTATATTTCCTCAATTAATATATGTATTAGCATAGTACTATTTTTGTCTTACTCATTAAATTCATCTAATCCTTTATGCAAATATTATTTCTGAATTTATCCACTTTATATATACAAATCTTTATCTTTATTCCTCTCAGAATTTAATTAATGGACTAACTATTTGTACCCTATATATATTTTATATAGATTTATATATTTATCTAACAAGTGGGGTTTTCAAAATACTGATTAATTAAAAAATTTAAATATTTTGATATATCATTTGAGATAATATTAATTATAATCAAAGATGTTAATTAGAGTTAAAAAGACTTTACATAAAAAATAGTGTTAAGAATTAATATAATATTTAAATCTCATCACCAAATTAATAACTTAGACTTTTGGATTAATTAAATTTGAGATTTTTTACATGGTATCAGAGTTAGTTTTATATCATAATTTTCATGTGTTTTTTTTATGTTCCTTCACGTTTCTACATATGCAAATCTTAAATCACGTGAATCTATTCAACTCTCATTTTGCTCCTACAATATATAAAAAAAAAAAAAAAGCATTAGAATTAAGAAGATTATACATAGAAATATAATAAATGGTGTCAAAATTTAATATAATATTTCCATCTTATCACCCGTTAGTTTGAAGTTTTGAATTCAATTTAAGATTTCACATAAAATATAACTCTAATGAATTTTTAATTAATTAATTAATTTTTTTTTTTTTTACAAATTTAATCAGTAAGGCGTGTGTGTATATACAATCTCATTTCTTCACTAATTTAAAGGTGGAGATAAAGTGTTGATCCAGAAAGACCGATATTAACAGCTTGAAAAGTCTCCAAAATTTGAATTTGGATAAATATGGGAAGGTGTCAATATCAGGATGTTGTTACCAAGTCTATTCCAGGATTGCCCTAGTGCATAAACAATAATATTTTTTATGGATTAGTTTTTAATTAACAGTTTGATTAAGATGGTTATCTGTCAATTATCATACAACAATGTATAATCCTATACGTACGTGTGTACTAATTCGCATCATCACATGCATTGCTTATTATGGTGTGTCTATATATATATATATATATAAAAGTCCGTGTTCTTTTCGGTTGACTTAAGCAGACTTGACCTATAAGAGTGGTCCACGCGCTCCCCGTGGAAGATTTTTGTTAATATAAACATCATATTATGATTAATTATAAACAACATTATAATTTATATTTATAACTTAAATTAAAAAGGATTGCCTTGCCAGTAGTCAATATAAATCTTTGTTTATCGATATATCTCAAGAATTAATAATACTATTTATCATAAAAAAAAATAATTAGATACTAAATATACAAATATATGTAAAACGTCACCTAGCTAGTAAACAAATAAAAGATTCAAAGTATTATAATTATACAGTTGCCAAATTTTACATGTCGTCATTTTTTTTTTTAAAGTTGGAAAAAAATGCAATATGCAATAATTATATATAAATGCTATAATTGCAGAATTATATATTATTTAATGTATGCTACAGTACATGTATAATGAATTTGCATAAAACTATACATAAATGCATGAAACAATGATTCTTTTTTTAAAAAAAGAAAATAACTGGTCGATATTCTCATCTCTTTTAAAAGAGTGAGAAGTGAGAAATTTCATATTCAAATCTTTAAATTATAAATAATTGTCATTGACTTAATATGAGATATTGAAGAAGTATATTACCTCCGATTATGTAACCTACTATATTTTTATAAGGTGTTAATTTCTCTAATAAAATAATAATAATAATAATTGGCAAGTGCATGGGCGCTACTCTCTTATGATTTTCATCTTCATTTATTATTATTTTTTTATTTATTATTTTTCAAGTTTTTTTTTTTTTGAGAAATAGTATTAATATCCAAAGTGAGTCAAATACCCACTCTTTTTTCTCTTTTGAATAAAAATAATATCTTGCCAATTATTAATGCCTAAAATCTTTGACCACATAATAGTTATCTGGAAAAAAATTGTGCGGTGGATTAAAAAATAGTAATGGGCCTTAGATCATAAAATCAGCAGACATTACATGGCAGGTTTAGATACCCTTGACCACCCTAATGATCAATGATCTTAGTAGATAGTATAGCACTAAGAGTATATACGAGTCGAATTACTGTGAGTTACACCAATTCCATTAGAAAAATATTTGAATTTAGTCTATTTAAATTCAAGTTTGAGTAGCTTATGTGTCACGCCCCGATCCCGAAGGCACGTGACCGGCACTAGGACACGGGACATGTACGTGGCTACCAGTGCCCGTAGTAAGCCTAACCCAAACCACAAGACAAAAAACCCACATCACACAACTGAAAAGCCCCAACTGGAAAGGGCTATGGGCCCAAACAAAGTAAGCAGAACCAAATAAAATCACAACATAACATAACTTTGTCAAATTGGCCCAACATCATTAATTCCATAATTGCCAGAAAATCATAAATTACAGAAAGGTTCTGCTTAACCCCAAAGATTACATAACTGAAAATAACACAAAAAGCTCAATTACAAAATGTAACATTGCGGAGTTCTAGAGTTTCAATTACAAATATACTTCTATTATATACATTCTTAATATCTCATTAATACAAATCACTGCCGAAGGGAAAATTGGCAGTCTACTCAATTACAATTCCTTCCCAGCTCATTCCCTGACCTGAAAGCAACAAGATGAACAGGAATGAGCGTTCGACTTAGTGAATAATACCAGCTAATATATTAAACTGGTATCCAACAGATAGAATCTAATGCACATGATATGCACCGTGTCATAGAGACAGACAAATCATCAAATCAAGCAAGGATGGGGTATGGTCCACAGTACCACACTGATACTCAATATGGGGAGCCGATCCCCCTACTCTGGCTCTCTGAATCCAAATCTGTCTCTTATATCCAAGGGGCCCGGCCGTCACTGGTCTGCACCATGCAGCCCTGACCCGACTGACAGCAGCCCTGGCGATGAGTAGGCCCGGCCGACATCCATCAGTCATAGCTCATCTTCTGAATCTCATCATAATCCAAATCATAACCATAATAATCCCATAATCCTAGGTGGTACTGTATCCTCCCAACCTCCATCCATCAATCACAACCATAATATGGCACATAATATAGAATATCAATTCATCACTCACAGTCAAATATCACATGCTTATAGATGCAATAGTAGTGCATAATATACGTATATATATACACACAACAATGCATATGAAATGGAAATAGGATAATATATTAGTGAGTATCACTCACCTAACTGTCGACGCTTCCGACCGGCTTCCCTCAGAAGAGTAGCCTTGGAACCAGGAAGACGCCAGACACCTACACCTCGCAACAGAGAACATGAACATAATAAGGGTTACACTCAACCCCAGAACAAACTCGATAACCTAACAAATACTTTAAAAACCACTAAACATAGATTAACTCATAAACCAACTGAAATAGAAGGGTTCCGGGTTCACCTTCACAAATTTTGAACATACAGACGTCGAGCATCGTGCCAGAATGTTGAAACAGAATTACTGCACCTCCCCACGCGCCGGCGCCGGCCGGCCACGCGCCACCGCTGGTGGTGGCGGATCTGGGGAAACTCCACACCAGCAGATTCACCTCAACCCCAGGAGCCCAAAAACAGTCACCACTCGCCGGCACTCGCCCTCCAGCCACCAGAAAATGCCTCCAAAGCCACGGTTTTACATTTTTCGATCTCCTCCTCCGGTGGTCCTCAAGGGGCAAGGCAGGTACCAAAATGAAGCTCTCATCTCCAGGAGTAAAACGACACCAAGATCGCCGGATTCTGCTGCCGGAATCGGCCGAAAAATGGAGTTGAAGTCACGGTGGCCGGCGGTCCTTCTCTCCTCGTGTACGCCGCCGTGCCACCGCCGATCGTCAAACTGCCACCTCCCTCAAGGTCGCTGGTCCTCCTTCTACCCAGCGGTGGTGGTGGTGCTTGCCACCGCCCGCCGGAATACGGTCAACACTCTCTCTCTCTCTCTCGGCTTCTCTCTTTCTCTCTCCTCTCTCCTGCCCGTTCTGCCTGCTCCAAAATGCCCCGTTTTGGCTTCTTCAAACTAACCAATCCTAGCCTTCCATTCTTCTTTTCTAATTTGTCCAACCCCGTTATGTTATATATATATATATACTAAACCATATTATGCTATATACATATATTTATATAAACATAATACCACATCTTTATATATACAAAATAATAATACTAATAATAATAATAATGGTAATGGCATTAATAATAGTGATAATAATAATAATGTAATACCCAAGGTCTCCATAGCTCATCAGAGTTATAATAATACCATAAAATATAAATTTTTTGGGTATAGTATCAATGACATAGTGATAGTATGATAGAAACTCTTGTTTGTGCTAAGTGCTTGAGTGTGTACATTTATGAGATAGGAATAATTATTGTATGTTTTATTGAATTAATTTTAGGCAATATGGCTTAGTTTAGGCTTATTATGATATGGGAAGATAAGATTTAAAATGCCAAGCGAAAGGGAAAGGAAAAAGTTATGAAAAAAAATTTAAGTTCGGGAAACGTTTTCGGGTGAGCTTGTTAATGGGCTTTTGGACTCAAAGCCCAAGCCCATAGAGTGGCCGGCCCTAAGGCCTCAAATGTTGGTGGAGTATGACTAAAAAAATGGTTAGAACAAGTTAATTAGGGGTTAGGATGAGAAAGGAATTAGGTTAGCCATATTTGTTGACTTATGCCAACTTTACACCTAAGCTTCCTACTTTTCCATCACCATGATTATGTTCACTTTGGTGATGATGGTGTTCATTATTTTGATGCTTAGTCACCATACACCTAAGGGCCATCTCAACCATCCATCTTGATCAATCTTAGCCCTCCATTTCAAGTAAAAATGTGACCATTGATTTTGTGTGATTAAATCACCACCATTGATTTTATTTGTATATAAAATGAAATTGTGTTAAACCATTTCATTTGTAACCTACACCAAAAATTTCACCCTCACCAAGGACTAAAAATCTCCCAACTTGTTCTTCAACTTAGAGCTAAATTTGGAGCATTTCAAGGTGAGATTTATTGCTTAAGTGATTCCTTTCTTTCCTTAACCTAAGTATGATAAATTGTTGGCAATTATTCCTTTTCTTTTGATTTCTATAATTGGATTTTGGTGGAATGATTTGACGAGGAGTTAGTTTGGCATGTTAAGTGATGAAATATGAGAATTGGGATTAAGGATTTGGGGTTTAATAGGTGAATAATAACAAGGGAAGCATGAAAGATCAATGAAGAGAAATTTGCATAAGGTTCGGCCAAACTAGGAATTTTAGGGGAAGTGTCCAAAATTTTTTTTAACAATATCTAAGGTTAATTGGGATGTTGAAAAGTGGTTTAAAAATGTAAAATTTGAATTTAGAGATTTTATTCAAAAATTAAAATTCTTGAAGGCATAATGCATGATATAAGGAAAGTATGTAATGTGAAGTGTAGTTTGATATTTGATTGTTATGGTAGGCTTTGCATAACATTAATTTTATCTTGGCAAGATCAATTTGAGATTTGATTGAGTAATTTTGGGTTTTCCCCAAATCATCCCAATTTGGTAAAGTTAGGGTTTATGAGAATTGGAAGAGGATAGTTTCAATGGGTGAATGAATGTTGATTATTTAAGCATTAGTTTGATAAACATAAAATTTAATTAAGGAATTAGGAA
The DNA here is from genome assembly GCA_947687605.1 of Reutealis trisperma. Lineage (NCBI taxonomy): Eukaryota > Viridiplantae > Streptophyta > Magnoliopsida > Malpighiales > Euphorbiaceae > Reutealis > Reutealis trisperma. The sequence continues at coordinate 8,350,982 of CANTUT010000003.1, forward strand.
GGAAAAGGAACCTAATTGTTTTAATAAAAGGATTTGGACAACATGGGATTTTGAAATAAAATGATTAAATAATTAATGTGTTTATGTATGTTATTGTTTAATGTATTGGAATGTGTTTGGTGATTAGTAGTAGGAAGTTAATGTTAAGTTGAGTTAGAATGAGATTAGCAAGTTAAAGGAGTAGGAATTAATGTATGATTATTTGGGTGTATTTGTAGAATCGAAAGGTAAAGGCATTGCTCGGGATACCGAGGAGCCTTGTTATACTCTGCGTTAGAACTATCAATATAGGAGCAAAGGAACAAGAGGTGAGTACCTAATAATATTATATTTCTTGTGCTTTAAATATAAGCCTAAATATTGGATCACTTTTCTAATTAAAATGCATTGCAATTCTTTGGCATGCATGATATGCTTTACCAATTATTGAATTAAATATCCCTTATGGCACTTGGCCACATGAACCTTATTGCTTCTTTTCCCAATATGATCAATGATGGGAATTTTGATTATGTATTGATATATTATCCATTGAAGTATTTCATGGATGGAAAGGAAAAATGTTTTAATGATATCGTGGCAAGCATAATACCCCTCTGATGTGGGGCAATACATCAGACATTGTGCACAATGGTAATGAACCTGCGGATAGGGTAAAGAGTATCCGAACCCTAGCTGGGAAGGGTTTATGGCCCCCAGTACGTGCGACCCGATCAGTTGTACGTGTGACTGAAATGGGAGTGAGCAAGGCGTAAGCCGCCACTCAAGTGATAATGATAATGTGGGAAACACACCGTTTCCATAAAGGAAATATTCTGCTAAAAATGCAATAATTACTGTATATGGAAAACTATTCCATAAGAATGATTTTTATTCGTTTCACTTCATTGCTATAAGAAATTATCACTAAACCACCTATCACTTGCTTACTTTATACAGTTTTATTATGTACTCACTGAGTTTTGTCTCACCCCATAGTTGTTATTTATTTTCAGGATCAGTTGACGGTTTGGCAAGGTAAATTCCAAGTTCTGCATCTCCGCTTGGAAATTGCGTTGCTGATTTTGGGTATCATCATGTATATATTTTGTTATAAATTTTGGAGGTTTCACTCTAGAGCTCCATGTTTTGTTAAAAGTCTGTAATAATGGTATAACTTAGAGTATCATTAATATGTGTGGTTGGGCATTATCTTACTATATCCAGATGTATGATTAACACTCACTTAAGTTGCAAATTAAAATACTAGAAAATGGAGTTCAAAAGCGATAAATATGAAAATGAATTTAGATGTTGAATGACTATTACATGGGAATTATGGCTACGATCTTGGGTTAAGGGTAATGTAATGGTAATAGTTTATGAGTTATAGGTTGTTCTACTGGTTTAGGTGACCTTATGTCTCCCTATGCCTTAGGACAGTCGCGGCTCTAAGATGGGTCGTGACAAATAATAATAATAATAATAATAATAATAATTAACAATAATTCATAATTCACATATTAATAATAATTTACAACATATACTCATGAAAATCTATTAATAATATTATTAACGATAATTATAGTAATTATACGAAAATCCAAATATCCGATAAAATACTATAATCAACTTATAATATAATGAATACCTTTATTAATACTCAAATATCAAAATATAATCCAAAATATAATTCTCCAAAAATCCACATTAACATTATCATAATAATATAATATTATAATATTATATCAAAATTGTCATCAATAACACATATTCAAATAATATGAATATTTATAATTTAATAAAATATAATTCAAATCTTATTTTAATAAGGAAAAATGATAAAATAATAAATTTTTGTACGAAAATAGAATTTTATAAAATAATTGAAAATTCGGGTTGTTTCAATCTTCCCTCCTTCAGAAAATTCGTTCTCGAATTTTCAACACAGCAGTTTACCACTAAACTTCTTCACCACACTTCCACTACGCACTCTGATACACAGTCAAACCCAGGAAAGGTAACAAAACAAAACAAGTTCAGCAAGACACAAAATTATATACTTAAACCTCCAATAACATCCTTCTAATACCAATACCCAATCTATTTTCTTAAACCTTACAGCAATTAACTAATTATTCCATATTCCTATACCTTTGATTTAATCACAACTCACACTAACACAACCCTTGATTTCACATTAATTAATCATAACCTTAAACATATCTTACCTTTAAGTACTTATGAATACTAAAGCTGATATTAATGCCTAACTTCTTACTTCCATGTATTATTCATTACACCAACCAGATAAAACTCCAACAAATAATTCTAAGCTAATAAGACTCTTAATATTTCTTAATGCATTTCCAGACGAATAATTATTACTTAATTTCTAATAATCTCGATAAATATTCTTATGTCTAATATCTCATCAAACTTGTAATTTCCATTAAATTTCATTGTGAGAATAAGTCCCATAGAAATTTCCATACTCATTCCATCGAATAAAACACATCAATACTAAATAATTTACTTTCCACTCCTACTTGATATAATTAATTTCCTCAATATATATATATATATATATATAAAAAATTTTATTTCATCAATTTGAAATCAGCATATATGCCTACACACCAATTGATATACAAAACCAGAAATTTTACCCTTTATCTTAGCATTCCTTATAATAACAGAGTCATCAAGAAATTCTATTAACTCCATACATATTTTACACCATAAGTAGGATACTAACCAATAATTCACAAGTTATTTAAGACTTACTCTCTATAAAATATTTTAATATCATCGCTTAGACAACTATTGTCTCACAACCATGCACATTTAACCCATATCATTATCTTATTTCGAAATTTCCATCAACATCTTATGATCTTTCATATTCCTAATCTTTCTATTTATCCACATAAAATCAATAAATTCACTACTCTTATAGACACTTAATAAAAATCTCCATACATGATATATATCTGTCTTAATCTATGCCATTCCATGTTGATCTCAACTTAACCTATACACCTCATGAGTATGCTCAAATAATAACTCTACTAGATGATATAATAAAATTCCTTTCCTTAATAAACTCAATACTTAATCCTTAATTCTTTCCACAATATAATATAGAATCTAGTACCTCAAAATATTATCTTATTCCGAGAACTTCAATCCACTGCAGGTATATCCAAATTTATTTAAATGTGCAAAACTATTTAAAATCATTCGTAAAAATTAAAACATTTTCACTTTTATTTTAGAGCTCAAGGTACTGTGTTCAGGGATGCTACACAATATGCAATCTTAATGCAATGATTCATGAAGAAAATGATGTATGAATAATGACTAATAACTTTATGATGCCTGACTCAATGGATGTAGACAGACAGACACACTGGACACGAGTACAGAGTTCTAAAATAATAAATTCTCAAAACAAGTATTAAAAGCATACTTTAAAATCAATTATTATCTTTAAATTCAGTTAAAACATTCCATTCCCAAATCATTTACAATTTTGAATAAAGTCATTTTATACCCTTCTGGATTAAGTTCTCAGAGATCCTCGAATTCCCAAATCATACAGCACTTAATATTCTATCCCTTATAAGATTCCAAATCATACCCTCTAATCATATTCTACTCACCCAAGGACCTTTATCTCCACAACATTCTACTAACATCACAAGGTTAAGAAAATCATAAAAATTCATCATAACATCACGTTAACGCTGAATTGGAAGCAAAGGAAACTCAAAACGACAATTGGGAATTCTATACTCCGCATGTTACAGAAACAAGGACCCACAACACTAAAAACATAAAAGGGTCACAAGATCTTTGCTCTAATACCACTTTGTCATGCCCCGATCCCAAGGGCACGTGACCGGCATTAGGACACGGGACATGCACGTGGCTACCAGTGCCCGTAGTAAGCCTAACCCAAACCACAAGACAAAAAACCCACATCACACAACTGAAAAGCCCCAACTGGAAAGGGCTATGGGCCCAAACAAAGTAAGCAGAACCAAATGAAATCACAACATAACATAACTTTGTCAAATTGGCCCAACATCATTAATTCCATAATTGCCAGAAAATCATAAATTACAGAAAGGTTCTGCTTAACCTCAAAGATTACATAACTGAAAATAACACAAAAAGCTCAATTACAAAATGTAATATTGCGGAGTTCTATAGTTTCAATTACAAATATACTTCTATTATATACATTCTTAATATCTCATTAATACAAATCACTGCCGAAGGGAAAATTGGCAGTCTACTCAATTACAATTCCTTCCTAGCTCATTTCCTGACCTGAAAGCAACAAGATGAACAGGAATGAGCGTTCGACTCAGTGAATAATACCAGCTAATATATTAAACTGGTATCCAACAGATAGAATCTAATGCAAATGATATGCACCGTGTCATAGAGACAGATAAATCATCAAATCAAGCAAGGATGGGGTATGGTCCACAGTACCACACTGATACTCAATATGGGGAGCCGATCCCCCTACCCTGGCTCTCTGAATCCAAATCTGTCTCTTATATCCAAGGGGCCCGGCCGTCACTGGTCTGTACCATGCAGCCCTGACCCGACTGACAGCAGCCCTGGCGATGAGTAGGCCCGGCCGACATCCATCAGTCATAGCTCATCTTCTGAATCTCATCATAATCCAAATCATAACCATAATAATCCCATAATCCTAGATGGTACTGTATCCTCCCAACCTCCATCCATCAATCACAACCATAATATGGCACATAATATAGAATATCAATTCATCACTCACAGTCAAATGTCACATGCTTATAGATGCAATAGTAGTGCATAATATACGTATATATATACACACAGCAATGCATATGAAATGGAAATAGGATAATATATTAGTGAGTATCACTCACCTAACTGTCGACGCTTCCGACCGGCTTCCCTCAGAAGAGTAGCCTTGGAACCAGGAAGACGCCAGACACCGACACCTCGCAACAGAGAACATGAACATAATAAGGGTTACACTCAACCCCAGAACAAACTCGATAACCTAACAAATACTCTAAAAACCACTAAACATAGATTAACTCATAAACCAACTGAAATAGAAGGGTTCCGGGTTCACCTTCACAAATTTTGAACATACAGACGTCCAGGATCGTGCCAGAACGTTGAAACAGAATTACTGCACCTCCCCACGCGCCGGCACCACGCGCCGCCGCCGGCCGGCCATGCGCCACCGCCGGTGGTGGCGGATCTGGGGAAACTCCACACCAGCAGATTCACCTCAACCCCAGGAGCCCAAAAACAGTCACCACTCGCCGGCACTCGCCCTCCAGCCACCGGAAAACGCCTTCAAAGCCACGGTTTTACATTTTTCGATCTCCTCCTCCGGTGGTCCTCAGGGGGCAAGGCAGGTACCAAAATGAAGCTCTCATCTCCAGGAGTAAAACGACACCAAGATCGCCAGATTCTGCTGCCGGAATCGGCCGAAAAACGGAGTTGAAGTCACGGTGGCCGGCCGTCCTTCTCTCCTCGAGTACGCCGCCGTGCCGCCGCCGATCGTCAAACTGCCACCTCCCTCGAGGTCGCCGGTCCTCCTTCTACCCAGCGGTGGTGGCGGTGCTTGCCACCGCCCGCCGGAACACGGTCAATACTCTCTCTCTCTCTCGGCTTCTCTCTTTCTCTCTCCTCTCTCCTGCCCGTTCTGCCTGCTCCAAAACGCCCCGTTTTGGCTTCTTCAAACTAACCAATCCTAGCCTTCCATTCTTCTTTTCTAATTTGTCCAACCCCGTTATGTTATATATATATATATACTAAACCATATTATACTATATACATATATTTATATAAACATAATACCACATCTTTATATATACAAAATAATAATACTAATAATAATAATAATGGTAATGGCATTAATAATAGTGATAATAATAATAATAATAATAATAATAATAATAATAATTAACAATAATTCATAATTCACATATTAATAATAATTTACAACATATACTCATGAAAATCTATTAATAATATTATTAACGATAATTATAGTAATTATACGAAAATCCAAATATCCGATAAAATACTATAATCAACTTATAATATAATTAATACCTTTATTAATACTCAAATATCAAAATATAATCCAAAATACAATTCTCCAAAAATCCACATTAACATTATCATAATAATATAATATTATAATATTATATCAAAATTGTCATCAATAACACATATTTAAATAATATGAATATTTATAATTTAATAAAATATAATTCAAATCTTATTTTAATAAGGAAAAATGATAAAATAATAAATTTTTGTACGAAAATAGAATTTTATAAAATAATTGAAAATTCAGGTTGTTTCATTATGAGTCTAATTGAATATTAATATTTTTTATACTATATATAATATTTTTTAAATTTAATATTAAATTCAAACTTATTTGAGTTTATTCGAATTTTAATTTTATATTAATAAATAAATTATTTTTTAAAAAAATAATTGAACCAGTATTTCAAATATTAGTTTGACCTATGTTCAAACTTCAAAATAAAAATTTGATCAAAATCATACTTAAATTTTTTAACCGACTCAAATTTAAATTTAAAATCATTTTGACTTGACTTAATTATAACGCTAGATAGTAGCAGTAACATAAACAAAATTATATTTATACAACTTAATAATAATAATAAAAATAATTTTTATCTATTAAAATGTTTAAAAATATATAAATTAAATAAAAAAATATTACTACAATTTACACAAAGTGTGAACAAATGACTAATTAATAATATGGAGCTGAATAAAATTCTAATAAAAAATTGAAGAGAAAGATGACTAATCAAAAAGTAATGATTATTTTTTACTGTATTTATAGAGTGCCAGACAGCTCATATACTCTTTCAGAAATTAATCTTTACTCTCTCACTGTATGGTTGGGCCTACACTCACCGTATAGTATACCACCTGAAAACTCAAAAGGGTGATGGTCAGTTGGGGGTTGCACCCCACCAAGCTGTCGGCACGTGGCAATGGTGGGCCAGCCCGCAGCCATTGGATCAGCGCGCTGGGATCTTGGTACAGCCTGCGTGCGTAACGGTCAATAATATGACCGTTGGGAATGGGCACATTTAAATATTTAAATCATCAAGTGGTTCAGACACTATTATTTGCCAACTGAGCAAATAATAATTAGTATAATAAACTTTGCAATTACTTAATAATTAATTAGCATTTCTCTTTACAGTTTCAACGTGTAAAATAATCTAGGAACAGTATCAACTTCTTGAAGCCTCTTCTTTGGCCCTACTGGGATTAATAAAACAGCCAGGAATAAAGATTAAAATTAATTTTTATCTTTTTAAAAAATTAACTATTTTAATATAATAAAAATTAAAAATTTAATTCATAATTTTTTGGAGTAAATTTGATTCCAACTAGAAGATGAATCCAAAATCTTTTAATTTTGAAAACAACATATCAAACTGTATTAACAATTATAAAAACTCGTCTAACTGAATTGGTCTCTTTTTTTCAGCTATAATATATCAAGATCGCCAATTAATCCTTAGCTTTATAGATGATATTGTGGAACAATTAATTGGATGAACTTCAACTCTCTCCCACGTTATTCATTTCAAGATTTTTAGGTACCACGTTTCCCTTTATTTTAGCACCTTGTAGCTTTGATTTATCGAGACTTGCACCTTAAGATTTCTCTCTATAAATACCTCCAATCTTTGCAAAGGACAAGTTATGCATTCTAAATATTTTTGTTTTAAATTTCTTTTAGGCAAATAGTATATTCTAACTTAAATATTAAAAAGTTTATCCAGACTGATTGTCTAAACACTTTTACTTATGTTTTGCAATTGTAGCAATTCGATGTCCATTAATATAGCATAGTTGGGCACACCACTCACAATTCAGCTCACATCACTACTGAATAAAAACTTCATAATTATTCATATGTAATTGATTTAATATATAAAAATAGCTAAAAATCTTGTAATTAACATTGCTTTTTATACAAAATTGACTTGACAAGTAAGAATCAAACGAAACCACAGACCTTTTTCTCTTAACATGAATAGGGAAATAATCAATTAATTTAGAGGCTCCACCCTTATCTTTAATTATAAGTTCTTTATCTAATTAGCAATTCTTTTAATCACGTGGGCCACCACAGATATTCTTTAACATCATACGTTAGTCTTTTCTTTTCCAACACTAAGAAGAACCACAATCTATGGAAGCTCCCACACGACCACGTCACCTGCACCCGTACATAAACTCACACACACCCCACAAATCTCAACCATCCAGATCCGCTTCAATCTAAATCCAACGGTTCATATCATTCTTTTTTATGTACTAACCGCGTCCCCACACTCCCTCCCTATATAAGCATCGCCTCCCTCTTCTCACTCCACGTCCACTACTCACCACCCCCATTTCTAACCCAAAAATCAAACAAAGCGAAGGTAAGTAAAATCTCAATTTAATTAAAAAACCAAAAAAATAAAAATAGAAAAGGAAAAAAATGGGTTCATTATCACTCTCCCTTCAAGTGATATTAATTTCCAGTGGTTTGTTGTTCATAGCCTTGCTTTTGAAAGTCTCTGTACCATTGGTGATTGATTTCTCTGTTTATCAAGCTCCTGCTATGTGGAGTTCAATGGCTTCATGGCTTAAACCTCCTTATCTCTATGTTATACTCAACTTTATAATCATCACCATCGCTGCTTCCTCTCGATTCTATCATACACACGGCGATAAAGATCAGCAAGATCAAATACAACCTCCTGCTCCTAAAATCTCGATACTCGAACCGGATCAATTTCAATACCATATGAGGATTCCGGCTGCAGAGATTCGGTCTGATTATGAATCACTAGAATCGACCACGGCGGAGATTGTGTATGAACTGAGAGAGGAGAAGGCTGAGGAAACTGTTTTTGAGGATAAGAGTGCTGTTGTGGTGAGCGGCGGCTCTGTGGAGGTTGAGGATAAAGAGGATGAGGATGAGGATGAGGATGACTTTGTAATCTCGAAATTTACGTGGGTTCCTCCGAAAAGAATGGATTCATCGGATAACCTGTCGGAACTTCTTCTTCCGGCTGAGAAACCTCTGGTTTCTGCACGCTTCGGTCACCGGAAACCTGTTAAAGCCAGTCCTGAAGGTATATATCATTTCTACCATTTCTCACCGTAGATAGTTTTAAAAAATTGTACATAAATCTCAACGGTTAGATTTTATTATCGAAATTCGAAATCTTACTGCTTTTTGGTCCGCGTCGACATGCCGTCCTCGTCGCCGTTATCGAGATTTTGTTGTTACACGTGTCATATCACTATATGAACATACTGTGTTTTTTTATGTTCTTGACATGAAACGTTGTCGTTTTATCCACCAAATCTGTTGATTTGAATTTTGGACGACAAAATAGAATTCAAATATGGCCTTTGGCAAAAAAAAAGAATGGCGTCTACTTGGCGACGCTTATCTCTCAAAATCTCGAAAAAGACTCTGTCATAACACGCGATTAAGAATAGGTAATAAGGGTAAATAGGTCACTTAATTATTTTTTGGCTTCTTTTCAGGCGGAAGAGCGTTGAGGGTCGTGAAACCCAAACGACACGAGACGCTGGAGAACACGTGGAAAATGATAACGGAGGGCCGAGCAATACCGTTAACGAGGCACTTGAAGAAATCGGAGACGCTCGAGAATCACGGGCGTCAAGTAGACGTTAGTCAACTGGACCCATTTCTGCCGAAGAAATCAGAGACGTTCAAGGACAGGACCAATTACCAGCCGCCACCTGTTAGCAATTCGCCTGCAACAGGGAAGCTTAGAAAAGAACCGTCACTGAGTCAAGACGAGTTGAACCGCCGAGTCGAAGCGTTCATTAAGAAGTTCAATGAAGAGATGAGGATGCAAAGACAAGAGTCGTTGAATCAGTATAAGGAAATGATTATCCGTGGAAGCCATGAATTTTAATTATTTATAATATAGTTTTCAAAAGAAAAAAGAAATTATAGGATTTTGCTATTACAGGAAACAAAAAAATTTAATTGTTTTTAATTATTTCTATTTGAAGTAGGATTTAGAATTTGAAGCGAATGAGTCGGAGGGCTTCCATATAAAGATGGGTTAAAATATTTTGGTTTATAATACTAAAGTGCTTGTAAAGGAAAGAAACTTATTATGTGTTATTCTATTCATGTTTAATGAATGATTAGTATTATCATTTTCTGTAATTTTTCTTTTTTAAATTTTTTGTAAAATCGTATTATATAAAATGAACACAAAATATAGTGGAATTAACAAATCAATCAGCATATTTTGCATCTAGAGTTCTTAATTGCCTGCTTAGTCGAATTTTATGTTCATTTATATCATTGGTAAAATTTAAAATTACACGTTACTTAATCAATAAAACAATAGACATTGGTAGAAGAAATTAGGGAATGAGATAATTGTGTTATTATAAATTTAACGATGTTTTGATAACTCAATTTATTTTAAATATTTATTAATTTTAAAATAATTTAATAATATAAAATAATTATTATTAATTTGGTGAGAGATATCAAAAGGGAGAGTTACCTCCTGTTATTTATCTTATTACAGTATTATTTCAGCTATTAACCTGCAATGAATCAAAAAAGAATAATACCAACTTAAAATTTTTGTTTTAAGTTAAAAACTTAAAACTTTATAGATATGCTCACATATAGATTTTTAAAATTTTTTATTAAAGTGACTTTTATATTTTTAGTATATTATTTAATTTTTTATTAACAAATCAAATAATGATTAAATTTCTTATTAACTTTACACTCTTAGCATATTCTTAAATTTCTTATAGAATTTTATAATCTCAGTATATTTTTAATTATCTTATTCTTCTAAATTTTTATTTAATTTTTTTTTTAATTTTAAAACTATATTTAATGATTAAAATTTAAATATCAATATCATGAGATTAATTACATCCAATAAAGAAGTTTAATACTTTTAATAGTAATAATTATTAAATAGGTTAATTATATTCAGTGTTTAAAAATTTCAATATTTATTATGTTCATCCCTTAAAATTCAAAACTTAATTTTTCAATTCTTAGTTTTCAATTTTACCATAAACACCACTTAATATCTTGACCGGGCTTTGGTAAAAATTTTTAACGTAACTAGTACCATATTAAATCCGTTTGGATATTTTCTTTTTGTGATATTAAATAATCAAACAGTGATTGTTAATAAAAGCTCTAATTTGATTTTTTTTAACTTGTATATATTTAAATAAAAAACTAAATTAACTTATTAAAAATAATATTTAAATAAAAAGTAAATATCGATATTTGTTCTTAAATGTTTATTAAACATATTAATAACAGCTACTAATAACAAATTTACTGAATACTTAATAATAATCAACTATCAACTAATAATTTGTATGACAATTATATCAAGGAAAATGTTATACAACCCAATATTTTTATCCCAATTGATGTGGCATCATTGTATTAGAAAATATTTTATATAATATACTTTTGAAAATAAAATTTGACAAATAAAATAATGCCACATTAGTTCGGACAAGAAGTTGGGATAACAATGTTGGGTTATATAGTATTTTTCTTATATTAAATAGAGCCTTAGTCTAGTAATAAGGTGAAATTAATTATTGAGTGGATTTTAAGTTTCGAATCTTATCCATATTAAAACCCATGTTTCGAATAATACACATTTTTACCGTGTAAAAAAATTATCAAGAGAGTTGGTAACTCCTTTTTTTAATCTTTTTCTAAAATAGATTTCAATAAGAATTTTGAATCACAACATTTTTTAAAAATTTTACAAGTTAAAATTGCAACTTGAATTTTGATTCTACATTCACACAGACACAATTATCAGAACTATTCAAATACCATTGAAAGATGATCTGTTATATAAATCAATCACTTGGTGCATGGAATCATCAATGATAATTTGAGGTGCTTTTTGACTCTTGATAATAAACATGTCCATAGATTCTAACATAATTTTCAGAGCTTCTTCACGGCATCTAACTCGAAGATTCTCTGAGACAAATGGAGATTATTCAAGGATTATATGTCTATTTAGCTAACCAAACATTGCTTCGTGGAAGGGATTAATGATGAAAATTGTTGAAAAGTTTCAGTATCAACAAAATAATGGTAGCAGCCTAGTAAGAATGGTACAAAAGGACAATAACCTACGTTCGGTGGTCAAGAAGGTTATGAGTGTGTTTTTGAAATTCTTGTTAAACCATTGGATTTGGTTATGAACTTGTAAAATACTAATTAGTGGCCCATATTTAGTTGTATTTGCCTCTACACTACACAATTAAGTCTAAGCATTACAGTAAATCTTCTTGGGAACAGCTTGGTTCCCAGTGTCACCTTCCGCCGACTGCAGAGGTGAGTGAATTTGAGTGACAAACAACAAGCTTGCGACACCAGTCCTATCCCATTCAAAAAGGATTATTATTAACAAAAGGCAAATCCATTTTTCAGCCTTCATACTTTTACCATTTAGGTTATCAAATTTCTATAAATTTATTTGTTCACATTAAGCCGTCAGACTTTTATTTTTGCAACATTGAAAGATTTTTTAATTAGACTGACTGAGCATGTAAAGCAAGTGTAAAAGAGTTTATAGCCATCTGACTAAAATAAATTTAGCTGATGAGTAGACTTGATGATTAGGAAAAAAAAAAGAAGGCAAATCACAACAAAAAATCAAACGGCATCATTTTACAAACAGAAGATTTAGAATTCTAAAAACATTGTATTCACTTTAACTCATCGCTCTCCGTTACTCTCACCTCTATAAAAATTCTCTCTTTCTCTCCTATTTTTGTTACTTACCATCTTATTGCTCTCCTATTTCTTGCATTAAGCCCTAGAACGACTCGAGTAGTGGAAGCAAATCTTGTTTATTGTCAGTTATTGGAGATCCTAGGCATAAAATTGTTGGTGTTCGTCATTTTAGAGATTTTTAAAGGTATATTACACTTTTTTTTTTTTTGGCTATGGTATCTTTTTGTTTATTTGTGGTTTTATCTTTGTTTGTTTGTGGTTTAATTTTTATTTGTTTAAGGAAAAAAAAATTTAGGATTTGAAAATAGTTTTTTTTTTTTTGGAAAGTGAAGGATATAATTTAGCATTTAAAAATTTTAATTGGTCCACCTTTTAAAAAATTGTCCCTTTACATTACTAGTGAATGATATTATTTGGTATTGTATGCTCAAAATTATTGCTCAAATACTGAACTTTTTTAAGAATTTTCTATTGTTTGTAATAAATTTTAATTTGAGTTTGAAGAATTTTTATCAAAATTTCTTCTTTTGATTAATTAATGGGTCACATGATATATTTATTCTTTTTCTTATATATGTGCTGTGGTGTGTTAGAGAATTGTCCGGTAAATATTTACATGTGCCCAAAATTAAATTGCTAGTGCTTTTTAGTTATACTTTTGCTTAATTGGAGTTGCAATTTTTCATGTTTTAGTTCTCTCTTTATGTCTGCTTTTGATAAATATTTTTTTAAACCAGTTCTTCAATAAAATTGCTATAATTAATTAAACAATCTTTTGTTTTTGTTTTTGTTTTTGTTTTTTTGTTTTTTTTTGCTTTTTTTTGTTTTTTTTTTGTTTTTTTGTTTTTTTTTTTGTGTGTGTATAAGAATTGAATTAAAAACTATGAACATTAGACCATATATTTTTTTCCTTTGAAATTGTAATTGATTTTGATTAGCTACATGAAGTTATGTGACTGAAACTATTTGTGTGAACTAAATGAATCTTGATACGTGGCTCTTTTGATTAAAAAATTTAAAGTATCTATATATATATAATTAATTTCTGTAAATTAAAGTATTATTTGTTGTGGTCCATTACTTTGTAATACAAAACAATTAAATATTTATTGCTACTATATGTTGATTTAAAGTAACAATATTAAATTATATAATACTGCTACTTGGTTTTTAATATTTTATATTATATTTGTTGATTTGCAAGATGACTAGTTTGACTGTTAAATTAGTTATAAAACATAATGATAGTTTTATTTAGAGGAAAAAATGGCAATATGTTAGGGGAAGTGTAAACATTATTAAGGAGTCACTAGATGTTGATTTAATATCATACCCTAATGTTATGTCATACATGTTGGACTTAGGATACAAAAAAATATGTAGGTTATATCTCAATGATAGAAGTGGACAACTTAAGTTAATTAATGATGATGCCTCATTATCTAAGTTATGCTTGAGTGTCAATGAGGATGACAAAGTAGAATTTTATATTGACTGTATTGGTACATTGAATGTGGACAATATGAGTTGTGGTTTTCAAAGTCAGTCTTTTATAGAAATAGTATACCTAGTGGGTTAAGGGCTGACATTAGTGGCGTTGTTGGGCCAGGGGCTGGGAGTAGTGGCTTTGGTGAGTCAGGAGCTGAAAGTGTTAGTGTTTTTGGTGGGTTAGGTGCTAGGGGTACTTATTTTGATTCTATAGTTGCTAGAAGTAATTCTATTGGAGGTGCAAGGACTGAAAGTAGTGGGTTTGGACATTTAGGGATTGGGGGAGATGGTTAAGATAAACTAAATGAAGATGATGGTTTAGATAAACTAAATGAAGATGACAACAATGAGGAAGAGGAGGAAGATACTATAGTAAATCATGAAACTTTTGATGATTTACTGTTTGATATCAATGTAATTTCTGATGATGATGATGAAGAACTACTAGAAGCTAGGAAAAAGGCGATAAAATATAGGAAGAATATGACAAGATCTAAAGAGTAGATGGAAATGGAAAGTCTATTCCTACTTGTGTTAATAACAGTAGGGAAGGTTGATTTAAATAAATGAGAAAATAGAAGAGGAAATAGATGAGAATGATGATGTATATAGAGTTGAAAAAGATGGAAACAGTAGTGAATATTATGATAGTTGAGATAATGGGCAGTGAGTCTGATGAGGAATGTGCAGATGATGCCCTTAGGAGAAAAAGTAGTTGAGTGAAGTTTGATACACAGACCAAGTTACCTGTGTTCTATTTAGGTATGATTTTTGAAAAAGTTAAACAATGTAGGAATGCTATAGCTAGGTACTCAGTTTTAAAGTTCTTAGGTGTCCATTATATAAAAAAATGAGCGTAAAAGAGTGAGGGTAAAATCTACTCCAAATTATGCTTGGGTTTTTTATGCTAGTAATGAGTCTAATGATGATACCCTGATTGTGAAAACCTATCACCCACATCATAAGTGTTATAGAGTTACCAAAAACAAGATTGCCACTAGTTCATTCATTGCTAAGATATACTAAAATAGAATTGTTCAGTAACCAAATATTACTTTAAGAGTTTTAAGAATATGTTGTAGAACTAGGAATGAATGTGAATATTAGTGTTTGTAAGAATACTAAGAAAAAGATAATGAAACAACTCATTGAGGACTATAAGGCTAATATGCATTGTTGCATGATTATATATAGGAAATTAAGCTTAGCAATCCCGGTACTACATGTTGTGTTAAGGGGTCAAAAAAAAATGAGGATAAAAAAAATGAGTTTGACAGGTTTTATATCTATTTTGATGCAACAAAATAAGGCTGGTTGGCAAGTTGTAGGCCCATTATAGGGTTAGATGATTGTTTTTTAAAGGGTGTTTGCAAAGGTCAGTCTGAGGCCTCCCCCGAGCACCGGCCCGATTCGCTAGAGGGAACCGGGATGCTCATTCGGGTTTAGACTCACGATGGAACCCTCAGGTTCGGATTTGATTATTTTTTTAAAAAAATAATTTTTGGGAGTCGCCATCCTAATTTATTTTTAAATGAAAAAATTAAGGAAAAACCCATTTGACTCCAATTCATTAATTTTTAATTAATTTGCCCATTGATAAAATCACTAGCCTCAAACCAGGTTGAGCTCGGGGACTAGATTTTTTGTTTTAAATAATCAAAATTTAGCTCTTAAGTTTAATTTGACTTGAAAATTAGATTTCATGAATGACAGTTATAATATGATATTAAAGAAAATGCATGAATGAATGCATGGTGAAAACAAAACATTCACAAATTAATTTAAAAAAAAGGGGAAAAGAGATTGATTGGGATTTGGATTTTAGGTTTGGATTTAGATTCCAAACGTGCCTACGTACCCCATTGAATGGGGATCAAAACCCACGTAGTTCGTTTCACGGTTAAGTGGAGAGGTTTAGAAGTTAATCAGATTGATTTTGGTTTGGGTGTGTTGAAAGTGAGGAAAAAGGCTGATACCTTGACTTTTGATTGGCGAAGAGTTTTACCAGACCGAAATTCCGTTTTATCGGGACCGGGTGATTAGATGGATTGGAAGATTAATTAATTAATTAAAATGATTAATTAATTAATTAATTTGGATGAAAGGTGGATTGAGAAAAAAGATTATTTTGATTTTGGAAAAAAAAAAGGTGATTAATTAATTAAAAGGATTAATTAATTAATTTGGATGAAAAGTGGATTAAGAAAAATGATTAATTTGATTTTGGAAAAAAAGTGATTAATAAATTAATTTTAATTAAAAAAAGAGTTTTAGTTAATTAAAAAGATTAATTAACTTGGTTAGGATGAGATAATTAATTAATTAAAAAGATTAATTAATCAATTAGAGAGTGATTGGAGGAAGAAAAAGAGAGGAATTTGAGGATAGCCATCTACCCAAATTCAAGGATGTCTAAAAATGAGGGAATGGGAGCCTATTTATAGGCAAATGGGTGGAAGGTAGTTTAGGTAATAGAAATGTGAAAAGACCATGGGGATAGGGTCAGAAAATGGCTGATAACTGGACAAACAGGGGTAAAAAGGTCATTTTATGCATGTGGGGCCCACTGGAGCAGAATGGGGGCATGCCCTGGTGCGGCGCACCAGGCCTGTGCGGCGCCGCATCAGGCCTTTGCAGCATGCCGCAAAGGGGTGGTGCGGTACCACGCAGACCTGACACGGTGCCGCACGGCTCTCGTGCGGCACGCCACTTGGCATGGCACGCTTCCCGAGGTTTTTTTTTTTTTTTTAGAGATTGGTTGTTGGTATGGAGTTTGAGAAATTTGGATGCTTGGTGGCAATGTGAATGAAGTCTGAAAAATTTTCTTTCGGGGTCGCTGCCCCCAAACCCCTGCCCGCTAACCAGTTAGCGGGACCATCGTAATAGCTCCGCGCAACGAGTTAAATTCAGCAAGTGCTAAGGCTGCGGTTGGATACTAAAGGTGTAAAATTGAGGGTTCACAGTCAGTTGTTATGTACTATGGGTAAGGATGGGAACAACCAAATGTTTTCATTGGCATGTGGGTTGTGCAGGTGGAAAACAAAAAGAATTGAACTTTATTTTTGAAATGTTTCAAGCATGATTTGCCTCTTGGAGATGGAAGGGGTTAAAATATGATGTTAGATTTACAAAAGGCAATGATATTTTTAATTATTACTTATTTATTATGTTTTACATGTTAGATTACTAGGTTGTTAAGTTGCTAATTAAACTTGTCTTTTTTATTACTAGGTTTGGAGAATGCTTTCAATGAACAATTACCGACAACTAAGCACAGGAATGTGTGCAAGACACGTCTATGCAAATTGGACAAAAAAGTGGAGAGAAGAAGAAAGAAAAAAGGCCTTCTAAATATGTGCTAAGTCAATCTTTATTGAGCAATTGAAGAAAAATTTGAAAGAGCTGTAGAAATTTTGTCAAGGCATTGTTGAAGATGCCCTGCATTATCCACTACCCTAATGGACAAAAGCATTCTTCAACTTAGCCATCAAGTGTGATGTTGTGGTTAATAATGTAGCAGAGACGTTTAATGAATGGATTTTGGATATCATATGCAAGTCCATCATCACAATTGTCACGCCCCGAACTCGAGGGCACGTGACCGGCACTAGGACACGGGACATGCACGTGGCTACCAGTGCCCATAGTAAACCTAACCCAAACCACAAGATAAAAAGCCCAAAACGCACAACTGAGAAGCCCAACTGAAAAGAGCTATGGGCCCAAAATAAGGTAAGCAGAACCAAAAAAAAAAAAAATTCATGACATAACACAATTATCAAATTGGCCCAGCACCCAATTATTCCATATATCTCAAAAGTATAGTAAATTACAAAAGGTTCTGCTTAACAACAAATTCTAACTCTTAAGATACATATCTGAGTATTAAACAAAACACAAATATAAGACGTAACATTGCGGAGTTCTAGAGTTACAATTACAAAAGTACATCTATTACATGTATTCTTAATATCCCAATAATACAAATCACTGCCGAAGAGAAGTTGGCAGTCTACTCAATTACAATCCCTTCATCGGCTCATTCCCTGACCTGAAAGCAACGAGATGAACAGGAATGAGCGTTCGACTCAGTGAATGATACCAGCTAATATATTAAACTGGTATCGAACGTATAGATTTCTAATGCACATGCTATGCACTATGCCACAGAAACAGACAAATCATCCAATCAAGCAAGGATGGGGTATGGTCCACAGTACCACACTAATACTCAATACTCAATATGGGGAGCCGATCCCCCTACTCTGGCTCTCTGAATCCAATAATCTGTCTCTTATGTCCAAGGGGTCCGGCCGTCACTGGTCTATACCACGCAGCCCTGACCCAACTGACAGCAGCCCTGGCGATGAGCAGGCCCGGCCGACATCCATCAGTCATAGCTCATCTTCTGAATCTCATCATAATCCAAGTCATAACCATAACAATCCCATAATCCTAGGTGGTACTGTATCCTCCCGACCTCCATCCATCAATCACAATCATAGTATGGCATAAGATACAGAATATCAATTCATCATTCACAATCAAATGTTACATGCTTATATATGCAGTAGTAGTGCATAATATACATATATATACACACAGCAATGCATATGAAATGAGAGCAGGATAATACATTAGTGAGTATCACTCACCTAACTGACGACGCTTCCAACTGGCATCCCTCGGAAGGGCGACCTTGACGACAAAAGTCAGATACATTGACTCTGAATAACAAATGATGTGATTAAAACAAGAACGACTTACTTAACTAGAATAAACTTTGGTCACGAATTACGATAAACAATGCTCACCGAAAAACGTGAACGTTAATCAATGTCACAAACTCACTACCAACGGACTCGTCTCAACATGTAGAATCCGAAAATACAATTTGTTTCTTCTGGTTCGTCGGAACCTGCGTCGGCAGTCCGGTCGATCACCGGAGTTCGGTCAAAATCAACATCATCCAAAATTAGTAATTTATATACCAAATTAAAGCTTAGAGAAAGAGGAGTCCAGTGGTACAAAAATCACCTTGAACGGACGTCGGAACTGGCCGGAATTTAGCTCGGAAGTTTCTGCCGGCGTCCATTGCGGCGGCGCGTGCGGCGGCTGGAGAAGGCTGACGGCGGCGATTTTCGGTGGACGGCTTGGTCGGCACCTCAGGAACCTCCCTGTCCGGCGCGTGTCATCTTCCGGTGACCGGACGGCGGTCCAACGGCAGACAGCTCACTCTTCCTCTCTCTCTCTCTCTCTCTCTCCCTTGGCTGCCTCTCCCTGCAGCAGCCTGCAACCTTCGCTATATATATATATATATATACTGAAATCTTCTCTATATAATAATAATAATAATAATAATAATATCACTAATAATAATAATAATAATAATAATAATAATAATAGTAATAATATTAATAACAATTCTAATGATAATAATAATACTAAGAATAACAATAATAATAATAATAATAATAATAATAATAATAATAATACCACCAATAATTATAATAATAAAAATGATAGTAATAATGATAATAATTAACAATAACTCATAATTTACATATTACTAATAATTTACAACATATACTCATGAATATATATCAATATCATTATTTACGATAATTATAGTAATTATACGAAAATCCAAATATCCGATAAAATACCATAATCAACTTATAATATAATTGATACCCTTATTAATACTCAAATATCAAAATATAATCCGAAATACAATTCTCCAAAAATCTACATTAACATTATCATAATAATATAATATTGTAATATTGTATCAAAATTGCTATTAATAATACGTATTCAAATAATATGAATATTTATAATTTAATAAAATATAATTCCAATCTTATTTTAATAAGGAAAACAATAAAATAAGATATTTCCGTACGAAAATAGAATTTTATAAAATAATTGAAAATTCGGGGTATTTCAACAATGTTGGAAGAAATTAAAGTATAAGAAATGAGGAGGATAGCTACTAAAAGAAAATTTGCTACTACTTGGATTTCAAATGTTGCATCAATTGCAATTGTGATGGTTGATAAGAATATAGAGTTTTCATATGATTGGTTTATGGACTGCAATGGAGATCAAGGATATGAAATAGCTAATGTTTACAATGTTGCTAATAGACATTGTGTGGACCTAGCCAAATGGACTTACACTCATAGGGAGTGGACTTAACAGATATCCTATGACCTCATGCAATCTGTGCAATCCATTATGAAGAAGATATAGTTGAAAAATGGATTGCATATTGGTATAAGAAAGATACATATTTAAAAGCTTATCAATTTTCCATGAAATCAGTGAGGGGAAGAATCTTTTGTCCACCGACAGATAAAGATGTTACATAGCCTTCACCATTAAAGAAGAAGCTAGGAAGGCCGAAAAGAAATAGGCCGAAGGATAAAAAAGAGTCTAAGAAGGTTGGCAAATTGAGCATGACTGAAATGCAAATAACTTGTAGCATATGCAAATAACTTGTAGCCTATGCAAATCAAAGGGGCATAATGCAAGAAATTGTCCACAAAGGACTATAAAGACATAGGTAGTGTTAAACTTTCAGTTTTATTCAATTCATTGGATATTGGTTTGCAACTTATATTTTTCTACCTATTAGGCAGCCTACTACTACATTTGTCAAAGGCAAACCAGCCACCACAAGCACTAAAACAAAAGGGAGGTGCTAGTGTTAAAAAGAAGGTCACAATAGCTAATCAAGAGATTCTCAATGAATTTATGCCAAAGAAGAGAGCTAAAAAACTATCTGAAAGGCCAGCTACACATAATCCAACCCCTACAATAATTGCAAAAAAAAAAAGGTTAAAATGCCACATAATGTCTAATCTAACAATAAAGACACTATGGGAAGTGATACCTCAGCCTTACCATAATCTAGTGTGGCACACTTAGTAGCACAACAGTAGAAGAGTGGCTTTGAAAATACATGAAACTCTGAGTGTAAGTGTTCATGATTTATCCTTTCAGTTTGTTAAATTCTTACTTATTATATGTGGTAATGTGCACTTTGTTAATGCGGGCAAGAAATGCAGCATCACAATTGGTTACCAATTCAATGGGATGTAGCGACTTGGGCAATTTGCCTTTAGCAGTATGTAGTTGCAGTGCCAAAGAAATTCTAGGATTTCTTAAAAATTGTATAAATCATCCACCTAGAGAAAGGCAAACTTAGTGAAATGTTATTATTGTTGTTTTTTGTAGGTCTAATGTCATGTGAATGGAACATGGTTGGTTGATTGTGTGGATAAGTTTTTTAGAGATTTTGTGGCACATATGTTGGATTTTGGCTTTTATGAAACACATATTTCTGGACTAATTTTGTTGTTGTACATTAGTTAAAACAAAGGCTTATTTAATGTAAGCTTTTTGTTAGATGAATGTAATTGAAAGCCAAAACAAATGGTTATTATTTATATATGAAATGAACATATATTTAATCTTCAAATCTATCAATTCAATTTATTGGGTATGATTATAGGATATTGCATTGTATTGATTTGCACTTTTTCTTTGAAGTTGATTTATTTGCAAATGAGAAAGTAGTATTCATTCAAGAACACAATTCACTTTAACACAATTCAAATCAAAATAAAAATCAAAGACTACCTTTTGATTCTCTATTGGATTTAACTTCCAATTACATTACAATCACAAAAGTGGGATTTTTAAGCCCAGTCATGCGCATTCTACTACAATCTAATTGTTAGAAAATCTATTTAATAACATATCTAATACACAAATAATAAAAGAAAAACAATCATCCCTATTCTAAACCATTTCTTCTGTATCTACAACTTCTCAATAAACTCAGCCCGCTGCTTCTCCTTCACTTTAAGCAACTCATTTTCTACTTTCAGTTCATCCAATTCACCTTCAATGTCTTTGCTTATTACACTCCTTTTGTGACATTTGGTTGGCCAAACTTACTAAAGGTGTTGATGTTTCTTTAAAAAGTTCATCGTGCCAAACAAAAAAAATAACAAAACCTTCCCTATGATTTTTAAAATGAAGAGTCTCACATCTCAGTAATTCATTTTAACATTTACAATAAATAAAAAATTAACAAAACACAAACCTCATTGCATGCACACTTAAGTGAAGGAGAAGATCAATAGCACGATGAAGACCACGATTGTTATACACTCATTAAAAAAACATTAAAAAAAAGTGCCAATAGAGATCGATAGTGAGGAATCGAGAAATTTCAAATAAGTGAGAAGAGTTGAGCAATGAATAAGGGAGGAGAGTTTGAGAGCTTCTGATCTATCTAGGATTCATATTTGGGCATTATTAGAACGATGCCATTTGATTTTTTGTTGTGATTTGCTTTTGTTTTTTTTTACCCTAACCATCAAGTCCAGTAAGCTAAACTTATCCTAATCAAGTGGCATAAACTCTTCATGCGCTTTTGACGTGCGTGCTTTATACGATCAGTCAACCCAATTAAAAAGTCCTTTAATGTTGCGAAAAAGTGAAAGTCTTTGGACTCAATATGGACAAATAAATTTATAGAGAACTTAATAGCCAAAATGGTGAAAGTTTGAGAGTTTAAGAATTGGTTGTGCCTCAACAAAATACAAAATGTAATTTCCAACGAGTCAGCCTTCTAATAGTAAATCACCATTTGATGGTGGTGCCTGGATTATATTTATTTGCCTATTTGATAGATATATCTATAGAGCATGTTTGGATTGATGGAATATGAAATGAAGTAAATGTTTAAAATATCTCGTTTGGTATGAAAGAAAAGTTATTGGATTTATAAAGGCAATTAAAAAAAATGAACACATTTCTTGACATGCAAATATCATGAGTTTTGTTGAAAACCCAACTATCATATGAGATTTTAACTCCCACATTTATTAGATTGGTATATGTTGAAATATTTTAATATTTTAATATATTTCTTTGAATAAATGTTGATACGTAAATACAATTTATATTTTGTAATGAGAAATCCTACTAAACACATTTTATATCTTCTAAAAATGTTCAAATTATCGATGCACTCCATAAAAGCATTTTAAATTGAAACATTAACTCTTTGAATGGACAATAACCTAAGATTTTTTTTTCCAATTAAAAAATAAAACATTGATAAACCAATCTAGGAATTTCTACTACCATCCCCAAATATTTCGGGCCTTGGGTGTAAACGTGGTACCTACAGTATATTTAATAAGACGAAATAAAATTTAATTAAATATATCATTAATGTAAATAAACACAAAAAATATATTTAATTATATTACATATCATTAAAGTAACTAAACGTTACCTACTTACTTGCCTATGGTGTGCCTCGGTTTCTATCCGCACTGCTGGTAGGACGGCAATTTTAGACTCAATAATATAATTAATAGCCAACTTTATGCACTTTCCCAATAGTTGGCATCATTTCTCAAGCACATGGATTTGATGGAAATATAGTGTCTTTCAGTACAATCAAGAGTTACCATACAAACTACGAAGGGCAATGTCAAGAGTAATCTGTCAAAATTAGTGTCTTGTAATGTGTCAAAATTTTATCACTAGTCAAATTTCACAACTTAGGTAATCATGCTCGTTTTTGCCTTTTTATCCTCTCTAAGGCGCCAAGACGGCTCTCACCATCCTTTTCCTTGGCAGCTGTAGCATCATCTCCACCCTCATCTTTTTCCATCTCTTCCCTCTTTCTAGCCAATCCTCCAAAAACAGCAGATGGAACATCTTTTTGTGTGATTTCTACTTTCTCATCCTCTTCAGAGTCACTTTCTTCAGGCAGCTCAATGTCTTCTCGGTTCTCATTAACCTTCACCACCCCATCAGCCCGTGATTCCACCCCAGCACTCACAAAGCCCACCCTTCTGTTGCTATCCTTTGTTGTAGTATTGTTAGCCGCAGGGGCTAACTGTCTCTCTAGAGCAGCCATTTCATCTTCAGGAACCCCAGCCTGTTTCAATTTGTCTTTTGCCTCGTCAATACTCAGCCTTTGATCCTTCTGCATCATATTCTCTGGCAGAGTTAAGTGTGCCTGAAATGACCAAAAATGAGAATCAGAAATCATAAATTAATCTCAATTATTCAAAATGATGCGCAACAAGGAACAAGACCCAACTATTTGACATGACCGACTATAACAAGTCTCAGTACATAAACTAAAGAGGTGCCCATTGAGTTTCAAGGCATCATGACATCCCAGAGATATTATAGTAGCTGAAGTGGCCTGTCAATTGCAGAATTTATAAAAATGAAAACTTAAAAAAGGAAAAATCAAAGATTAAAAAAAGAAATGGTGGATAACCATATATTATGTCACCTGTCCTTTCTCTACCTTAAAACAAATTTTTTCACCTTTGGCTTCAACTGATAATTGAGAAAAGTACCATACCTGGCTAAGGCTTGCAGAAACACTTCGTTTAGTACGCAGCATTTCTCGGAAAGTATCTTCATTTCCATGTTGTACCTCAAATTCATGCCATTGATTCCAGAAATCTGCATCAGCTCTTGGATCAGCATGTTGAGATGCAAACACAAATATGCCACGTGCACGATCAATTTCTCCCAGGCTCTTCTCCAACTCAGCGTACTTCAAACACATTGTCTTTTCATCTTTGACTGGAAGCTGTTTAGACTCTATAGCTTCCTCATATATCTGTCTTGTTTTTGGGACACCAAATATCTCGGCTGCACGGGCAATGTAAATTTTATACATCTCCAGTTTTTCATTATCAGGGACAGCCTTAGTTGCTTGAGCATAAACATTCATAGCTCTCTTTGCCAAACCATAATCCTCTTCCAGCTTTGCATATTGAAGATACAAGGGTTTCACCGCATCAGCAGGAGTCTGATAAGCATAAGAAAAAGCCATGAGAAGGTCAGCATTTTACCAAGAACAATAAGATCACTAACAGCATCACTCTTCTTCAGAACCAAGGCAAACACTATATTAAGCATGATTTAGCTCAAATACCACACTGAACACAACAAATTAATCATATACCATTGTGACAAATAGTTAAATCCTAGAAATTTTTGGATATCAATATAAGGCAAACTAAAATGATAGTATTCTAAAAAATTCCGTACAGGAGAAATTTATACCAATATACGAGCTAGCAAACATCTTCTGTTACCTGATACTTCTTTTATTCAAGGTTCAACTTCTCAATCCTCAATTCATTGATATATGATTATATTCAACGATCTAACACAAGATTATCACACAGACAAAGACTCGAATTGTGGATACAGAAAAACTCTCCTTGAATTGGACTTTATAAAGCATTTCCTAGTGAATTCCTGGAAAAATGTATAACAATCAAACTAACAATTTTTAATTGCTGAAATGGCAAAATAATTTCGTGGACTATGCAAAGCAATATACAAACGAATAATCCATGAAGTAATTAATACCTTAAAAAAGGTGATTGGACTACAGTTCTCATGCTCAATAGATGAGAGTTACACAGCATTTATTCAGGCAACCTATAAACTTTCACATAAACCCAAAAGCATATTTCAAGTTATCAATTTTCAAAGGAAAGAAAAGCCTAAAAATTTTTACCATTAAGCGGACAATCGGATGCAATAAGGTAAGTGAAATTGTCAAGGACAAACTTCTTCAAATATCACTAATTCCAGAAGCAAAACCCAGTTAAAAGTTCCAAAACATGTGAGCAGTCAATTCATAATCAATAAATAACACAAAATATCTGAGATGCTGAAGTAGGAATCTAGGGATAAGGAGCCTACCATTTCAATAGCATGTTCAAACAACTCTCTTGCTCGTTCAAGTTTTGTCTTCCCATATCTTTTCACAAACTTTGAAAGATACGTGACCCATATGTCTTTCACATGAGGGTATTTGAATATTTTCACTCCCCTTTCATATACCTTGAATGCATCTTCGAAGTATTTATGTTCCTGCACAAGCCAAAATAATAAGTCTGTCAATTCACAGCAACAAAGGTAAAAAATAAAAGAAACACAATATTGAATCATAGATGCATACTTCTAGAAACAACGCATAATTGATAATGATTTGTGGTGTTGCTATTCTCAGGTCCAATATCCGTTCATAAACTGCCCGAGTAGACTCCAAGGTCCCAAGGCCCTCTTCCAAATCAACATAAAAAGTCCATAGTCTCAAGGACTTATGCAACTTCATCTGGACTGGTTCATTGCCATCAGCAGCCACTGCAAGTGGAGAATATAAATAAAATATTCAGTTAGGTTTCCCATTTGAATACTCTACCAGAGCTTATTCAGAAATCAACCAGCTTTATAATTTGTTATATTCATCTAAAATGTTCTTGTACATGTCTAAAACTCCATAATTTTTCTTTTTAATATAAGGAAAGATTAAAGACAGAGTAAATGACCAAATACAGAGTAAATGACAATTACTATAAGGAAAGATTCAGTGAATGAAAAAAGTTCAGGATCACCTCTTCGTTTGACCTCAACTGATGGTTCTGCCGTGGCACGCCTCAACAGCTCCAGTGCACCTTTGAAATTTTTGTGTCTAATTTCCATTTCAGTCCACTCACACCAAATGCTAGCTAGATTATCCACAGTCTTATAGTTCACTTGCACAGCCTTATCAAAAATTACTCTTGCATTGATAAGATCATTGTGATTCTCATACAACTTAGCAAAAGCAATCCACAGAGTGTGGGGCTTTCCTAGTGCTTTCATTGGATCAACTGTCCTTACAGCCTCAGTATAAGTCAGTATCTGTTTAGTTGGATTGCCCTCAAAAAGCTTAACCCTCCTGTGCCACTGTTCTACATTATGTGGATTTTGTCGCAAAAGTACACTATTGGCCAACTCTGGTCTTCTATCCATGAGATATTCCAATCGGGCCAGCATCAAATCCACATCATTATCATCATGTAACCAAAACCCATTAAGCATCTTCTTCTCAAACTTAGAATTCACTTCCAAACGTACATCTTCATCCTGCTCGGCACCATTCTCTTCCAGTGCATTCTCTTCCTCATCACTCAAGTCCAGCTCCTCCATCTTATGAGCAACCATACTCTCTTCAAACTGTGAATATGCATCAAAAATAACACTAAAATCTCTCACAGTAACCACTGTAGTCATACCCTCCTCAAAAATATCCCTAGCCTTCTCAAACAACCCCCTCCTGATATAATAATCAGCAAGCGATGTCCACAACCTGCCAATCTCATTTGTAAACTTCCTAATCCCACCTCTAATAATAGCATCCACATTCAAGCCAGACACCTCCTTTGCATGTCTAGTAAGCAGATCACACAATTCTAGCCATAATTCATGCTTTGTTTTCCCCTTTAAAGAATAAAACTGATCATCATTCAACACTGAAGCTAGCCTCTCAGATGCCTCTTGCCAAAGTCGGGAATTCACCAAAAACTCAATGAAGTCCTCAATATGACCAGGGTCATACTTCAAGTACCTCCTGTAAACCCTAAGCGAAGTCTCAATTGGTATGCCCTCTTGGCTAACAAATCTCAAATATAGTTCCCAAATCCTATCATGCTGTGTGACAGGCAATGCACAGAGTGCTCTATCAAAAGTTCTACGAGTACGGGTAATCAATTTCTGGTTGGTTAGAGTTTGCAAGTACATAATCCAAATTCTGGGCATTTTGTGCATAGTAACCAGAGCTCTTTCAAATGTATTGTTTAGGGTTTCATATTGGGAGTGAGTGATGGGTAGGTTTCTAACAATATCGAGACGTTCAGTAAGATAGGCATGCCAAAGCTTGTAGCTACCTGGCAAAGCTTTAACGGCTCTCTCATAAATTATGAACCGTTTTTTGAAAGGTGATTCACGGCGGGCTATTAAGTACCGCCACCAGAGTTTAAGGCTGAATGGGTTACGCAAGATCTCTTCTTCGTATAGAAGATCATCTTGGGACGGATAGAGTTCTTTAGGAATTGACATAAACCCTAAAACTGAATACAAAAGAACCTTGGAAACAGAGGAAAAGCTTACCTGAGAATTAACAAATTCCTCAATGCGATTGAGACAGAAACTGACGTATATTAATTTTCCCGGTAAAAAACCAACGAAATCAATCTCCCCCAACAATCGCTAAACAAGCGACCCTGTGAGTTTGTGACCGTGGGTGATGGGATCGAGTTCGTTTTGCCCTCCACTGAGTTGGCTAGGGTCAAAAACGACTTACCGTTCTTTTTTTTTTTTTTTTTTTGATAAATTACTATTTCTGAAATCAACTAATTTATTAAAACTAACTAATTAATCTTTTAATTAATTCCGTCAAATTATTTAATACTTTTCTTTACATTTAAATTTTCAACTCAACCAAATTTAAATTTTTCATCCCAACTAAAATTAAAAGCAAAAATAACAAATTGGTCCTTTAACTTTATTGTAGAGCAATTAAGGACAAATTAATTTTTTGGATAAAAAACCCAAAAACTTACCGTTCAAATACACCAAAGTCCTAAAGCTTAGTTGAATGCCCATATGAAACTAACACATAACTGAAATCGCATGAAAATTATTTTTAAGGAAGGACTCCATTTCTGTCTTACAGAAGATAGAAATACGAGTCGAATCTCAAACTGTTTGTAATTTAGAGGAGATATCTTGAATATTTAAAACTAATGCTTCTTTCCTTCCATTTGGAATATTTGTCCAAGCATTCATTATTAGCCTTTAGTTGATTAGAGTATATATCTCTATAATTAGAAAATTCTATTTTCTATATATATCAAAATCTCTATTACAACTCTGTTCTAGGAGAGTAAAGGATAGCAACGGAGTATTATTTTCTTATTATAAATCATTAAAATTTGTTTTTAAAATAAATTTTATATTTTCTAATAATAAATGTTTCAAAACAACAGCTTAAATAATATTAAACTTATATTAGTCGTGGACTGTGCATTGTGTTAATATTAATTTAATTAATTTTAAAATAATTTGTATTGAAAAATAAATTTAAGCATTTTTTTTAAATTTTTATATGCATTAATTTATATAGTAAATATAAAATTATTGATAAATAAATTTTCTATTATTGATAAATAAATTTTCTTACTTAAAAATAAATCTTCTTTGAGTTAAAAAAATAATTTACATTTATTGTTAAATATTTTATATTTTATTTTAATATTAATCTAATATGACTATTATGATGTGGAAAATTTCAACTGATTAAGTTTATTTATATATATATATATATATATATATATATATATATATATATATATATATATATATATATATATATATATATATATATTTCAACCTATAGCAATGTCCATAAGTCATAACCAAAATTTCTTTCTATTTCTAATTTTTTTTAATTTCATTTTTTGTCAATTTTCACTTTTTTAATGTAAAAGAAGATTTATTTTTAAATAAGAAAATTTAGTTATCAATAATTTTATATTTATTATATAAATAAATACGTAAAAAAACTTAAAGAAATGCTTAAATTTTTTTTTCAATACTTAAATTTAATTTTCAATACATGTCATTTCAAAAATATAATTAAATTAACATCCATACAATGTACGCATCCACAATTAATATAATTTAATATTATTAAAAAATAATTTTAAAATATTAAGCAGTTGTTTTGCAAATTTTACCACTAGAAAATATCAAATTTATTTTAAAAATAATTTTAAATGATTTACAACAAGAAAATAATACATAAGCAAATATTTTCATATGGTTTTAGTTTTACGTGAGTTTTGGGGCTTATTTGTCAAAAGAAAAAAAAGAATTTATCTTTTAACTATCTGTACACTAAAATTTGAGAATTAATTTATCACTTTTGCCAAAGTTTTAATTATGCAAATTTAAAAAGAAAATAAAAGAATTTAGAGATAGAATTTAAGAGTTAGCGATGGAGAGGGAGATAGAGAATGAGAATTTTTGGAGATAAATTTTTGAGTTCAAGGATGACGATATTTTTAAAATAAAATTTTATGTTTTTATTTATTTTTAATGTTTTAACAAAAAATAAAAAAAATAAATTAAATAATTAAATAATTTGATAGAACCAACTCTAAAGCCTAATTAATTAGTTTTTGAAGAACCGATATGATTTAATTAATTAAGTCACATCTTAAAGATAAAATAATAATTTAATTTTTTTTTTTTCCAAATTCCATCGTAAACCAACAAAAACCCATTAAAAATAGCATATCAATGATCAAAATCACCATGGGCCCATAAAATTAGGCTTTTCTTTGGTCCAATAGAGAATATTTTTACATAAATACCTGAAAACATAAAATAAAATTACTCTTTTAACATCTCTTTTCTTTTTTTCTTTTTTTTTTCTTTTTTTTTTTTTTTGCAAAAATGGCATGTAAATCTAAAAAAATAATATTTATAACCTTTAATTCATTGGTTCATTCATGCCCATCATTTTTCTTCAAATGTTTATTTAAGATAGGATTTATTTATATTTATATAAATTTAGTTGAAAATTCAGTATTCAATAAATAATTATTTATTTTATAAAAATTTAAAATTAATTTTCATAGAATTAATTAATATCATTTAAAATTAGTTTTCAAAATTTCAAGTAATATTTATGTTTTTATAAGTATATAGTATTTGTTATTTTAATTTTTTATTTATTCTATTTTTAATTAATAATTTTAATTATAATTATATGCTTCTCATCCATTAAGCAATTTTGTTCGTCTAGTCTAAAAAAAAAATATTTTTCTCTTATTTATTGATTGGATTGGTACAAAAAGTATACGATAGTATACTTATCACAAAATTTATATTGATTCTGTTTCACATCTCATAAAGTTGTACATTTAATTTTTTTATTTTTTCAAATTAGCTAGGTTTATTTTTTTAACAAAAGGTATATAATATCAATTTTAGAATTTAAAAATCAATATAGAATTAGGAACATTAATTTTTTAATAAAAATAAATAAATCACAGCAAATAGTATACATTATTATAAAATTTAGTCTTATTTTACTACCATTTTTACATTGCCATAAAATTTAGTATTTTTAGCATATAATTCGCTTATAGAATAAAGTATACTTTCATAATGTAATCAGTATCTACTACTATTTATATAAGCAATGGATTTTAAAAAAAATAAAAAAATCATAGTAAACAGTATATACTAAATAAAAAATAGCATATTTCTAGCGAATAATTAGCATCCAATATTGCTTAACATTTAAATTTATTTTTCAAGAAAATTAAAAAAATTAAATGTTAAAATGAGATAATTTTCCAAAAGATAAATCATAAATCATTTATTAGACTAATTGGAAATTATTACAAATTCTATTAATGAATGATCCATTACAAAATAAACCTAAGAGATTAAAAAAAAAAAAAGTTAAAAAAGTAAATAGAAAAGTATAAATACGAAAAAAAAATGAGAGGTTATAAATATTAAAAATATAAAAGATATGATATATGAGGTAATTTCTCAATTTTATTTCCCTTTCATTATTAATTTTAAATTAAAATTTCCAATCGAGTAAAGCTCTAGTAGTTTTTAATTTTTTTAATAGATTTTATTAATTATTTTAATTGATTGAATATTTTGATTTGCGTTTATAGAATAATGAAAAAGTTAATATGATTTTCAATTTAAATATATAATTATTTTAAATAATTATATATCTGAAATGAAATCTTAGCGGAATTAGATTATCCTTAATAATCAGCACATTATTTTCTATTATAAAATAGAGAGTCAAGATAAAATATTAATAAATTACATTTTTTTTTACATACTTACATATCTTATTTTGTCAAATAAATAAAAACTGAAATGGAAAGCTAAGGATTAAAATGAAAAAATTAATATAACAACAATATAAATTCATTTTGGGTAAATTTATAAACCGGAGAGAGAAAGTTAAAAAGGTTTTAGTTAAATTCTGAGTTTATTATTTAGAAAAATATGTATTTATCGTTAAATTATGTTTAAGTATGTATATCTTAAAATTATATTAAAAATTAATAATATTATATTTTATAATTTTCCATTTAAAACACTACATCAAAATTCAAAGTTAGGATGAAGTTTATTGTCTGAACTTATAAAAAAAAGAGCAATGTTAGGATCATGCAATTAATTAAATACTATATTAGGATAAATTTAAATTTTAAAAGTATAAATTTAAAGTTATAAGGAATTTTAATAAAAAAAAATAATTCCCGTAATTTTTGTTAAACACCCCCTTTGTTAGTTTTTTTCACTATTTTTTAAATTATTTTAATTTTATTTCTTAGTTTCTTAGTTGTTTTATGGTATTAGACTAATATTTCTTCAGATTTGGAGCTTTTATACCCTTAAATGGGATTGTGATATGTTTTTTTTGTGTTGGTGAGCGGATTTGGAGCTTTAGCCATGGCCAATAGAGTCTCCTCCCTTTAGCGATTGCCGATCTTAGCGTTTGTTTGCTGATTGGGAGGGATGGATGTTGGTTATCCATGGCTACCGGTTCTTATCTCTGTTCTATGCCTTTTGTAATGATGTGGTCTAGGTCCAACTTTTTCAGTTGTTGGTGGTGATGGTTCTTGGTCTGAGGTAGCCGTTGCTAATGGTGATATGGTTGACGATTGGTGATAGCGTTGTCCTGTTGGTGCTCTTGCTGGTTAGATGCTGGACTTCAGCTGTGGGCTTTTTATTCCTAGTATCTGGTGTTGTACTTTACGAGATATAGTTAGGTGGCAATTTATACTACGAATTCGGAACCATGTAGTACCATTGTTCCAGGTCTTAAACGCACTGTTTCATTTTTTTTAAAAAATCAATTTTAAAATAACAACTTTCTCATTATTCTCACCAGTAAAACTGTTTATCTCTTTAGGAAGGATATGGTCGATCTGTTCTTCTTCAAAATGCTTTGATTTATCTCTTTTTCTTCTTCAATTTTCTTGCAAAATGTGAAGATTTTCAGCCTTTTTTTGTAGTTGGAAGTTCAATTATTTGATTTTTTAGATTTTTTTTATAAAGAGACATATATATAATTTGATAGATGGAAGAAAATTTAGATTTTAGAGTTGAAAATGATATATCAGTAACTGAATCTATTATTAATTCATCTGCATGTTGTTTCTACATGGAAAAATTGCAAGTTCATTAGTTATAATATATATATTTATTAGATGTATAGTTGAGATTCATAAGTTTTAGTTGAAAGTATAAAGTTATAAACTTTGAAGAATATTAAATTTTATATATATATGATTCATCACTTTTTTTTTAAGTAAAATAAAAATTTAAAAGAAATAATGAATTCATGAATATGTTTAACTATACAAAATATGGGTTCATCAATTATGAAATCTAAGTTCATCATATGTAAACACTAGGTTTATTAACATATTTTTCTATTTAGGTTGTTGATAGAGGGATTAAATTTATTTCGTTTAATTGATCAAATGGAAACTTAATTCATTTCGAAGGATTTCAAAATAAATAGATTTTTTGAAACCTTAGTCCTAAAATTTAATCATTTTGATATTGAATCTGAAATGAAAACAATAATTTTCTATATTTTGATAAAATTGTTACTTTAAAATGATGAAAATCTAAAATTTAGTACAAAAATCACAAAAAAAAAAAGTAATAGTTATAAAAAACTTACTTAGTTATAGAAAACTTACTCACAATGAAGTAAAACACTGATCAATGATTAATGAGTTTTTTTTTTTATAGAAGATGATGAAATGAATAGGAAGTAATTTATATAGTGTAGTAGTGGACATTTTTGGAATTGAGCGGCTGGAAGATTTTGGAGAATTAAAGAGATGAAAGTTTGAGGGAAATGGGTATGAAGCGCGAAGCAAGTTAACAGTGGAGGAGGAATTGTTTATGTTTTTCTGAAATTTTAAGTTTAAATTAAAAAAATAAAAAAAAGAAGGCAGCACAAAGTTTTAATAAAACAGTACATTTTGGATCCATATCCATGATACATGGTGATCATGGGTCCATCATATAAGAATTCTGATTAGGTGAATAAATATTTATTTGTCAGTCTAATTTCTTAGTCATTATTTACAGTAGTCATTATCACATGATTGAAGATCTCATAGAAGTATCAAGTACTAGTATTTATTTAGTGGTTAACTATGTTTTATTGGCTTTATATTCACCTTTTTAGTAATGATAATTTCTTATCATTTGCGTTAAAAAAAATAATAATAATTTATCTATTGCACTTGTATCCCAATTCTAATAGAATTATTTTGTTTGTATTTGTTTTTGTGTTCAATTTATTTATGGGATTTTAATTATTGCTTGATTATTATATACAGAGTTCACTCTCTATTTTTATAGTTCCTATGGATCAATCAGACTTCAAAAATTAGAGTAGTACTAGATAAGGATTTTGATACAGTAAAGAGAACTCTAAAATTAAATTTTATATTATCACTTAAAAATAGCAATATATATTTATTACATTCTATTTTTTATCCTCTCACAGTATATAATTCAAATATTCATATACTCATTCTAATATTGTTCTTGAAGCTCATATGTATTATTTAGTATTTACAACTGGCATTTTGATTCTGAATTAATAAATTATATGACTATTGATATTTAAAAAAAAAAAAAAAAACCTTCTATAATTGTAATCCATAAAATTTTATCTATATTTTCCTAAGGAAACATTCTTCTGATTGAATGCCTATTTAATATGCTTTTTTCCTTTTATTAAATGTTAATTTTCATTTAATGCTTATTATTAATCAATATCCAATATATAGTTTCTGCAATTTACTATTAAAATTGCCAATAAATATTTTTATACATGATTATTTAGTTATATACATAGTTATTAAACCTAGCCCAGTCATCAACTCGTTTATAAGTTAGGTCGATGGGTCAGTGGTTTAATTATCAGATCAATGATTGAACCAATGTGTTAATGTAATTAATAAAATATATAATTATAATTTTATATAATAAAATAAATATAAAATATTAAAAGATTTAGAAGTACATAACTTTTTACTCAAAAATAAAAATTAACAAACTAAATATTTTAGATTACAAATATAAAAAAAAAATTACATAAATAAGTTCTTTAGATCTTTTGTATCTTTTTGAACTTTTATATCCAAAAATTATACTATGGATTAAAAAAAGAGAAATTGACATTTAATAATTTTAATTATTATATTTTCATCAAAATGTGTAAATAAGTAAAAATATTTCATTATATATCAATTTAAGAATTAAATATAATTAAATTATTGAATTTCAGGGATTAAAATTAATTTAACATTATTAAAATAAAATGAAACTTTTCTAACTTTTACTATATAAAATGAAAATGCAAAATAATTAAAAAAATCTTTAGAAATGAAAATAAAAATGTATATCATAATAATTTATCCAAATAAAAGTAAATTATAATGAAAAAAGAAAAAAATAAAAATTATGAAGCAACGGAATCACATAAGATCATCAAGTTACCAGTTCAACTGTTTAGATCGCATGATTTTTTATGAGTCAATTATAACTTCAGTCTAATAATAACTCTAGTCCAGTTCAATGCTCAGATCACCGAATCATTGAATCGACATGCTAATTCGATCTGAGTTTAATAACTATGTCTATACATTACTACCTAAAAGAGTTTAGAGTTAATTAGATTTGCTTTTTTAAAGGGGTAAAGTTTAGTTAATAGATCATTAGAAATAACAATTTTCTTCCCTTTTAACTACATTTTTTTTTGTTAGATGAAAGTTACAATTTCTTCTATGCCAATATCGGGAAAAAAGAAATTACAATCTCCTCTTCTAATATTAATTAATTGAAAAAAAAAAATATGAAACTATCCGTGCAAAAACAGTAAACACGGGTAATAAAACTAGTTAAAAAATAAAATCAATTATCTTCATCCATTATTGAAAATTAAGAGGAAAAAAAAATCTTGATTTTATTTTTGTTTAAGAAAATTTAAAAAAATAAAAATAGATACTCTCTCAAATTGATAATTTACTTTGAAAAAATATGTATAAGAAAATTTAATTACATACACTTTGTTTTATATCGCTAATCAATATAATAAATAAAAAGTAATATAAAAATTTTCTTAATAATTAAAATGGATTATTAATTTGAGAGGAATGGAGTGAGTATATATTTTCTCATATTTTTTTTAATTATTTTCTCATATTAATAATTGGTAGAGAAGGAAAAAAAAAATGAATATGATCATCATCGGGATAGCCCGTAAAAAATATAGGAAGGAAATGATTGGACAAAGGCATGCGAGGCCATGAAAGCTAATGTAGCGTCATTTCACCATAACAGAACGTAACGGAGTAGGGGCTCTCTCTCTTTTCTTTTCTGGTTATCCCAACTGCTACACGTAGATGCCGTAAGCAGCAATAATAATATAAGCGAGCCCACACGCAACCCCTTCTCTCTCTCTCTCTCTCTCTACAAATACATAATCTCCCTCTTCCTCTGCTTTTCTCTCTCTTCTCTGCAACCCAGAGAAAGAGCCTTCACGTTATTCGAAGCCGCGTTTTTCACTTCCTGTGAGTACCCTTTGGCTTTCTCAATTCATATATATTCTTGTCTTTTCCAATTTTCATTTCTAAGGCATATGGGTATTTTCTTTTGGGATTCATCATCGCTGTTTAGCATGATTTAGAGGTAAATGGTTTGGAAAGGGTTTTTCTTTTTTATTAGTAATTTGATATGTGTTTTGATCTTATACTTTTGGGTTTCTAATTTCTGATTGAAAAGATCTGTTCTTTTCATCTTGTTTGTGTGCATGCCTCTTTGGTTTCTGATAATCCTATGGAATTGAAAATAATGGAAAAGTTGGCTAATTTATTTTCCTTTTTTCTCTATTTCTTTTGAATGAGATTTGTTGTTTGTATTAATATACAAGTAGTTGTTCTGCATCATCAGTTGTAATGAAATAAATATATTTGCTTTGTTTGGTCTTGTTTTTTGCCTTTTATTTTTCTTTTCTTTTCTTTTCTTTGCTTGTCCACTGTTGCTAATTAGTGCTTAAGTAGTTTATGTTTAATGTAATTTGGATGAATTGTAGTCAAAATTGTGATTAGTTAAGTAGTGAGGTTGGTATTTTATGATTACCAGATAACAGAAGAAATATATCATGCTTGTAATGTTGAGTTTGCCTGTGTTCTGGATTTGATGTAATTAACAATGTTTGTCAAATTATTTTTCATCTTCTTGTATCTTGATTGTTTTTCAGCAAAGGAGGCTTGTGCTCTTTGCGCGTGTCCCGTTCTCTTCTCCAATCCTCCATACATACCCTAATATATCTAACTTCGAGAGTTTATCTTTTACACTTATACGTATACCCAATGGAGGTCAAGCTGTGGAACGACAAGCGCGAGAGAGAAATGTACGAGAACTTTGCTGAGCTTTATGCCATAATTAAGGCTACCGAGAAGCTTGAAAAGGCCTATATTCGTGACATTATCACCTCATCTGAGTATGAAACTGAATGCCAGAAACTTATTGCCCACTTCAAAACACTAGCCTCCACCCTGAAAGACATAGTTCCTAGCATTGAGCGCTTTGCCGACACATACAAGATGGATTGTCCGGCTGCCATAAACCGTTTGGTGACCTCTGGGGTTCCTGCCACAGTGGAACACCGTGCTGCTGCAGCTGCCTCAGCAACTACCTCAGCTGCCATTGTGGCTGAGTGTGTGCAAAACTTTATTACAGCTATGGATTCCTTGAAACTGAATATGGTGGCAGTGGATCAGGTGCACCCTTTGCTCTCAGACCTTTCTGCCTCACTTAATAAGTTGAGCATTTTGCCACCGGACTTTGAGGGGAAGGTAAAGATGAGAGAGTGGATTTCTAGGCTGTCTAAGATGGGAGCAGCAGATGAGTTGACAGAGCAGCAGGCTCGGCAACTACACTTTGATCTCGAATCCTCATACAATTCTTTTATGGCAGCTTTGCCTAGTGCTGGTACTTGATTGGTTTCGATGAGCTTGTAAATTTATGGGCAAAGTCATTCAATTTGCTTTATTTGATACATATTATCTTGTTTGTTGCTGCAACTTGGTAGAACCTCAGTGACGAGTTGGAAGAATTACTGATTTTGTAACAGATTTTAAACATTTTGGGAATGGCTGAACCATTAAATTGTGATTATTGGTTATGCTGTATTGTGTAAATTGGTTGTACTTCAAATTTAGCATCTTACCTTAATATTCATTCATCTTTTGATTTTGATTTTTGTGAAATGGCCTTTTCTTCTGGAGCATGAGTGTTGCTTGGTTCGGATGCCATTTTGTTTAGCATAGTTGGCAGTTGGGCCGTAGTTTTATCAAAAATATATAGCAGTGATATAAATGGTGTTTGCGACACTACAATATACTCTCCTGTTGCAGAGCATTGGCTTTTTTCAAAAAGCATTCATGTCTTTATGGATCTTTAGGCCAACATTTAGTTATTGTTGGTTTGCGGTTAACAATCTTGGGTTGCAGAATTTCAAGCAATTATTTAATAACTGTATGTGGTTATGTTAGCCGGACTTAATGTAACTAAATTAGGCTAGTTGAAATTTCCTTGTACTCTTGTATGTGATAAAATGCTGATGAATCTGCAGCTGATAATTTGATGGTGCCCTTGTAATCTCTGGATTCATGGCTGTATTGTCTATTTACAGAGCATTTTGAGCAGTAAGTGCGAGAAATTATACACCTGTATGTATGCCCGGAGTTTCTTTATGATTAGAGATAAGAAAGAGACGTATGTATTCAATCTAAGCAAAAAAAAATTTGTTGTTGATGACCCTGTGACCTTTCTGCTTGTATTAGTAGAATCTGGTCGGGTTAATCCATTCATCGTGTGATTTTAGGGGCTCACATAAAAGGAAATTGGAAAGAAAAATGGAAGCTGTGTTATCCAATATCTTCTTGCTTCTACTAGGGATTCCCTTTACATATAATAGAAATCACCCTTGGTGCCAAATAGGCCATTTATTTTAAAGAAATTTGCTTTTGCTGAATTAAATTTCCAAGTTGTGTTTTGTCTAGTCGCTAGTCAGAATGCAAGTATCAGACATTGAAATCACTATCTTTGGAAACGAAATACAAATCTTCCAAAGTTAGCTTTACAAATCTACCAAATTTTCACTACAGTGAAAATGATATACATATTTTTTCAGAGTTTAAGAAAGCAGTAACTTCTCTTCCTACAATAGACGCAAAATTGTTGGTAAGAGTGGCAATAGGAGCAAAATGACAACGACAATACCGCCATAAATGGCAATGCAAGTCCATTTCCTAGAGCTTTTCTGATACTCCCTAGCCTCCTGAAGGTGCCCAGTCCCTCGCCGCACGAAGGAGCTAGCATGCGCAACATGACTTTCAATGTCATTGAGTTGGTGGCCTTGAGCTTCCACAAGAGCAGCCATGTCCAAGAATACTTGGTGAAGTTCAATCAAATTCTTTTCTATTTCCTTCACTGCATCATGTCGTTCTTGAATTTCTGATATTGTATCAAGAATCTGACCTCTGCCTTGTTCTTGAATAGCTTTCTGCAAGAAACTTTCACTTTCTCCACTTGATATCAAATTCTCAATTGTTTCTTCACTTGCCTTCTGTCCTGTGATTGTAAAATACCTGCGTTCCACAGTTTCTTTATATTCAGCTGTCATTCTTGCTCTTAAATTCTGAAAATTATCCATCAAGTCTTTCAGCTTTTTTCCTAATCCGCTGACCACAGAGCTTCTGGTTCGATCTGCAGATGACCCTGGACCGCACCCTGGAATGTTCCTAGCAGCTGCATTGGAACGTTCTAAAGCTTCAAGCTTTCCTTTGATGATCTTGACCCGCTTCAGGACTTGTTCAACTTCCGAGTCCATTCGAGATCGAATAGCTTTCATAGTCTTGGCATTATGTGCAACCTTGCTCTCTTCATTTGCATCTTGTAAATTCTTATAAAGCTTTTCAACAGTTTTCATGTCATCCTTTACATTCTCAACATCATCGAAGAATTTATCAAGATTCATAGGCTCCTTCCCTGCCTCCACATCATCAATCTGTGCTTGCTGTTTCAGGTCAGTGTATTTCTTGAACGAATTCGAAAATAAATCATTCATCTTGGCAAATCCTAAGAAATACTCTCTAAAAATGTATTTATCGTTTAATATTAAGATTGCTAAGTATAAATTTATCTTCGAATGGACTGTGAATCTGTTTATTCCTGTGCTAAATTTTTGTTCATCATCATCTTCCTCTTCATTACTTGTAGTCTAATGAGGAGGAAGAGAGGGAGGCGACAATAGCAAAATTGTCACCAAGAAAATGAAAATGAATATAGGGAAAGTAAACTCATTTTTGGCGTTGGGGGTTAAGTTGAAAGAGGTTTGAGGTTATTTTGAGAAGCTTAGCTAAAAGGTCGTTTACAAGAATTGCAAAAAGGTTTTCAATAAGTGGTTTTCCCTTTTTCATTGGTTTTGTTGACTTGGTCTTTTTTAGCTTTTCTCCCAACCATAGAAACCTACAATTTTAGTGATTTGCTCCCAATATATTTTCCAAGATTAAATACTCCCAAGCTTTTCAACCCCATATCTTATTTACTCACCCCCTATCTATCTAGTTTTGATTAGTTTTAAATCTTAAATTATCTTTGTGTCTAATTATTTAATTAATGGGTACGAATGCCCATTAGTTAAATAATTAGCCAAAATTTTGGCAAAAAAATTGTCAAAATAAATAGCCACAAAAATTGTCAAAAGGCCACTGCATCCCTACACGGCGGTAACGGAAAAAAGTACTTTTTCTTAAAATAAAATAAAATAAAAGGTTTATAAAAGGCTCAAAAATTATACATAAATAAAATTGGGTATGACCATTTTATTTTGGTTCAGTTCTATCTCTATACAAACAGGAAAAATAGATCAGCGTGAATAAAAAATATATTTCATTTCATCTGAACCTTTTCCAATGCGAGACAAATTATCTAACAAATCAGAAAAACTCAAAAACATAAATTAAAAACAAAAGTAAAAGAAAAAACAGATTTGAGGAGGTTCAAGAGAACAGATAAAAAAATGCGTAAAAATCATGAAATAATAACACAGCTCAAAGGCTTTGTTATAAGAGTCCAGAAATGGAAGTGTTGGAAATATTTCGCATAGTGCACACAAACTAGAATTACCTGAAAGAAATTTCTCATTTTACCAAGTGAACAAAAAAGAAACACTGGCACAGCTTAGTTACATTCACCGTGATCCTGAATCAGGGTAGTTGTGAGCTTCTAGAAATGAACTACATAGCTTCAACCTACTACCCGCTAGATTAAGTTACCGTCATTCCCCCCCTCTTCTAAACTAGTCAGCATCCGCTTATATTACAGTAGAGAAGATTCACTTATGAATATGAATCAGCAAAATCATTGGTTTCCCAACCAAGTTATTGCTCACTTCCTACCTCTCTACTTTATATACATAACAAAGAAGCACCATACTGATGTGGAAATGTACAAAGATAAAAATCCTCCTATTCAGCTCCTAAGTCCGGCTCCATTGATGGTCAAAAACAGTTCTGCATGATTATCCAGTAGCTGGAGAGGATGAAGACACTTTCATTGAGAAAGTTGCAGGAAGATCTTTGTCAGATTCTTGATGACTGCTGCCAAGCATGATGCTATTACTGATTTTTTCATTAATTCCATGACCTGCCAGTGTTTGATTAACTGCTGAAATATGGTCAACATCAGAGCCCATCAATCTTTGTTGCCTGAGATACCTCTCAGTGGCATCTTGGAGCATCTTCATCATGCTTCCAGAATCTGAACCAGGTGATGACTCTTCCTCTCGTTCTGGCTGAATATTCAGGTCAATTTGACCTTTAAATGGTGAAGCAGAGGATTTAATTCTATTGGGATCATCATCCGAACCTTCACTGACTACCTTTTTTTTGTTTGGGCTGCTACTTCCAGTGTTTGTAGATGGTGAGGGATCATCATCCACCAATTTCTCAGGTAAAGTTTGATGCTGCTTTTTCCTTGTAGCTTCTGCTTCTTTCTCTGATTGCCTCTTCTCACGCTTCATCATTAGGGTTTTGAAACGTCTCTTCACTGTTTGACACACATTACATGTGCATGTTGGCTTGTGTCTGGGGCCCTTCCCACTTGGTGGCTGAATGCAAACAATGCAAGAGCAGCCAGGCCTATGTCGGGGATGCTTTGTGGTGGCCTGGGATGAAGCTGGAAGTGCCTCATTCTCTCCTAAAATAGCTAGGTTGGCAAGAGTGTCAAGCCCCTCCAATGCTTCAACATTATCAGCATCCTGTTTAGCAGCCTTCATGTTCTTCGAAGCAGCTAATGGTTTAACACAAATCAAGCAGTTAGCACAGGAAACACAAGCACCACCATTTTAAAATCATCAATATGCATTGCATAAAGCAAGAAAAGTACCAGAGTAAAATATAATAGTGGCACTCAGTACTACACCTGATAATTTGATCTACTCTTAATGACAGAATTTTGAACATGTAGAAAGGACAAAATTGCAAAATTGCTTCAAAAAATTTGTACCTAAATTACAAGAAGGTAGCAGACCCTCAAGCTGTTCTGCTGTCAATTCTTGAGCGGCTGAACACGATGATCTGGAAAAAGAGAGAGAAACAGTTAACTTTTACCACAATATTCAAAGGCTGCAATTCACAGGTATTCAGATATACTCAAGCTTTTGCACAGTTGTTCATCCATCTTGAGAGAAAAGGTAGAACACTTAGTCCATTATTTTGCCACGCTAGATAATGTGCATTACAAGCTAACAAGCAATAACCCATCTAAAGGTGCCACAAAGTTGGCTCCTTTACTGAACAGAAGTTAATCTTTCAAAAGTTTTAACACCCATCTTAGAAGCAACAGCCTAGTAGCATACAGCATCCAAATGAAGTAAATACTAGTTCAATCAACAAGTTTCCCCTCAAATGCTTGTTTCCATCTTACAAAGGGATGAAAAATGATATGGTGTTTCAAAACAGCCTCAAAGCATAGAAAAGTATTGAATATATGGAGAGAAACTTGCACCTAAAAACAAATGGGTCATGTTATACCTTTCTCGATCCCAAGAGTTACTCGAACATGTCCACTTGGAGGGAAGAAGAGCATTAGCAGGCAATTTGCGCCATTTAAAACAATCTTCACACTGAACCCATTGAATCTTTTGACTGACAACAGAAATAAATATTAGCATTTTCTTGGATCAAAGAGAACACAGAAAAATAAAACAACTTAGAAAATTATTAAATTACAACAATGAAAACAACATGTGTTCTTTTTCATAATTGACAGCAGAAAAAAGATTATAATACTAAAACAACCCTCAAATTGTCAATAATTTCAAACATGCAAAGACAAAAAGATATATATATATATATATATATATATATATACACACACACTCTCCTAAAAAGAAAAAAAAAAAAAACCCATATCATAAAGATTGAAGTCTTAACCAGCTAAGACGGCAAGGGTTCTCTTCAACAGAAAACACCACTCAAACAATAAAAGATTTTGTGGTCCATGTCTATAGAGAATAAAGTTTTAAGAGCCAACGAGGTCAAGTAACTTACCCTGAATTATCAGTTGCAAAAATTGTGGGCTTCCCAAGTACTGGGGCATCCTGTCAAAGCACACGTGTGAGTTGTGAAACAAAATAAATGCCCCATAAAGTGTAACAAGCCAAAGGTAAAAGTGTACATGCTCACACTCTCCATCAAAACATAATAACATTTTAAGGAATTTTCAATAAATGCTCTGATAAAGATTTAAGTGTTCTTCAATTCAAACAAGGATTGATGATAAAAAGTGTAGAAAAAAAAGTATACAAACTTATGCGTCAGTTGGGAATTCTTAGCTAGTGTGAAAGAAGAGTGCAAATTTATGCAACAGTTGGGAATTCTCAGCTAGCGTGAAAGGAAAGTGCAAATTTATACAACAGTGGGAATTCTCAGGTAGTGTAAAAGAAGAAGTGCAAATTTATACAACAGTTAGGAATTCTTAGCTATGCATGGTACAAAGTGAAGGAATTTTTCTTTGTACCGCTGCATTATTTTACTCCTTTTTGTGTCAGTATCATTTGCCTATACTTCAAATGACCAAAAAGGGCACTCTAAAAATAAAGAAATAAACCAACGGTCAGTGGCAACAGGGTCATAATCCAAGTAACCTATTGAAACTGGCTGTATATACAAGCACACTGGAAGATGACTAAAAAAAAAGAATGATAATCATTTGCTCGTATTTGTATTGATTATGGAATTAATCAGACCTCATATTCCTCAAACTCAAATCCTTCAATCACCACGACACTAGGAATGTGGTCAGGAGGCGGGCGGAGCAGTCCTTGTGCTTCTTCCCATGTTAGTTTCAGTTCTATCATATCTTCATTTTCAATTCTCAGGCGCTTACTCTTAGAACCCAATGT
The DNA here is from genome assembly GCA_947687605.1 of Reutealis trisperma. NCBI lineage: Eukaryota > Viridiplantae > Streptophyta > Magnoliopsida > Malpighiales > Euphorbiaceae > Reutealis > Reutealis trisperma. The sequence continues at coordinate 8,395,789 of CANTUT010000003.1, forward strand.
GCTGCTTTTCCGCTTTTTGATTGAAGATTTTGCTTCAAGAACTTCTTTTGCTATGTATCCTGACTTGTCAACTTTAGACCAAGGACTGGGATCAGCCAATTCAGCCTGTTTAAGTGATAAAAATCCGGGTCATACTAATTTCTTTTAAATGATAAAAGGATAAACCAACTTAACCATAAAGGCTTCGTAATACTAACATCTCCATTCGTAGAAACACCATTACCAGTCTTGCTTGTATCATTGTCCTGTAAATTAAGAATCTGGGGTTAATCTATTGGCTTAAATCATCTCAAATTATATTTAAAAGCAGGAGACCAATCCTTAAAACTCAATAGACTGTAAGGGAACTGTTTACCACCTTTGCCATATTAATGATTAGATTTTCAGATTAAAATAAGAGAAACATGTCATAGATGAATTGAAGAGAGGAGGGGAGGGGTGAACTGAAAAGTAATAAACATTATATTTTCTTCAAAAACTACCATAATGCAATAATGAATATGTAACCAATTGCTTATTTATCAAGGAAATTGATTGCAAAATATATGATTTCTTAAGTTTATGAAAACATGGTTACTGCATAAAAAGCTTCATAGCAAGGCAGCCAGATAAAGTTAGGCATACACACTGGCACATGAACTTTTAAGAAATGAACAGAGAGTTAATTAAGCGCCAGATGAACAGTTAACCATGTGATTCCCATTAAAATACCATTCACAAGGATGAAATATTGGCCAAGATTTAAAGTCGCAGAGATCTCCAACTTTCCAATATATTAAAATGCCACCATAAAAAAAAAAACTATTCAATCACTTGCCATTAATGTACATTAGGTAATCTACATGCCCACGCATTCCGTAACTGTTGAAACAATCTCAAACTCCAGCAAAAGACCAACTTTCTTGAAATAAGTTCTAGCAAAGCTGTCTGTTTTAGGACTTGAAACATGTATTAAGGAAAAAACTCAAAATCTTACTGAGGAGTCAAACCACAAAAAAACTCATTTAATTTTGCTTGTCCCTTAAGTTACTTATCAAAGTGCTTAAGGGCATGTAAACATCATTATTTGAAAAATATTTAATAAAAAGAAAATCATTTATTACTAACTTGTAGTGATTCGATTGGTACATTTTGTAAGAACATAACAAAATTATAATTTATATTTATTTTTAAAATTTTTCCAATACCCAAACAACTGGTAACCCATAAACTAAACAACATAAAATAATAAAGAGATTAGAAGGCTAATGACTATATCAATTAAATTTCCTAAACAGACATGCATAAACTTGTTTTTATCTCTAACAACATGCCTCATGCACATGCTATGCACACATTGATGCCATATGCTCAGGGATAGCTAAACACACTTACAAGAAAAAGTCCAGAGATTTCCAAGACCTTGTCCTCATCCTCTAGCATGTAAAAGTAGACAATCTGAAAAGGTACTAGGTAATTTAACAAGGTCATACCTGATCAGATGATGGAGCAGTCGAAGCCTTTCTGAATCCCATAACCAATTTTCCTTCTGGCTCTAATCTACTAAATGTTACTGGGAAACGTAATGAAATTTCAGTTCCAAGACCAGAGAATTCTGAATAGTAATTTAAAGCAAGTTGGCACCACATCACAAGGAAGATGAATTCAAAGATTAAGGCATGAAACAAGATACCAAAATTAACAGCCAAAATTTTTTACATGTTAAAGCCACAACATTGCCAACCACATTCAAAAGACTTCAAAATAAGAAAAATAGCAAAAAGCAGAAACAATGTCATCATCCCAAAATTTCAAAGTCAGCAACTTTTGATTTGTTCTGTCCAGTCAATTTGGTAGTTACCTATATCGCCTGCTTGCAATCGCATATTCTGTATGCAAGGAGTTACCCCCTCCAGAACATACATTCTACTATTATTGTTAGGCCAGAAGCGGAATTGAAATATCCACTCTTTGCCTTTAGAATCCTGGACCTTAAGTGGTAAGCCTTCGGGATGTGAGATAGGTGGAAAATAGGCCTGTCACAAAGAAAGCCCATATTATTATTGATTTTATTGGTAGAAATAAAATAATGCTGAAGCCACAAGGAGACCAGGAGAAGCACAATTTAATACAGATATTCTTCATGCAAATATGCACAGAGTCTCCAAGCTATCCCATTGACATGGCAGGCAGATAAGTCTCCTCCAAACATAAGGTTCAACAAGGGTCACATAGCAGATGCATCCACACAAGCAAGTGCATACATCTTATTAAGACAGTTGCAACATGTTCAAAAAAGAAACTCACTGGAAAAGAATATTCAAAAAGAAACTAACAAATGAAGTAATGGCTTAATTCATAGTCATTTTGGTGATCATCTTGACACTAATTCTCCTTTCTTCATAAATCAAATGTATATTTAAAATCAACTATCAACTGACAGTTCCAGGGAAAGAATCCTTTAACAGAATATAGAAGCCCGCAAGGACATTCCAGATTACATTGATGCCCACATCACATACAGTTTGGTCAAGCACACTTAACTATGAAGAGATCTTAAAATCAAAAGCTCCTTGGTCTATATGAGAAACTGCGTGGTAAAATATGACAGTACCACATAGAGAATAAAAAAATTGACAGTAACCCAGTTAAGCATAGACGTACTACTAATCAAATGAAAGACACACTGCATGGAGTCAAACCAATGGTGCATTGAATCCAAATTCAATTCGTTTCAGTAGCATGAATTGAATTAAAAAGGACTTGTACTACAAATCAGTTCTTTAAAGAATGAAACAACAATTAGTTCAATTGAACTGATTTCTCCACTTTAGCCTTGATAGAGTAAAATGGAGAAAAAAGAGTTGGGATAAGGGGAATGCAAATCCAATTTGTTTGGCTCGGCTCATGGGACACCAAACAGACAGTATTGATATCATTTAGCTCCCCTTATTGACCATGATATACGTATCATCAATCTCTCTAATATAGTACAGTTTAGAATAGAAATCTAGATAAAGCAAAAGGTCAAGCTAGGAAGCATGAGGACTAACCTCAGCGCATTTTTTTGGCAGCACCAAACGCCCAATTCGCCCAGCATCACTAGCACTCAACATTTTCTCAAACAAAGGGGTGATTACAGAATTTGAACTTTAATATGGTTAAGGATTTAGATTGCATATTCTAAAGAAAAAGCAAAGAGAAGCCTGGCATAACAAAACCAGAATAGGGTTAGCCAATCCCATCGAGTCTCACCCATATTCAAGAGTTAGAATAACGAATTTGAAAAATCAATGTTCATAATAACAAACTGCCTCAAATTCATAAATTACTGAATCAAAGGATACTTTCCAGAGATCTGCTGTAGCTCTTCATCAGTAAACCTTGGCCAGTACCGAGGAAGTAATTGGCTTCTCCCACGGGCATCTGCTCGAGGCCTTCCATTGCGTATATGAGTATCAGGTGACGAGTCAACTCCATTATGCAAATTACTGTGAAAATGCTTTGCAAGCAAAGGTGGAGCAGGTTGCCGTGAAGGAGTTCCAGAGCTGCCAATTTGACTATTTGATTCATTCAGAGATGCAAAAGGTAGAGCCATTCCAAGTTGTGGAGCAGATGGATCCGCCCTTAAAGAAGGCTGATGTGATATACCTAAGCATGAACCAGGTTTCTCCTCACTATTGGTTCCTGCAACAAAATGTTCGAATTAGGTTTTGCAGCTATCATCTCTATTCATCTTTTTCTTTAGCGCAGCAAGAGGAGAACGCCAAATCATCACATGTTTCTTCGAAGTAGCATAAGAATTGCAAGTAAGAGATCTGTACCTGCATTACCATTCTCAAGTATATCCCGTGTACCAAGCTTCAGGCTCCCATTTATTAATCTTTCAGAAAAATCCTCTATTCTCCCTTTCTCTAGAGAAGGGGCAGATGATCTTTCACCCGTATTAAGCCTGTCAATTTCATATAGTGTCCTCGAATGCAATTCAGGATGAGAAATAGAAGAATTGAATAAACTGGGTGCTTGCCGCCATGGTACAGGACCCGATCCAGCTAACTGACTCCAATTTTTGACAGACAGATCTTTAAATCTCTCAGATAAAGGACTATTATAAAATAGAGAAGGTGGCCAAGCAGTATTTGATGTCTGACATATAATGCAACAAAGAGTTAATACTATTACATCACTAAAGATGACAATTAATGAAAGGCATGATTCATTAAGCAAAAATAAATTTCACTCAAGACAGTAAGCATAATGTAATAACGAAAATTTTGAGGGTTTAAAACCCCCCCCCGCCCCAAAAAAAAAAAAAATATATATATATATATATATGTTGTGCCACAAATTTGGAGTGGCAAAAGAAAGGAAAAAGATATTCATACAATTATATGGATGACTTCAGAAAAGAAATTAAAATAAAAAAAAAAAAAAACTAGTAGTGGTAGGAATAATAATAAAAGAACTTTGAAGATTCATAGATGAAAATGAAGACAAAAACAACATTGGTTACAAAGTGGTAAAAATAAGAGGAGATGATGGTGGTTGATACTAGAACAAGAAGACCGCAGACAAATATTACATGATGTCACTCTGAAGCATTTGGGAGAAAACATCTCTGTATGTTGAAAAGTAAATTAAAATATTAAACAAACAACATATATAATCAGAAAGTCAAAGATCAATGTCAAATATAAAATAGAAAACCTTTGGATTGAATATGAGATCATTAACAGTTTAGCCTTGTCCACAAAGTCCCGCTAATACGAATAAGTTAACTATCTCAGTAGAAAAGGAACATTCCATTTTAAACTTTTAACACAAGTCAATCATATTTCTCCAGGATCACTCCCTTGAACAATCATAATAGGCATTAAATCAATATTCAAACACATTGAATATTCAATATCACAGTCTTCTTAAGGCCCCCACGCCTGCTTCAGGGAATGAGTTTATTACTAAATTAAAGCGAAAGTTAAACGATCTCTAATTTTCTGTCGATATGCACACATGATAAGGCATGTATCTACATGTGCAAGTAGACCTTATTCTTCCATTACCTTTCATTTCATTGATCAAACAATGATCAAGTTCTTTACTGCAAGTAAAGCCTAAAAACACTAAGACAAATGGCAGATTTATCCAACTAACGATCAAAATAAATCCAACTAATGAGTGACAATGAACCAGTAGTCAGAGAAAATTTTCAATAGTCGTGAAGAATATAAAATAGTTGCAGCTTTCGCGGAATTAGAATGACTACTTACCAAAACTACATTTTTCCTTGTGCATCCTATGCACTCAATCCCTCCAGCATCTAATAGCGTAAATGCATGAAATGAGACAATGCATCCACAATGAACTTGCTGCAGTAAGAAACTGACCATGAGGCCGTGTCCACTAAAAACAGAATAAATTTGGCAGGCTTTGACCACATATTTGGTATTTATAACTTAGAATGGAAAGTATACAAATCAACAAGAAGACATCAGAATGGAAAGTCTTACCTTCCCACAAGATTCACAACATCTCCAACCAGAGGCTTTCAAATGGAAAGTTTCACAGAATCTCCCTTCCTCATAAGCAGAACTGAATCAAACATAGCCACAGTTAATTGTTAGCTGAACAAAAGACAAAGACATCAGAATCTCAAAATACAATAATGTAATGGAAAGAGATAATAAACAAAATGATAAAAGGTAAGACAAACAGAGGATATATTATTCATCCAAAGTACCTTAGATAATCATTTATTTAATAATAATTTTAAAAGAGAGAGATATAGAAAGACACCCACCAACATAGCAAAATAACCAATCCCATACCAGCTCAACCTAGCTAAACTTTAATCCATAATAAGAAGGTTTTCACAGATAAAAACATACATTCTATTGCAAGAAGATTGTAGAACCGTCCCAAGCCAAATACATTCATTAGCAACCAAATACATTCATTAGCAAATTAAGTTAAAGCCAAGATACTTCCATGTTAACATGGAAGCTAATAACCAGAGTCCTTTTTCAAGATGCATAATAATTAAAAAAAAAAAATTCAGTGACAACTAGTCAGAGACCAAAAATGCCACTCAGAAACCAAAGGCCATTCAGATTAACAAATAGAGACTCAACTTACCATAAATTCAATATCTCAAGCTTAGCAGACATATGGAATGATCATCTGAAACAACTAGGCAGAAAATGTTCACTAGCCAAAAGCTCATAAATAGTTAAATACTAAATTTATTCACCTAGATGATATGGCTAAGGGTATATATTTAACAAATTTTCACCTGACCTCACAAAAGAAGTTAGATATAGTATCTATTTGGCATTGTTGTTGGAAAACATCATCTGAAATATGTAGATTACAAGCGATTAAAAAATGATATTCAAGTATTTTTGGCATGTTTTGGCCCTAAATATTCTAAAACAACTTAAAAGCAGTTGGCATCTACTGTTTAAAATGTCTAAACTCTAAAAAAGTGATTTAACCAAAATTCAGTTTCATTTGATAACCAAAAGATAATATAAATTAATCTACTCGCATGTTCAAATCTAGGCAAGTCAAATAGCTTTATGTGACCATTACCTTCCATTCCATGCCCTGTTTCCAATTTCTGAGCATATACTAAAATACCGAACAGGCAAACTCTAGTCTTAAATATCAACAAGAATTACTTTTAAAAGCTGTAACTTCAGCAATGACTTGTCTTGAGGCTAGGTGTTATTTTGAATTGATTGGAATAAACTGTTTTCACATGATATTAGAGACAATTTCAACTTTCAAGTAGGATTACATTCTATTCTTGCGCAACTTAGTATACAAAAAAAATTTAAAAAAAAAAATCATACAAACAGGGTAGAAATAAGATGCAGATTTCCTTCTGCAGGCATTAAACTTACATGATTGCAATTGGTATCCATATTAAATCCTTCAGCTAAAGCAAAAAAAATCTAGAAATTTACGTAACTTATTTCTATCCCACACTTCAAGAGTGCTTCTCCAACTACAACTGTAAGTAGGTTTACCTCAAGCTATACCTCAGTTTCAGTTCAAGCATAGTCAAGTCTCAATAACCCAACCACATTAGCAGTCAAATTGCAGCCGCACTAACTAATCTTCAAGATATTGACAAGAAATTGACTATATGTTCAACTAAATAAATGATCAGAAAGGAAAATTAGCAGTTACCAAGTATTATTTCCAGATACAGATGCATAGAAACACATATAAATGTATATACCTACATATTAACATTCCAAAATTGACATAATTATGCAAAGCATATAATAAAATAAGTTAAAAATACAGAAAGTAAAATTTTCAATTGAGACTTGGTCTTTCAATTGAGATTTGGTCTAATAAAATTCTGGGCCGCTAAAAAATTTATGGAAAAAAAATCCAATATTTTTCCATTGTTATTTCGTATAACACTCAAGTAAGAAAAATGAGAAGGCTGTCCGTTAACAAGCGTTCATTTCTGGACAGAGCTTGAGCCAAAGCCAATATTCCCAAATTAACCTTCCAACAAACTCCAATTTCCAGGTCCAGAAGCATAACAACTTCCCAAATTTAGCAAGTAACCAAACAAAAAACCACTAACATATCCGTAACAAGTATACCCTTAAATTGAGTCTAAACCCAGCCCACCAAACTCATACACCTCCAAATTAACTCTAAAAATTATCACACAAAACCAAAATTACAGTGAAGCAGTCAAAAACTCACGCGCATAGATCACAAAGCTCAGCAAACTCTCCGGAACGCAGCCGCCAACCTTTCCTGGATTTGAAGTCCGTACAATCCAAATTAAAGCATTTCTTCGACGTGGAAGAAGACGAAGAAGAAGCAGCAGCAGACATCGAAACTTCACTTTTCAATAAGAAAAAAAAACAAACATACACTCAGTCACTAACGCCTAAAACATAGGCCTCCGAAAAAAAAATTTTCAAATTCCTCCGACTCACAGAAACAACAAACAAAGAAGAAGTAATAGAAAGAAAAGCACACAAAGAGAATCTAAAAATGGTAGTTACGGCCTGATCTGTTCAATCATGAAGTTCGAGAGATAGTAATATTCAGAGGGAGGGTTTTTGGAAAGAATAGAGAGAGAGAGAGGGAGAGAGGAGGAAATAGGAGTATAGGATTTGTTATTTGGCTAGTGAATGTGTCATTATATATTAGGATTGGATGTGTAATATATAGAGTGAGACGCCCGTGTGAATATATGTAATGTAAGGCTTTTAAAACACGTCGAGTCGTGGCCTCATTTTGGCGTTGTCGTTTTCTAACTTTCTTGTACTTGATCCTTAGTCAATTTTGGATATTTAGGAATTTCTAAATAACTGTAAAATTCTTTTAAAAAAATCAAACAAAATGTGGCTTCCTGTTATTTGATGTCGACGAATTATTCTATTATGTATGTTCTGAACATGGTATTTTTCGCGTATTAAGATATAATTTAACAGTAAATATATATTTATAAATAATAAATTTATAATTAATTTTATTTTTTAATATTAAAAAAAATGATATTTATGCTAGAAATATAATTTAATAATAATATATTTCTCCAATAGAGTCTTTATGCTAAAAAAATAATAAAATATTTATATGATTAGATTCAATTTCTTAATTAAATTCATACACAAAAGTTCTCTTAATTAATTTGATTATGATGTACATATAAATCCCATCATTAGTCATTTCTAGATGGTGTTTAATAAGGTGACATCATTATTTAGAAGATATTTGATATTATTTTTTGAATTGTTATTTTTTAATGATCACATGCTCATTGATAATTAAATTATGTCTGAGTATGTATTATTTAAATGGTTGTTAAAAAATATATTTTGTTAGAAACATTAATTATAAGTCATTATTTAGAGTATATTTGATATTATTATTTGAATTGTTACTTTTTAGCAATCACATATTCACTAATAATTCAATTATGTCTGAATATGTATTTGTTTAAATGGTTGTTAAAAAATATATTTTGTTTGAAACATTAATTATAAGTCATTAAAATTTATTCTTAAAATAAATTTTATACGTTTTAATTATAAAAATTGCAAAATAATTAAACAATATTATAAAATTATTTTTCCCAATAACATATAAAATGATATTTTTCTCAATATATACTAACAAATCCTTAAATGATTGGATACCCAATCAATTATATATCAAGCAAAACTTTTTTGTTTTATTTTTTAGCATTAGGAGAAGATATTTTATTGAAATTTACTGCTGATGTATATAGTTATCATTAATATTTATGAGTGGATATGCAAAATTATTTAATTAATAACAAGTTATGTTTCATTTTCAGTTAGGCTAAATATTTAATTATATATTCTTACGCACTTCTCTCTTTTTTTTTTTTTTACAATCTATATAAATATTGAGCCGAATAATAAATGTTGATAATATTATTATTTCATACATGGATGATTAGTCATTAGTGGTTTTTAGCTAGGCAAATTTTATTTTAGGCTGGATGCATGATTTAACCTTCCAACTTTACTACAAAAGCTATTGCAAATTATACTTTTAAAATATCTATCTAACTTATATACTTCCTAACTTTGTATATATCGAACACTCCAATACTTATAAATATATGAACTTAAATGTGTATTTACATGTCAAAAAATATCTTAGTAGTTAAATTTAATAGTCGCATACCTCTCTACCTCTTTTGACTCTAAATTTCATTTATTATCATTTTAATAACATTTATTTCTAATAGAATCGTTTTGTGATTTAATCTGTTATAATGTAAGCAATTTCATATAATATGCTGATTGAGATTTTCTGTAAAATATATATAAAATTGAAAATCAAGGTTAAATAAGCTATTTTAAAAATTAACACTATGTTTGAAAATGTGGAAAATCAAGGAGGAAAATAATGAAGAAAGGAAAATATGTATAATTTTTCTTCAAGTATTTTCTCTTAAAAATGAAGAGAAAGTAGAGAGAGATAAATAAAAAAAATACAATAATTAAATATAAATTAAATTCAAATTTAAACTATAAGGATTTAAGATTAAAATAATAATTTATTTATTTATATATTTTATTTCTTTTATATCTTTTTAGTTATCTAAATAAAAGAAAATAAACTTATTTTCATTCATTTATTTTCTTTTTTTTTTTTATCCAAACAAGAAGAAAAATAAATTTTATTTTTCCTTCTTTATTTTTTTTCTTAACTAAATAGAATATTTTTAAAATTTAAGATGCCAATTTTTTTTTTATTAAAATACGAGTGTTAAAATATGCATTCGCCTTTTATTTTATTTTATGTTCGGTTGACTTGTCTTGGACTTAAATTATTATGACAAGAATACCCTCACGTGGGGGATGTTGAATTTGGTAGTAACGGTAAGAGAAGGGAGGAGATTTTTGGAAGAGGAAAAGTCATGTGATGAACCATGCATGGTCCCGCCGCGAGAGTCACGCAGTCACGTAATGCATAAGCTGCTAATTTGTTTTTTTGTTTTTTTCCCCCCTCATGTTTTGGGATCATTAGAATTTAATATTTTAAATTATTTAATAATGTTTATCTTAAAATTTCCAATTTAAAATTTACATAAATAATTATATTTATAAATATTTTTATAATTTAAAAATTATATCACTTATTTTATTCAATATTTAAAATTTAAACAATATTTAATTTTTAATTTTATCAAATACAATCTTACAAATGAACTAAATAACAAGTAGTATGTAAGAACTATGAATAATATTTAGGCATAAATCTGGTTTTATTTTTATTATTTTTCACTATTTTATAAATTTTGTTAGTTATTTTATGAAATTTAATAGGTTTTCTTTCGTAAAATATTTTATTCTTTTATACTTTCTAAAGTTTCAAACTTAAGATTATTGATTTTAAATTTGTGCTTAATAATATTGCATGGTGCATACGTATTTATGGAATTATTTGTTAAAGTGTTCCATAATTCTAGGCATAGAATAATTAAATTGTTTTATGCAATAGTAATCACAATCACAAAACGTGTTTAAGGTTTTTAATTTCTCAAGATTTACCCATAATTACGATATTGTTGTTGTGAATAAGTTTTTTACAACCATCCTATTTAGTTAATCTCTCGTTTCAACTATTATAAATAAAAAATAAAACTCTTTTTGTTTTGAATTTTGATGAACGATAAAAAATACTCATTCTTTCCATTTTATTTGGGACATATTTTGTTACAGAATTTAAGAGCGCATTAAATTATATGTTATTTTTCCTTTTTTATTATTTATTAAATATAATTAAATTTTATTATCTTAAAATTTTATGAAAAAAGTTAAATTAATATCCAATAATAAAATATGTACTAAAAAAGAGTGTTAAAAATAAAAATGAGATATTAAAAAGAAATTCCAAATAAAATGGGGCAAGGGAGTACTTCTTATATTAATTTTACACTAATTCATAGAAAATGATATATATTAATGATAATATTATTAAAATAATTACAATTGAGATAACTTATGTACTCTTAACTAATTAATTAAACCTTATTAATATGAATTTTTAAATATTAGGAATTTTTTTTAGGGAAAAATATTAAGATTCTAATTAGTTTCATATATAAAATCGTAAAAAAAAAATATTATTTAAATAATTTAAATTTAAAGTGAATATTGAAATGTTTTTACTCAAAGGACAACGAAATAATGGAGGAAGACAGATTTATTACCACAAATGAAACTTAACTGAAAACTCAACGTCGTTAGATACTTACAATACGGCAAAAAAGCTAAATTCTATGCACATGGTTTGGTTACAAGTGCAGGAGAAAGCTTAATTCTATTGGCGCAACCTTCTGGAAGAAGCTTAATTTGTTTTAAGCGTGTGACAGAATACAAGTATAAGGAGGGTTCAGATCATTTGATCAAGGGAAGGAAGCAAATGCAAGAATAAACTAATTAAAATTCTCAATATTATTAGGGTTGGATAATGAATCAGATCGATTCAAAATAGAGTTAAATTCGAACTCAGTTTTAATGAAATATTTGAATTAAATTTCATTAAGACTCTATTGTCATTAAAAAATAATTTAATTTATTTATTAATATTAAACTAAAATTAGAATAAATTTAAGTTTGGATTTGAACGAGTCAATTATTAATATAATATAAATATAATTTACGCCTTGATGATAGAGTGTGGAAAAAGGCTTTTGTTTCCTTAGCACAAGCAGTCGGCTGTGACTGAAGGTGGAAAAAGATATTGCAGTTTTCAGGCTAATTTGTTTGTGGGGTCAAAATATTGGTCAGACACAGACAGGTGGCCGGCCCAGCTAAAGTTGAAGGTTTTTTTTTTGTTTTTTTGCCAAGGAGCAAAAAAGTTGAAGTTTGCATGCAACGAAAATAAGGAATGAAATTAAAGTCATCACAAAAAAATAAAATAAAATAAAAAGATGCGGTAAAATTTTGGAATTTCTAAATATTAAAAATAATTCCAAATGTTGAATCAATAAGTGGAGAAATTTTTAATTGGTGTATCTTATTTTTATTGAATTAATTTATAAGTAAAGTGGTATAATATTATTAATTGACTTGTGTTATTTTTATTAAATTAATCTATGAGTAAAGCACGTAGTAAATTCAGATATCATTTAGTATATTTTTTAGGAAATATACTTTTTGAAAAGTTATTTTTTATGAAGTAAATTTTTTGATAAATAATTGTGTGTTTAATTTGCATATAATTAATGAAAAGTAAATTTTTTTTGTTTGACTTAATAATAAAAATGACAATAATACGTTACCTAATTTAACAAAGGGTGGATATATCAATTTATATCTATTTCAACTAAAAAAAATAATTTCCTTAACTCTATTAAAAAAGCATACTTTCTCAAAATTCAGAAAGTAGACATATTATCTCTGTTTATAAGTGTGCGGTGTGGTCATGAGAAAGGAAAATTTTCATAACACGTACGGTTGGCAAGTAAGTTCGATTATTAAGAGCAAGCATGCATATAAGATACATAATAATTAACTAAAATAAATTAAATTTTTTATGAATAAGATTAAAGCGTAAACAAAAGATAAAAAAATGTGATGCAAATATTATAATATATATATAAATTCTCATTAATATATTATTAACATAGAATATAAATATATACTTGCTGTTAATTACTAATTTTAACAGCAATTTTTAAATGACATTAAATTATTACTGTTACATTATCTAATATTTATTATATCATCTGCCAAAAAATATCTTGATAATTAAATAAGTTAATTAATTTACAGAAAAGTTCTAAATACTTTTTCTTTTTTATCTTCTTTTATTTCATTATCTCTTCTCATGATGACACATACTAAGTTAGATTTATAAATAATATATATATAAAATTTAATACAACTTATATATGTTATCATGAGAAAGAAAAAGGTAATAAGAAAAGATAAAAAAGAGAAAATTAAAAGCACCCTAACCAATGAAATATGCATCACATATATGATTAAAATTATACAAACAATAGAGACTTGAGAGAGTCAGTGTTAAATAACTATATATATATAAACATATATATATGTATAGGCTGGGATTAATAAGCAGATGCTAATTGACTGAATGTGAGACTGAAATCGAGCTTGGAAATCACTAGAGAGTATGGATAGAAAATTGTGAAGACAAAAAGAAGACAATTAAGCATAGGTTAAAAGCACTATAAGGTTATATATGATAAATACTAGAACTAACACTATGATTCTTATCATACCAGGCAGGATTTAGTCATGTGCATATAGAATATTGGTCACATCTAACAATGTAAATTAATTTGTTTTCCTTGTTCTTAGAATTCTATAATTAATTTCTTAAGAGAAAACTAACAATTTAGTTATCAGCAACGGCGGACTGACACATGTAGATATATAGAAGATTGGAAAGATAATGTAGAATATTATTAGGGCAAATGGTAGAAGAGGCTTAGTAGTCATGCAGAGTATATATATATTCTCACGTACATCATTGTTTATTTTGACACTTGTATGTGGAAAATGCAATGTCGTCTGTTTATAGGAAATAGAGTTGTTTTGATATCATTCATGTCGTTTCATGGGAAATAGGATTGAATTTGCATTCGGTTGTTGAGACTTTATGATAGGAAAATAGATAAGCCAAAGACAGATATAACAATAACGTTCAAGTCTCAAACTCTACTGTTCTTTTATAATGATGTTTCACCTAAAACAGACCAAATCACTTCAAGCAACCGGTGTTTGCTAGGTGCTTATGTATAATTAAAAATTTTAAACTATAAAATAGGATATAGATAAATATGGACTAATTTCAGTTGTCTTTATACATTATAAAATACTTTTTATGTACTACGCATGGGCGAATTCAAACTAGAAACCAACAAAATTAAGGTTAATTAAAGGAGAATAATAAGATATTATTATTTCTGCTCAATGCTTTTAATAATACATTCTTCTTCTCTTTATTTTTCCTTTTTTTTTTTAAACCCTAAATAAAAATTTTCAAAATCAATTGGTTTTATATAGGAGACTTAGTTCAAGGTTAGTTTTGTCAATTCGAATAACTAGAACCATGGTATTAAATATCGGCCGATACGTTATGTATCGGCTGTTTCGTAGGGGGTTCTGAGGAGTCTGATATGTTATTTATCTGTTACGATACTGCTAATGGAAATTAGCATTGAATCGGTATTAAATAATTTGATACATACTGATACAACGGTTATTTAGCGATACGAGTGCAACGTATCAATAAAAAAATATTATTATTATATTTTTATTTTATTAATGTAAATTATAAATATATTGTTTAAAAGACATTATTTTATATTTGTTCTATTTTATTAATATAAATTATTGGGATTTTTTTTACATTATTTATATTTCAATATATTTAGAATATTATTGTTAATTTTTTACAATATTCATTTTTTTGTATAAATTTTTTATTTGTGGCTGTAAATTATAAATTAAATTTTACAATTTAACTATGTTTTGTCTTTATATAATTATTTTCAAAAATATAAATAATGATTTTGTATAAATTCTAAATGAGTTTAATAGCAAACAAAACAATTTAAATCATCCTCGACACTCTTTTTGTTGCTAATTAATTAATATTATGGTATATTTATTTTTTCAGTTTTACTTTATTTACTTAGAATATGGAGAATTTTTTTTTATCACTTTATTCATTTTGAATAAGGTGATTTTTTCTCTGATAACTTAATAAAATAAGATTAATTTATTATTATTAGTTATGTAATTTAAATTTAATTTATTGTTATTATTTATGTAAATTAAATTTTTATAGGTATAATTATGCTTATTTAAGTGTTAATTAATTTAATGTATTACATTTTGGACGTTATATTTTATTTTTTTATTGAATTATATCAGTTTGCTAATCATTTTTGAAAATTCACGATAGTGGCGGCCGATTCACGCCGATTCAGTCCGATTCAATCCAATTCCGTTACACCGATTTCAATACCAGTACAATACATAAAATCGTTATTTAATACCCTGCTAGAACACATGGCAAGTGATGTGGAGAGCAATCTCTGAGCATGTGAATTCGCTTAGTGCATAATTAATACTATGATTACTGAAAAATAATTAAAAATATTTCTATGAGACTATTTTTAAAATTTCGTACAAAAAAAAATTTATTCAAAACCAAAATAGCATATTTTAAAAATCCAAATACTAATAGTGTAATTTTTCATATATCCATAAGTACCACTTCTTCTTTCTCAATATGTTGAGGTTCCCCTAAATGTGATTTATATGTTAAAGAATTACTCATCCAATACTGATTCTAAAAATTAGATCTCAACTAATAATGAGAAGTAATGGATCCCAAAACAACTAGGTTTCCATGTTATTTTCCCTTGGCAAATCATTGACTTTAATGCATATGTCTACTATTGGCAATTTTCGACACAACTCAATTAAACAACATGGCATGATACAAAGTTAAATGATTTGAGTTTTAGCTATATAAATCCAAGTTATAAACTAGTCAACTCATTTAATACACGAAAAAATAGGTCTAAATGAGTTGGTTGGCCCATTGAAACCGTTTAGGATCCATCTAACCCATTTACTTAATCGGGTTAATCGAGTTCACATTTGACATGTAACACAGAAGTGCACTATAAACACGTTTAGGACTATATAAAATATGTTTTAATGCCAACTTTACATTATTTGAGGGTTGCAAACTTTTAATCTCCACCTTCATTCTTTAGTTAAAAAGAAAACTCTATTATTTTTCTTATCTCTCTTCAATCCTCACTTAGCTGCCACTCTCATTTTCTCTTTTCTTTTTCAATTTTTTTTCTCCTTCTTCTCTATAGCTCACAAATCACCCCTTACAATACGAGCTCCTCTTTTCAACAATAGTACATGATGATGGTTGAATTAAGAATACTTATGCATTAGAAAATTTTCCCTCCATCCTTGGTCAGTCTGGCACTCCAGAAATGATCTTTATTTTAAGTAGTTGCAGGTTAGTCCATCAAAAACAAATTTCAAGACCTATGAAAGCTTTTGCAGGATTATTAAGATGCTACTATTGATCAAGCTGCTACAATGGCTGCTGCTTTAGCAAATCATGGCTTCCACCACCAGAGGGAGTGATCAAGCTCAACTTGGACGCAGCTGTGTATGCTAGTGTTGGTTATGAAGTGGTGTCATTTTTCTTGATTCTGTTGGGGAGGTTATGGCTTTTGGTTCACGCTGGAGAGATGCTTGTACTTAAGTCAATGTTGCAGAAGCATATTCCATCCTTTTCGGTATGCATAGTGGCTATTTCATTGAATTTTACAAGGGCTAGAGGTAGAGAGTGACTATCAAATGGTGATATCTAGTATCAAAAGATAAAAAAAAAGATCGTTCTCAGATAGCTTTGATCATTTCAGATATACTAAGTATATCTAGTTCTTTTATTTTCATTCTGTTTAGTTTTATTTCCAAAAAACTTATAACATCCAAATTTTCCTTTTCCCATTCTAGAGAGGAAATAATTTGGGTGGAAGAGTTTCCCCCTCTATGGTTAGTATTATAATAGCTGATGCTTCTATTTGATTTCATAATGCGTTTCTTTATTGCCTAAAAAAAATGTCATCTTAAACTAGTTCTTGGCATCATATAAATTTAAAGTTTGAACTTCTAAATCTTTATATTATGTTATAAGTAATTCATTATTAAACCATTGGTCTAATAATAGTTAATTAATATTTATTAAAAATATATAATGAATATACAGTATACTCTAAGCAATTAAACAATGATGGAGTTTTTCCTAGCGGGATGTGAGACCCATCATTAAGACTATAATTTGGAGGTGTTGGTCCTGAACCATTAGGAGATGGGTTACTTTGTTGTTAGGTTTGTGACTTGCAACAAATATCAGTATGTGGCCTGACATGGAACTTCTAATATTTAAATGACTGACTACATCTTTATGGAGTTAAGAATTGGGAAATTCGAGTGGATTTAGAGTTATTATCATTGCTTTCCCAGTTTGGTGTATATATGACTATTATTCTGAATGATTGGCCTCCTTTCACTGGAAGGAAGAAGAAGTGTGTATTTAAGTTGTATTTCCACTTGGTTATTAAAGTGCATGGACGATGTGGCTGCTTTTGAATGATGGATCTTGATCACATTATACTATAGATTCAACGTGCTTGCGCATTCAACTGTTTGGTGTGAAATTTTGTGTTGACCTTACTTGAATCTCATTTCTCAAAGCTGTCAGGGATTGCATCTATGAGAAACTTAAAAGAGGTGTCAAGGCAAACTCTCCTTATATGCTAGGCGAACTTCTCTGGCGGCAGGGTGAAATTGACTTTGAGGTGGTTCAGGGCAAGATACTTGTTGCTTTGGATGACCGCTTAGACAAGGCGCGAGGTGGTTTGTCCACGTTGTCTTGGCCCTGCTAATTACTGGTAACTCGGGTTTGGCGATCTTGGTGATGTGAGGCCTAATGTCTGTAGCTATGGCTTATTTTGGATTTGGTTTGACAACGTAATTGATATAATCATTTTTAGTACTTGTCAAGCATATCATAAAAAAAGAAAAAATTATTTGATTATTTTGATTAACCTTGCAACGGATGGTTTGTTATTTAGGTCAAAAAAAAAAAAAAAAAAAACGGATAGTTTGTTATTTTATTATATAAAACTGTTTATCTTTTGAAAAATTTTATATAATTTATTTTCTCCCATCAATTCACTATTTAGTTAAATTATATGCGATAATCCTTCGATATTTCACATTGTTTATAGTAGGGGTGTGTGTAAATTATATAGATTAATACGCTTTTACGAAATTAATATAGTTTTATGAAATAGTGTATTTTATTTCTAACCATGTATGTATTTGTATATATCATTTAAAAAAATAAGATATTAACTCGTGTGTGGTGTGACTATTAAGACAAGTACAGCTAGCTTGCTACCCGCATTCCTACATTTATACCCTTGCAGTAGGAAGGTTACAACTTCTCGGAGATAAAATAGGACACCCTGACCTCATACCATCCATGATGAAGAGAAACCAGAGTGATCCAACTATGCCATATGGCCTTCGTTGTTAAGGATTGGTCGCAATCCAAGCAATTGGTGGCTCAAATCTCTTATAGTAAGGGTATCAGTGTATCAGTGTATATATATATATATATATATATATATTATCTGAAAAAAAAAATTATGTGGGATCGATAATTGAAATGTCTTCTGAAAAATTCCACAAGTAATTTATTTTCTTCTATCAACTCACTGTCAAATTGAACTTTTTACGATCGAATGATAGTTTGGATGTCTTTTCTAGTCTACAAACAATCGGCAAACATCTTTCATTTCTTTTCCCTGTGTTTCAATCATTTTTCTGGTCTTAATTTCTTTTTTTTTTTTTTTCTCTAAAAGTTTCAGATGAGTTAAAAAGAAATAAAGTCCGTCGATATTAAAAGGAAAACCTATTAAGGCTCATTTGGATTTGGATGTGCGATCTATTAAAATTCTTATAAATTTAAATTTGAATTTCAAATGTAAGGGAAAAAAAAAACATAAGATAAAATTCTAAAATTTTAAATTCTAATTATTCACATATAGAATTCACCTGAATTTATGAGGCATTGCACCCTCTGCAATGAATAATTTGTCAATAAAAAATAGAAATAGAAATATTTAAGTGTGACCACATACATATACAGAATATCTTGAAATTATCTACTCGATATTGTATTATTTGCTACATAAAAATTCTTAAAAAGGAAAAAATTCTATTGGCCTGTATTATTTTCCACACAATGATTACTACATAAGACAACTCTTTTTGTCGTAAAACAATTCCAATTGAGATTGTGTACATTATATATATATATATATATATTTTGCAAATGTATTCATTAAATTTTTGCGGTATAGCAGAATTGTTTTAAGGGACCCACGCCATCCAAATTCAAGAAATTATCAATCATGAGCCAGGGTCCATATAACTGTAAGCACTAGATGGAGCCCATGAATTACTGTTAATTTACCTGAAAAGTAAACAACTAGGCCATTACACCCCACACCTAACAGGCAAGTAAGCAACCATTTAAAGAATTTTATTTTCCTTAGAATTTCATTATTTTTATTTTTCCCCTGTGGTTATGTACAAATAAAACAAATTAAACAAACTTCCATCTTCATAGTAAGAAATCAAATGAAATTATGATGTCAATTACACACCTTAAACTTCTACATAATGTTATACTGGGGAAAATAGAGTAGCTAAACCTTGATCCACTGTAATTTGAAGTTTGTCATATACCATCATCGTCTTTTCTTCGCACTTGTATGATCCATTTCCTCTAGCAAGTACCTCGCCATCTACGTCTATGATCCCTCCCTTGGTTGGATCCTCGACACGTGGACCAGGCTCCAATACGAATGCTTTCACCTGCAGTTTGTTGCAGAACACAAGATGCACTGAGTAGAAACATTCAAAATATGGATAACTAAATTGATACACTGATTTCCCTGCTCAGTCTCCATAACGACATCTACAGATAAACCTATACATTAAGAACATCAATTCTCACCACAATCCAAACAATGTGCACCAAACTGAAGAAAAAGTTTGTATGCATGCTAAAAAAAATACCATAGAAAGTAAACAAGCAATAAAATCAATTAGAACTAACCTTAATGTATATAACATATGGCGAGTTGACATGGGCTCCATTCTTCATCTGCGTCATCAACGTAATCAAGGGTAACTTTGGGCATTCCTTGATGAGTATCAAGTCCAAATAACCATCTGAGAACTGCAGATCAATAGGCAACAGAAATGTTAAAATGTTGCTTGCAAGCTAAGAATAGTGATGCAATGAGAGAGCTTCAACTAAGTCTGCCTCCTAAAATGTTGATTGAATAGGTTTTAAAAGCAGATAAATAACGCCATCTAGAATTGGATGAGGTTTTCAAAGAGCAATAGAAAATTTTGAAACTGAGCATCAAATGGTTCATTTTCCTACCACTACTGCTTTAGTTGCAACTGATGCAACAAAAGCAAAAGAGTAACCATTAAAGTTCCTTGTCATGGAAAAAGCATTTTGTGCCAAATAAACATGTTCAAATCTGATAATAAACCCATTCATAAATCTGGTTCCATGCATACCTCAACCATACAGGACCCAAAAATTTTCTAATTTTCATGTATTACAGCTTGTATCCGAGGCAAAACAAATTTAAAATCTGAAAAAAATTCTAAAAAGTCCTTTGACAGAATTCTCTTAGGAAATGTTAAAAATTGGATGGTCAGAAATTGGGCTATGCCATGTTGAGAAAGTAAAAGGTGAAACCAGGGGTTGAGGGGTTGGGGAGGAGTGTCTGATCACATAATAATTCCAAGGTAAGTGCAAGATAAACCAACCTCTGCATCAGGTGCTGCCATGATATCCTCCCCACCCCAAGGTACATTATGAAGCCAGATCGAAACAAATGGTCCACCAATCATCCTCCAATTATGATTGATTAAGTCAACGTCTGATCCCTGGTAACCAAGTTGTTGAACTTTAATAGTCTGCTCTTGGCTGGGATTGCTAATATTCAGTTTTCCAGTAGATTCACCATTGTAACTAGTTGGCTCTCCATAAGTTTCAAATCCAGGTGCAGGTACGAAAGATATGCGTCCATTGTATTTCCTTAGATGCAATACTCGCTGCAAAGCCTATAGATGGGAGGAGGAAAGCAAAGGACAGAATAATGATTAAAATTTTAACAACACTCCACCAAACCAACCAAGCTACATTGTAAACATGCTTGAACAACAAATCAAAAAGAGATTGTATGGTCCTAACATCAATTTAATCATTTTGTCATGCAGCAGATCATCCCTGCATGCATTTAACGACTGTGATTATGCCATTATGACTTTTATTACATGGACATCATATACACTGGACTGCCTCAACTTATGAGCAGATTGTTGCATTAAATAATTAAATTGCAACTCGTGAGGTTATAACTAAAAAGGAAAAGTGAAATATCTGTCAAAAAAAAAAAAAAAAAGTCACATGCATGCCAGGAAATCATGAAAGCTGCAATTACTGATCCACAAAATGAGTCCAGTTAATAATTTTGAGGAAGCAAGTGAACTTTTAATCAAAATAAAGCTCTTGTTTATTTAATAGCGGAAGTATGTGAAAAAAAATCTCTCATACTATCTGGCTAATGCAAATTCATTTTCCCCCAAAGAAAGCCTTGATAAATGTCTCTTGAAAAATATTGCTAATGACTCCTACTACAACAAACAGGTTTCATTTAAAACAGTTACATCATTTCAAGAGAACAAAATAGAAACAATATAATCTGACTAGAAACCAAAAACAAACCCATGAACTATAGATGTTTTAAGTTTCACTCCCAATATGTGTAGTTAGAGACTCAAGAGTTATAGGTATAGTTGTATACCTGATTGAGAAGAAAATTCTAAAATGTGGGAAGCCAACTGATGTCCTAGGGAAATATTCTAAGCATGGAAACTTATCTAGATAATAACTTACCCCTTAAATTCGCATGAACTATAAATTTCAGGCTCAAAACCATGTAAGCATTGGAACATGTAAATTTCAGGCTCAAAACAGTGAAAGCATTGGAAAAGACATTAGGAGTGGAAAACATGAAAGAAGAAGAAGAATAGTCCATAATCAAATAGAACACTAGGAGAAAAAAAGAAAGAACATACATAAAAATCAATACGAGCACTTCCCATCCATCGGTACTTTTCCGATTCAATATCAACATCTGCTACCAAACCTACGGTAAAATCAAATACCACAATTAAAAAATGATTATGGCTTGCCACCAGGTTAAAGGTGGAGAAATTCCTTATTGGTACCAACAATAAATCCAAGTGCAAAATATTAGGAGCATAGACATTCCAACTTCAACAATAGAACTCGGTTTAGTATACTTCAAGTGGATTATTTTTTGTACCCCAAGAAAACATCAAGACACTGAAAAATTTGGTTTCTCCTTGCAAGATAGCAGCCACATCCAGTGAACGTTTATGGCCTGCCAAGAAGTAAAGCATGAAGTGAAAATCCTTTGAGCAATAAATTGCAATCAATATTAAGGCTATGCACATTTAAAAATTAAACACTCAAAACCCCATGTTTAACCTCGAATTATTGCAAGTACAGCATTAGATGCTTTACAAGGTTCACCAACCGAATCCAGAAGGGATTTTACCATTCCATTTCCTGTACCTGCACCCAGATAAGTTCAAGTAAAATATTAAAAAGTGAAAAATATGCCGTTAGATTCATGCAATGAAAAAACCACCACCTCAATTTTAGCAAGATGAGGTGAAAAAACTAAAAAAGTGCATAACCATGAATAATGAGTGCACAAAATCAAAAGCATGGCTTCCATAACAAAGGAAGCCTTCAGTTTCAACAAAAAAGACATGGTTGTCAAGTGAAACCTCAACCATATCTCTTTTGTGAAGAAGCAGGCAGTCAAATTAAGCTTAACTCAAGTGTTTGTCCCAGTCAAAACCATCTTAGAATTATTTATTTGGACCACCATTAGTTGATAAGATAGGCCTAAAGCCACAAATCTGAAACATCTAGCAGTAACTTAATAGTTCATTTATCATATAAAAGCACCATGAACCCAGTGCACACTAGCCATTTCATTAACTATGATCTAAGGAGAGTTCATGCTACACAAGAATTATGTATTAAAACAGAAATAAGGATAAAAAAAAACCTGCAGGAACCATTCCAAGAGGCATCTTTATTGCATCACTCCAGTCTTCTCTTGCTAAAAGCCCATTTACCACCTACTAAAAAGTGAAAGCCAGTAAGCAGGAGAAAGAAACAGAGATCACTAAAAGGTCATAATTTTGAAATAAACAAAATGCGTAAACATGTCCAAAGGGAAATCACAAGAATAAAGGAATTGTAGTTTTCATAACAAAAATGGCAAGAAATGATATTTACAATATCTTGATTGTAAAATATAAGCTCTGATTTACCAGAAAGTTATATCAACACACACATTTAGGCATTAGGAAAACCTTTAAGTCTCCACTCCTCACCCCTATAGCAATCATTATCATCTAATCAACAGTTATTCCTTAATTCATAGACCTAAATCTCCACATGGCAAGGTGGAGCTAACCAGTGATGAATCCATATATGCAACATTCATGCAAACTGTTCCGTTGACAGGATATGGTTGCAATTCCTTTTTCAATGGTACAACAAATCTTAGCCACATTGAAAGTAGTTTATCTCACTGAGATTCTAAGATTGTGTATCAATCAGGAGACTTCAACCAATATTACAGTAAAAGCATATGAAAACGGAACATCGACCACTTAAATTAAAAGGCTGAAATGTTGAAGGACAATCTCAAACTTTCATAGAGACATTTTCAATCAGATTATGATCTATAAATTCTAGGCAAATTTTCCTTCAACGTTAGAAATAAAAATATCATTGCAAAGAATTCAAGTATCCCCCAAAATCATTTTTATAAAGAGTGGCTTCAGCAGCACAGCTCAAATCCAAAACTTACAAGTTTCACAAAAATGCAAAATGTTATTCATTTTGAAACTAGGAAAACCCAACTTACCTCAACAAGAATACCATCTCCACTAACACAAACAATCCCATCATATTTTGTAAGATCAAGGGTGCTAGCAACCTCCTTGGCATGGAGCTGATGCTTAGTTTCTGACGGTACAAGTAATTATGTACAGGTATAAAACATAAGAGCATGAGCAACAATTCAAAAATTGGGAGCCATCAATAACCATTTAAATACACAATCTAAGTATAAATCTGAACCTTGCACTGTAATTTGAACATCAGCTTCTTCAAATAACGGTTTTACAACGTCAAGAAAAATCTTCGATGCAGATTTCTTTCCACCAAATGGATTGACAAATACAAACAGCCTCTTTGGCCTACCTGTAACCAAATTGGAGTTTCACTTGCCTGTTTATATTTCAAAATAATCCTACGGATTATCCACAACAAAATATTGCGATAATTATCAAATTAAACACAATAAGCTACTCACTCGATGATTAAGAATATTCGATTAATCAGATTTATCTATAACCAGATTGAAATTTCAACATTAGAAGCAATACTAAAAAGAAAATACCGAGAGAATCGAGGTAATCACGGAGACGCTGGCACCAAAGTCTAGGAGAGTCCTCATGCAAAGGCTGAAATATGAAATCCGTCCTCACCAGAGCTCCCTTGCTACCTGCACAGCAGATGCCATCTCCACTATCAACAATAGCTTTGATTCTTATTTTGGCTCCCTCGATTACGAATCCAAGAACCTCTTTTTCGAGGGTCAAACACCGTTGACCTCTCTCCGTCCAACAGAGCTTTCCGTCTGCGGTTAAAGTCAATGAAGTGACGGTTCCATTGACCGTAACCCGGTCCGATATTATAGGCTCTGGCGAGCTGTCGGACTGATCCATCTCTACAGAGATAGAGTAGAAGGAGGGGGTAGTTATTCGTTTGTCGTCAAGTTCAAAAAAATAAAAATTCGTTTAGCATCTTTGTCGAGCGGTTCGGTTTTATATATAGAACCGGGTTGGTGGCGGCTTTTGGTGTGAAGAGTGTCAGGATGGCCTCGAGTTGTACGCCGGCTGAGGTTAGTTGGATCGATCCTGGCTTTTGGGCTTTTGGGTTTAAGCCACGCGTTTGCTTGTTTATTCCTTAAGGTGTGGGTCTTAAACCTAAATCATTGAGTTTTAAACTTTTCATATAGATTTAGGATAAAATTTTCACGTAAATTGTGTTAAAAATAATCTAATGTAAATTAATAAAATAAAAATATATCATACAATAAAAAATAAATAAATTATAATTATTTTTAAATACATCATAAGTAATTATGTTAAAAAATTATATAATTATTTTTATTATATCAAATTTAAATATATCATTTGAAATTATTTTACTTTTTTTAAATGTATATATACGTAAACATATAGAAAGATAAAAAAATATAAATATCTCAAAACTATAGCAATTTTAAAGGATCACGCCATTTGAGTTTTTTATATTTAAATATTTCATTATTTTCATAATAGGAAGATTGTAGTATATTCTCATAAAATAATGTACAAAAATTGTTATATATTTAAAAAAAATTGTGATTAATAAAATTTAAAATAGTACAAAAATCAAGAGAAGGTACAGTTTATTTACTTTTGTGAACAGTGAATACTGTCCTATGACTGCCCGGCCGAGATTTGTTGTTCCCTCGTGGCTTATATTTGATGACTTGTAGTTGTATTAATCCAATGCATACCTGTCCTTCTTTGGCAAAAAAAAAAAAGTATACCTGTGCTTCAATGAAATCCCGTCTACATCACATGTGGAATTGTTGGAGATTTTAGAAACAACAACTTCATTAATGATTACTTGCTCAAATTGCATCAAATGATAAAAAATATATATATATATATTTATATCTAAGAAATTACAAAAATTTTTCTTATATTTGATGAAATATAAAATTTTCTTTCTTTTTATTATTTTTAATGAATTATACAATCATCTATCATCTTTATAAATGAGTAAAGTTTACAAAAAATGCACATTTTATTGAATGAAATTTCTTTAATAAAATTTATTCATAAATAGATTCTTATATTTAGTATCTTAATCACTAAACATCAAATTTATTTATAAAAATTAATTAATTATAGCTAAATTAGATGTATTCCTTTACTAATTTAGAATATTTATAAATTAAATAGAATCAACTGCATGAAATTAATGATATATAATCTCAAATAAATTTTTATAACAAAAAAACTCTTGAAAATATTTATAAACTAAATATTCACATAATTCAATTATAAGACAGTTAACTCATATTAATATCATATTTGGCTATAATTTAGGAGAGTGTATTCAATTAAAACTTTCAAAAATATTTATAGTGTTATGATATATTATAGAATTTGATTAATATCTTTTCATATACGTGAATACTTTAGTTTCTATATTAGTATTGATTGTATTTTTCTCATTAGAAAAGCTTCCTATTTCTTTATTGTATTTTCCTTATTAGAAAAATTTCTTATTTCTTTTTTTTCTGTACTCTATATAAAAGGTCTAATACTACTGAATAGAAAGACTAGAAAAATTATTATTTCCTCTATATTCTTTATTCTTATTCTTCTTCATTATATCTATAACACGTTATCAGCACGAATTTGTTCTACCATTTTTTTTTTACCCAAGGTATTGGTTTTTTTTTCCTTTTTCCTCATCTCGAATAACATGTGAATCATATATATTATCAAAAAGACATATGCCTATTGCTTAATACACATATATGTTTGAGATGTTATATATATATATATATATATATATATATATATATATATATATATATATATATATATATATATATATATATATATATATATATATATATATATATATATATATATATATATATATATTCTTTCCTCTATATTCTTTATTCTTATTCTTCTTCATTATATCTATAATACGTTATCAGCACGAATTTATTCTACCATTTTTTTTTTTACCCAAGGTATTGGTTTTTTTTTCCTTTTTTCTCATCTCGAATAACATGTGAATCATATATGTTATTAAAAAGACATATGCCTATAGCTTAATACACATATATGTTTGAGATGTTATATATATATATATATATATATATATATATATATATATATATATATATATATTAAATCATAACTGTAAAATCATTTTTTTTATTTTTAGATGTAAATCATTTTTTTTTATATGAAACAATTGTAAAATCATTTTTTTTAAACTATATATAATGGCTTTTTTTTTTTTAAATTACATAATCATTTTTTTTGTTTTGTTTGTTTTATATACATGACCATCATTTTTATGAAATTTTTTTTATTATTATTTGATGTTATTTAATTTTTATTAAGTATATTATAGTTCTTGAATAACTAGCACTATATTTTAAATTCTAGTTCTTGAAGAACTAACATTATATTTCAAATTATAGTTCCTGAAGAAACTAGTATTATTTATAATTCCTGAAAAACTAATTAAACAAATAATTAAGGAATAAATTCCAAAAAGAATTTTTGGCCCTAAGTTCTTGAAGAACTAAATATCCATGAACCTAGTATTCAAATTTATTGAATAATTGATATTTTATGTTCCTGAATAACTAATTGCATTGTCTATTAAGTCTTTAAAAGACTAATTTTATTATGATACTAATGCACATTATTTCTTCTTGTATAGACAATGTTAAACATGACAAAACTCGAATTCACAGCCCTCGATCTTTCGGGCAAGAATTACTTATCATGGATACTGGATGCTGAGATACATTTGGATGCTAAGGGCCTCGGCAATACGATCAAAGATGAAAATCAGGAATCTCAATAGGATCATGCTAAGGTGATGATTTTCCTTCATCACCATCTCGATGAAGGATTGAAACTTGAGTATTTGACTGTTAAAGATGCATTAGTCCTTTGAAACAACTTGAAAGAAAGATTTAACCATTATAAGTCTGTCATACTTTCAAATGCTCGTTATGAGTGGATACACTTATGATTTCAAGATTTTAAAACTGTAAGTAAATATAATTTTGCTATTCATAGAATTACCTCCAAACTGAAATTATGTGGAGTAAACATTACTGACCATGATATGTTAGAGAAGACATTCACTACATTCCATGCCTTGAATATGCTCCTGCAGCAGCAATATCGAGAAAAAGGTTTTAAAAAATATTCTGAATTAATTGAATATTTTATTGTTGCTGAGTAAAATAATGAACTCTTACTGAAAAATCATGAAACTCGTCCAACTGGTTCTGCTCCATTCCCTGAAGTGAATGAGACAACACACAACAATATTGGACAAGGATGAGGAAGAGGAAAGAGGAACAATCATGATCGAGGACGTGACAGAGGTCATGGCAGAAATCATAATAATGGAAATCGTGGTGCTAAAAATAATAATGCACCTTCCCACCAGAAGTGGAAAGAGAATAATGGATCAAAGAATAATTCAAGAAATCATTGCTATCGATGTGGCGCAAAAGGGCATTGGTCTCGTACCTGTCGCACACAAAAGCATCTTGTCAATCTTTATTAAGAGTCCTGGAAGAAAGGCAAAAATATTGAAGTAAATTTGGCAAAAAACAATAATGTCCTTGGTGATGATCCTATTGATGTTACACATTTAGATGTGACAGATTTCTTTAAGCATCCTGAAGGAAAGATTGATCATTTGATTGGTGATGGCAATGCGAATGCCTAAATTGATATGTTTCTCTTTTAGTTTTCTTAATTTGGTTTATATTTTGGGATTTAAACACTAGTTTAAAGTGTTTATGAATAATTTGTTTTTTTTAAAGTACTTTTGGATTGAGTTTTAATCAATAATTATTGAGTTATTATGTTTCTTATAAGTACATTTTGTTTTAGTGAAGATATTTTGGATCCTGTTCAAGTATTGATGGGATCAAGAATAAATAATGCAAACTTATGTCTTGCTGACAGTGCAACCACACACACTATTTTAAAAGATAAGAAGTATTTTTCTCATATAACAAATGGAGATTCTTATGTTAATACAATATCTAATAGTAAAAGAATTATTGAAGGCTCCGGAAGAGCTAATATATTACTACTTGGAGGAACTTATTTCTTTATTCAAAATGTATTATTCTCTCCAAAATCTCGAAGAAATTTATTAAGTTTTAAAGATATCCGCTGAAATAGATACCATATTGAGACCACTAATGTTGGAAACATTGAGTATCTCTATATTACAACCATTATAATGGGTAAGAAATGCATATTAGAAAAATTACCTGCTTTATCCTTTGGATTATATTACACATATGTGTGCACAAGTGAAACAAATATGGTAGTAAACCAGAACTTTACCAACCCTAATTCTTTTATTGTTTGGCATGATCGATTGGGTCATCCTGGATCAACAATGATGCGTAAAATTATTGAGAGTTCAAATGGTCATCCATTGAAGAACCAGAAGATTCTTCAACGTAATGAATTTTCATGTTTTGCTTGCTCTCAAGGAAAGTTGATTATTAGACCTTCACCAAGCAAAATTCAACATGAATCACCTAAATTTCTGAAACGTATACAAGGTGATATTTGTGGACCAATTCATCCACCATGTGGACCATTCAAGTATTTTATGGTGTTGATAGATGGATCAACAAGATGGTCATATGTATGCTTATTATCAACTCGAAATTTAGCATTTGCTAGATTACTTGCTCAAATAATTCGATTAAGAGCACAATTTCTAGATTATGCTATTAAGATAATTCGTTTTGATAATGCTAGTGAATTCACATCTAAAGCTTTTAATGATTATTGCATGTCAATTGGAATAACTGTTGAACATCCTGTAGCTCATGTTCACACTCAAAATGGTCTAGCAGAGTCTTTTATTAAACGTCTTCAATTGATAGCTACACCAATACTTACGAAAACAAACCTCTCAATTTCTGTTTGGAGACATGCAATTTTACATGCAGCAACTCTTGTACGCATCAGACCAACTAATTATCATACATTTTCACCATTACAGTTGGTGACTGGCCAAGAGCCAAATATATCCTATTTGAGAATTTTTGGGTGTACTGTTTATGTCCCAATCAACCTCCCACATCGCACAAAAATGGGACCACAAAGGAGATTGGGTATATACATTGGATATGAATCCCCCTCTATTATCAAATATCTTGAACCATTAACTGGGGATGTATTTATTGCGAGATTTAATGATTGTCATTTTAATGAAGCTTTGTTTCCCAAATTAGGGGGAGAGATTAAGCAATTAGAGAAACAAATTGTTTGGAATGAGCCCTCATTAAATCATCTTGATCCTTATATAAAAGAATGTGAACTAGAAGTTCAAAGGATCATGCATTTGCAAAGTATAGCAAACCAATTACTAGATGCATTATATGATCCAAAAAGAGTTACTAAATCTCACATTCCAGCTGAAAATGCTCCAATAAGAATTGATGTCCCAGTAGGACAACATGTTAATAATGTAGCAAATGAGTCCATGACATGCCAAAAGTGTGGTAGGCCACTTGGTTCCAAGGATAAAAATCCAATAAAGAAAAGGGAACAAAATCCCAAAAATGTTAATGCTCCTGAAGAGCCTATAACTGAAATTGACATAGATGAACAGATAACTCCAGAAGTGGTTCAGGTACCTAAAAATGATCAAAATGAAGAGATCTCAATCAACTATGTTAATTCAGGAAAAAGATGGGATCGAAATGAAATCATTGTCAATAGTGTATTTGCATATGCAGTTGTAGTTGATATTGCAAAAGAAAATGAGGACATTGAACCAAAGTTCGTGAATGAATGTCGACATAGAGATGATTGGCCAAATTGGAAAGATGCAATCCAGACAGAATTAAGTTCATTAGAAAAACGTCATGTTTTCGGACCCATTATTTTAACTCTTGAAAATGTTAAGCCAATAGGCTATAAATGCGTTTTTGTGCGTAAGCGAAATGAGAAAAATGAAATTGTGAGATACAAAGCTCGACTTGTGGCACAAGTTTTTTCACAAAGACCTGGCATTGATTATGAGGAGACTTATTCTTCAGTTGTGGATGCAATTACATTAAGATTCTTAATTAGCCCAGCAAGTATAGAAGGACTCCATATGCGACTAATGGATGTTGTTACAGCTTATTTGTATGGATCACTTAATAATAACATTTATATGAAAGTCCCTGAAGGACTGAAAATGCCTGAAGTATGTAGCTCAAAACCACGAGAAATGTATTCAATTAAGCTACAAAGGTCCTTGTATGGATTAAAACAATCTGGACGAATGTGGTATAACCACCTTAGTGAATATCTTTTGAAAGAAGGCTATACTAATAATACAATTTGTCCATGTGTCTTTATCAAGAAAACAAAGTTTGGTTTTGCTATAATTGCTGTCTATGTTGATGATTTAAACATCATTGGGACTCCTGAAAAGATGACTGAGACAGTAAATTATTTGAAAAATAAATTTGAAATGAAAGATTTGGGACAAACAAAATTCTGTCTCGGCTTGCAAATCGAAAATTTATCTAGAGGGATTTTCATTCATCAGTCAACTTATATCGAAAAGATATTAAAATGTTTTAATATGGATAAATCCCATCCAATGAGTTCTCCTATGATGGTTCAATCCCTTGATGTGAAAAAGGATCCATTTCATCCTTGAGAAGATAGTAAAGAAATACTTGGTCTAGAAGTACCATATCTTAGTGCAATTGGTGCACTAATGTATCTTGCTAATTATACAAGACCTGATATAGTATTCTCTGTAAGTTTGCTAGCAAGATATAGTTCTTCACCCACTTGAAGACATTGGAATGGTGTGAAACAAGTATTCCGTTATTTACGTGGAACATCATATATGGGCTTATTTTATCCACGTGACTCGAAGTCAAAATTAATTGGATATGCTGATGTTGGATATTTATTTGATCCACATAAAGCTAGATCACAAACGAGTTACTTGTTTACATATGGTGGCACTGCCATTTCTTGGCGCTCTACTAAACAAAATTTAACTGCCACATCATCAAATCATTCTGAAATATTGGCAATGCATGAGGCTAGTAGAGAATGTGTATGGTTGAGATCTATGGTCCATCATATCAAGGAAACATGTGATCTTAAACTTGACAAAGGAAGTCCAACAGTATTATATGAAGATAATACTGCTTGCATAGCACAACTCAAAGGAGGATATATCAAAGGAGATAGAACCAAGCATATTTCGCCAAAGTTTTTTTTCACACATGAGCTTCAGAAGCAAGGAGTTTTGGATGTTCATCAAATTCGATCAATTGATAATCTGGCAGACTTGTTTACTAAAGCACTTCTTACAACTATTTTTGAGAAGTTCGTCAACAAAATTGGTATACGCCGACTATGAGATCTTTGACAAAATCATATCTTCATAAGGGGGAGATTTTAGTATATTATACTCTTTTTTCCTTAACTTAGGTTTTGTCCTATTGGGTTTTCCTAGCAAGCTTTTTAACGAGACAGTGTTATGGCGCAAACCTTTACAAGAATAATGTACTTTTTTTTCCTTCACTAAGATTTTTTTCCCATAGGATTTTTTTTAGTAAGGTTTTAACGAGACATATTTTTTGTAAAAGACATTAAGGGGGAGTGTTATGATATATTATAGGATTTGATTGATGTCTTTCCATATATGTGAATACTCTAGTTTCCATATTAGTATTGATTGTATTTACCTCATTAGAAAAGCTTCCTATTTCTTGATTGTATTTTCCTCATTTTAAAAGTTTTCTATTTTTTTCTTTTCTGTACTCTATATAAAGGGCTTAATACTACTGAATAGAAGGATTAGAAAAATTATTCTCTCCTCTATATTCTTTGTTCTTATTCTTCTTCATTATATCTATAACATATAGACTTTTTTAAGTGAATGACTTTTGCATGGTTCATAAATTTTTAATAATTTTTGCAGAATTTATAAATTTATGAATGACTTTCAAATACTTAATTTTCAAAAATTTTTATAGATATTGATAGACATTTATAGAGATTAATAACTTTCAATGATTATTATTGCGGATCAGACTAATATCTAACTCATGAATAAATCTAGTTTTAATTAATTCGTTATTTTAAGTTTTTTAACTGAATATTGATGTATTAATTAATCCATTCGTATTCATTTTTACTATTATCAAAATAGTTATAATCATGTTTTCAATCCATTAATTTCCACTATACAATCAATTATTAAAACTATAAAACATGTTATATAATATAATTATCAAATGTTGCGTGCCAACAAATGTATGGATTGTATAGAACAAAATAAAGACAAATCATTTTTGATTGATTGTATGTAAGGACCAGAAATACAGTAAATTTATGATCTAGAGTTTCATTACTTTGATAGATTTCATGAGTAAACTCATATTTTTATATGTTTCAGTATCGGATGCAAGCTACATAAACAAGAGAATGTGAGCTGGTTTTTATATTTGTATGCTACTTATGATTACAAAAAAAAAAAAAAAAAAAAAAGTCTATGAAATTTTGAGGGAAAGTGAAAAAGAATTTTTAAAATTTTTTTATCTACATGACAATATAAAAAGTCATTAAAAGTTTTTTATTTATAAAAATCAATGATTTTTTGAATACTTGTTTATTTTTATACACATTAGAAAAGTTATAACTGAATACCTCTTGATTTTTATAGATTTTTTTTAAAGTCTTTAAAAGTTATTAAATACTGTTTAACTTTTATAGATTATTTAAAAATTATTATTAAATATCCCATAATTTTTTAAATTTATAAAAAATTTTAATTCTCCTATGAATTATAATTGCAAAAATTCCATTAAAGGGGCCCAACAGCCGACTGTCACCAGTGAGCCAGTAAGCTGGGGCCTGAAAAATTGACAACTAGAAATTTAGAATTGTGAAACTTTGGGCCTACTAGTCGGCCCAACCCATATCAAATCATCGCTCAACTAGAGCGGGTTCGCAAAACCCCAAGCGCAACTTCCAAATTGTAAACCCCAGACGAGGAGCACCTGCATATTAGCTGTAGCTGCAATGGAAGGAGAAATTGAAGAAGGGGAACCACAGTTGCCGCCCACCCGAGCTCGCCACATAAACAAAAGAGCTCTTAAGAACAAAGCTTTGGCTGTATCATTCAACGAGAAAGATCTCAGGTACTGAACTGTGTTACCGTGTCTTTTAGTTCAATTGCTAAGCGTGTTTTGTTGGAACGACTGGTGATTTGTGTCATTTGGATTTCGTTTGCAAAGGGATTACGTTACTGGGTTTCACAAGAGGAAGAAGAAGAGAAGAAAGGAAGCCCAAAAGCAACAAGAGGAGGCCCTGCGGCGCAAGCGTATCGAGCAGCGCAAAAAGGTAGAATTTGTATCCCTTTTTTTTTGTTTTTTTTAATGCTTGAAATTGATAGTTTTTCATAATCAAATTGGATACCTGTAGTTTCTGTCAATAATAAGTCTACTAATGATACGGTCGCAAATTGATATTATATGATGAGCATCGGGAGCAAATTGTTCTCTGTCTATAATTACTCAGAAATAAAGTTTGTTTGTCTAATTTGAACTCCACGATGTTCTTTTTTATTAATTACTTGGTTGCAAGCAATTTCAATATATATATATATATATATATATATATATATATATATATATGTCATTGACTTGTTTTGTACCAAGTGCTAAGTAGAGAGCACTCTGATGAAATTCTAGTCTGGTTTCCAAATGAGACCTTGAATGTTTATGGTAATCTTTTATTAGGATTTGATTTGGAGCCTATGAATTTAGTGAGAGTAAACAGAAAGTTGTTTTCTCTTTGCTATCATGGAAAAATTTTCCTCAAACTTGTTAGTAATAAACATCTATGAGAAATGTATCTAATTTGTCTCCTCTTCCTTTGAATATTGTGCGGGTTCCGGCTCGCCTCCCCCAACCACACGCCCCACACACCCACCCCCCTGCCCCCGGCCGCCACCCTGCAAAACATGTTGAAAATTCGTCCTAGAGTCGCCCAAGAAAAGAGATAGAACCCAATAATCCTTCTCAACCACAGGACAACTTTCACCTTCTTATGTAACTAATGGAAACCTTATTTAGCTAAAAATTTGAAATGAGTGGAGATAGTTTATTAAATGAGAAGGATGGAAAGAGAAAAGAGAGTGATGCTGATTAACCTTTTGAATCCAAATTCCTGTTAGATTTATTTTGTTTTGTTTATTTTATTTTATGATTTGCTGATTTTTTTGCTATGTGACTTTTCTTTCACATGGCACCACCATGTGTTAATTGCATGCTCATGTAATTGAACAGAACTTCCCAAGTTTTCATTGTATTAAATTTGCTGCCTGACATATTTTATAGAGGAAACTAGAAAGAGAACTTGCTTTGTATGGAGGAGCTCCACCGGTATCTGATGAAAGCGATGAGTTCCATGAGGACGGTGAAGAGAGTGAGCCAACTGCATCAATAAATGGTATTTTCCACAAACTGAAAGCTGATGAATATGAGAATTCCAAGCTACTTGAGAATATATTAATTTATTAAGCCCTTGGTATTAGCTGCATCTCTAGATGTGAATATATCTCAAGTCGTGCTAACTTTGCCATCAGTGTAGAATGGTTGAAATGGAATTGTGTTTATTTGATACATGTATGTATACAGAGTTTGGGACCTGTTTTACATATTATATCAATAATTGCTAACCTTTATTCTAGGAGAGACAATTGCCTAGTTGACTTGTTCTATGTTACTACACTTTCTCGTATAACATAGCTTGTGATTTTTTGACAAATCCCTATGATTTGGCTCCAATACACCCCTGCAATATGAAGGTTCTATCAGAAACTCCTATCTTGGATAGAATTTGAACCATCTGTTGCCGAGACAATGTGAGAGCACCTGCGTGCTGGTAATAGGAGGAGACATAAATATATTGACTAATAGGTTTTAGAATGCAATATACACGCTCACATGCACTTGTGGGGCTAATCCAATAAATATTGGTTACATGATGGAGCCTAAAGTAAATCATATTTAATGTGTCTGATTCAAGAGGAATTATCATATAAAATATTAATTGGCAATCATGTTATTTTATAATCCATAGGGATGCATCTGGGGAGCACACAAACTGGATATTTTGGTACTTCTCTAGCTCGTATATATCTGTTAGAGCATTTAATACAAGCTTAACCTTTATGCTCATTTGACATTTGATTTTGTGCTTTGTTTATTGACAAAAGGGGCAATGGAGTATGACAATGGAGACATGAAAGTCACTGTGACGACTAGTGAGATTTCTCGAGAAGATGAGGATCACCAAAGTGGAAAGGTGCAAACAACAGTGCCAAGATTGATTGGAGATGATAAGAAAAACAATGTAGGTGTAAGTAAAAAGAAGTCATTCAAGAAAGTCTTGAAGCACAAGTCAAGGACAAAGCCACACAATAAGAGAGACAGAAAGAAAGGAAATAAAAAGATCAAGAAGCGGTAGTTATCTTTTTGCCAGATCACGTGTGGATCAAATTGTATTTCTGCTGGGAATGGAGAGATAACTGGCCTGATTGCTGATACATCCCGCTAAGCCATTTAAAGTTGGAGTTGCTTTCATAGTTTTGCAATTCAAAAGCTTAACTATTGAAATTACTTTTAACATGGTATTTACTATTTAGAATTAGACCTACATATCCTTTATCAACAGTTTGCTGAAATTTGAATTAGGTGTATTTGAACAGATTCTTCAGTAAATTCTTTTTTGTGCACTTGTTCTGCAAATAACTAGCCAAGCTGGCAGTAATGATGGTTTGAGTACATGGTCCTTCAATCTGTGTTTTTTTTGCAATTGATTATTGATACGTCTATGTGCTCTAATGTTTCATGCCTTGCCTTCAAATGGAATATAACTTGTGGTCTTATCAGATTTCCCTGAATGGTCATGATGTGGCTGTCCAATCTAACAGTGTTTGCAATGGATGTTGCGCAAGTACAGGCTGTGGCTTTTAGAACAGTTGGCTTGTATATTGCATCTATTGTTGCTAGAGGTTGTCGACCTAAAGAACGTATCTGACTAATTCTTGCAATAATGTTTTATTGTATTTCCTCTTGATGGCCATTTCCATTCCTGTACAGGATGATACTGCTTCTGAAAGCACAATCAGCCTGTCTGTGGTCACTGTCTCTGCACCATCATAGCAGGGTATAACACATCTGGCTCTGATAGTGATAGTATGATAGACCATCTAAACTCACAAGCCGAATTTAACCTAAAAGCTTCAAGTTTCCAATGATTTATTGATGCACTAAAAATGCATGATAAATTTATCCTAATCTGTAGGTTATTGATGTGTTTGAGGCGCGTTATAACATTAAGATTAAAAAAATTTAAGTGGGCATGCCAGCGTTTGTAGTCCAACGGTTAGGATAATTGCCTTCCAAGCAATAGACCCGGGTTCGACTCCCGGCAAACGCATGATTATGTTAGTTTTGGTAATAAATTGTTTTTGTTTTTATTTTTATTTCCTAAAAAATTCTCATAAAATTGAAATGAGAATAAAATATTTATTCTCAAAAGTTGGATTGTATAGTAAATTGAAATAGTAGTGCTTGGAATAAAAGATTAGAAATAAAACTAAAATGTTTCAAGACTTTTATTATCGAATGATATGTAAAAATAAGATAGAATGGAATGAAAAAAGTGATAATAAAAATTTTAGATGTAGGAGTGAAAAATTACAACTAGATGCCGCAAACTTGCTCTCAAATATTCTCAATCCATTTAAGCAACTTGCTCTCAAATATTCTCTAATTTATTTGAGTTTTGAATTAAAGTTAAATCAATGACAACAAAACTCCATCAAAGTAATTCTTCTTCCTTTCTTTTTATTTTCTTCTTCACTTGATTGTTTGTATTCTTCTTGAATATTTTGCTCTTGTTAGAAAGATTTATGATTCCTTATGATGCTGTTCTTGTATCTGAAAAGTATGGCTTGTACGGAAACAAAGATCCATGGAAGTCGTTCGACAAAAATCTGAAGCAGAGCTTTCATGTGTTCACAAACTTGAAAAAGAAGAATAATAATGGATCCATGATTAAAAGAACTGCTGGTACAGGAACTTGGGACGGCCAAAATACCGAAACTGTTAAAGATTGTCAAAGTTCGGTCTATTGGGTTCAAGAAATTGCTAGTTTTCCAAGTATTGCTCAACAAGCTAACGGGAATGGCCACTGGATCATGCATGAGTTTTCAATTCGACCAATTTCTCAAGTCCAATTTGTGAGATATGCAATAGATTATTGTTTTTTTTTTTTTTATTACTTGTACAGTTTTAGGATTGATTTCATTGATAAATTTGGAAATTAATTTTTTTATTTTCATTCTAAATTTTGCATGCCAAACACATATTTTTTATTTTATAATTTTATTCTCATTCTCATATTTTATTTACCTAATACCACATGTATGGAATTTATATTTCAATTACTATTCTCGTAATTTCATTCCCATTTAGTTATGTCCAATTCAATTCCCGCATACCCAGTAATCAAGCATGCGCTCAATATAATAAAAATCATTAAAAAAACTAAAAAATATATATTTATTAATAAAAACAAAAATATTAGATAGAGTAGTAAGAGAAGAGAGAGAAAGTGATGTAGAAAAATATGAGAGAGATAGAGAAAAGAGAAGAGTAGAGAGAGAGAGAGAGAGAGAGGAGAGAAGAAGAGAGAGAAAGAAAAAGAGTGGAAAAAGAAAGAAAAAAAAAAGTACTTTTGTCTATAACAATAGTTTTGTTAGTTTTATAAATTTCATTGAAAATTTCACCTATTCTAAATAAATTATGGTTTAATTATACTCAATTCAATGAATTGAATTTGTAAAATTGAAATAAATATTTTTTAATATTTGAAATACAAAATTTTTTAAAAATATGAAATTTATTTGTTTCAATTAGGCTGTAAGAAAAATAACATCTTGTTGCTTTTCACTTTTTCTTTTTCTTTTTTTCTCAATTTTGTATGAAAAAAAAAATGTTTAGATGGTGTTTTTTTTTTTTTTTTGCCAATGATGTTTAGATGGTATTTGATATCCTATTATTTTCCCACTTGTTTAATTTTTTCTCTAATTTATGTGAAAGAAAAATATCACTCAGATACTATTTGATAACCTTATTTAACACATCAAATTAAAATTTTTAGCACTTAATAATTTAAATTGTTTAATTGTCTTAAAATTTTTATAAATTTAAAATTTATAATAAGTATAAATAAATAATTAAATTTTTAAATATTTTTATAATTTGAATATTATATAAATCATTTAAGTTATTTAACATTTAAAATTTAATAT
The DNA here is from genome assembly GCA_947687605.1 of Reutealis trisperma. Taxonomy (NCBI): domain Eukaryota; kingdom Viridiplantae; phylum Streptophyta; class Magnoliopsida; order Malpighiales; family Euphorbiaceae; genus Reutealis; species Reutealis trisperma. Next base: position 8,435,287 of record CANTUT010000003.1, read on the forward strand.
TTAAATTTTTAATACTTAATATTCAGTTTTACTAAACATCACTTATCATCTATACTACTCATTTATTGGTCTTCAAACATGCAAAAAATATCTCGAATAGTTAAAAAAATAAAGGCAAAAAATACCACGAATAATTAAAAAAAATTATCTATTTAAAATTATATTTCTATTTTTTTTAATAAAAAATATATATTTCTATTTTTTAATAAAAAATATTCATCTTCAAATCTATCCGAGTGTATAAATCCGATATATTTGCTTTCCCCTTTTTTTGAACGATCCAAGTCTGATCACGTGTTGGTTTGCTGTTTCTGGTCCCGTCTGAACTATAGTGGAAGTGAATCTTTCACTGTTTAAGCCTATAGAATCTTATGCCCTGAGAAATGATGATGTTTTTGATATTCGGTCCGACTTACAGCAGATGTTCAAAAGTTTAAAATTGAACTGAGATTAAATTGGAGTTAAATGAAAATTTTCAGGGTGTGTTTGATATTACGTGATAAAATATAATATAATATAATTAAATAAATTTTTAATTTAAATTTATATTAGAAATTCATTTGATTATATTACAATACATCTAATTACATTCACTTTAAAAATATATTTAATAGATTATATTCAAATATAACGAAATATAATCAAACGTGTTTATAATATAATTTTTATACTAAAAATATATTTAACTATGCTATATTATATTTCAGTACAGTTTATTAATCATATCCTAATAGTATAGGAGTAAAGTTTTTCATTCATTGGCAAATGAAAAAAACAAGTTTAATACAATTTTAATCATTTGAAGTAATTCATATCATTCACCAATCAAAATCCAATCATTCTTGGATCTATATTCCCCTGAACTCTAAAAATGCAGACAAATTCTACGAAATTTAAAACAGGGAAACTACTTGAATCAAATACTAGAAACAAACATACTGATAATTTTTTTTTTAACATTTGCCTCCAAATCATAACCGAATAACGGGACTTCCAAAATTGCTCTTACTCTCAAAAGGAGAGAGTTCAGTTTAAGCTTTTTGTTATTGTATTTCTCATAATCAGTTCAAAAAACGCAATTGGGGGTTATTTGGTCCGACCAATGGATTGATTTCTGAGTTTTCGGATTGAACTGATCAAACCAAACCGAATCTCACAGACCATGGTAACAATAATTACATGGTTTGGGTACATTTGGCTCTGTGCATGTGACACGTACATTATGTGGTCCTTTTCTCTTTTTGATCCAAGTACAAGCCCATTCACAAATCGAAATGTGAAAGTTCCATGCCATGCTTCCAATTTTGTACCATAATTTCCTAGCATATTTCGAATAAGGACAAATTATGAAACATTGTACTAACACAATTGCATTTTTAAACTTTATTCGAAGAAGATGAAAATAAAGATATATAATTGAAGATATTGTTATTGCAATTTTTTTTTTTTATATTAAGAAGAGAGAGCAGCCTACAGAAATATAATAGGTCATATAATAGGATGTGACATTTCCTTTAATATCTCTTAATAAATTAGTGATAACTATTTATTGAAAATTTGTTCAAATAAAAATAGTAATTTTAATTAAAGACTGTGTCATTTTTAAATATTGTGTTTTTTTAAATATTTTATTCTTTTTAAATATTATATCTATAGGTATTTGAAATTAAATTATAATAGAATTTCAATTTTTATTCTTACCATTAATTTTTTAATGATTATTGTTTACTTAATATCGTTTTTAGAAAAATGAATTTACAAGTTTCAAATTTAAATAAATTTCTTATATTCTTAATATTGTGTCTAATATTTGTAGTTGGTTTTCATAGTGTAATTAATCCTAGTCATTGTTATATTTTCTAATATTATTTATAGTTTGGGAAGTTTGAATACAACATTTCCCACTTCTCACTCTTTTAAAAAAGATGAGAAAACTAATTAGAACACACTTTATTAGTAAATTGAAATATATATTGATTTACTCAAATAGAAGTAAATTAGTTTTTTTTTTTTTGCGATAAATTAGAGTTATACGACAACTTTTGCACATTATTATTTTAAAATATTACTCTTTCCATTCCAAAAAGGTTGTATACTTTTCATACAGTTTTAAAAAATATCATTTAAATTTTATTAAATTTTTTCACTTATATTCTTATATATACTCATTTATTACTACATTTGTTATTAATTTTAAGAATACACACCTTTCAATTAATAAAGATAAAATAGATAAATACCTATAATTATTTTTAGAATAAGTAAGCGTTTTGGGACATTTTAAAAAGAAATAATGAATAATCTTTTTAAAACGAAGAGAGTATTATTTTTTGTTGGAATTAGGGCACTCACATAATTTTTGAGAGATTTTTAGAACTGATTTTGATGAGAGATACAATTATAGACTTAACACCACACTAAAATCCAAAATATAATTATAGGGTCAAAAAAGTATTTTTTGTTATGATATATTATAAGATTTGATTGATGTCTTTTCATATACATGAATATTCTAGTTTCCATATTAGTATCGATTGTATTTTCCTTATTGAAAAAACTTCCTATTTCTTGTATTTTCATTATTAGAAAAGTTTACTATTTCTTTATTTTCTGTACTCTATATAAAGAACTTAATACTGTTTAATGGAATAATTAGAAAACTATTCTCTTCTCTATATTTTTTGTTCTTATTTTCTCCATTATATTTATAATATTTTTAAATTTTTTTTAATTTAATCGATTGATTTTTATTATTTTTTATAAACTGTTTTTTAAACATATTTATGAAAAAATATCAATTTATGTATTTCTAATTAAAAGCAGTTTTAAAAAGTAATTTTATAAAAAGTATAAAAAATTTTATTAAAAAATACTTTTAAAAAACTCAATGTAAAACATGCGCTTAAAATCTTAACAATTTTAAAATTATAATTATTATATTAATTGTTTAATTTCTATTGTTCACCGATATAAATATATTATCGGAGAATTTAACCGCAGCCATATTTAAATTCTAACATTAATTTTTAAAATAGTTCTATCCTACTACTGGGTTGTTGCAATAAATTGATATAATGATGAATTGACAAAATAATTTTTGGCTAACCCCACCTCTGATCCATATAATATTCATTTGCAAAATTTAGAGTGTTACTGTCATAGCATGTGAATCGTACAAAAGCCCCACAATAGGATGCGGTCCATATTCTACAGTTGCAATAATTGTATTTTTGCATATTAATAACTCGTGATGGTTTTGCTGTTTTATGATAAACAATAATTAGTAAACACACAATAGAAAAAACATTTATGAGGTGTCAATTTCTAATCGATCTGTAAACAAGAATAGAAAGAAAAATTAATTATATTTTTTTGTCATTTTATTATGGTACGATTGGATAAGAAACAAAACAACGCTACAAATTTAAATTGCATTAGACAAATAAAAAAATGTGTGAAAAGGATAAGCATTAAATTCGGGAACAGTTGTTTTTAATTTTTTGCTAAAATATCAGCCTATTATTGACCTCTTGTACTGTAGATCTTAGTTTTCAATTATCATTATCATATAACTTGCCCGATCCCCCCAAATGTTGTCCCATATTAATTTAGAATATTTCTAACACACTATTTACTTAAACTAAACTCATCATAATAAAAAATCATCTAAAAAACTATTCCAATTACTTTTTTATTTTTAAAAGGGATTTGAATCATTAGGTTGCCTTTATAAATAATAGAGGATTTTCCACATATAGATAACACATTCTAAATATTCTAAACTTTTTAATTTTTCTAAATCATAATCCATCTAACTTAAATATCAAAATAGCCTTCCAGACACATCATCTGAGCTCTTTAATCTTTTTGTCTTATAGGTTTTGAAAATAAGCAATTTGCCCAATAATATGTTGAGAATAGAAATTCGTCCTTAAACACATCATTTAGCAGTGAGTGTAAACCCACTCATACTTTCTCCATTTGCGGAGAGATGGATCGCCCTCATAATTTTATAGCTATTGAGGATCGCGAGCAATACTCATCTCATCATATCTCATCTTAACAGCCTTAGTAAACTATATGAGCTCGTCTCCTCCACAGCGGGGGAAGCCTTTTCATGACTCGCCTCCCGCCTCCATCTCTCTATGGGTCGTTTTGAAGGTTATTACTAGCAGCTTAGTTAATTGGCACTTTAGATCAAAATTTCTTTTTTCAACCAAAGGTATCACCGAAAAAGTGGTCACAGACCATATTTGAGCCATAGATGGGCTCTAAACTCAAAAAGAGTCTTTACATATTTCTCCTCTTGAAAGAATAAACTACGTAGATTGTTGGAAGGAGTTATTCTAGGATTGGTCACCCAGGTATTTAGTAGATTGCCCCACCTCTGATCACAAGAGACGACAAAATTTTTTTGTTTCCAGTTATTTAGAGAAGAAGGTAAGGTAATCTTCCTCTCACTTTGGAAAGTAAAGTGGTTAAAACCCTTCTTCGCCACCAAATGATAGATCTCCCTTACGACATGACTAGAGATATTGAAAATATATAACTCCCCCAAAATCCTAAGTCCAACTAGGATCTTCTAAGAGTTAGGGTAGAGCTGGCAAATCGAAATGTTATATTCCCGAAGTACATTGGTATATAGATCAGGGAGAGGGAACCTAAGTTCGAACTCAAGATCTTTTAAATATACCATCCTCTCTAGATCGCGTAACTTCTAGTCAACAAAAGTTTCAAGTTTAGATAGGCGGAGTTTATAGGCATCGAGAATATTGTACAAAGCTTTAATCTCTACCAGGCAATCATTTATTAGTGCACAAGGGATATCATTTGCTCTCTTTTTGGGTTCGGATCCTTTGGGACGCTGAGTAGATGGGATGAGGATCAGAGGAATCATAAGGGATTGAATAGGTTCCTTAACTGGGTTAGTTAGAGCCTGTTTTTTAGGCTTAGATTTCTTTCTGGTTCGGATGATCTTTCCACCATAGAAAGCCTCCAAAGAAATAAATCAATCGGACACAATACCTTTGTTGTCATAACCCTCTTTAGAAAGATGCATATTTTAGCTATCCTCTCGATCACTCATTTTTTGTGGAAAAAGAGAAAAAAAGAAAAAAATAGAGGTTAAATGGGAAAGATACTTACTATCGGTGTAGTAGATGGCATGGCACAGAGAGGCAATTTGAGCAGCAGTTGAAATGGTAGGACAAGCTTTAGAAAGCTCTGAATAAATAAATAAAAAGAGAGACGAAAAATGGGGTATGAAGAATAAAAAAGAAGAAGAAGTAAGAGCTATAGAAATAACAGAAAGAAGAAGAAGAAGAAGAAGGGTGGCAATAAAGTGAAGAAAACATTAAAAAAAATCCTAAAAAGTAAGAAGGGTCCTTTTTATAGGATGTTGTGCGAAAACCAAAAAGCCTAAGCTTCTACCTTTAGAGTGACACATGGCGAGAAAGGCGAGTCATTTTTAAAATTGAAATGATTACGAAGAGTCAGAAAATGGTGCCATAAATACATCCTAGGGACAGATGAAACAGGATGCCTGCCTGGCATATCAGTTGATTATATCATTATATCATCCTTTAGAGTAGATCGCCACAGGATAATGAGCCTTTAATGAATGTTAGAATCTAAGTCTTTGACTTAGGATTAGTGTGGGACATGTAAAATTTGACAGATCGAGCCATAAGATCACTTGATTGAGTCAAAGACACCGCCTAGAGGTTGCTTCTCCAACTCAAGCTCTTCTTTCTTATTCAACTAGGACTTGGCAACTTGAACTCTATATCATACTCAGATAGAACCTCCTCCAATCCATCTCCTAGTACAATACTGCAACATATGAACCAACTTCAAAAGGGACTCAAATCCATAGGTTGCCTTTATAAATAAGGGAGGATTCTCCATAGATAAGTAATGTATTCTAAGCATTTTGAACTCTTCAATTTCTCCAAACCACAACCCTTTTGACTTAAGCATCGGAGTGGCCTCCCAAACACATCGCTTGGGCCCTCTAACTTTTTTGTCTTATAGGTTTTAAAGATCAGCAGTTTGCTTGATAGTTTGTCCATTATTGAAATTCGTCCTTTTTTTTTTTTGCCAAGGATCGAAATTTGTCCTTAAGCATATCAATTCTAACTGTAATTAATGTTATCTAGAGAATTCATTAGATTTGAATAAAATTTTTTACAGTCTCATTTTAATAGTCTCAAATTTCTATCTTAAGAGTTTTAAATTATAGTTCATTTTTCTTATTTAAAAAGAAATCAAATACTCCTTTTCTTATAAAAAGATTGTCCACTATTCATTTTTAAGATATTTCAAAATACTTGTCTACTCTAAAAATATATATTAATATTTGTCTGTTTTACCCTTAGTAATTGAAAGATATAGTACTTGTATATATTCTGAATTAATAAAAAAAAAGTAGTAATAAATGAGTACAAATAAGGATGTAAGAAAATTTATGAATTGACAGATAATTAATGATTTTTTTTTAAATTGTGTAAAAAAAGAAAGTGGATGATCTTTTTGAAATAGAGAGAGTATGTAGTTTACTAATATTTCCTCATTTAATATGCATTTTTATCAACAATTGTATTAAATATAGAAAAGGAATAAGAAATGAACTGAATGCTGAAATAAGAAAAAATTGATAAAATTAATTATTTTCACTATATTAATTACACTTTCTTAATCTGTGTGAAAAATAAATATTAGATAAAATATGAATTAAAATGGAATAGCGGGAGTATTTTTTATATTCAAATATTAGCTAAAATGCTTTTTGTTAGATAAAATATTCTCTAAAATAAAAAATATCATTGGATATATATATATATATATATATATATATATATATATATATATATATATATATATATATATATATATATATATATATATATTACAATATGTGTATGTGTAAATCAATTTACTCAAATAATTAAGAGATGTGAAGGAAATGATATCCCCTCTCCTAATTTGATTTTTTTTTGGCCCATAAATAATGACCTTCATTCAAAAGAAGCAGATAAGTCTACAGATAACAAATGAATAAGTCACGAAGGCTTGTTACAAATCCAATCTACAGGTAAGCACCCTTCAAGCATTTGAGATGCTACCCAATCTGAAACCTGATTACATTCTCTACTCATCCATTAAATAAAACATACCCTAAAATAGGATTTTAGCTCTCTAAACCTAGACAGCTGATTACAAATATCTGAAACCTGAATCAGGAACCTCAGTTTCATTATTACAACAATCGACTAAATTTTTGCAATTAGATTTAAACACACATGCTGTCCATCCTTTGCTTAATGCAATTCTCATTCCAAAAATCAAGGCGTTAGCTTGTGTAGCAATTGGGGATAAAGAGAAGCTAATCTCAGCAGCTCCATCCATCACCTGGCCTGTGAAATTCCTACAGATGAGTGCCAGAGCTATTGAACCTATGGCATAGTCAAAGTTTGCATCAATGTTAACCTTTAGAAGATCTTGTGGTGGTAGTCTCCATTGGCGCTAAATAGGATCTTCAGATGATGCTTGGTTAAGGTCGGCCTTTGTGACTTCCAAAGAGGAAAAAATTCACAAAAATGACTGATGGAAGCTTTAATGGCTTGGATTGGATAAGGTCTTGCTCTGCTGAAGCACCAATTGTTTCTTTGTTTCCATACCTGCTAACACAAAAAAACAACTTGTAGCAAAATTTCCAATTTGTTTGATGACTTGGACATCTCAACTACCCTAGACTACCAATATGCAAATGATTAAATTGATAAGTATTAGGGATAACACCAATATTATTGCCAAACAAGCTACGCTAGCGTGTTCACAAAAAAATAACATATGTTCATTTGTTTCTATTTCTTGATTGCAAATATTACACATGTCATTTGGAACAATTCTTCTCTTCATCAATTGCTCCTTAGAGGGAAGCTTATCAATAATCTTTAGATATAACTAAGTAATTACCTTCCACAAAATTTTAAAAGTTCATATTTTCAAAATTTTTTGAGTTGAAAATTGAGAAACTTAAAAGACGGTAAACATTTAAATACTTTCTTGTAATTTATTGTTATATTGATTTTCATTAATTATATATCAGACCCTTTTCATTGTAATTTAAATTAGATGAATAAAATTATGATTCAAGTTGAAAGTAAAATTAGCAATTTGATGACATAGCAACATTTGGTTAACTCTTTCTCTAAGTTGTGAGATATAATATACATATATGATAGACTATTCACTATAAGAATGTACATTAGTAATAGCTAAATCCGTTACTAATTGTTACTAATTTGATTGGTGACGGATTCAATCCCTTTAGTGATCGATTCAATCCCTTTTCAAAAACACTCGTGGTTCATTCTTTGCAACGGATTTTTGAATTGCTACTAATTTAATAACGGATTGTCTGTTATTAAATTGTCTTTTGCTGAATTAGAAAGAAATTAGCAACAAATGGTCTTTTGCTAATATGTTGCTAATTTAGTAACAGATTAATGAATCCGTTACTAATAAAATTGTTACTAAATTTTGTAAGGAGTTAGATATCTGTTAATCCGATACTAATTTACTAAGAACTAATTCTTTACTTGCATAAAATAAAAAATTATAAACCTAGAAAATGGACAATAAACCTGAGAAAGATTATTTAGTCATTTAATAATTAAAACAAATATAAAATTGTGTGTTTTTCTATAAATATGTAGATATTTATAAATTTACAAATACATTTCTATTCAAGGTCATTGGCTCTTGAATATTTCAAAATTCTAATTCTATGCAAATTTCAGTTCTAATGTTATACAATCTTAAAATGTTAATCGTTCATATAAACATATCACGAGTTGTTGAGATACCTACAATCATAAATCAATAATTTATGAGAAAACAAAGAGCCAAAAGATACGAGAAAGAGAATGACATCTAAATTTAAAAGCATTAATTGTAGTGTTGTTATTTGACTCCGATCAATAGTTAAAATCTATAAAGAATTTTTTTGTACCTCTTCTACTATAGGTACTTCTAATGCCTTCTCTATGGTTTCTAGTGCCAACTATTTGGTTAAAATATCTTTAACATTCACACATAGAGATGATAGAACAAAGAGGCTAAACAGCCAAATCATATATAGAAACACTGAAATAGTTAAACTAATTTGTCACGATAGCTAGAGCAATATCTACTTCTCACAAAATTTAGAATCTTAGACAAAAATGATTAAGTTAATTAGTATTGGAAGTCTATCAACAAAACCTCTAAACCTTGAACAATGAACACTTACTAGGTAAAAAGTGTAGATCATGAAATGGAAAATCTGTAATAGAGGTACAAAAATATTAAAAATCCCAGTTTATACTAAGTATTACAGAGTGCATGTAAATTAGAATGCCTCAAATCTCAATTTAGTGTGCTACTAAATTTAAAACACAGTTTTTGGCTCAATCTTAATTTAGTATAAACTCCAGTTTATATAAGCAATTTAATCTCAAAAATGAATTTATCATATTAGTTTTTAGTGCAAAATCAGAGAGATTTTCAGTACTTTAAAGCATCACATTCCGTACAAACTTGTATTTAAATAAATGTCACAATATTATCAATAGCTTTACTGAATATATCAAACAGATCAATACTCGAGCAAAGCTCTTGAAATCGCAAAATTGGCACTCAGAAAAATGAATCAAAGATACTAATAAGTCTGGAAACCACTAAAAATCCAATCAAGCAGCAAATAGAACTGTGTATTTCCAATATGCTAAAGTTCTTTTGTAACATTATTACCATCAAATGTTTAACAAAATCTATGATCTTAAGCAATCAGAATAAGTAACTTCAAAATTCAATTTGCAAACCATCCATCTCTCATCTTCTCAATATTCTACTTTCACTAGTATTACTCAATCTACTGCGGAAGGCTATTGATTCTGGATCCCAATTTCACTAAGTGTTTAGAAAACAAGGAAAAAACCAGCCATCCCATCTCTAATTATGAGATCAATTATCAGTCCCAAGATAATATTTTCCAAATAATCACAATATGTAATTATTTCTTTCCCTAATCACCATTTGAAAATTACAAATTGCAATTAAGTATTCACTTCATGAATCGTTAGAATAAAGAAAACAAAAAAGAGTTGGTATAAATGAAATTGATTGGCTAATTGAAACTTACTTGGATGGATAAGAATGAGATAGGTAACAGCTGGAGGCAAAATCTAACTACAATGTGACCAGCAATAAGAACAGCAGCTAAACCCTTACATAGTCTGGTGAATCCAATAAACAAACCCGTGCCCTGCCTAATTAACAAAGCGATCAATCTGAATTATATGCAAAGTTATAATCGATCTGCTCAAGCAAGCAAGATGCAAAGGAAGAGAACCCATAATTAAGAATTTAACTTCTGATCAAATTCAAGATCCAACAACAACTATCACAAAAACTCACACAAATTCAGAGGGAGAGAGAACTTCAGGAATCGCAGGAGAGCTCATTATTGAAGAGACGAGGTTTTAGAAACTGAAATTGGAATATCTGATAAAAGAAAGCTACTTTAACTGACGAAAATTCATGATGGTAAATCCTACAAGTGCAATTTCCACAAAGACGCGACTACTGTATCATCTCTGTCGCCGTTCACAAATAACCACTAACCAGAACTTTGATTTATTGGGCGACAAAGAGATGAGTAATGAGCGACGGGAAGAAAGAAATTAAAGATTTAGGGCAAAACATAAGTCACGGGCTAACGTTATTGTTTTTTCTAAAGCTAAAACGTATCGGTCACTAAAGTCATCCGTCACTGATCCGTTTCTATTTGTTATAGAAAATATTTTCGCTAAATTTTAGTAACGATTTCACTCTGTTACTAAAATTTCGTTACTAATCTGTCACTACTCCGTTGCTAAACTACTAAAAATTTCTAAAACTCAAATCTATCTCTAATCTGTTACTAATCTAATAACGAATTCAGCTCGTCACTAAAATCCGTTACTAATTCATATTTTTCTCGTAGTGATTGAACAAATCTGCTTTAACTTTTTTTTAATTATACTTTATTTTCAGAAAATAGATAATTTTGCTCTAATTTAAAAAGTTATTTCCTCCGAGTAAATTTTTTACTATGGTCTCCCAAATATATTTATTTTCATATTTTAAATATATATTTATAGAGTTGAAAATAAAATTAATTTCTAAAAATAATTAATTTATCGAGATATTAGATTAAATTATACAAAATGAAATATAAATTTAAATGTTATATTTTAAATTTCTCATATCATACAAAATGTAATTGAAAATTAAAATTATTATATTATTTTTTAGGTTATATAAAAATGTAAATACTACAAGTCTTTTGTGTGATTTATAATATTATTTACCTTTTAAAAAGTATAGAAAGAAACTTATAAAAAATTTATTTAAAAATAAGAAAATTTATAAATGATTTTTATTATAAAAATATTTAAAACTAATCTATTGAAATAAGATAAAGAGTTTTATCACTTAAATATTTTGATACTTTTATTTTAACTTTATAATACGTTTTTAATAAATCAAGTGAACAAAATTTTACAGTGAATTTTTATATTTTATTTTAATTTTAAAGTGAAGATAATTATTATATTTTTTATGTAAGAAGTGAATATTTCAAAATTAACACGATAAAATTATTCTAGATTCATTCCTACCCTTAAAAGTCAAAATTGAGAAAAAAAAATAAAAATTTATTGAACAAATCTACCTAGAACTTTATATCTTTTTGAAATTAAAAAAAAAATGATTTTAACCCCAATTTAAAAAGTTCATTGCAATTATGCTCAAAAATCAAAATTAAAAAAATATTTTATTTTTATATAAATAAAATAAATATATTTTTTCATTTTTCTCTCTTAATTTTCTGAAATTGTTTATTTTCTTAATGCATTTGTCATCAATAAGGCACTATATATGTTCACAGTAAAACATGCATATATCAGCAAATGTTTAATGGAATTTAAATTGTTCACACTTATTTCTTATAAATATAAAAAATAGTGTGTTGTAAATTAAGAACCAATCAAATTTAATAATTTAATTAGATTTTCACTAATATATAATGAAGTGTTCCTAAATTAGTGCTCTTATAAAAGAGTATAATTAAGGTAATTGTTTATATACTAAAAATGGGAAATGATTGCAAAAAAAAAAAAAAAAAAAAAAAAAAAAAAAAAAATATATATATATATATATATATATATATATATATATATATATATATAAAGTTCAATGTAGATTTGTTCAATAGATTTTTACTTTTTTTTTTAATTTTAACTTTTGAGATATTATTGCAATAACTTTTTTAAATGGGGTAAAATTGTCTATTTTTAAAAATGGGATATAGTTAAAGAAAAACATAATGTTTGGGATAGATTTGTTTAATAGGCCTTATATAATATACGGTTTTTCTAAGGAGTTTCTTCATTTTTACCAAGTTGTGTAAATTAATTTATAATAAATTCTCTTTTTATTTAATTTTTTAATAATTAGAAATAGGAAAATAATTCCAATTCTAATTAAAATTAGAAAATCATTACTAATGTAGTCATGTGTTTTTTGTTTGGTGGTATTGAGGTGATTTTCATAATTCTTAAATTTTGAGTTTGAATTTCCTATAGACATTGCTTAAAAAAATTAGAAAATCATTTATGATCATAAAATACTATTGAATATATTTGTCTAATTTACACCACATATATTTGTCTCTTGTTAATCATCATAATTTTTTCCTCTAATAAGAACTTTTCTTTTTTCATTTTTTAAGACTAAGATATGGTTTGATATATTTTTTGAAAACTTATTCTCAAAAAAATAATTTTTAAAAAGTAAATATGTATTTAATTTGCATAATAATTTATGAAGAAGTAAACTTTTTTGGCATGACTTAAATACTTTATTCTATTTACTTAATCCTATTTAATTAAAGGTAAATATGTCAATTTATATTTATTTCAATTAAGAAAATATTACTTCCTTACATTCTTCATAAGGAAGTGTACATCCCCCAAACATAGAAAATATAAATCCACTTCTCGAAAACTTTTTTTAATAATACTACCAAACAAGCCAAAATTTTCTATTTTATAGGAAGTTCTACTTTTCAAAAGTTCTACTTACTTAACTTACTTATTTCATACCAAACAATACCTAACAGTAAGAAGACAATATGGTTTTGGTAAGTAATCTTTACTATGTTAAACATTATCTTGATTATAGGAGTAAAACATATCAAAAATCGCTAAACTTTTAGTAATTTTCTATTTTGCTCATTAGAAATTAATTTATTACAGAAGTGCCACTAACTTTTAATTTTTTTTTTCACCAGCGTGTTACTAAGTCAATTCCGATAAATATTCACTAGAAAGCTGATGTGACATTCCATGTCGCTTATAAATGCTGACTAAACTGGACATGTCAAATTATTAAAATTGTATACAAAATACTAAAATTTGTACTATTTTTTAATTTGGTCACTGACATTCAATTTTTTATAATTTGATCCTAAATTTTAATTTTTTTCGACACGAGGGTCATGAAGATAAATCCGCATATCCAAGGACGATTTGCATTTCCGGCCGTAGTTTTGATAGTTCTTAGTATCATTCAACTCCTTACATATAAAGCTTTATTTCAATACCTATTTTATTGCTTGAGATTAAATGGAGATGGATGTTGGAAAATGATACCATTGAAGCTTTTGACTAGTTTTCGGTGAAAAAGAGGAGAATGAAGGTGAGTGACTTATATTTTTGTATTTTTGACATCGAGATGAGCTGATTGAAGTCAATTCTAGTGAATTTTTTATCGGATTTGTCTTCGTGACCTGTATCTAAAAAAAATTAAATCTTAGTCATCAAATTGTAAGAAATTAAAGTTTAGTAACTGAATTAGAAAACAGTATAAAATTTAGTAACTTTATATATAATTTTAATAATATACTGTGTCACGTTGGCATGTTCAGCTTAGCCAGTATTTGCAGGTGATATAGAATGTCATATCAACTTTCCAGTGAAATTTTCATCGAAATTAGCTTAATGATCTGCCAGTGCAAAAATAAAAAATTAATGACACTTTTATAATAAATTAATTTTTGATAAGCAAAATAGAAAATAACCAAAAGTTTAGTGATTTTTGGTACATTTTACCATAGTAACTTCTATTCGACATCATTTTTAAATTTTAAATTGTGACTATCTTGCTAACAAAATATAAATGATTTTTTTTTTAGAGAAAAGGAAACATCAACACTTAATTTCTGCTAACCCCACACACTTAATTTCTGCTAACCCCGCACATGTCCCCTGCCAGCAGATCATTCAAATATTTTAATTATATTTATATTTAAAATATAAATATAATTTTAAAAATCATTTATATTTGGAAATTAAATATTGACAGTCTGTTTACTACATGAGATTCTTAACAAAGCTACAGTATTAGTAAATAACACTAGATTTTGTATAAATAATTTAAATTAAGTTTAATAATTCCAAAAATTTAGCTAACCCATATAATATGTGTTATATAAAATATGCCTCCATGTTTTTAATAATTCGTATTTAGTAGATTTACTAATCTCATTATTTATGATATTTTAATTATTAAAATAATCTCACTTTTTATTCTATTTATTAGTCTATCACACCAGACATATGATTACAAAAATATAATTACTTGATATTATAAATTAAAATTATTGTATTGAACAAGGATTACCTAAAATAAGTAATTTTATGGCTTAACTAAGTAATTTTATGGCTTATAAATGCTGACTAAACTGGACATGTCAAATTATTAAAATTGTATACAAAATACTAAAATTTGTACTATTTTTTAATTTGGTCACTGACATTCAATTTTTTATAATTTGATCCTAAATTTTAATTTTTTTCGACACGAGGGTCATGAAGATAAATCCGCACATCCAAGGACGATTTGCATTTCCGGTTGCAGTTTTGATAGTTCTTAGTATCATTCAACTCCTTACATATAGAGCTTTATTTCAATACCTATTTTATTGCTTGAGATTAAATGGAGATGGAGGTTGGAAAATGATACCATTGAAGCTTTTGACTAGTTTTCGGTGAAAAAGAGGAGAATGAAGGTGAGTGACTCGTATTTTTGTATCTCTGACATCGAGATGAGTTGATTGAAGTCAATTCTAGTGAATTTTTTATCGGATTTGTCTTCGTGACCTGTATCTAAAAAAAATTAAATCTTAGTCATCAAATTATAAGAAATTAAAGTTTAGTAACTGAATTAGAAAACAGTATAAAATTTAGTAACTTTACATATAATTTTAATAATATACTGTGTCAAGTTAGCATGTTCAGCTTAGCAAGTATTTGCAGGTGATATGGAATGTCATATCAACTTTCCAGTGAAATTTTCATCGAAATTAGCTTAATGATCTGCCAGTAAAAAAATAAAAAATTAATGACACTTTTATAATAAATTAATCTTTGATAAGCAAAATAGAAAATAACCAAAAGTTTAGTGATTTTTGGTACATTTTACCATAGTAACTTCTATACGAAATCATTTTTAAATTTTAAACTGTGACTATCTTGCTAACAAAATATAAATGATTTTTTTTTAGAGAAAAGGAAACATCAACACTTAATTTCTGCTAACCCCACACACTTAATTTCTGCTAACCCCGCACATGTCCCCTGCCAGCAGATCATTCAAATATTTTAATTATATTTATATTTAAAATATAAATATAATTTTAAAAATCATTTATATTTGGAAATTAAATATTGACAGTTTGTTTACTACATGAGATTCTTAATAAAGCTACAACATTAGTAAATAACACTAGATTTTGTATATATAATTTAAATTAAGTTTAATAATTCCAAAAATTTAGTTAACCCATATAATATGTGTTATATAAAATATGCCTCCATGTTTTTAATAATTTGTATTTAGTAGATTTACTAATCTCATTATTTATAATATTTTATTTATTAAAATAATCTCACTTTTTATTCTATTTATTAGTCTATTACACCAGATATAGGATTACAAAAATATAATTACTTGATATTATAAATTAAAACTATTGTATTGAACAAGGATTACTTAAAATAAGTAATTTTTTGGCTTAACTAAGTTTAAGGATTATGAATTCATGAATCAAATGGATTGTTAATATTTAATTACCAAATATGAATGATTTTTAAATTATTATTTTATTTATTTTACTTTAATTATGAATATAATAACATTATTTTTAAATAAAATTTCAGTTTTATCAATTTTCCTCACTTTTTTTTTAAGAAACAATTTTCCTCACTTGAATATAGTAATTGTAACTAAACTTATAAATTGAAACAAATTTAAAATTTTAAAATTTTCTTAATAATTAAGCCTAAAAAAGAAATTTGCTCGATCATCTAAACTTGTAATTACATGACTTTTTATTTACATAAAATTTTCACTCAATTGAATTTTAGTATGAGGGCTTCTAGGGTGTTTCAGGAATAATTTATCCCAGTTAATTTAAAATCATTAGATCATATAAATTTAATTATAACTATTATATCTAGTAACTAGTTATTTGTTTAAGCTATATATATATATATATATATATATATATATATATATATATATATATATATATATATATATATATATATATATATATATATATTTATTAAGAAACTTCAGTCGATTCAGTTATAACCGAACCGAACCAAAAGTTAATTCAGTTTCTTAAAATAAAAATCAAAACCGAACTAAAATTATAAAAAACCAAACCGAATTGAATCGAACCTATCAGTTCGATTTGATTTTTTAATTTCAGTTCGGTTATGCTCACTCTTACCAAATAGTAATATAAGCCTATAAAAATAATAATGTTAAGAGTTTAACTTAAAGACCAGTATAATTACATTAAAGATGGGTCTCACTTAATACTAATACAACTTGAAGAATATGTTATATTTTATCTGTTAATGACCTACTATAATAAGTTAAAAGAAGTGGGATAAATTATCTCGAACACATCCTAGAATTGGCCTTGTAGTATATATTTTTACAATGAAAAGTTAAATACAGGAGTGCTTCAACTTCTTACTTTTAAGTTAACTTATCTCTAATATTATGCTTCTACCTCAAATTTTTTCATATTTTTGTAGGAATTCAAACATGTGTGGTTGCATTTTACATATAGAAAATCATGTAAGTTACTCTTTTTGTTTAAGGCAATCGCACACTAAAAATAATTTAGAATTTTTCATACTAAAATTTTATAATTTATAGTTATTAGTATTATAAAAGAATAATACTTATCATAACTAATATTTCTTTAATAGCAAAACGTCATATATTTAGAGGGCGTTTTGGATTGATTGAATTCAATTGATAGAATTTGCACAATCTAGGAATTGTGTTAATTAAATTCCTTTTGTTGGTATAAATTTTCTTGATGAGTAATCTATGAATTATTTGAAATTCACATGTTGTACAATCTCTCAAAAATGTAAGATTTAAAAATTCTATATGATTAGTGAGATTTCAAAATTTTCATTATTTTTGTATATATACTTTTTATTTCTAAAATAAATGATGTAAATCCATGAATTTTTATTTCACATCAAACGAAATGGTTTCAAATATTCTCTATATTTTACATTTCCTTTATACTCTCAATCCACATGTGCTATTAAATTAAACTGGAAAAACATCATTGTTTACATCACCCAAAAGTAAAGAATAATACATAGTTAATGTCTTCATTATCTTTGAGGGTATGAAAAATGAATAAATTATATTTGATTAAATTGACTTTTGTGTAAATGATATATACTTTTAAATATTATTATTAATTTATTTTGATTTTATTATTTATTTAAAATAAATTAATAATAACATTCTTTTTTATAAGCAGACATATATTTTTATTAGAAAAGACAATTTTAAGTGCTATGATGTGAATCAATGACTTATTTTCAATCAAATATGGAATTCTTGTCCCCCACAAGTAATAGTTAGGATTATTAAATTAATAATTTAGTGACTAAATAGTAAATGCTGTCTCGTAATGTTAGAAATAATCACATCCTTTTTAAAGAATTTGCAATGTACCGAATACAAATAGAAATGATAAAATAGACATTTTATCGATTCTCATGAGATTTGCCTTCAATAAGGCGGGGATTCTCCATTTATATTCCGCATGGGACCTGATACCAGAGGCATTATTAGTCCCCTGTTCCTCGCCAGCAGGATGTGGGAGAGGACGGGGAGTACAGTCCCTGCAATTCCATCCTTGTCTTCGTGGGGACTTGAAAATTTTCATTTTATAAATATATTATATACTTTAAATTTAGATGTTTTTATAGTTGCATTGTTTGTATATATTTATATCTATATCTATATTAGTAGGAAAAGAGAGAAAAAAAACATATTTACGTAAGTATTTTATATTAAATTATTTTTAATTATATATTTCTGATGTGTAATATCATCATTTACTAATTAGATAATATGATTATTTAATTATATTTAATTTAAATAATAAATAATGAATTTAATTAGAATAGTGAAATAATAAAATAATAATTATTTCATATATAATTAATTATATTTAATATTTAATTATAATTAATTTAGATAAGAAAATATGAATTCAATTAGAATATGAAAAAAATAAAAAAAAATTATTATTTAATATCTAATTATTAAATATATAATTAATTATATTTAATATCTAATTATATTTAATTTAAATAAAAAAATAATGAATTCAATTAGAATGAGAAAAGAATAAAATAATTATTATTTAATATATAATTAATTATATTACAAATTTCTAATTGTATAGTTATTATAATTTAATAATTTTCAAATATTTAGAAACTAGATAAATTTTTTTGATTTTAATTATTCGAATTTTAACAAGTTAGAGAATACTTTATTCCATTATAAATTTTAAAATTAGTTGTTTTAACTATTAGTGATAATTTGTAAATTAGAAAAATTACTTTTAATTATATAAGAAGATGCATCAGAAAAATAAGATACACTAATTGAGAGTTTATTTAATATATTAAAAATCATATTTCTTTTAAACTTGTCATTTCATAAATTAGTAGTATTGAACAAATAATAAGTAATCTTTACATTTATATGTCAATAAAAATTACAAAAAGAAAAAAAATAAGAGTGAAATATAATTTCATATATTAAAACTTCAAACAAAAATTTATTTAATTACAGAAACAAAATCAATATATTTACAATGACAATATGATAAATAAAAATTCACTTGCAATATTTTTAGTTTTTTATTTTTTACTAAGTACTTTGGACATTTTGTCAATAGTTAGGATATTGGGAAAAAAAATATGGTAAAAAGATTCTCAAAATTGATATATAATTAATGTTTTTTATTTTACAATTTCACTTGTATATCTTAAAATCATAAAAAAAAAAAAAAAAAAAAAAGAGAGAGAGAAACACAAAACTGGTAACATTAAAAGAAAAATAAGCAAAAATAGGCTTTCATGTAAAAATATTAGGGAGAAAAATAAACATAACATACAATAATAAAATTTAAACAATACAAATAAAAAGAAGAACTGTGATAAAAAAAATTAACTTTAATTTCACAATAATTATTAAAAGTTGAATCAAATTTTTTCTTACTAATAAAACATTTTGTATAAAGAATTGAACTATAACCAAAAGAGAATGAACAAGAGTTGAAAATTTTAAGTATAATGTTAATAATGTTATAATTGTGGTTGTTAGACTCGGGCCGGTCGGACCAAAAAAACTGGAGATCGGAAGAGTAAGAGCATGAAATCTATGATAGCTAGATCCGGCCGAATGGGTCTAGTAATCGATCCGGCCCTTTTTTGCTGGTGGGCTAGGTCGAAAATAAAAAAAATATTATTTTTTGCTACCAAATTAAAAAAATAAATTATATATTTTAAATCCTAAATTATCATTTACTCATTCATCATTTTGATTAAATGAATATTAAAATTTATATTTTTTATAGGACAATGTAAATTCGAGTAGACATTCTACTACCAAATAGTGAGATCCATTTAAATTTGAGTCTCAAAATAACCACTTAATATGTTGATTTTCTCTAGTTAATGGTCTTAAAATTATTTTAAATTCATATTTCTTATAAGTAATATTCATTAATTATTTAAATAATATATGTTAATTTTAATTACATGTATATCATATTTATTTTAATTACATGGTGAGAAAGTAGACAATGGAAGAAGATTAGAGTTATATCATTGAGCAAAACTGTCGCGTTTTGTTTCATTATTTTACTTATTATATTTAGTGTTTCTAAATAGTCGGTAATGATATCTCTTTTAAATTAACCCACAAGCAAATAAATTGACTATAACTTTGCTATGTTAATAAAAAGAAAAAGTTTAGAGTTTTAATTGTATTCTAAACATAAGGAAAACTAAAATTTTAAAATTTCAAGAAGATAATAAAAAAATTAGGAAAATTTTTATTATTTAGGAGGGAATAAGAAAATAATATTTACACGATATTTTTAATTATAACAACTATCGCAAGATAGTTGACACAAATATTTTATTATATGTGAAAACTTTTTTTAGTTGTAACATATATATTTTCAAGTGACAATTTAATTTTATGTCATTAAAGTTAAATCAAAATAAAATTTTATTTAAATTAATTTGTGACAAGTATAAATTTATGTAACAAAAAATAATTGTAATTTAAAAATTTTAAGTGACAACAATTAAAACTTGTCATAAAATTTTATATTTATAATTTTTATTTCAATAATTTGTCACAACTTTTCAAAAGTTGTCATAATTTTTAAATTTTTTGGAGATAATTATTTTTTTATTATCACGAAAAAATTGCCACATTGAATTTTATGACAAGTTAAAAATTATTGTCACTTATCATGTAAATTTTGTGTCAAGAATTTTAGTGACCATAAAAATATTGTCACAAAATATATGATTTTTTGTAGTGAATATATATTAATTTTTTTCTAATATAATTGTAATATGTGATTATATCTTAGTTTTATTAGAATTTAATCCATATTATATTACTAATTTTTTATCAATACAAATTTGTCATATTATATTACAAATATCAATAGTTGTATTTAATTGAGGTATATGCATTTATAACTCTTCTAAATTTTCTTTTGATATAATTTGATAATTGGTGTAATGTCATGTATAATCTTATAATTTTGATGTTATCTATATACTATTTAATTAGCATTACTTATATATTATAAATAAAAAACTAAATAACTTTAATTATTTCAGTCCAATTTAATTCAGTACAATTTGGCTCTGTTCGATTCAATTCTCAATCCGGATAAACGTTAATTATCCAAATTGTACCAAAACATTTCACTTGGCCTAGTTTAGTTTGGAAAACTAAAAAAGTCAATGGTACATATCAATTCTGGATATTTTCGATCTGATTATTCAATTTAATTCAGTACTTTTAATATCTGCGCTCAGTCCTATTTGCATCATTGATAAAGATCTTCAGAAATTCTAACTTGCGTAGAGGGCTTTATAAAACAGCCTCGTCAACAAGGGACTCAAAGAATCATGTGCTTTGTCAATTGAGGATTTTGATAGTAATGTGTTTCATCATATGAGAATTTTAGAGAAAACCTAGCTTCTTATGGAGGATTTTATAAAATAATAAAAAAAAAATTGTCTCGTTCATGGAGGAGTTCAAAAAAAATACCTTGCTCATATAGGACTTTAAAGAAAACATACCTTACTGATAAAGGACTTTAATAATTTACCTCGTCAATCGAGGACTTAAAAATTTATGCTTCATGTAGAGGACTTTGAGTATTTACCTTATATAGAGGACTTCAGAAATTCACCTCTCATGGAGGTTTTCAAATAATTTGCCTTGTTAATCGAGGATTTAAGAAATCCACCTCACTTGGAGGTTTTCAAATAATGAGCCTCAATGAGAAAAGTCTTTAAATTATTTGCATTGTCTATTGAGGGCTTAAGAAATCTATTTCACCTAGAGGTTTTCATGTAATCTGCATGCCAAATGAGGACTTTAATAATAATTTGCCTCGTTTATTGAGGACTGAAGAATCCACCTAGTTTAGAGGTCTTCGTATAATCTACCTCACCGAATAAGGATTTTGAAATCCACTCTACCTTATCAATAGAGGAATTGTAAATTCACATTGCTGATAGAGAGCTTGAGAAATTCTATTTCAAGTATAGAACTTATATAACAATAATAATGTGCCTTACTTAGATGTTTTTTTGCAATATGCCTTATCAGTGGAGGGCTTTTAAAAAAATTCGCTTCGCATAGAGGTCTTTCACTTAGCAAAACTAGGTCTTTGATGCCTTTCGACTTTTGCCTAGACTTGCAAGGTCTTTGGTGCCTTTTGAACTTTTGTCTAAACTTACTTTGGTGCCTTTTGAACTTTTGTCTAAACTTACTTGGCTTTTCTCCTTCTCATAGGGAGTTGTCTTGTTTGTCTTTTAAGCTAGTCTTAATAAGCTTTTTGTGCCTAGTCTTACTGTTTTTTAAACTAGTTTTAGTGGGCCTTTTTACTTCACTAGTGTCTTTTTATCTTTATTTTTATATCTTATTTTAACAAATAATATAGTGCAAAATTAAATTTGAAGCATGAGAAATATTAAAAACTAATCTGAAGTGGCGTGGATAGCTTCAAAGATTGCTTAAAATAATTTCAGATCCACAAGAATACGATGCAAACTGAAGCAACTATTTTTATAGAATGGTTGATTGATTTGTGATATTCTAATACAAATCTAATCGAATTGGAGTCATAAAACATGTCCAGGAGTCAAAACGAAGCTGCTAGAGCTTGGGCCCATGCACCACCGCTAGAGTCACCTTAGCTGGCCACGCTTTGCCATTGCAGTGGTCTTAGGAGTCAAAAATTATACCATCAGAAGCGTCTTGTTGCCAAAAGTTTGAAAATATCCTTCACTCATTGTTACTCGCCACTGATTTGGCAAAATCGGCCGAAGAATATTTTGTGGCCAATTTTTTGATCTTAGTCTTCAATGATGGATAGGTGATAATATAGGTATAGAAATAAAGCTTGAAGGAAAAATTTGTAATGATACTAGAATCATCGTGAAAGGAGATCGAAATCAGCTGGAATGAGCATGAAAAGCTCACAACGCTGGAGGAACTTCGGTTGGCATTTAAGAGTTGCTTTGGTGATCATTTGTGATGAGCTTGGTGGCATTGAGCTCGTCAGCTAGTGTACTATGCGCTAGTGGGGGCGATGTTGATCAACGATCCTAGGAAGTGAGGGTTATCGATGGGCAGCCTCTTTTTCTCTTTCTTTGCTCCTTTTGATCGATTTGCTTCTCTCTCTCTCTCTCTGTTTGTCTCTGTGTGTGTGTGTTGATGAAGAAGGCATATCTGATAGAAAAAATGATGATGACCAAAAATATAAACTCTGGTAGAAATAGGAAGGGAAGGGCATGACCTTTCTATGATATTTCCCATAGGTAGTGCCAATTTGCTAAAGCATAAATTACCTCATATCGTTGATGGATGGCCCAATAAAGGATTAGATATGTAGACAGATAAAAAAAGAGTTAGAAGTTCCTAGAAACTGACCTAGTGAGGGAGACGTAGATGTCCAAATCGGTGAGCTAGAGAGAGTATAGGGAGATGATAGAGATAGAGCTTTAGGAGGCGAGAGTTAGAGCGAGAGAAAAAAAAAAAAAGTCTCTTTTACTTCTTTCCTTTATTTATTTATAGGAATAAATAAGACTGTTATGTGCACGTGTCTTTTGATTATTGGAGGTTATTTTTTTTATCATTATTAGTAAACCATCGCCTTTGCCTCAGTATAAATATTAATTCATCTGTATAGTTGGCTAGCAATGTTCATTGCCTTGAAATTTACTGGTGAAGGATAAAGGGAATTTGGCATATGTACCAGGGCATATGTTGTTTAAAAGGAGACAAAATGATAAGTTTATGAAAACCAAATAATATCCTCTTATTCATTTCGGCTTTTTTAATCCATTGATTTTTTCTTATTGTTTTTTTTTTTTTTGGTATTGTGTAATTCAAGATTTTAGTGTAAAATGAAGATGATTTTAGTTTTTTTTTTATATTTTTAATAATTTTTTAACGGAGGAATTAAAGTGTTGAAGGAAGCAAAATTCAAAGACTTTTTAATTAGTTTTTCAAAAAAGAGATATCACTTTATTAATTAGATCAAACTTTAGGACGAAATAATATTTTGCCTTCATTTTATACATATGAATTTTTTTTTAAACAAAGTATGTATAATACAATCTTAATATTTTAAACAATTAATATATGATGTTGAAAAAATTTCATATATATATATATATATATATATATATATATATATATATATATATATATTAAAAAAAAATTAAAGTGAAGATGCATGTATTGTTCTTATTTTATCTTATCTTGAATTTCTAATTCTTAACTAGAGAAATAGAACTAGATTTAAAAAATTAAAAAGGTAAGAAACAATTGTGGAAACAACATAAAAACTTCTAATTTTTTAAAGGCTTAATAGATAAATTTATCTTAAATTTTGTATATATTTGCAATTATGTCCTATTCAATAACTATACCCTAAGATTAAATTAAAAATAATAATTAAAGTATTTGAAAATCCTAGTCGCCTTCTTTCTCAACTTCTCCTTTGAGTTATCTTTTTTTGTTTTTCAAATTTTAGTTATTTGAGCCACTGTTGATCTTCATTTTGATCAGAACAATTCTTTTTTATTTTATTTTATTTAGTTTATGTATTCAATAAACATAGGTTTCTCTATATTTATTTCTAGGCAAGGATTTAGTTTTGTTTTCGTGGTTTTTTCTCTTTATGGTTTTTGTCATTCATCTTATCGAATTTAATGAGTTTTTTTTAATAGAAATATTTAGCATATCTTCTTTTATAAAAATATTATATTCTCTTAGATTTTTGAAAGTTTCAGAGTTTGTTGATGATATTTGAATAATTGGATTTGTTTAATGATATTTAGTAAAAATGCCACCAAGTTGCCAGTTCTAATACTTTATCAATTGTATTGGGGATTATTAGAAGAAATTCAAGTCAATTTCGTATTTTGATATTTCTTGATATATGATTTTGTATTTTTATTTTCAAATCAAAATATATTTTTATCAACATAAGTGAAAATTTTGTATTTTTTCCTAAAAAATTAATAATGATAATAATAATAATTTCATATTAATTTGAATGGAAAAAAGTAAAATTGACTTTAGAACTTATTATGTCATACTATCCATTTAATTTTTAAATTTTAAAAAAGTTAATTATATTCTTTAACTTTGTGAATTTAACAAATTCGTATAGTCAAATTAATAGTTCAATTGATTAAATTTATAAAGTTAAGAAAAATTTCAATCAAAATTTAAAAATTAAATTAATACTAATATGATAAAATAAGTTTAAAGATCAATATGATTTTTTGATTTTTAATTAATAAATTTTTCTTACGATTATAATTCAGAGTAAAATTGCAATTAAATTTTAAAATTACGATATAATTAACACAAAATTAAAAAAAAGGTATAATTATAAAAATAAACAAAATTCAAAATAAATTTATTTATTAAATATTTTTTAAATACCATAAACTTTTAAATAGTTTTGGGGGACCAAAGCTCCCTCGTCTCCTTGATTTTGCCCATTCTTAACCATATGAAAACAATAAACAGTTTTAGGGAACCAAAGCTCTTACCTCGTCACCTCCCCTTGTTTCACCAGATGAAAATGAAGATCCAACAACTTGCCCCCTCCTAATTTCCAAACAATTTTTCAGTGTCGTTGTTTCTTAAAGAGGATTTCAAATAGTTCAATTTCACCCTTTTGAAAAAAACAAACAAATTGTACGTTATTTGCTAATTGACAAATTAAAAGACAATGCCATTACTAGTCTTCTCTCTCTGCTCTTTTATTACTGATGACGACATTACACACAAATTTAAAAATAAAAAAAATAAAAAACAGAAAGAAAATGCCCAACATTCACGTGGCAAAAAATGAAAATAAATAAAAACATAGTACATATGAAAATAATACACCATTTCTCACATTAACATTACTTTTTTTTTTAATGAATATAACTATAATCCTTTTATTAATATATTGAAAAGAGAATCAAATATAAATCTATCATTCAATTTGCATATTTACTTATTATTAAGTTATATTTATTAATTAAAGATAATACTGCTCATTAGTTTAGGGCTAATATCTCTAAAAAAATTATATATATATATATAAAATAGATACTGTCATTTATTCACCTCCAACAAATAATGAGTCTGCTAAAAATATAAAACTAATGAGTTTTTTTATTTATCTTTAATAGATATTTTAGCAGGCTTAATTCAGAACTTTTGAATATTAAGATCGTGTAGGGATATTTCTTTTTCTTATTGCTTCATATTTATTACAAAAAAACTTGTTATAAAACAATTAAATCACATTTTATTTTTTTATTTTTTTTCAGCTTTTGATTTTAATATAAGAGTAGAATTCAACTTTTAATTTATTGTTCGGATTGCATATAAACTTATTATTAGATTATACATTGGAATATATAGGATAGATTATTTTCATTGGCAAATATAGTATACTAAATAATTTCTCAAAGAAAAGATTCCCAAAAAAATAAATAAACTAATCCAACGGTCCAGATTACTCCAATGTACTCATCGCGAATATAACAGCAAAGTCCTACCGAGTTAACCACCAACTCTCCCTGTCTGTCCTGCTACAGTGCTAAACTGCGGTTAGATTCTCTTCTCTTCTCTGTTTCCTTTCACTTTCAGCTCTCCCACTGTTCAAATGGACAGCCGTCATTATGCCTAACAATAATAACAAAAAATGACGAAAACTCTTGCCCTATTTTTTTCAATAGCGAAAATTCGCAGACGTTTCCTCGAAATTTTCTTAGATTCTTTACAAAATCTTATTTGGAATTTTCTCTTTGAGGCATCGAATTCACTTTCCCGCCTCGCTTTGTCGTCTCTCTTTTTATCTCTCAATTTACATAAAAGATAAAGTTTTTTCCTTTCTTCTTTTTCTTATTCTCTCTTCCTCTCGTTCTTTATTTCACTCTTTCGAATTTCAAAATTCTCGTTTTGGATCATGAACTAAAGTCTCTATTTGGTATAATACGATACTATATACTATACTAAACTGGTTACGTGTTTTATTACTATATCTTTATGTATATGCATTTTTTTTATTTACTGTTTTTTTGTTCTGTTAGTTTTCTGATTATAGAAAGTTTGTAAATTGTAAATTGCAGTTTTTTTTTTCCTTAAATTATTGCATGCAGTTTGTTTTTTGTTTCCCCGGAACCAACAAGGTGAGGTGAAAGATGCAAACTAGGTTCATGGAGAGATCAAGTAGTGTGGCTAGAGAAAAGAGAGGACTTGATTCCAGTTCTGGCGATGAAGGCCAGCCTGATAGAAAACGCCCTGCTTTAGCTAGGTTAATTTTTTATTTTTATTTTCTCTAGCAATACTCCTTTTTTATTGTTTATTGTTAGTTTAAATACTTGTTTTAGTTGAAGACGTTGAATCTCTGACTTGGGTCTTTACTCATTTATACATTGGGCCATTTTTTTATAAAATATTTAGTAAATTTGTTTTCTTAGAAATAAAAGTTGGTAGGTATAAAATGAGATCAAAATTATTGACTTGAACTGTCTTTTATATTTTCAGTTGTTTTGGGAAAGCAAAACAAATTAGAATGTATTTTTCTTGTTGAATTTGATGCTAACCTGCTGATTCTGTAAGCAGATGAACTGGGTTCTGGGAGATGAATGTTGGTGCCAGTAAATGTCTTGGAATATACAGGAAAATTACTTACTTTTGGCCGAATTTTTTTATGTTTTTTTGTTATCTTATTTTAGTTTGACAGCATATCTTTCTTGGAGTTTTATGAGAGTGAAGATGCTAAAATTGAATCCAATCTTATCATGTTTGCTCTGATAATTTCCTGGTATAAAAAAGGGCATTTATCTGCAATTCTGTGATATGGCTGATTATTCTTGTGTTACACTTTTCAAAAGGCTATTTTTTAAACAACCCTCACCTGACTTTATAAACATCGTTTCCTTCTTGCTTGAGGAGAGTTTACTAAATGTAGTTTTGACTCCAAATAGTTGTGTTCTAATGGTTAAGCATTTTTTTATTTTTTGAAAATTAGTTGAAAATCCTCTGCATTTCTCAATTTTGTTGCAGTGTAATTGTTGAAGCTCTCAAGGTGGATAGTCTGCAGAAACTTTGCTCATCATTGGAGCCTATTCTCCGGAGAGTTGTAAGATAAACTACATCCTTTTTGTCTTGTTATCCTCTTGAAGGATTCATATTGTCCCTTTTTTTTTTTTTTTTTTTTAATTCTCTAATCACAATATCTCCAAAGACTGATCACACTTACTTTTCAACCTGTGAGTTATTAGCCAAGCTTTTTTCTATTTCTATGGATTTTCTTTTCTGAATTTTTTTTTTTTTTAACCTTGCAATAGCAATTTGATAAACAAATGTCAACAAGTTTTGATTAGGACATGCATTGTGATTCTTGGCCATGCATGTGAGCTAGAATGTCCTTTGAGGACTTCAACATGTCGTGCATAATTATGCTTTGGAAATATTTTTAGTTTTATCTGTTTGAATGATGAGCAGGTTAGTGAAGAAGTGGAGCGTGCTCTAGCAAAATTAGGCCCTTCCAAACTTACCGGAAGGTATCTGACATTTTTCTCTGCTTGTTAAAATACCCTACTCAACAGACAGTTTGTACCTTCAATATACACCAGTAAACTTGCAAGTTTTTGTTTTTGTTCGATTTTTGGACATTCAGACAATGCTAAATTTCTACTGCAACCAAATCGGATTTGGTGATACATTGGTAAACTTGTGTGTGTGTGTGTGTGTGTGTGTGTATCATATTCAACTACTGGGACATTCAGACCATAATCAGATTTGGTTTTGATCTGTAAGTCCGCATTATTGTCGTTGACATCATTGCCAAACATCATTTCATGTTGACTACTGAATAACATCTTCTGTGATGTACTGTAGTTGATTTCCATTGTTTGACATCATTGCTTTATGCATTTGTTATGCTTATGGTTGCATTTTTCAGAAGATTTTTTTCCAGTGACTATAATGTATGAACGATGGACCGATATTCCTGTCCCAGCATTTTTTATGTTTTTTGGCCACATATCTCACAATGGCATGTTCTGGACAGCAACATTATTGTCTCTTAATTGGGGTTCAGTATTTCAGTTTGCATTTTGCATAGCTTGAATCAGTTGAATGAATGACATTTTCATCCTGTTACATGCTGATACTGTATTAATCAGTTAAACTCTGTTAATCTCCACCTTATTTTCAGTCACCTTATGAAATTTCCCAGGACCACTTTGCTTTGTCAAGGATGGCACTTGGCTCTCTTAGCCAGCCTAAAGTCAATGGGACGAATTTCGTTACGCCAGAAATCCTTTCTACCCTTTTTCAGTCCTTTTAATCTTAATTAGAGGGAATTTTAGAGAATTACTCCTGGTTGCTTGATTCTAACTGTGTGAATTAGAGGGTTCGCAGTTTGTCGATTTGAATTCATTGTCTTCCTCTGTATCACTAATTTGTTTCTCTAATGTTGAGAAAATGCAGATCATCTCCTAAATGTATAGGAGGGCCTGATGGAAGAAACTTGCAGCTGCAGTTCAGGTCCAGGTTGTCCCTCCCTCTCTTTACTGGTGGGAGAGTAGAAGGGGAGCAGGGTGCTGCAGTCCATATTGTGTTGATCGATGCAAATTCAGGCCATGTTGTTGCATCTGGTCCTGAATCCTCGGTGAAATTGGATGTCATTGTTCTTGAAGGTGATTTTAATAATGAAGATGATGATAACTGGACTCAAGAGGAATTCGAGTCTCATATAGTTAAAGAGCGTGAGGGCAAGAGGCCACTTCTAACTGGGGATCTGCAAGTGATGCTGAAAGAAGGTGTAGGAACTCTAGGTGAGCTGACATTTACTGACAATTCAAGCTGGATAAGAAGCAGGAAGTTCAGGCTAGGATTGAAGGTTGCCTCAGGCTATTGTGAAGGAGTTCGTATTCGTGAAGCAAAAACTGATGCCTTCACTGTCAAGGATCACCGAGGAGAATGTGAGCTCATAATTAGTTGCTTCTACCTCTGAACTAGATTTCATGGTTGTACCTTTTTGTTGGTGCTTGTCTATTTGAAAGATTCTAAATTGTCTTTCCCCTTCCCCCTTCCCTTGCCTTTTTTCCCCTTCTTCTATTTGTTCCACAGTATACAAGAAACACTATCCACCTGCACTAAATGATGAGGTTTGGAGATTGGAGAAGATTGGCAAGGATGGATCTTTCCACAAGAGGCTAAATAAAGCTGGGATATTTACTGTTGAAGACTTCTTACGACTAGTAGTTAGAGACTCTCAGAGATTGCGGAATGTAATAATGTAATTTGGTTGTCAAATTTGAACTATAATTAATGTATTCTTGTTTCTGATTTTTTTTTTTAAACATCCATTTGCTGCAGATTCTTGGAAGTGGTATGTCAAATAAGATGTGGGATGTTCTTGTAGAGCATGCAAAAACTTGTGTTCTGAGTGGGAAACTTTATGTGTACTATCCTGAAGATGCAAAGAATGTTGGTGTTGTTTTCAACAATATCTATGAGTTGAGTGGCTTAATTGCTAATGGACAGTACTACTCAACAGAATCTCTTTCTGACAACCAGAAGGTACGGATCCTGCACTTCCTGTGCATACCTAGTTAATTTTTGATGGAATTTTATCTTTTTTCAATGATACCTTATTCCTAAAGTTCCACTTCTAAATACTAAACTTGGGTGCGATGATGCCAAGAAATTTTTTTTTTTTCTTTTTTTTCAAATCTGAAAAAGAAAAAGTTTTAGGACCCTTCATCTACCAAAAGAAATAGAGGCCCTTCATCTGCCAAAAGAAATAGAGGGACAAAAGATGAAACTCTGAGAAATTTGTGAATTATTATCTCATGCAGATCTATGTGGATGAACTCGTGAAAAAGGCATATGAGAACTGGATGCATGTTATAGAGTATGATGGCAAAACAATTCTAGACTTTAAGGAGAATCCGAACATAGTGGCTTCCCAAACTGACATTCCCACTGGCCGACAAGATTATACTATCTCTTATGAGCATCAGGTTACTTTACCAACCCTATCAGTTCCTGGGCCTTCAGAGCAGCCTGCTATGGACTCAGGTCCAACAGTTGGAGGTACAGTTCTTTAAGTTCAGAATCATCATAGCATGTGTTAGCATATAATTAATGGGGTTGAAAGAGGTCCATTTTAATGTGTAGATTCTTCAAGTCAGTATGAGCCTTGGGATTCCTCCCATAAATGCTTTGATGCCTATTTTACAGCATTTCACATGCATTGTTAGTACCAAGTTTCTCCATATGTTTGGTTGCTGACTCTGTGAATCCTCACTTCTGTCTCTCTAGGTTATAATGATAATTTGGCTGCAAGATTCTCAATGCAACCAGAGAATGGAAATCCCCACACACCTTTTCAATTTGATGCTGCTGCTTCCTTACCTCTACAAAATCCCATGGCCAGTACTTCACAGCAAGCTCAGTTTCCAAGAAGTGACAGTATACTTGCACTTGGCCCACCACAGTCATCAACATCAAGCTTCCAAGGTGTTTGTACACCAAACCTTCCTTCTTATAGGGGAGCTGAGGACTTCTTACAAGAGGAGGAGATTCGAATGAGAAGTCATGAGATGCTTGAAAATGAAGATATGCAGAATCTTCTTCGTATTTTCAACATGGGAGGTCATGGCGTTAACTCATTTAATGTAGCTGAAGATGGGTACCCTTACTCATCGGCATACATGCCTACCCCATCTCAAAACTACAGCTTTGGTGATGATCAATCCCGTTCATCAGGCAAAGCTGTCATTGGATGGCTCAAGCTCAAGGCAGCACTTAGATGGGGCATCTTTATTAGGAAAAGGGCTGCTGAGAGGCGGGCTCAGCTCGTAGAGTTAGATGATCCTTAAATTGCCTATGAAGCAATACTAGCTGGGCAATGTGTTAGCAGGCTTCCTCCTTTCCTGCCCAATTCCTAAATACTTCCATGGTTTTTGGCTTGCATGGCTGGCTACGGTCTTCCTGCTGTTCTTGGATTATAATCCTAGCATTTGGGGACCACAGTTGTTCTCTGTACAGTAAGCTTATATCATCTTCTACAGTTGCCTTCGTCCCAAGATGATATGCTTCAATGAGCATTCATGGTTGTGAACGTTGAAGACAAACTGGGTTCAAATGGTGGTATTTGCTATTGTGATGGTTGAAACTTCAAATATTTTCAGTGGGGCTTTTCCTGAAGCTGGAAAACTTAGCATGGTTCTTTTCATTTCTGCATTTGGAAGTTGTAGATAGGATAGAATCTATGAGGCTAATTTTATCCACGATGCAATTAGCTAGAGTACATTTTATCTTATCATCTTTTTTCTGTTGTTTATTGAGGTCCTAGAAAAACGAACAGCTTGTATTAATTGTTATTTGGTAACATTAAAATAATTGCTGGTGGTAGGGAAGAAATTGCCCCATAAAACTTCACAGCTTCGCTAGTTGATATCTATACATTGGACTGGCAAAAATATTACGTGTTTTAACATGTTTTCACCAAAAAAGGATTAAGATGACAGGCTTTTAAAAGTCTAGTAAAAATTGAAAACCCTGAATTAGGAGAAGAGCAGAATTGTATAAATGAGTTAAACTTGAGCTTTAATTCAAAGTGTAATCAAATCGATTATAAGTTCGCTAATAGCTCAATTAATAGGCTCGAAAATAAGTTTGTTTATAGGTTGATGACTTATATATATATATTGTTTTATTAATATTGTCTTATAATTTCATCAAATGGTTGAGAAATTTAGTTTTTAAAGAAAAGTTAATAATATTAAAAATAATAATAATGTATCGTATATTAGAATGATGTTTTTATGTTTTAAAATATATAATACTTAATTTTATGATTAGATTTTTTTTTATTAATTAGATGTTTTTATTTTTACGTTAGTTTTAAGTGTTTTTTGTGATATTTATTTTATGAGAGATGAATTCTAATAAACCATAAACGAGTTATGAATAAATTATAAATGAGTTTCAATAAAAATTCAAGTTCGAGTTGAATAAAAGCTCAAGTTCGAGTTGAATTCGATTATGTTTATATACGATTTTTTTATGAACTAAATTTGAACTCTTGAACTGCTTAGTAAGTTAAATAAGCCGAATTTGAACATAATTTTTAAACTCGAGTTCGACCTAAAAAAAAAAGTATAAATAAGCTAAACTCAGCTTAGCTTATTTCATTTGCAGGCCTAAAAATGAGTTTGTGAAAATAAAAATAAAGGCACTCTTATTAATTATTATCGTGTATGCCGTTTAAAATTCCGATTTAAGTGCTTTCCATTTTGTTTATTCCTTTTTTTTTTTTTTTTTTGGAATGGTTGTCTGTTCCTTGTTTTAATATATATATATATAAGCGAATTCTGGCATTATCTAAATCTATTTAATATATCTCCTACTAATTAGTTATTAATTATTTTGTTGATTTAGTATTAATAATTTATTTTAATATTCATATTTTTTGAAATATTCACGAAATCCAAGTCTTGAACATAAATATCTAAATATTATAATGTTTCAATATTTAATAAATAGATATATTTGATCATTTAGCGTTTCTAAATACAAAGATTCGATTATAATTTGTATGTGCCATCAAAAACTGAGCATGGGCAAGCCCCTCAGATAACTTCCACTCTTGCATCTCCAAATCTTTCATCCACACTTCTTTTTACTAGTTATGATTCACCATAAGTGCTGTGACCGATGCCTTTGGATATGCTTTTAATAATTTGTTTTAATAATGTTAGACTATGCCTGGTTTAATTTCTTTATCAATGCTTGTAAACATCTAATCCGTAAAGTATAACTTGAATTATATCTATTGGAAATTACAGAGCTGATACAGGAAATGAATACAGAATCAAACCGAACTCATGAAACAACAGATTTCTTCAAGGGCGGAGTGATTTAAGTCACCCAAAAAAGAGGCAGTCATTCTGTATCTGGAACTTCATCTTCATCTTCCTCCAAGATGTAAACCAAGGCACGCTTTCTTGCAGCAAAAACACAGGCTACGCCTCTAGATGCTGTTACAGAAAAATTTCACAAAAATGTCACCAATTCTCTACTTCAGATGTCCATGGCAACATAAAATCTATGGACCTTGGCATCAAGGCAAAAACCGATTCTTGCGTAACATAAGACAGTTGTTATAGGATAAACAAAATTGAAGGTTAATTTTAGAAAGAAAAAAGCCCGCAGTAATACCCTTTGTTTGTAATTGCTTCATAAAGAGACCGTACAAATAAATACCAAATTAAACTTTCCAACAAAAAAAGAAGACAAAACATTGAAAATAAAAATGAAAATCTTCAGAAATTTAATCTAATCACAAGATTGTCACGTAATTTATGGTATCAAGTACATTCATGAGTAAACATTTTTTTTTCTCGTTGCTAAAAATATCAGAACACACAAGAATCCTGGTGAAGAAAGGACAAAATGTGAAGTATCTATATTATGCTTGCATGCATATCAAAAACTTAACAAAGAAAGTGGCAGTATTCAATGTCTAAATCTAAAATCTTGGCTACTGAAAAATGTAAAAATTTAATATGTGAAGAGACATCAACAATAAGATCATCAGGCAACATGCAAAATTTCACCAAGTTAATAAAAATTTCTAATTGCCAATATTAATGAAGCAACTATGGAATGTAGACAGATACAATGTAAATATTGAGAACATTAAAGATGCACCGAAATTAAAAACATTAGTCAACTAATTCACCACAGAGATTTTCAGTCCAATCAGTAAAACCCCAAAACTGCTAAGCTTGCACAAGCATAATGAGAAACTCAGCTATGAGCAAATCTTACCACTAACTGCCAATGGAGCAATTACAGAATGAGGAATGCTGCGAACCTTTTCATTCTCCACTTGCAGCTGCACAACACCATCCTAAATGCCCATAATATCATGGGAGTGAGTTTTTTTTCTTTTTTCAATAGAAGAAAATATGGAAAACAAATGCATTGGAATTAGAATTCTCATAAAGACTAGCAAGTTAACAAAAAAAACTACTCAAAGTAAGAGGGAAGAAATTTAGAGACAATATGAGAAACTTACAACAAGAAAAGCAATGCTGTAAGCACTTCCTCCTCAGAGAAATGCATTCTTCCCTTTTTTTTTTAAGACAACTTCAGAATTTTCTGTTCCTAAAGAACTTAGGCTATGTTTTGTATGCCATAATTGAACATAATGTTATACAATCAATTGCATTTTTAGTATAAGCATTACACTAAAAATGCATTTGATTACATTACATTCTAATACGGCATACCAAACATAGCACTACACTAGAAGTTAAGACTGTTGACATTATAAGCACAGTGATCAGTGGTCACTGTGAAGCCTAAGCACAGCATAAAACATAACGACGAATTTCAAAGACATCTCTAAGGTACAGAACTTAATTTGCAGTAATATGGAGATTACAAAGTAGCTTGAGCCTAAGGTGAATAAATTCAAGAATTTCAAATACATGCCAAAACTACAGAACCAGAAAAGATTAAACTGCAACAGCACTAGAAAACATTGAGATTTGGTCATAGGCTATGCAATCCAAGAACTGCACATTAGAATACAAGTCAAAGAAGTTACCTTAAGTTGATGCAATTTCCATATATTCAAAGAAGTAGACCTTGAAACAGGTACAAATGGAAGGTCACCAGCTTGCACAACCATCATACACGCATCTCCAGAGCTTTCAGATGACATGGCAGTCCCATTAAGTAACAAGACAATTTGGGTATCCTGTTTAAAGCAATACAGGTTGCAAAACATCACACAGGAATTA
Organism: Reutealis trisperma; assembly: GCA_947687605.1. Classification (NCBI taxonomy): domain Eukaryota; kingdom Viridiplantae; phylum Streptophyta; class Magnoliopsida; order Malpighiales; family Euphorbiaceae; genus Reutealis; species Reutealis trisperma. The sequence continues at coordinate 8,471,394 of CANTUT010000003.1, forward strand.
ACTTAAAGCTAAAAGACTGCCCATTGTAAATCTTGTATTTCACCTTATATAAGGACAGATCAACACAGCCATAACCAGCAGGAATAGACAACAATATGGCTTCCAATGAAGTATAGCTCTTATTTACACTGCTCAAATCATGTATAAATCCTCTCATTATGCCTATACAATTTGAAAAATCTGAAGAAGGTTCATTTGGTACTTGGAAGCACATGTAATCAATAAGGCCATGTTGACAAGTCAGATTAGATGAAACTGATTGGGAGACTTCCTACAAGAGAAAAAGGAAAAAAGAACTATTAGAATGTAACAAGTTTATCATTTATGAAAAATAAATGTTTATGATTGAGGTTAAATATGCAGTACACTAGTTGCAAATGGTTTTTTGCATAGCAAATTGAGTTAGTGTTAATCATCCAATGGTCATGCTATTGCAAACTAGCACCCACATCCTAAAGAGAGTGAGATGAACAAAAATACATTCCTGTTCACAGATGAGTCAGCAACTCTCAGGTCACAGCAATTTATTCAAAGAAAGAGAAAAGCACCTCATAGTATGATATTGACATTGGAATTATCCTCGATGTAGATGCTGGTGAAGATGTAAGTGGAAACAGTGGCAGCAAATCCTTGCAAAGTATTTTTCTTGAGACAGTAGTGAAGGGCATCTGAAAAGCTTCCTTGAAGCTAAAATTGTCGAGCCATAAGTTCATAACTTAAAGTATGAAAAGTCACAATATAGTCAACAATCCAAGTGTTTGCTTAAGATTGTGTTTAATTTTGATCGCTTGATGAAGCTGCTAATACATTCACTTGTTTCTTCAACACCCAATAATACCATGATCATTTTAGGATTTTGTTTCTCTTTCATAGCCTTAGAAGTATATTTTGTATATTTCACTATGTTGCACATCCCTAGCACCCACAATTTACCTTTTGATAGATTAGGTAACAAAAGAAAAAATAAAGATATACCTAGACTCCATTTGCTGAAACTCTTTAGCTAATGTCCTCCTCAGATATTCACAATCTGAAAAACCTCCAAATTGAACTAATTCTTTAACTCTTTGCATGGTTTCCCTGAAAAAATTTATTAAAATCAAATTGTTTAAGGAAAAAAAATTGGTTCTGCAAATGTATAAACATTTGTCTCTATATGAACATTTATTGATGTAATAAAAATGCATATGTGCACAAAGCCACATACAGAGTTGAACATGCATAAAGAAAACAGACACGAAATGAACTTCGCATCATGATCTCTATCTTTCAGAGAAAAGGTGGATAAAACATTTTCCAAGGCAGACATTCATACATAGCGCACACAAAAAATTGTTTTGAAAACTTGTTACTACTAGGTGCAAAATGATTATCACTCAACATTTCATAAGCCAAAGGCAACAGAGTTGCTGTCAGTAACAGTTACAAAATTGAAGTGAATGAATCAGATCAGACTTCGTCTCTTTAAAATTTCTTCTGTCAGATATCAAAGCATGTCCTTCACCATAACAACATTTTATTCGAGAAAGTTGAAAGAAATAGGAGCTTATGACTGGAAGTTCATCTTTCAACATTTGATCAAATTAAAAAGAAGTAAACAGTTCTATGCTGAAACACTGTACCATAGTCATAACTTAGTTTAAGAGCAGATTTTTTTACTTGAATAGTTTGTTAAAGGTAGCTTAGAAAGATATTTTATGATGTCCACCTCAGAATGATTGTTTATAATCTTGATAAGATTTTCTTATGATAGCAATCTGTGATGTCATAGACAAGATTGTTGGCGAGGAAAGCTGTAAAATGACTTCAGTTGAATAGATAGCTTACAAGTCAACTTCAATATTATGACTGACTTCAGATAATTCCAGCAACTGCTTCACTGGATCTTGATCATACAGGAACTTCAAGAATATTACAACAAGTTCACTGCCAAAAAAAATAGACAACAAAATTGATGGCAGTTGCCAGATTGAACCTGAAAAAGGATTTCTGAACGACAAACCTGTTGCATGGAAGAAGCTGATCACTTGGTTCTTGCATAAGTAGCTTTACACATTTAAGAAGCCAATTGAAGAAATTTGAAAACTGAAAAAGGAAAAAGAGAACTAGAGCTGAAACAAAAGTAATGTGTAATTTCAAGAAAGGAAAATTGCCTTCTTTCATTTTGGAAAAGATCATTTCATAGAAATGCACCTAAGCAAGCCAAATAATTAATACACTTTTTAGTCATGATAGTGATGCAGTCGTATCCTCCCTAAAAGAAAAGGGTAATTGATACCTACAGAAATATAGCTCACCTGAAAGCCATACCTAGTGCAACCAACTAATGTTTTTGTTGCATATCTAAAAACTGTTCTAATCTTTATTCAGGCATCTCATTTAAATATTTTCATGAGTGTATCCTAGCCACAGAAAATTTCCATATGTCAGTCTCAGTCCTCCCACATTCCAGCATTGAACCATTTTGTCCGAAGCAAATGTTCTTAAGTGAGAGTTTGCAGTGCAAATACAATAACAGAATCTAAAATTCAGCTAATTGAATATTATCTTCAAGAATAAGGACAAAATATTCTAGTAAAAATATATATTTCTAAACTGCAACTATTTTCAACAATTCAATGCCTTGCAGTCTCCATTCTTTCATAGAGTAGAAGAAGATTAATTTATTAGTTTAAAATACCTCAAAAGAACAATAAAGTTTAGTTCCTCAAATCACAATACCTGCTGCTCCACTGATGAAAGGACCCTCATAAACCGTTCAATTTGTACTAATATCATGCCAGATTTTTCCGTTGCATTATTGATAAGCATCTCGTCCAATCCAATACCTTGGTAGCGAGCACGCCATCTTGAAAGGCCTCTTAGTTCTCCCATCCTAAAAGCAATAATTTCTGCAGCAGGCTGAGAAATAAACATTGGTCTCAATCTCTATTCAAGCCTCTTGATATAAGGAACAGAACAAAACAAAGTTAAATAACGCAGACAAAAAATTATTACAGAACAGATCATAACAGAAAAATAAATAGCTAGAAGAAAATTAAGCAGAAAATAATTTATATTCCTATATGGTGTCTGCTTCATAATATTATGATTAAAGAGATAAACAAATGATACAAATCAGGAGTTACATAATGACATGCCAAAATGATACATCAGTGTAAACATATAAGAGTAATACAAGCATCTAAAAAAAATTAAAAGTGCATAAGATAATTAGATTAACAAAGCTAATGCTTAGGGTGATAAATTCTCTCCACCGGAAACAATTTAAGATTTTTGGCCAAAAAAAAAAAAAATTGCAATTTAAGATGTATAAAATTCAAAATCAAAGATAAAGCTAACAGATTTACATTTCATTTCTTCAGATCTGTGCTCCTGGAAGAAACTAACTCTTTATTGCCTATATAAAATTAGAAGATCAACATTTAGAATGCCATTCATGAGGGAGATTCACATATGTTGAGGGTTGCTATTATTAACTATGAATGAAGAACACTATGGTGAATTTTCTGAAAGAACCTCAACATTTTATTGTTTAAAGGAAAACTCAAACATGCAAATTATATGGAACTTGGGATATTTCATAAAAATATCCTGTGTGGACATGTTATTTTATTCAGTGTATCAGATCGCACAGCAAATTTGTAAACAATTCCAGGATTTATGAATTCCAGAATCTTTTTGTGTTTCTGACTCAACAGCTCTGTATACATGCATGATAAGCTTCTGTTACATCCAAATCATTAATCTACTAACTGATCCACCCAATTTTAGAAAGTGCTCTCTAACCCAAGGTATTAAGAAAATTGACTTCTCGTCATACCAAATTAACTGCTTAAAAGAATCCAATAATGCACCTGCATATGATCAAGAACAATACGCTGAAGTTCTTTTCCAGCACCACTAATAGCCTTTGACACACGTTTCACACCCTGTCAACAAAGAAGAAAAGATAAAATGAAGAGCCACTGAGCCAAATATAGTCACAATTTCCTCTTAGGAAAAAAAAAAAAAACCCAAACAAACTAGACAGGGCCAAGCATACCACTTCACCAAGAGTGTTAACCAGAAATTGATGTACTGCTGGACTTGTCCGGGCACCACCTAAAAGGCTCAGAAACTCTTCTTGGGGACATGAGTCCAGGGCTGTATATGCAAATGGTAGAAAGCAATAAAAGAAATATTAAAAATTATAGGAACTACAACTGCTAGAATGATATCTAGTGTTGTTATCTGCAAATACCGTGGTCAATAATCAAAGTAGAGAGAGAATCAAACTTCTCATGAAACATTCGCATGGCATCTGACCACTGCTTTGACATAACTGATAATGATGCCCGGATAACCTCAGTTAACTCCTCGATGTTAGAAGCTTGTTGGGCCAACTGATGGAGCTCATTTTTTCTACAATGATAAAGAGAGATAAATCATTCATGTAGCATAAACCTATCAAGTCAAGTATTCATCAAGGTCAACATTGGAATTTGATGATGAATGAAACAATTGGGCAAGAAAAATAAAGGAGAGAAAATCCCAAATTTATAGTTCTACAGACAACGAGTAAGTAATCATATTTCTCTGACAACTTACCTCTTCAAAAATATAGAAGTATCAAGAAGTAACCCATGTGAGCCATGTATACCATTCCCAGCCATTTGGTATTCTCTTGATTCAGCCATATTTTCATTAAGTTCTCCTGAGCACATTACAATCAAACGACAAAGGTCTTTTGACAAAGCAACCTAATGAGAACAAGTATAACTATGAACATCATCTTGCCTCAGTGTATAAAATAAACTTTTTAAGGCTGTCAGCAAGGAGCATAAGCATACCTTGTAATTTGAAGCACTCGTAAGCTGGTAAGTAGATTGCTTATCCACAAGGGGGCTAGGAAGAGAAAAGTTGCGTACATTCTGCATTATTCTGGCATATTAAGCGAATTCACAAGGGGAAAATAGGGGGAAAAAAATAGAGCAGAGATAACTAAGTGACCCATTGAACATAATACTGAAGAACAGATTAATTTGTTTCCTGGCAAAATAAAATGATATATTTATTTAACTAAAAAAAAACTTGAAAAACCTTAGCAATATTTGCATAGCAATTATTCAGCTATGAAATTTGTTCCATAAAATCTGTAGCATTTATTGTCACAATAATACCAAGGATATCTACCATGAACTTCTAAGAATAAATAGAAAAGACAGGAGAAAAAAAGTTGAATGGCTTAGGAACTGTTATTCTTGCAGCCATAACATTTGATTCCAGACAACTCATGCCTATGTGAATTAGTAAATAAATTCGTGTGTGGCTGATAAGTCACTTCCTTAGCCTAGACTTGTTCCTAACCAAGCTGTTGTAGGCCAAGACTTAGCATAAGGACTGAGCTATTTGCGCAGGTACATAAATGAACTAAAATAAACCTCATAACAGTTTCACAAGCCAAAATCCATCATATCTCTAGAATTAAACTGATTATTTCAGAATACAATTTCACCAGGTTCGAAGCCACTGGGGCACAATTAAAATTAGACAGCTATGAAAAGAATGAGTAAAACAGACAAGTAACTTACAATTTTTCCTATTGGAAATATTCCAAATATACTAAAGCAAATGCTTCCATCTTTATCGGCACTACACAGAATATTAAATCGTTGGTATGAAGAATTTGACAACTCTTGGTATGAATCTTCATTGTCATCCATGAAACCAGCATCCCCAGACACCACACCAGGCATCCGAGGGGGCCTTGGAGCAGGAGGGAAGAAACGAGGAGTACGGTCTTGATATGTTAGGAAATTACAACAATCATCCTGAAACTGAAATAAAAAAATAAAAATAAAAAAAAAAGGATAGGACTGATGATATATATTATTGCTCATAAGAGAAGGAGCAACTAAACGAACAGATTAATCCAATTGAAAAAAAAAAAAGGAGATGAATTAATTTTTTCATCTGTTATTATTTAAGAGAGCATATATTTCAAATAAAGGGCATGTAGAAATTCTATCGATAGATCCCATTCCTATGGATGCCCAGTAAAACGGAAAGGGCATACCCTATTCAGTTGTCCATCCTCCTCCCAGTTAAGACACACAACTGCAACAGGATGAGACTTCAAGCACCTCAGTAATTTCCCATTCTGCTTGATATAAAATACTAGAGATTAGCAAAACGTAAAACCAAAATAAACAAAATGGATTGTGTGGATGTATACATTTTGCATGTAAGGGCACCCAAGACCATGAATACAAAAAAGGTATCAAAAATAACATCAGTGTGTTTAATCTATATCATTAACCTGAAGATACACTCATTTGTTATACTCATGCAAAAAATTAAAGGTCTAGGGAGTAAAATTTGCAAAGGGTTTCCCAGAACAGCAAAAGATTCATGAACTCAGAAATAGAAAGCAGCATGAAAAAATAAAACAGGGTGTTGCTGCAAGCTTGTCCAAAATTAAATTGTCCACACAAAATGGAAAATTCCAAATCATTGACTGAGAAATGTATATAATGCAGCATTTTCAGAATCTGTCTATCTTTTTTCACATCACAAAATATAAGGGGGAAAAAAATTATGTGACAGAACAGTGCAAGAGAAGATTTACAGCCATGTAAAAACTATATCATAATTCCACTTCGTATGCTTGCTCAATTATGATAAACATATATTAGCAATCAAAATGACAAAGAAACATAGATGAAAAACATGGCATTTTGAAATCAATCTTAATTGATTCAGGACAGAGTGCAATGCAGCATCTAGTTTTGGTTATATTTCTGGAAGCACTTTAGTGTGGTCTCAGCATTATCCAGTGTGGATCTTCCCTTTGACCTAAGTCATAATGGTTGGCTAATGAGTTTAATAGCATTAGATGAGCCGTAAAGGCAAAGGAACCTAAGTAGAGCACAAAATTCTGAACATAGATCCTAGGGATATAAAAAAGGTTAAAGACCACCCAACCAAGAACAACCAGTGAATTTCAAAAGAAGTAAACAAAAGTCTATTCACCTCAACATCATGCAAGGAAATGGTTCCATCTTCAAGCCCAACAGCTATTGCCTTACCATCAGGACGCCAGCACAAGGATGTAATGCACTTCCCTATATATATATACATATATATATATATATATATATATGACAGTTAAACACATTAAACTCTATAAGAAGCAATCTATTGCAAATAAGCAAAGAAACAGTAGAGAAAGGGAATTTACCAGGGGAGATGGTCCATAACCTCTGCCAATTGAATCGATGGAGCAGAATCTTAGAATCTTCTGTCACCATTGCTAGTAAATCCTTCTCTGGATTCCACTCCGCAATTTTAATCTATCAACAGTATAATTATTACAAAAAAAAAAAAATGGTGAGTGAATGTGTTCTGAATACTGACATATACACGTAAATGCATTTGGAAAGTTAGATTGAAAACCTGAGAGGCGACGGGTTTGTCGAATTGAAGCTGAAATGGAAGCACCCGCTGCTCCTCATCGGTTTCCATAGTTGAAGAACGAAATTCAAAAGAAATTCAGTTTTAAAAACCCTAACAGTCGTTTCTGTGAACTAAAAGCACAGAGAAGAGGAAAAACTAGTTGGCCGATGGTGTAGTAGCGGTAGTGGTGTTGCTCAGCGACGAAGTGGTAAAGAGAGCAGTGGGCGGGCTTTTTTTTTTTCTCTTTTTTTCTTTTTTGAAGGGTTAGCTGAGATGATTTCGAATCCAATATTTCATTTGTATGAAATTTATTTTACATTTATTTTGCAAAAACCAAATAATGTTACAATTTAATTTCCAAAACCTTTTTTTAGCATTAATTTTATACACCAAGGCCTTTCTACAGTGCACCTAGTCTATTGGCAAAACAGTATTTATAAAGCCATTTCCAATTCATAAATGCGAAAATACAATAATTTTTAACATTAAAATGGTATAATTATAATAAATTTATCTCCAATTACCAATCCCATTTCTAACATTAAAAAAATTCCAAATTCCTTTTAATCCCTTGTTTTATATTTTTTTTTATTACTTCCATATTATTTTGTTGTTTTACAAGTTATTCTCATTTTTTTACATATTCATTCAATAAAAATATAATTTATTATTTAATAATATTAAACTAAATAAAAATTTAATTAAATCATGTATTACAGTTATTTTTTTCCAGAGATACTCTGTAGAGAATCTTCACAAATAAAAGAATATGTGCAAAGAATCTAATAACCATATAACAACGTAATTCATCTTTATCTATATATAATAACCATAAGTGATTATTCCAATCAAAATACACCCTTTGATTTTCTTTGACCATTACACTTTTCAAACCATCTAACTTGTGGGAAAAAATGTCTATTCGATCTTTTTGAATACAATGTTGACGAAGATGGGATATTAGCTAGTTCAATTCAATTCAGTTTAAAAAAAAACCAAAATTGACCAACTAAATATATATAAAATGGAAATCGAACCGAGCCAAACAAAACTTAATACTTAAATATTACTTGACCGTAATGTTGGAACGATTCGGATCAATTTCGGTTCAATTATTTGGTTTGGGCCTTTGTGTTAGGCCTTTGAATTTGAGAGCCCATTAATAGATATATATATTTTTTAAACTGATAACTTTTGATTTGTTAACTATTTTCATTTTCATTACAACAAAATGTATAATTAAATTTATAGCTTATAATCCTCTTAATTACAAAGCAAATAAAAAGCTGAATTTACAAAAATAAAAACTATGATCAAATGAATATAAAAGCAAAACAACCAAAATAAGTGGATTTGAATTTCTTCATCATGAAATTCTTTGTCAATATTGAACTTTTCCTAATCAAAACCTGCATAAAAGAAAGGAATTAATTACATGAAATCCAAATATTCAAAGATAAGTTATATATTAAATGTTAGGGCTTAGATTTTATTTTTCATTTCATGTAAGAATACGGTCAAATCAATGCAGTTACATTATTAAATTGTGAATTATTTAATATTATTGCCTCCACTAATTAATTCGACACAAGTATTTATAAATTCAGAAAAAGTGGAAACATCATCATTGCCCAATAAGAAAAAATAAAGAGGCTCAGGGATTATTTTTCTTGATAGGATTAAATAAGGTCAAATTAAATTGGCTATAACACATAGTGCCTCCCAAATTTAATCCATCATCATCATTCAATCACAGTAAGAAAGCAAATCAAAGTATCATCCTTGCCCTACAAAAAACAGAAATGGAAAGAAATGAGAGAATATGAAAACTTAGCTAAAAACAAAAATGGAAAGAAATGAAAGAATACGAAGACTTAGCTAATAGATATAGAAATATAGGATATCTGCAAATGCATAGAGACAGCCACTACCAGCCATAGAAGCGCCATTATTGCCAATTGCCATAGACTAGACTCAATTTAGCAAATACTTATGAAAACATTAAAATGGCTGCATAAGCTAGTGCATCCCATTTCAACAAGGCATTACACTATCAAAAACTTGGCATCAATCACATTAATTGTAGCATTGCTCATAACAAAGAAATAATTCATATATGAAAAAAGTAAAAAAGGAATAAGAAAACTTTGCAAATCAAGCATATATAATTTGGGACATCTGCATATGAAGGAAAAGTTGCATAATAAAAAAGAGAAGCAGCAACTGTAATGCACATGAAGGAAGTAGTGTCATTGTGTCAGTGTTAAAGTCAACCAGAATTGCAGAAGATTAACACAATCAAGTCAATAAACCAAGAGAAATAGATAGAAAACTTTATAGAAACAGAAGTATCAAGTCATAAGTTGTTGTATAACTAAAAAGAATGGCAACATGAATAAAATTTTCAATTTACGTAAGTTTGATCCATCAACAGAATGCCCTAGCCCCACATTTAAAAATTCTAAAAAAACACATAGAATTTTCAACAACAGACAAATATATTAAAAACAATAATTCATTCAAATTGATTTATAAAAACCAACAAAACCAAAATTTTAAGAACAACTAAATAAATTAGTACCTTTCTCCCAATTTTCTAGTTTATCAAGACATTCCTCAATAATGATTGGCTTATTGGAAGGCCTAATCTAATCATAGGCATAGATCAAGACTTTCACAATTCTTATAGTTAATGAACTTCTAAAACCATCAAGCACTCTACCTTTAATGCTGAAAGCACTTTCTGAAGCCACTGTTGAGATAGAAACAACTAAAATATCCTTGGCCAATCTAGAGAGGATTGGGAATATCTCTAAATTTAGCTTCAACCATTTTAACAAATCTAAATTATCCTGATCCTCTAAAATTGACTCACTTAAATAAAGATCAAGCCCACTTTGTTTGTTGTCTCCAATTCCCATTTCCAATTTATGCTGCCTAAATTTGGACTTTAATATAGATTTCTTTGACTGAGAAGATGACTTAGATTGGGTTTGGAAATTTGATTGTGTATTTTGTAAATCTAATTAAAAGGGAGGATGGAATGAATACATGCTCTTATACTCATTAAACATCATGTAAAGTTCATGCCTGACATTTGCAAAAAGGCTCCCACCTAAGTTTAGACCATACATTTGCTCAAATAAATACTCCATTAACTCAAATTTTTGCCTTGGATCCAAAACAGAAGCAAACAAGATGATTTTGTTCATCTTTCCTGGATCTCTCCAATACTTATCATATTTAGATTTCATATTTTGACTTAAAAATGTAAGTTCAAGATCCTCACTTATTGACATATCTTTTAACATAAAATACAAATAAGAAATTTCAGAGAAAAAGTTATTGGCAGTAATATATAGAGAACCAGAAATTCTCAATGTCATTTTATAAAAATGTTATAAACAATTTGATAGTTTTTTACAATAAGACTAGTCCATAACATTAGGTAAGTTTCCTACCCCCAAATCTGAATTCATACTAGACTCTAGTTCCTCAAACATTTCAAATGCCTTTTTCATACTCATAGATTGTTTTAAGCATCAAATGGATGGAATTCCACCTAGTTGGTACATCGAGACACAATGAGGATTTGTAATAAATATCAAGCAAGTCACATATTTTTTTTAAACTTCCTCAACCTAGTTAGAGAATTCCTCATATACCTAACACAGTTCCTTACTTTCTTTATAGATGGATTAACCTCTTTTAACCCATCTGTAACAACCACATTCAGAATATAAGCAATGCACCTCGTGTGCAAATATTTACATTGAGAAACAAAACCACCCTAATTTAAGATTCTTTTTTTTTAGAGAGAAGCAATTACAGTGTCATTTGAAAAAGCATTGTCAATTGCAATAGTGAATATATTGCTAAGGTCACAATCTAACAAGCAAGTTTCAATAGCCCTACCAATATATTCACCCCTATGACTAGACACAGGAATAAAAGAAAGAATTTTCTTATGAAACTTCCACTCATCATCAATGAAATGGATAGTCAAATACATATAATTGATTCTTTGGATGTTTTTCCAAATATTAGTTGTAAGATTGACTCTTTGATTATGATTTTTCAAAAAAGATTTTAATTTACCCCTTTCATTCATGTAATAATTAAAACAGTCCCTAATAACTATCCTCTTAGAAGGAATTTTAAATCTAGGACAAGCTATCATCATTAGTTTTTTAAAATCTTCCCCTTCTACAAATTTAAAAGGCAGCTCATATACAATTATCATCTATGCAAGTGCCTCTCTAATGACATCTTAGTCAATTTTCCAAGTTCCTAGTGAACCCAAACCCCTATTACCCTCAGTCACATTCACAGGATCAGAAACATGTTGCAAGAGATTGTCATGCATCTTTACTATAAGGATTTTTCATCATTTAAGTATATGATTCCTAAGACTTGAAGTACCATTTGTCTTAGGGTCACATACATATTCTTTGGCATAATATAAGTATTTGGCACTTACCACCTTACCTTCTACATTCAAATTCTTAGTGAAATGATCCCAAACAGGGGATCTAAAGGTAATTCACGTCCTTTTCTTTGCAGGGGGTTTTTAGCAGTAGCACTAGCAATTGCTTGTATGGGAACATCTTGCATATTAGTGCCCTTTGCTTGCACAATTGAGCTTCCACCACTAGTGGGATTGGCTATATTTTCATTGTCTATGCCAGTGCTAGATGCACTTTGAATAGACATCTACACAGAAAAGCAGTACACAAACTAGCAAATTAAATTACAAAGACAGTTAGAAAATTTACAAATTCTAATTAATTTACAAGAAAAAAATCAATTAATTACTTGCAATTCAAAGTAAAATTAAAAGTAATAATACTTTTAGATTTAGTTCTTTAGTGAGCAAGCAACTACTCACTGATTACTTGACAAAACCAAACCACGCAAATATAAAGAACCTACTAACAAATTAAAAAAAATATGCAGACATCAAAATCAATAAGCAAATTAACGAAATACAGTAATATAATAATTACTAACCTTTCAAAGACTAACCTCCACAGTTGAAATCCAAAAGAAATAGACCCAATAATCCACCAAAATAATTTCAACTATCCATTAATAATCAACAGATCTTACATGCATGTCACAAAAACATAGATCAAAATATAGAATGAATTATTTGAAGGAAATAAAAAAAAAGTTACAAATTTTACCTTTAATCCTAACCTAGGACAAAGAAGAGTATATCGCATATGGATATGCTCAATATTTGAACAAAATCAAAATTTCACAGGAGATTCCAGCAAGCTTTCACCATTAAAAGTTTAAAACTTTCACCCTTGAGACCTTGAAGGTCTGAGATAGATCTTAGGTAGAAAGAGAAAGGAAATAGACAGTTAGGGTTACTGGGTTAGGATTTCTTCAAAGAAGAAGGAGATTCAATAAGAAATACAAAGTAGCAAATGGGATAATGTTAGGGTTTTTACTTTTAAGGATTTAACAATCCATATAAGATATGGATCTATTAATTATCTGAAGGAAATCAAAATATCAAAAGATGAGTGGCTTCCACCATGAAGGCTTAACCCATTAAGAAATTGAAGGTCCAAGATAGACCATAGGCAGAGCAAAAAGATAAAGCAAATAAAAACTTTAGGGGTTAAGGTTATTGTTTCTTCAGAGAAGAAGATTCAGTTACATAAAATGAGTGAAGAGATTCAGTGGATAAGAGAAGGGATGCATTTGAAGGTATTAAGATAGTGTCATTTGAAGGTTTGAGATAAACTAGAGGCAAAGATTCAAGGTGGCATAGTTAGGGTTTCTTAGGTTGAGGGAAGAAGGAGATATAGAGATGAAGAGAGGTGGCTGTTTGAGAGAAAACAAGTGAAGAAAGAGATGCAACTACAAAAATGAAAGGGTTAGGGTTAGTAGAGTGAAAATGATGTATATATACTAAGGGTGAATAGCGTAGTATCATAAGCATACAAAAGGACATCATTTTGAAAGTTCAATTTTTCAGTCCGTTTGATTTTAAAACCAACAAAACCACATTGAAGATCGAACACAATATTGAACTCATCTTTGGCACTGAACCTAACCATTTTACCAAACTAACCATACTAGATTACAAGATCAGTTTGGTTCAATTCGGCAAAATAGTTTGGTTCGATTTTTGCGCACCCCTAAATGAAGATGTCCTCCTACGTCAAGTTTATATGGATGTTTCTCAAGATCCTATTACGAGTGTATAATAGTCTTCAAATTGCTTTTGGCCTCAAGTGGAAGATGCATACAATAAAGTAAGAAATGATTGTTGGAAGTATCATAGCAAAAGATCAATGCAATCTCAAATTCAAACTATAGAGAAGGTTGTAAGGAAATTTAACGCATGCATTACACAAATTGAAAATATACATCCCAAAGGTGTCTCGGATCAAGATATAGTGAGTATTTATTAAAATTTCTTTCTTTCTTTTAATTTTATGTCTTTGAATACTTAACTTGACATTTAAAACAATTTGCAGTTAAAGCGAACAAAAATGTTATTCATGCAAGATGTCAACTATAAAAGGGTTTCAAATTTGATCACGTGTGGAACGTGATGAATGATTTTTAAAAGTTTAAAAATAATGTCACCATGGCAAGACAAACTTCTCAAAAGCAAATTTTGAAATATGTCTCATCAGAGTTTTATAATGTCATTCTCGAATTTCTTATACCGGCATCTCCTAGGCTATCAGCATTTTTTTTTTTAATTTAGTTGGTGATTCTTTATCTGAATGACCCATTGGGGTAGAGAAAGCGAAATGTAAGAGAAAAAAAATAATGAACAAATTTGAGTTGTCATCAATAGCCTTGAAGAAGAAAATTGACAGCTTCTGAAGATGATGAAGAAGACAAGAGAGGACATGCTGCAACAAATGGAAATCCAAAACAGAAATTTGGCCTAAAAGAATTTATAGAAGAAAATAAAATTTTGATGTGAGACTTAAATGCTATCCATGATCCAACGATTCGTGCTTATGTTTAAGCAGAACAAACATGAATTTTACAAAAAAGAGCATAACAATATCAACAACCATAGTCACCTTCTACATCTAATGTTTTTGCCGAATATTCTAATAATATTGGCATATCCGAAATTGCTATACTGGAATATTAATTTGTTAGTCTATGATATGTCTTATTTCTTTGTTTTATGTTAGATATTTTGCATTTTTGTTGCTAGTTTATTTTTAATATTATGTAATATTATTCTAAATTAGTATGTTAGTATGTAATATTGCTAGTTTAATATTTATGTAATATTGATCTATGTCAGTATGATATACATAATTATTTTTTTTAATATATGCATTTTGTAATAGTTATCATATATTTTTATTTTGTATTTGAATTTTTTATTGAGGTAATATTTGATTAAGATAAAAATTACAAATATAAAAAATAAATGAAAATTTTTTTAACTGTTTGGTAAATACAACAATTATTAGGTCTTTTTTGGTAATTAAAAAAAAATGAAAATTGCGAAAAGGTGAAATGCCGTTGCATAGTTTCCCTCCAATTTTAGCATGGTACTGTACAAAGACTGCTGAATAGCGTGGACAATGCAGTGGGTTGGAGCAAAATTTCTACAGCAAAATGGCATTTCAACCCAAAAACAGCATGAGTTGGAAATGCTCTAGTTGTTAAATCTCTCATTTTTATAACATTTTTATTCTTTACCGTTATATGAAATACCCATTATCCTTTAACATGTTAAACAGGTTCTTTTGTTTTTTTAAACAGGTTCTTTTATTTTTTTTTTTTTTTAATTTTTCTTTATCTTTCTGTCTGGATTTCTTTTTTTTTCTTTTTCTTTTTGTTTGAATCCTTTCATTTTCTTTCTCTGCACACCCTTGCTTTCACTTAGCTCTACCTCTCACAAACTCATGTTTCTCACACACCATCTCTGACTCACCTCTTTAGTTCACTTATCTCTCTCTAGCCCACAACCACCATCTGACATCAGCCATTGCAAACCCATCAGCAAAGGTTTTCTTGCCGGTGCCCTTCACACACAATCGTTTTTTTGTTTCTTTGGGTTCTTGTTTAAGCTGGTTCTTTGTCAGATTTTTTTTTTTTTATTTTTCTATTTTATGTTGTTAAAAAAATGAAGATTTAATAAAAAAAAAAAAAAAGAAAATTATGATATTGAAATCTTGATCGGATTAAAGAAAGATAACTAAAACTGAAACTAAAACAGATGCAAATTGGACGTTTGTTAATTAAAACAAACACCTAGTAAAAAATCGGATGTCTGTATGTATTTTAAAATTTATAAAATATTATTTATTTTTATTAATTTGAAATTTTATATTTTCTATTTTTAAATAATAAAATAAAATTATATTTATTATATATATAAAGACATTTTCACACACTTGATAAAAAAAAATACAGAAACTGGATAAAAAGACTAAATAATTTTACTGTATCAAAACTGTGATACTAATTGATTAGTTTTTCAAAGTAAAAACGAATTAATTATTTATATCAAATATCATAGACGAAATAATAGTTTGCCGAAAAAACAAAACCAAATACTAGAGGGTGTCCTTTATCAAAAGAAAGAACACCTCCCATTATAATGGTAAGAAAGGACCACTACTATATATTTTTAAAAATTTTTAAATTATGTTTAGATTTCTCATATGAGAAAAATAATAATATACTAAAAATATTTAACAACTGTAATGAAATAAAAGAATGATAATTTAAAAATTATTTGTAGTTTCTATCATATTACTTAAATTTTTGTTGTAAATATATTATTCAACTTAATAATACATTCAAATAATTGACAGATGTTCAAATGATATTTTTTAAAATAATAATTATACTTAATTATTAATTTAATATTTTTATCTTAAAATATTTAACATGTGTATTTCTATTA
The DNA here is from genome assembly GCA_947687605.1 of Reutealis trisperma. Classification (NCBI taxonomy): domain Eukaryota; kingdom Viridiplantae; phylum Streptophyta; class Magnoliopsida; order Malpighiales; family Euphorbiaceae; genus Reutealis; species Reutealis trisperma. The sequence continues at coordinate 8,487,742 of CANTUT010000003.1, forward strand.
TATAATTTTTAATAGTATTTTAATTTAATAGTATATGTTAAACAAGTAATAGGTATAGATATTTACAAGTCATTTATGTATATTTCAAATAATAATAATAAATAATTAGAACTAAATATAATTAAAAAATAAAAAATATACTTCGCTATTAGTCGTCTTAAGAAATGACAACTAATATCCTATTTTATATTTTAATTAAAATAATAAGAATTAAAAAAAAAGGGTTAAAGTTTGTCCTTTCTTAAAGAAAGAACCACATGTTGCCCTTTTGGTCTTCATTTCTCTTCATCTTTTATTTAGCATGTTGATCAAAAGTTATGGGTTTGGTGTAAATATTGAAGATAAGTTGTAATGAAATATAATTTTATGTAATTAAAAATATTTTAATATAAATTAAATTAAAAATATATTTAATTATATTATATTATATATTATTATGATTTACTAAATGATATCTTAATTTAAGTGAAACCACACCTCATAAAAATCATTATATAATAATTTAAAGTGGGATATGCAATAAGTTAAGAATTTTATTTTAACACTGAATAGCTGGTCACATTTTAACCTGTTGTAATCTTTGTAAAGTATTGGTTTATTAATAAACCAAGTGCATGGTCACTTATTCTCCTTACCTTACCCCTATTTTCTTTACTCCATGCCAGTAATTATTTGACATTATTTTACTTTATATTGTCATTTATTAAAAATTTATATCTTGAAAAACATATTAATTAAACATGAAAACTTATTACTGTTGCAAGTTTTTCTTTTAGTCTATAAAATACATATTTTTCTTTTTGAAAATAATAAATAATAAAAAATACTATATTTTATTAATTTTTTAGTATTAGAAGAAGAGGCTCGAATTAAGTCTAGTATTTTTTTAATTTAACTTCAGATTAAAATTTAAATTCCAAATTTTTTTAGTTTAAAAATAATTTCAATACTATTAAATTAAAAGTTTAGTGATATTTTAATCTTTTAAAAATGTGTGAAAATAAATAAATAATAATAAAAAAAATAGGTGAACCACACCGCCAAACATTCATGACCGCAGTTAAAAATAAAATTGAAGAGATTCACAATCATGACCGCAGTTGAAAATATGAAAAAGTTAATTAAATTCTTCAATTTTTTTTCTTTTAAAAAAAATTCTTCAAAAAACTTATATTAGTCTGTTTCTATTTACTATGTAAAAGCCATAAAGAAAATAACATTGCAGTATTGCACAACTCAAAAAACATTTGTAAGGCATCGTTTATTTTGTAGAAAATAATTTATTTTTGAAAATTATTTTTTAAGAAAAATATTTTTTAAAAAATATTTTTTTAAAAGTTAATTTTCTATTATTTGATTATATGAGAAACTTCAAATCCAACTTAAAAATTTAAACTATTAGGTGGTGAGATTTAAACATTATATTAAATATTGATATCTTTTGTTATTTTTCAATGTGAGATTTTTTAATTCTAATATTATCTCTTAACACGTGTTAGATTCTTAATTAGCACGTGACACAATAAATAGAGAGCCGAATAAAATCAAATTAACAAATATACATGTATCAGGCCCTACTGACACATGGCTACAGCTGTGACGGAAAAGCACAGATTAAAGTGTAGAGCTGATTCTGATATCATGTAAAAAATCTCAAATTCAACCCAAAAGTTTAAGCTATTAGGTGGTGAAGTCTAAATATTATATTAAGTCTTGATATCTTTTATTATTTTTCAATATGAGATTTTTTAACTCTAACAGGTTACATTATTGAAAATTATTGTAAAAAATTAAAAATTTTAATTTATAATACTATAGACATATTTAAACTTATAATAATTTCTTATTTTTAAAATTTTATTATTAAGTATAAAAAAAATACATAAAAATCATAAATTTGGTGGTTGTCGAAGATCGATGGTGGTCGGTGGCAGCCCACCGCTAGTGGCTAGTGGTCGGCAACAGTCATTAATAGTTATTAGTAATGAGTATCTATGATCAGTTGATTAATAAAATTATATTTACATATTTTTTTTTATTATAATGAGTTTGTTAAAATCTGAAAAATGATTTGCTGTTTCAAAAATAAAAAGACATTTTCTTTAAAAAAACTTAGTTTTTCATTGGCCAAAAAAATATTTTTTATTAACTAATTTTTTAAAATATTAAAAATGTCAAAAAATGTTAAAAATATTTTCCGTGAAATAAACGCAGCCTAAAAGTGAATTAATTTTTTTAAAAAATATATTATTTAGCCTCTATTTATTTCTTCCCAAAAAAAAAAAAAGAGACCAAATGCAAGCAAAAGATAAAAAATAAAATAAAATAAAATAAAATCTGGTATAGATTCTATTTCTCCAATATATATATATATTCAGCTTATATTTACTTCTCCTTTTTTTTTTTTTGAAATCTATATTTACTTCTTCTAAAAGAAATGGATGCCTAAAAAAAAATTATTCAGCTTCTATTTATATTTATTCCAAAAAAATATTGAAATAAATAGATACAGCTTCTATATATTTATTTCTTAAAAAAAAAAAAAAAAAAAATACAAATAAAAACAACTCCGCCGTTGCCGGGGATCGAACCCGGGTCTCCCGCGTGACAGGCGGGGATACTCACCACTATACTACAACGACTTAATTGATCAGGTTAGTTTCTATTAAACAATTAATGTCTAAATTATAAAAATGTTAGGCTCCGCGATTGGCCATTAACCTTTGACTTCACTTTCGATTTTCGCAGGAAAATTATGGGTTCAAGATTAGACAGTGTCATCAGTGTTAGCTTGTTAAGTAGGTGTCATGGAGGAAGAAGATGAAGATGGCTCTGCTAGCAACTCCTCATACGACAGTTCCTTATATAATAGTCCAAGTTCTCGGCAACGGGATCGGCTCAATGCCTTACCAGAGACTCTACTTTGATTCACATCCCCTCCTTCTTGTCACCAAAGACGCAATCAAAACTTCTCTCTTATCCAAACGCTTCCGAAATCTCTGCGCCTTAACTCCTACTCTTGAATTCCAATCGAACGATCACGCAGATGACTCCAACACTTTCACCGACTACATTGACCAGAACCCTAATCCTCTACCGTGGCGAAAAATTGGATATTGAGCCTCAGTTTCTGTTATTCCGAGGAGTTTGCTGAATTTTTTTGCACCCGGTTTGTTAAATATCATAGAAAAAGACAAATATCAGGTCGAAAAAGGCTGGTAATAGATGAAGGTGATGGGGATTTTTTGCACGATACAAATACAGACTAGCATATTTGGTCTCCACATGATAAGTCATTGACAATTTTGGGGAGTTTGCATAGAAAGCGTGGTCTAACGAGTGTTTGATCTGTTGTTGATGCAAAACTGGAATTTCAGCTTTTGAATGATGATAGTGGACGGAAAGATTTTGATGGGTATACGAAGTATGTTAAAAAGCTCCTTGATTGGCTTCGTTTTGGTCGAGAACTTACCATTGGGATCTGGTGCATTCAGGTTAGCCTATGCTGCTTTTTTATAGCGTTATTATGAAATTCACTTCTCCTGTCTTCAACTGAATTACTATGTAGTGGCTAATAGTTTTTATTGTTCCTTCCTTTCTGCATTGTAATTTAAAAAGTTGTTAATGGGCTTTTTGCACAACATATGGCAGATTAGTCTACTCTTCAAGCCTTTGGAGAAGAGGCGAAAAGATTATAAAGAATACAAAATTTTGATAGTAAATTATATTATTAACTAATTGGTGTTTGTTTAAATGTTTGTCGTTGTCATTGTTTTTTTTTTTTTTGGCCAAAGTCGTTGTCATTGTTGTGCCATAGATAAACCATGTTGTAAAATAATGTTGCAAAATAAAGCGAAATGTAATTTCTCTTAGTCAAGCTTGTGGTTTTTGGTTTTAGCACCTTAGAGCTCAGTTTTTTTTTCTTTCCTTTTTTGGTGAGTACTAATCACAATGTTATGACTTACTTAGCAGGTGATTAAATCTTCATCACTACTTTCAATTTTTGATGATTGACCTTGAAGCATTAGTTTGTCTCTTTGTTTTGTTATTTTATCAGCAAACCTGTGATATCAACTGTTTATTTGAGGGAAGTTCAGCATCTCTAATGTCACTCAATTATGCATATTGCTTTCATTTTTAGCTTGAATTTTCCCTTTTGCTTTTGCATGTATGATAGGCAGCACGAGAGGCGATGGGCAAGTTTTTGCCTAAGTTGCTCGAACTCGGGTACGATTGTCGGACCGGTCACATATTGTCACGGGCCTAGACTTTGGCCAAGTCTATCACCTGTGCGGCGCCTAAACTTTCACACATCTAGGCCAGTCTTTCTCCGAATGTCATGTGCGACATTGTATACAAGCCAACTGTTGTTGCCAACAAAGGGACTTATCCGAGTATGGCCGACCTGTAAGCCAATTGGGGAAGCCGTATGGCATAAGCTCCCCATATACCGTAACCTTCACACTAGGAGAGGGGCGCACTATGGGCATGCCGCCAGCCCATAGTGTCCATAGAGCTCCTTCCCTATGGAGACTTCGACCCCTCTTTCCTTAGGTACAAAGCCCGCCTCCTAGTTTCCCACTAGGGTAGCTCACTTTAGCCTCAGCACGTAGCCAACTACTGGGTGCGGGGATGGTGGAGAGCTGACACCATACTGTCCCCTCCTATATATGCAATAAGAGTAAATTGGGCTGTGCAGAGAGGAGAAACTCCTAGGTGCGAGGAGGAGAGTCCCCCATAACTTCTTCCACAGAACTCCGAATGACTCCAAATTTGGTATGCTACCATCATCAGTGATCTCAAGGCCTTCCACAAAGTATTAGACCAAATGCACGGGTGAAACATAGAGAATTGGCTAATGCTACACGAACGGGCCTAGCTGCAAGCCCTGCGGGCCAATTCTACATAAGTTGTCGAACATGGCACTGTCAACTTGCCAACACCTCCTATTGATGGAAATGCCATCCAAATCACATTCTTATTACAATAATACCCCCATGGGGCCCGCACCGTCACACATATCCATGTGCAGAACTTGTTAATTTTCCAAATGGAAGATATAGGAATACATATCCGACATGGCATACGGGTACTTGGAAACGGGTATGTAAAGAAAAATAAAATATAAAATTCTATAATAATAAATATTGTCCAAAAGTTATTAGTGGTTATAATAAAGATAAAATAGTAAAAAAAAAAAAATCAAATTCTTAATTTTTTGTACCAAAACAAAACTGGATTATAATTTGCATAGATAGGGAGTATTAATGTTATATACGTTAGTGATATATTAATTTTGTTAATATTGTTCATAGTCCCTGTTGGATAATATAAAAAATAATAAAAATTAGTGAAGAGGTTTTAATTTATTGGATCATACCGCTCGCGAAAGATTGAGAGATCTAAGTTAAGCTCGCATATTGTGAAGCAAGTTTTTTGGCAGACCGATTTGCGAATCATACAATAGAATTGGATTTAGGTGTTCACTACACGAGTGAACTACCACATGGTATTCTATCATGATTATTAGTGAAGTGATTCACGCTAGACAGTGTGTTGTGTAGTTTGAAGCTTTTGCTCCAGATTGTGAAAAAACAAAATATTGGATCATATATTACGTTTATAAAATGAGTCATATTTCTTCCAAAAAAAAAAAAAAATCAATTTCAAATAAGTGCTAAATTTGTTTTGTGAGTGCAGGCCCTGTAGGGTATTGTAGAAGAGTTAACCCATAAGTAGAAACAGGCCTAGTCCATTCCATAACCATTTCTGATTACAAAGAAACTTGCCCTGCCACTTTCTAGCAGAATCTTCCTGTGTTAAGTGGCTTGAGTCCATGGAGGAAGAAAACAGTTTCAATTCTTCGCTAGAGCTATGGTCGAATTGAAGCTGAGAACTCTGATTCTGGTAATTCAGCAGGTGATGTCATAGAATGCAGAAGCAAAAGACTCAAATCCGCCGGAGAATATCACATTAGCACTCGACCTGGGATAGTAGCTCTACTCCACAGTTCGCATGTGCTAGAGAAATTAGTTATATACTTGCAACCTTTTGTTCATATGCCGATATGGTTTATTATAACCTAGTGATTTCTATCTCAGAAATTTTGTATTTATTGTGATATGTCTATGCGAAAGTTTAATGGAGTGCTTTTATAAAATCCCCCTTAAGTGCTAAAAAATTTTTCATTTTAGGGTCTACATCTAGATGGATAGTGCATTTGAAATGGAGATGGATTTGAATTTCTGATTCAAGTGAAAATTCATTAAAAAAAATAAAAATAAAAGAATTGATGTTAACTTTTCCAACTCCGGTGATATCGAGTGAATTTCTGGGCATCACAGTCGCAGAAGAGAATTTTTCATGGTTGTACCATATGAAGACTATGAGATATCTGGCACCTCAGGAAGTTGGTTTATTCCTGATGCTGTATATTCATTTTGTGGAGTTTCTGCTCAAGAATGCAAGGATGCTGAAGAAGATGGTCATGCTGGATTCTCTTCATGCACGTGGGTGGTCATATATGTTGCGGAAATTGACACCGGATTAAAGCAAAATCGTAGTTAATAATTTGAGAAAAATAATAATAAAAATTTATGGACACACAGATTTTACGTGGAAAACCCCCAAATAAATTAGGGTAAAAACCACGGGCAATGATAGAAAAATTTCACTATGAGAATAATAGGAATTACAATCTCTCTATTTATAAAGGAGAAACAATTTTAATTCTCTTTTTATAATAGGAAATTAATCACTCTAACTCTCTAAATATTTTCTCTCTAACTCTCTAATTTTATTCTCAAAATGGGATGGAATTAGGCCTTGTCTTCATGGCTATTTATAGCCATCCAAGAAACAAAAAATTCAAACCAATTAGTTGTTAATTGGTTGGCTTCCATTTCCTTTTTTGGTGTGCTATTCTATTTCAAAATTTGGTGCCTCTTTTGTTGATAATTAACTAAATTTGGTGCATCTTTTGTTGACAATCTCCCACTTGAAGATTTGATTGAGGATCAATCAATCTTCACACCATTCTCTCTATCTTGCCATTTCCATGTTGCTTACGTCTCTGCTAGGCCACTGAAGGATCGACATCAAATAAACTTGTCAGTATTGACTGCCTTTGTCATAAAATCTGCCAGGTTCTCTTTCGTATGAATTTTCTGCATATCCACTGTTCCTTCTTCCACTTTCTCACGAATGAAATGGTATTGAACTCGAATGTGCTTTGTCTTTGAATGAAAATCTGGATTCCTTGCAAGATGCAAGGCACTCTGATTGTCACAAAACAAAGAAATCTTTTCCTGTTTGTGCCCGAGTTCTTCCATTATCATTTTCAACCAGATTGCTTCTTTACTGGCTTGTGTAGCTGCTATATACTCTGCTTCTATTGTTGATGTAGCTACAACTGACTGCAGTTTTGAAACTCAGCTTACTGCTCCTCCAGCAAGAATAAACACATAACCTGTACTGGATTTATTTTTATCCAAATCACCTGCATAATCTGAGTCAACATACCCTCTGACAGTAAAATCTAATCCTCCATAACATAATGCAGCATCTGAGGTCCCCTTAATGTATCTCAAGACCCTTTTCACAGCATTCCAATGCTCTCTACCAGGATTCGCCATGTATCTACTAACCACTTCCACTGCATGTGCAATGTCTGGTCTTGTACAAATCATAGCAAACATTAAACTTCCCACTGCTGATGCATACGGTACTCGAGACATCTCCATCCTCTCTGCTTCACTGCTAGGACTCATCTTGGAGAATAACTTGAAATTAACAGGAAGTGGAGTAGAAATTGGCTTACAATCTTGCATGTTAAAGCGTCGTAAGATCTTCTTCAAATAATTCTTTTGAGAAAGCCAAATCTTCCTATTATTTCTGTCTCGGTGAATTCGCATCCCTAGAATCTTGTTTGTCAGTCCCAAGTCCTTCATTTCAAACTCCCTAGCCAACTGAGCCTTTAGTTCTCTGATATGATTTTTGTTGGGGCCTGCTACCAACATGTCATCAACATACAATAGTAGAATGATGAAATCATTATCTCCAAACCTCTTGAAATAGGCACAAGGGTCTGCATTTAATTTGCTATATCCAAGACTCATGATGAAGGAATCAAATCTCTTATACCAACATCTCGGCGCCTGTTTGAGACCGTATAGAGATTTGTTCAACCTACAAACCAAGTTCTCCTTTCCATGTTCTTCAAATCCTTCTGGTTGAAGCATATAAATTTCTTCTTCAAGATCTCCATGAAGAAAAGCAATTTTCACATCTAACTGCTCTAGGTGTAGGTCGAGAGTAGCACACATTGCCAGAACTACTCGGACTGTATTAAGTCGAACTACAGGTGAAAATATCTCATTGAAGTCTATGCCTTCTTTCTGAGCATACCCTTTTATCACCAGTCTTGCACGATACCGTTCTACTTGGTCCTCACTATTTCGTTTGATCTTGAAGACCCATTTATTGCCAATAGGCCTTCTTCCTTGTGGTAACTGCACAAGCTCCCAAGTCTTGTTCTTATGAAGAGCTTCCATTTCCTCTTGTATTACTGCCATCCACTAAGATGCATCTGAACTATTCATTGCTTCTTGGAGAGTTGATGGCTCCCCTTCCTCTGTTAGAAGACAGTATGCAACATTACTCTCCATAAAATAATCAGACTGCCAAGCTGGTGTTTTTCTTTCACTAGTTGACCGTCGAACTTCTATAGTTTCAAACTCAACTGGTTCTCGTTCCTCAATTTCTTGTATTACTTCAGAAGAATCCTTTGAATCAGACTCTTTTTCCACCTGTACCATTGTAGTTTCTGGACCTTCATTTGAACTGCTACTATCACCTTTCTCTTGCAGCTTCCCTTCTGCAAATATCACATCCCTGTTGATGACGACCTTATGGGTAGTGAGATCCCATAGGCGATACCCCTTTACTCCATCAGCATAACCTAGAAATATGCATTTTCTGGATTTTGGATCTAACTTTGTAGTTTCTTGAGTGTTGTACATCATGTACACAGGACTTCCAAATACATGGAGGTTTGAATAATCAGTAGGCTTTCCCGTCCACATTTCTATCGGTGTTTTCAACTCAATTGCAGTTGATGGTGACCGATTGATCACATAACAGACGGTGTTGACTGCTTCTGCCCAAAATATTTTTTTTAGACCAGCAGCTCCCAACATGGCCCTTGTTCTTTCTAACAGGGTTCTGTTCATCTGCTCTGCCACTCCATTTTGTTGAGGAGTGTATGCCGTAGTAAATTGCCTCTTAATGCTTTCTTGATTACAAAACTCAGCAAACTCATTACTGGTATATTCTCCTCCATTATCTGTCCTCAAACACTTGATCTTTTTCCCAGATTCAAGTTCTACCCGCGCTTTGAATGCTTTGAAAACTGAAAACACATCTCCCTTCCCCTTGATAGGAAATACCCAACATCTCCTAGAATAATCATCTATGAAGGACACAAAGTACTTCGCTCCTCCCAGGGATGTAACTGGTGCTTGCCATACATCAGAGTGAACTAATTCTAGAACTTTCTTGCTTCTAGAATTTGATGTGTTGAATTTTAACCTGTGTTGCTTACTTGTCACACAATACTCACAAAAAGGTAAAGACACCTTAGTGAGTCCTGGAAGTAGATTCTGTTCTACAAGAGTTTTCATTCCCTGCTCAGACATATACCCAAGTTTCTGATGCCACATTGTTGTAGATCTTTTAGTTGAACTGCTTAAAGCAACAGATGCTTCTTCTTCTTGTAGAGTCTCTCCCATCAGTATATAAAAATTTGCAGCCATTTTCTATCCTTTCATAAGTACAAGCGCACCACGGATTATTTTCTTAGTCCCATTCTGGGTTTCGATCCTACACCCAAGATCATCTAGTTGTCCTTCAAACAACAAATTCTTTTGCGAGCCCTCTACATGTCGTACGTTTTGAATAGTGCGAATTGTACCATCATACATCTTCAACTTGATGGTTCCAATACCGACAATCTTCAAGGCATGATTATTTACTGTGTACACAGATCCTCCTGAGATAGGTTCATAATGATGGAACCACTCTCTCCGAGAGGTCATATGAAATGAGGCTCCAAAGTCAATGAGCCATACATCAGCAAATCTTTTTCTGCCTTCTGAAGTCATCGCTGCTTCACAACACAAAGCTTCACCTTCATTTGAGGTAGATGCTATATTTTCATAAGGACTGGAATTTTTATTTAAACTCCAGCAATCCTTCTTCAAGTGACCCTTCTTGCCACAATGGTAGCACTTCATGTTCTTCTTATTTCTTGATTTGGACCTACCATGATTTTGGCTCCCACTTGAGCCACATTCCATTGATCTCCCTCTCATCACCGTTAGCGCCTCCGCTTGCTGCGAACTGGTCAATCTGTCTTGCTTATTTTTGTGCCGATTTTCTTCTTCCAGAATAGCAGCTGCAATATTATCGAAAACTAGATTGTCTGTATTGTTTGTTAGATTGATGATGAGTTGATCATATGAATATGGTAGACTTTGAAGTAGAAGTTCAGCACGCTCTTGTGACTCTATTTTATAACTCAGTGATATGAGTTGAGAAAACAGAGTATTCAAGGTGTTAATGTGCTCCGTTACTGAAGTAGATTCTGACATCCGTAAAGTGTATAATTTCCTCTTAAGAAAAATCTTGTTGTGAAGTGACTTGGCCTCGTATAATTTTTCGAGATGATCCCAAATCTCTTTTGCTGTTTTCTTCTCCTCTATGCTAGACAATATCTCATCTGCAACTGCCAGATGAAGATTTGCAACAACATTCCTATCCATCTCATTCCATTTGTTGTTATCTGTGATCTCCGCCGGCCTATTGCTAATGGCCGCCAGACAATTATCTTTTCTTAAGATAGCCTTCATCTTTAATTTCCACAGTGAGAAATTTCTCCCGTTAAATTTTTCAATCTCAAATTTTGCCGCCGTTGCTTCTATCACGAACTTTTGAGCAAATCTAGCTCCCACTATTTCACGTAAATAGTAACTATATACTGGAATAGTGACCATAGTCCGTGAACAATACATCAGGTAAGTTCCCAGGAAAGAGAGGTGGGTTACAATAGATACACTTAAATACTAAGTCTTTCCTTAGCCAGAACTTTTCCTAGACATGTATTTTCACACTACTACACTTATTTCCAACTTACCCGTGAATAGTGCAAAATTGTATAGTACCTCAGAGTACTATTCGCAATAATAATTTTCCAAGAAAAATTTTTCTGATGTGGAAGATCAGTTAAAACTGCAACCATAGAGCATACTCTTATTTTTCAAGAAAAATTAAAACCAATAGCTCTGATACCACTTGTTCCGGAAATTGACACCGGATTAGAGCAAAATCGCAGCTAATAATTTGAGAAAAATAATAATAAAGATTTATGGACACACAGATTTTACGTGGAAAACTTCCAAACAAATTAGGGTAAAAACCACAGGCAAGAATAGAAGAATTTCACTATGAGAATAATAGGAATTACAATCTCTCTATTTATAAAGGAGAAACAATTTTAATTCTCTTTTTATAATAAGAAATGAATCACTCTAACTCTCTAAATATTTTCTCTCTAACTCTCTAATTTTATTCTTAAAATGGGATGAAATTAGGCCTTGTCTTCATGGCTATTTATAGCCATCCAAGAAACAAAAAATTCAAACCAATTAGTTGTTAATTGGTTGGCTTCCATTTCATTTTTTGGTGTGCTATTCTATTTCAAAATTTGGTGTCTCTTTTGTTGACAATTAACTAAATTTGGTGCATCTTTTGTTGACAATATAGAGCATCTGGTATGCTTGTGGTGGCTCAAAAATTGTTAAGCTTCCCAAGGTCTTCTGAAAACGCTGTATTGTTTTTTTTTTAGGTAAATTCTGGCCACAAGTCTAGGAATTCTGCAACTCCTTGTTATGTGAAAATGACAGTTCAAGTGAAATCTTTGTTATAAACTATTCAGGATGAAAATAGCAAAGATTCAGTAGCCTGAGCCTGCAGGATCGGACCAACGATTCAGTAAAGGAGGTAGAGAGAAGCGTCTCTGAAAATAGCAATGATGAAAATTACAGAAGAAGAAAAAGAAAATATTATAATTAAATTCCAGCCAAAAAGAAGAAGAAGATGATCAACGTTCTTATAGTAAACGAAGTTCCTGGATTTACGATTCCCATAATCTCTGTTATAAAGGCTTATGAAAGCAGGATCGAATAAGCAGATTCCGAGACTCCGTTATATTCTAGATTTTCTCTTGCTTGCCCACCATATATAGATGAAGTGAAAACAGGTGTTTTGTCCAAGAGATGGGCTTACCTATGGACCAATGTTCCCTTTCAATTTCGCATCTGATAGAGTTTTCAAATATTCTAATACTAAGGCATTCGTTAATGTTATCCTATTTATCTATAGCCAATCTACTGTTATGAAACTCTCAGCCAAGTTCCAATGTAATGATTCTCATGCTTCTGCCCTTAGCTAAAGCTAAAGAAATTACTCTCAATTTTAAATCGGATGGTGATTTTGAAATTTATCCTGACCATATGATTTTTACATGTTGCCACAACATCTTTATGCCAATCAATCTCTTGCGAAATTAGAATTATGCATGTGCGTGCAGTGATGGGCGACTTGAGAAAATTAGCTGGATTTCTTTATCAATTGGGCAGATATTCTTATCTGATAATTTGATAAAAGTTATGCTTGATGGATTTCCTTTGTTAGAATTCTTGGAGTTGTATAATTTTTGCACGATAAAAGATTTTCTAATTTCGAATGAGAATTTAAGAAAATTGGTGATGAGAGATCCGTGGGATGATGACAGACCTAAAGAAGAGGATGTGATGGAAATTTTTGCCCCTAATCTTCAATCATTGACACTTTCAGGGGAAATACTCACAAAGAAGTTTAGACTTCCGGATGCAAAATCTCTGATTGATTGTTGCTTGGATTTTTATTGCCACGTTTCTGCTGTTAAAACGATTAATCTGGGGCCATGATGTCTTCAGGTCAGTTTGTCATGCTAAACAAGGTTTTATTTGTTTTCTGCTATCTCAGGTTTTCTCCATGTTGGACGTGAAACTGATGCCTTCTCCAGAGTCTGATCACAAAGTGTTTAGTACTGAACACATCATTGGAGAGAGGGGTTTTCCATGGTATTGCAAACTTGCTAAAAAGTTCTCCCTGCGTTGAAACATTATTCATAAACATAAAAGACCATTCATAACGAGGGGTGTGTTATCTTTTTCATTTTTTTTCCTCTGGAAAAGTGACAGTTTTTTGTAATGTAAAATCTAATGTAACTTTTGTGGTTTGCAGTTGAGGTGGATAGATGAACTAACTCCTGACGGAGAAGATTACTGGATTTCACAAAAGAGGAAATTTGTGTTTTTGATGTTGCATCTCAGGACTGTTAGGATCAATGAAGTTACACCAGGATATTGGGGTTCCGATGAATTTATACTTCCACTAGTACAATTTATAGTTAAGAATGCAGACGTCCTGGAGAAGATGATCATAAAGCATCAAACGGAGGGCGTAGCTTATTTGACATGGCTCAAAAATTATCAGGATTTCCAAGATCCTCTTCCAATGCAGTAGTTACATTCTAGACACAATGAAGGAGACACTGGGAAACATAGGTATATATTTCTCAATTGATTTATAAAACTGATGATTAAGAATTTGAGATTCTTCCTCTCACACACAGATAATATATGATAGACAACCATCCCATTTGAGTTTTATATATGCTTAAAGTTTAAATTTGGTCATTCTGTGCTTTAAAAAATATATTTTTCTAGGTGTTTTCTATGGTTTTGTTTGCAAAAAATCATAATTTTATTTATACTTTTCGTAAATTAAACTATTTTTTAGCAATTCTACTTAATTGCGAAAAAAATTTTAATTTTATAAAAATATGATTTATTGTATACAAAACAACAATTTTTGAGAGAAATATAATTTTGTGATTACGAAAAAAAAATGTTCTTTTTAAAAAAAATCATAATCTTCATATAAAATGTATCGTATAAGCAAATTCTTAAGTTATTTTATTTTAAAAAAAACTAAAAAATTTATTTTTTATGATCAATAGTATAGTGACAAATAATAAATATAATTCAAAATTTTATATTGTTATAATTAAGTTAACTAACTATTATATTTTACTAATTAAAAATGAGAAATATTAGAATAAATTACTATAGTATTTTAAATTTATATACCTATAAAAATTTATAAAAAGGTGTCTAATTTACAAATAAATATAAGAAGATTGTAATTTTTTGTTAGAGAGCTATTTTTTTATAATTACGAAATATTTTTTTCGTAAATTGTTGTTTTGCAAAAAATAAGTTTTGTTTTCGTAGATTAATTTTTTGTGCAACTAAAAATAATTACCAAAAAATAATTTAATTTATAAAAAATATAAATAAAATTATAATTTTCATAAAAAAATTATTTTTCCATAAATAATAAAGGTTACATTATTTTTAAACAAAATAATCATATAAATCACCTTCTCTAATGATTTACTCATTGTTGTCAAGTCCAATATTTTCAAAAGAAACCTTTTGTACAAAAGTAATTGTTAAATACATCTCAAAAGTTTTTAAATAATTTTATTTTATTTTTTATGTTTCTTTCAGGATATTAATTATAATTTTTTTTATGAATTATAATTTAAATTTTTTTTGTCATATATAATTTTTCTATATTTATTAAATAGTTTTATAATTTTTAATGTAATATTATAAAAATTAAAATTACTACATTTGTCTAAATATATACGATAACAAAAGAAAAATAATTTTTTTCTAAAAAATATTCTCTCTGTCCCAAAAAATTGTCAACTTTCTTTTCTCACATAATTTAATAAAATATCATTAATTATTTGCTATCTCATAAATTTTATTATATTTTTTCATTTATATCATTGCATATATTTATTTATTACTACTTTTATTATTAATTTTGAGAATGCACACCTTTTAATTAATAAGAATAAAATAGATAAATATCTATAACTATCGTTAGAGTAGTTAAGTGTTTTGGGATATTTTAAAAAGAAATAATGAACAATTTTTTTTTTTTTTTTTTTTTTTTTTGTGATGGAGGGAATACTAACTAATACTAGGTAGTTTAATCACGTCATTATCACTTATAAAATTACATGGATGATATAATCTTTTAACAAGTGAAAAGGATAAAATGAGTATTTAAAAATTTAAATTATAGTGTATTTAACTACACCCATTACAAGTACAGTATAAAATAATTATTTGGCCATTCTAGATTTAAGACTAATATTATAAATTAATAATTCACTAAATTTATAAAATAACACATTTTAAATTAATAATCTTCTTATACGTCAAAATCATATGCGTATACATAATTCAATTAAGTGGTTTTTGTAAAATATACATGCATGACTAATATTATTTGTTTCCTCTTTAAAATAATGTCTCCTTGGCCCTTGCACTTCATCTCTAACAATAGTGCATTGAGAAGCTATAGCGTATAGAATTTTGGTTTGTTGCAAAAAAGATAGATCCATGACCTCCTTTTTTTTTTTTTTTTTTTTAATAGCACTAATTATATTCATGAACTTATTTTAATAAATAAATATATAAAATAATGATAATTCGTAATTAAATAATACAATATGTATTCTTATAATTAAAAAGTTCAATATTTTAAAAAAGAAAATTTCGCTAAATTAATTTTTAACTAATGTATAAATTAATAAATTATTAATTTATGGATTAAATAATACCTTGAATAATTAATATATTTTCATAGTCCCAAAAATATTAATTTATGGAGATCTTATTTTATTGTGTTATGCAACTAAAACTTCTGCCATACTTATGGCTTTCTCTTTACCCAGAAGTCTATAAGACATTCTTTTTGCTTAAAAAAAAAAAAAAAAAAGGAAAATACTATATAACCTAACATTTTTATCCTAATTTCTTATTCTAACTGATGTGTCATTATTTTATTTGCCAAATTTCATTTTTAAAAGTATATTATTTAAAATATTTTCCAATACAATAATGCTATATCAGTTGGGATAATAAGTTAGAATAAAAATATTGAGTTGTATAGCATTTTTCAAAAAAAAAATTGTCCACTATTTATTTCTAGTGATAACATTATCTTTTACTTGATTTTCATTTTTTACTTCTTATTAATTAATACTTAATTTTAACTTAAGAAACTTATACTAAAATGTAAAATTTATTATGGATTTTATATTTTCAAAACAAATATTACTCCACTACTTTTAAAATAAAATTAATTTCAATGCAAGAAATTTAATGAAAAGTTCTTCATGCATATTAAAACAAAAAATATATTTTATTTATTGCACTCTTAAATTGTGTGAAAAAAGAATGACAACCTTTTTAAAATAAAGAGAATATATACGTGTACAAAGCATATCAAAAACTTATAAAGTATTGATGCATGACAGATAATTATGTGGTTATCAGAGTCACATAAAATTTATATTGAATATATTTTAATATTTATATTTCCTATACGACACATGTATTTAATAGCTAGTTAACAAATTACAAATTAAATTTAAAATTTAGTTTTTAGCAAAGTATATATATTTTTTAGTTATTATTGTTGTTATTAATTTTATTTAATTGGGAAATAATTATAGGCATTTGCATGATGAGCAATATATATTTATGACTGTATAAATGTATTTTTTCTAATCTGTGGAAGAAGAATATGATGATATATATACACATAATTTTGAGTCGGTCTTGTGGAGGACGACGAATGAGGATGAGGAGAGAGGAAAATATTAAAAAAATTAGAAAATAGTAATTTTTTAATTTAAATTAACATTAAAATAATATTTTTTCCAAATTTTATTTTCAGAGTATAATTGCAATTAATTTTTCAATTTGAGATAAAATAATTTCTTTAAAATTAAAAATAGAGTATAATTGCAATAACACTGAGATATTATTTAATAGGTTATAATGACATATAATATGATGTAATTAAATATATTTCTAATACAAATTTATATTAAAAATATATTTGATTATATTATATTATATTTTATTACGGTTTATCAAACGTATTCTAAAAATTTGGGATAAATTAGTCTAATAGAGAATAAGGTAAGTAATAGTGCGGTAGATTCAACCGTACATGTGATCTCATAAGCAAACAAGAGATAAAAAACAATCAAATTACTTTCAGGCTTCAATTTTTATATTATACTTTAGGAATAAAGATGACAATTTAGCTCGTCTCATCGAGTACTCACTCCACCCTATTTATTAAATGGATCAGAGAGGGTTTAAAAATTAAAATCTGAATCATGTACAGGGCGGAAGCTAAGCTAGTAATACTATAATCTGTCCCTGATTATATATATAATATATATATTTTTTAATTTTTTAATTATTATATATATATTTGATATATCATTTTTAATTTATAGCTTATTTTTTATGTAAAAGATAAATTATATTGTATAAATATGTAGAATATATATATATATATGAAAAATTAACATTAAATAATTTTAAATAAAAAATAAAAATGGATATATCTGCGGATATCTATCTCATATTATTTTCTGCCCCATCCCATCCTATAGCGGGACAGACATAAATAAATATTGATAGTACAAGTACGAGTAATGAAAAATTCGTCCCATACCCGCTCTACTGCCATCTCTACTTAGGGAGCGTCGATGCTGGCCTAGTAAAGAAACAAAAGCAAGAGAAATGAACGTATTACTATTACAAAGAGTACGTAGTTAACGTGTAATTAATCCTTGTGGGATCCAATATACATTCACGTTTCAATGAATTAATTTCTATTTTAATTAGAAACATAAGGTTGATAGAAATCCAGACTGTATATAGGATTACTGTAATCTTAATTATTTCATAAGAAAACATGAAGGATATTAATGAGTACATAATTAATTTTCTCACTATATTCACAATATATAGTATTTCTCTCTAAGTTAATTTTCCTGGTAACCACCCACTATCCTATAATTTGAACCGTGGAATTTCTGAACTTCCAATTCCAACAGGACTAAAGGTGAAAGGGAATTAAAGGAGCCCTGAGCAAACACACACTTTACAGAGACGTTAATGCAATATTCAGAAATTTACACGGTTGTTCCATAATAGTTCCTCAAATTTTATTGTGGAGAATGGGTTTGGAATTGGAGGATATTTAGCTATAAGCCTTGAAGAAACTTGTCCCATGGTTGGCCGAAATTGAGGATTGGAATGCACAGAGGAAAGTGCTAATGCGGTAATGTAGACCACACCCTCTGTACTCGATTTGTAGGAATTGGAAGACGTTGGTCTATTAAACCCTTTATTAATGTACATTTATCCATTGGTGATGGCGATGATGATGGAAGAGATGAAATGAGATCGCCCGGATGCTTTCCCATTATTATCTCCAGTGTTACCACACCAAAACTGTAGACATCGCATTTTTCATTTACTTGCATTGTGTAGGCTAGTTCTGACCCAAAAAAAAAAAAAAAAGATTATGCTTTAACTTCCAATAAATTTATTGCAATTTTACGCTCATAGACACCATTGAAATTTGAGAGTGAAATGAAGGTACTAACCTGGAGCTGTGTGTCCAAAAGTACCAGCAAATGAGGTCCAATTGGTTAAGTCAGACATCAAAAGTCTAGCTGTGCCAAAATCAGATACATGAGCCTCCTATTCTGAATCCAAAACAATATTGTTGCTTGAAATGTCTCGATGAATGATTGGAGGAGAGCAATTATGATGCATATATGATAATGCCTTTGCCACTCCTTTGATAATATTTAGCCTTTTGATCCAATCCAATTCTTTTGCTTGCTCTTCATCAGCTAAAACCATTCTTAAACTTCCTCGTCCCACATACTCATAAACCAAAAAAGAATTCTTTGGATGTGAACAAAAACCATTTAACTTGACAATATTTCGATGTCGAATTTCTAACAGCACTTGAATCTCTCTATCAAAAGCTTTCAGGTTTGTTGACTCGCTATCTTGTACTGCATGAAGTTTCTTCACAGCAAACACTCGACCTGATGGCAGCACAGCTTTATAAACAGATCCATATCCACCCGCTCCTATGCAATAGTTGGAGTTGAAATCATCAGTGGCCTGGATGATATTTTCGTATTGAATTTCGCAGTCATGGCCCGGTATCACCAATTTATTTTCAAGTTTTGCTTTTCTTTTTTTACTTCGGTGGAGAATTAGGAGACCTCCAATCAAACTCAAAACCAGACACAAACTGGCCATGAGAGAGACTACAATCAAAATAACAACTTTCTTGCTCTTTGTGCTAGTAGTTCTATTGCTTTTAATGAGAATGTTGCATGGCTGTAAACCGCTAGCATTGCCACACAAGCCCATATTATTTGTATATGCCTCAGACAAAGCTTCATGAAAGGCTTTAACATCAGGAATAGGACCCTTTAACTTATTGTAAGAAATATCTACAGCAATCAAGCCCTTCAAATCAACAAAAGATGTTGGAATCAAACCAGAAAGCATGTTATGTGACAGAATCAATACTTCTAAAGATTTCAATTGCCCAAGCTGCTGTGATATTTGTCCCATCAACAAATTATGACTAAGATCAAGAACTTGTAGAAAATGTAGATTGCCTATCTCAAATGGAATACTTCCTGTAAATTTATTGTAACTCAAATTCAACATCAATAAACTTGATAATTCTCCAAGTTGTTTAGGAATTGAACCACTGAGATTATTTGCTGCTAAATCAAGGTGATTAAGATTAGATAGCGACTTGATTTCTAAGGGGATGCCACCTGAAAGTTGGTTATTCTTGAGGATAAGTTTGAACAACAATTTCAATTTTCCCAATTCTTTTGGAATCTTCCCTTCCAAGTGATTTGAGGAAAGGTCAATGACATGTAATTGAGTAGCATTTCCAAGCTCAGGGGGTATGGAACCAGAGATATCGTTGTTTGAAAAGTTTAGGCTTGTGATTTTTTTCCACTTACCCACTTTCCAGGAAAGCTCCCCATAGAATGCATTGTTACTCAAATCCATGCAATCCAAGTGCGGGTATATCCCTAAATCTTGTGAAATATTCCCTGTCAATTGATTTTTTACAAGCCTAACTCTGATTAAATTAGTACAGTTTCTCAATGTTCCGGGGATTGGACCTGAGAAATTATTAAAGGCTGCAGTAAAATTTTCAAGTAACCCTCCAAGGCAGACATCTTTTGGCAAATGACCAGTGAATTTGTTTTCAGTCATTTTCAATACCTTCAAGCGTGTAATTTCATTCATCGCTAATGGAAGGGGACCTTCCAAGTTGTTAAAATGCAATTTCAAATCAGAGAGTATTGTCACGTTTACTATGGAAGTAGGGATTGAACCTGTGAGATTGTTTCTATGTAAATCGAGCTTAGAAAGTGACCTTAACATCCCAATTTCATGGGGTACGGATCCCGAAAGCTTGTTATCAAAAAGATAAAGAATTGATAAGTTGCTCAAGTTTTCGACGGAAGGAGGGATTGAACCAATGAGATTGTTTCTAGATACATCGAGCTCAGAAAGAGAACTTAGCATTCCTATTTCATGGGGAATATGGCCACTAAAAAGATTAAAACCTAAAGCTAAGAAGTTAAGACTCCTTAGTCAGCACAATTCTGATGGAAGGGTTCCATGCAGTGAGTTGTTCCGCATCTTAAGTGTCACAAGACTGCGGAAGGATGAAAAATTGAAACTATGAAGCGTACCTCTTATCCCTAAATGATTAAGGATCAAACTGGTGATGCTTGCAGAAGAATCACAAATTACCCCTAGCCAATTGCAAGGCCTATTTCCTACCCAAGAAGATAAAACGGATTGGCTTTCGTTGTCCAGATTGCCTTTCCATTTTAATAGAGAATCAACTTCTTTCCCTTCTTGTGCTAATCCATCCTTTGCATCATTAGAAAATGCAATTGCAGCTGCAGAAGTAGAAGCAAAGATGAAGAAAGATATAAATGACAGAAAGATGAGAATAAGCAAGGCTTGGAATAACGTGGATAGTGGCTTCGCTAGGAAAGACATTGTGGCTTTGGCTATTATAAACCACAAAATTGGCACAATTATCATACATTATATATATATATATAATTTAAAAGAAAGCACCGATTGTCGGCTTTACTTTTCTCTATGCATTTAATCGG
The DNA here is from genome assembly GCA_947687605.1 of Reutealis trisperma. Classification (NCBI taxonomy): domain Eukaryota; kingdom Viridiplantae; phylum Streptophyta; class Magnoliopsida; order Malpighiales; family Euphorbiaceae; genus Reutealis; species Reutealis trisperma. Next base: position 8,508,983 of record CANTUT010000003.1, read on the forward strand.
AAGACTTGACTTTATGAAATGAAGAGACTTATAAGTCTTGTAATTGGGAAAATTCTTGCTTGCAATTGAAAATTTTTAAAGGGGTTTTTACATAAATAGTTAAAAAACACAAAATAATAATAATAATAATAATAAATAAATAAATAAATAAATAAAAATAGGCTCCCAAGTTTTCTTTTACTAAGATACGCCTTTTTCTTTATAGATATTTTTTTCTTTTACTCTATTCTCAAGAAAGCTTTTTGTAGTTCATGCCAAAGCAAGTTATTGTTCAAAAAAGCCTAATTGAAATCAACATGCTGTTTTCTTTCTCTTTTTTTACATACAACTCTACATATTGCTACTACAAATACAATAATAATTTATTTAATTGATTCACACTTAATTAATTTTATTATAAACTATCATTAATATTTTCTATTTACTTTTTTTTATAAGAGAAATTAAATATAATAAGCATACGTTTTGTTCTTCTAAATATAACATTACATGTACAAAATATTCTCTTGATGAATTAATTTTTATTCTCTTTTTTATTATTATTTTTTACATATAAAACTTTTATTCTCTTAATATATCACTATATTATGCTAAAAATAGATTTTAGGTTAGTTTAGCTTTTTAATTACTTTGTAAAATAATTTGTTCAGTGCATTAAAAATTTATAAACAAATCAATAAATTTTTGATATAGTGACATTAAATTTATTTTTAAAGTCAAAACTAGTGTGTTATGCTTTTCAACTCTAATTAGTGTTAGGTAAGACAAAAATTATATTGATGAACATAAGTATCATAATATTATATTATGCATGATCACCATCAACATGGTATGAAATAGAGTTGGATTGATGGTAGATGTGAAGTAAAAAAAATCAATTAAGAATTTAATAAATAAATAAAATACAATAAATTTAGACTCAAAACTGATATTTTCCTATATAAATAATTTGTATTATATTTTAGTATTTGCAACTACTTTAATATATACATATTGCAAATTTGAAAAAATTAAAGAGATATATAAACTAACAATAAATGGTATATATATACCAAAATTTGATATATGTTAAGTATATGTTTAGTATCTGCAACTATATATATATATATATATATATATATATATATATATATATATATATATATATATATATATATATATATATATATATATATATATATATATATATATATATATTGCATATTTGAAAAAATTAAAAAAAAATCGAATAAATTACTGTAAGTGGTATACATGTACCAAAATTTAGTGTATGTTAAATATATGTTTAGTATATGAAACTACTTTATATATATCCGGATTGCAAATTTAAAAAATTAAAATAATAAATTAACATTAGATAGTTTACGTATAAAATTTGGTATAAGTTAAGTATATACTTGGCATTTGCACCTACTTTAATATAAACATATTCCAAAGTTTTCTAATCCAAAAAAGCTACATCAAACTACTTTGTTTTTCAATTTATTGCCTCTATAATATAAGCAACTAAATATATTGCAAAGTTGAAAAATTAAAAAGATAAAATAATTTGTATTTATGCATAGAAAAAGAGTACCAGAATCATCATACAATCTTCTTAATTAGAAGAGCCACTACTTGAATAATAAATTAGATAAGACTACCAAGAATAATAACGCGATCAATGTTGAATTCACATCAAAATGATTTTTTTTATTTCTTTTCTTTTGGACTAATAATTCCTGAAAACATAATCTTCACCATATAAATTAAAATTTAGATAATATAATTATTTTATAATATTTCAAACATAAAGAGTGATCAAAAAAATAAGAGAAACTTTCCTTACTTAGCTTAGCATGGTATTGGTTGTGCTTCAATAAAAACTAAAAACTCCATAAAGAGAGACAAAAATAGTTATTTATTTTCTTAAGAGTGACATGTGGGACTTATAATATTCTCTCTCTTCCACCATTACACCAAACCTTACCTTTCTCATTTACTACTTTCATCTTCTCTTTTCTTATTGCATTATCAATCTAAATATCAAACCAATCCTTTTCTCTCTATGCAAGCCTCCATAATCTGTCACTTTGGGCCCACATTTGATTAAATTCAAGATGGTAGAGCAAAAGTATATATTTTTTTTAAAAAAAATACATATAGTGTATAAAAATAAAATACCGATAACGAGAATTTAATGAAAAAAAAAAAAAAGTGTATAATTGTAAATGAAAATAAAAATTAATATAGAGCGTAATTTCCTCTTTTATAAAGTCAAGTCTTTATTTGCAAAAAAAAAAAAAATAAATAAATAAAGTCAAGTCTTCTAATTAAATGCATAGAAAAAAGTAAGGTCCACAAAAAGAGTGCTTTCTTTTTGGACCCACGCACAAAGAATTTTCCCGTTAAATGCTTAGAGAAAAGTAAGGTCCGCAAAGAGTGCATCCCTTTTGGACTTCGGACTCACGACAAAGAATATTACTTCCAATAGACTTGACTTTATAAAATTCGCCCATAAATTTAGATGGATTTGATTTGTTCATACACTGTGCAGGTCCTGTCGATGGTTTGTTTGCTCTTTTTCAAGAAAATTAGAATACAATTTTCAAAGTAAATCAAAATTCAAATCTAAATAAACACTTTCCTCTTCAATTTTGAAAAAAAATAATTTTATTTATAAATAAGTGACTATTTAGTAATTTAATAAAAAAAATGATAAAATAGTTAATTTACTATTTCATTTCTCAAGTATAAGAAATATTTTTCTAATTTATATTACAATTAATAAGAGTCTTTTTGACAATTTATGATAAAATTATTACTATCTTAAAAATAATGATTTTTTTTAATAACCATTTTTTTTAGAATGGAAGAAATATACATTTATATATTTTGAAATCACAAAAATGTATCTGTCTCATTCATCAGTCATAAAGCGATAAAATAGACCTTTTAAGTGTCTCTATATTAGATAGCTGATACATGTGATCTCAATATTGAATCAATAGAAATAATTAGGAATCTTGAAAATAATAAATTACTATTTCATCTTTGATATTTGATCTAATTAATTAATTTTTATTTTTTGAGAAATTAATTAATTAGTATCTCAATTTTATTTCTTTCAAATTATTTAGTCTTTTTATCTATTTTTACTATTAAAACCCTATAAAAAGACTAAAATTCCTCTCCCTTACACTTGAATTTTTCATCTCAACCAAAACTAAATTTCACCAACAAATAAGACAATTCCTAGAGAAGCTCAACTTGATTTTTAACAAAATCCATCATTGCTCTTAATCATGAATGCTTCTGTTAAAATAAATTAAAATTAACAATGAATTTTAAATTAAAATCTTGTTAATTTTTAATTGAATTGAGTTAAGCACAAGTAAATGACGTTGAGGACTTTACTTAGTTGCTTATCATAATTAGAGGCAAAAGAATTATCGAAGCGTGGTTGGGTATGATTATAAGTATGGCCATTGATATCCATGCCCTCAAAGTTCAAATTAGAACTTGAATGAGTTGAGAAAACATAGAAAATGGTCAAAAGTAGTTCTAAAATATTTTTGAAAAGAACCCACAAAAAGGCTAGTGTAGGCACTTTTTTTTTTTTTTTTTTTTCACAAAATCCATCATTGCTCTTAATCCATACTCATTTAATCTCTTTATATATTTAACATCCTCCACGATACCTTCACCCTCACAAAAGTGTTCATAGAAACTATGTTTTATAACTTCCAATATTTTTTACTCTAAATATCGTTTCTTCTCATTTTAATAATATTACTTTCTAATTGGACTTCTTAGTGATTTAATTTGCTAGGATGCGTGTAACACTAGATAGTCTGTTAATTAGATTTTTTTTTTTTTGTGTTAAATATATATAAAATTGAAAAATTAATAGGTTAAATAGGTTATTTGAAAAAGTTTAAGGGTTAAATAAACTTTGTAAAAAGTTTAAGGTGCTACAATTTTTTTTGATAAAATTTAATAGTTAAATTATGCATTCAGCCTTGAGATAATTTTCAAATTAATATAAGAAAGCCACAAATAGCTGCTTATAATAGTAATTATTATTATTTTATCTTTTCCTCATATTTTGTCCTTTTTTTTATAAAATTTGAACTTTTATTGTATCACCAACGAATAGAATATACTGCAATTAATGATTTGATTTACAAATGTTATTCAAATATTAATTATTATTTTTTATTAAACTAGTGAAGTATGAAATATAATTACTATAAAAAGCCTTTTTACATCATGCATAACTAGTGGATATTAATTAATTAAATATCTTGATTTGGACATGTATATAAGGGTATAAAAGATGTATTCGTTAAATTTTTATTAGATGGCCAAAAGTTATCTTTTTATTAAAAACAAATGACTTTTTAGTATATATAAAAGAAAGTTATGTTATTTTAATAAAAAATACGACTTTCTTTTTAATTTTTAAAATTTTTTTACACATTTAATATTTAGTTGTTTATATTTAAATATTTAAATTTGATAATGCACATAAGGGTATAAATGATTCATCTGTCAAATTGTAATAGATGACTACAATTATACTCAAATATTCTTATTTTACATTTGTAATTAGATAAGCCAACTGCTAAAAAGGCCAAAGCAAAAAAAGGAGTAAATAACGTAAATATGCTAAGAAAATACAACAAACAACTTTTTAATTTAATATTATTTATCCAAATATGCAATTAGGAAATTAAAAAAAAATCGAACCTCTATTTGGTTCAGTGTTTTAAAAACGGATTAATAACCAATTCGGTTGAGTCATCGGTTCGCTATTCAACTAATCAGATCAATTGGACGGGCCTATTGGACAAACCTCTTCATATCTCCCTTTTTTTTTTTTTAATTTTTTGGTCATTTTATAAAAAATTCCATTAATAAAAATCTGAACATTCTAAACACCGATCAAAATGGGTCAAAACCGATTAAAAGACGTTTTAACCGAAGTTCTTATTTTTCAGTGAACCAAATCAGACTAGTCTAGTTTAATCTTTAAAACGCTGGTTTGGATATTAAAAATACAGGTCCATTAATAATGCTTAATTAATTTTATTCTACAAGAAAATCTAATTTAGTGATTTTTTTCCTTTGTCAAGAAAATCATTTAAATCCACTACACTTCATTAATTATTCACATGTTAATCTCATGTTATTTTTAAAATAAAAAGACCCACTTTAACTTTTTTATTTTTTAATACTCAAACAATTTTAATATTAAAATTAAAAGATAATAGTGTCAAACAGAGAAAGATAAAGATAAAGAAAATAGTATCTCTTTCTCAATAGAGATCGCACACAAAATCATTCCTAACATATTTTTTTGCATTAATTGAAAATTAAAAGCTAAATTTTATTTATCCTTGATCAATATGAAAAAGGAATAGGCTGTATCTTTTCTTTTTGGACCTGAGCCTGATGCCTGCGAAGGAGAAGAAAAAGGATCAGAGAGGAGCCGGGCCTTTTGTCCGGCTTTAACCCTCCGACGATCAAATTAGTCATTTCTTCAGAGTATTTTAATGAAAGAAAAGGGATGAGAGAATGCAGAGTTTCAACTACCTGTGCTTAGACTTTTCTTTCCTTTTTGTATGATTTCTGGGTTAGGTACGTCTGACACCTTTCTTTTGAGAAAGGACATCCTCTGTCATTCGACCATGCTGGTTGGTGAAAGTTGGTAGTAGGCGCATGTCCCTTGTCCCATCCCTAGGGATGTCTGGTAATGGGGATGTCAGGGCATGGTGCAGATTGTCTAAGGACTGATCCTCCTGCTGGATGACTGGACATGTCATCAGAGGGCTTCGGCCCTTACTTGCTCAGCAAGTCATCCAGCTGGCGAATGAGGGGAATAGTATCTAGTCCGAAAGCTTTTGGACTTGGATCGTTCGAGAGTTTGGCCAATGGGCTCTGTTTCTGTTTATCATAGTCTCTGAAGGCTTTGCAATGGGTTTGGGCTACATGAGAGTTCAAGCCTCTCTTGAGAGTCACTTTCATCCCTCATCAATCCTTATCCTTACTCTATTAATCAACTGAAACAACTCAAACAAAATCACTTTATTCACTGAATTGGCTTCCAATTGCTTCTTCAAATCATCGTTGTCCTTCTTCAACGTTTCTTTTATCTCTTCAGTTCCCTTATTCAATATTTCTTTTTTTTTTCTTCAGTGTGCTTCAACATTTCTTTCCCATGAGCAATCTCGATTTTCACCGTCTTTTTGACTTTATCAAACTCGACTTCATTCTAAGAGCGGCTGATATTCCAACAAGTATTGTGGGAGTAAAACTACTCATAAGAGAAGCAGGAGCTTTATCTACTAAAATCTTCCATCTAAAATATTTTCAAAATAGCGGTGCTACTGCGGCTCGAGCTCAACTCATTGTAGATAGAAACTACTTTTGGTATTGTGTTATCTATATTAACAAGTAAACTTTTACTTGTTTTTTACCTATAGTAGGTTATTTTTATGCCCCAAGGGCACTGTAGAAGCCCTCTTATTATTATTATTATTATTTCTTTAAGTTAATTCTTCTATATCAAAATTCAAATGAATAGTTAACAATAAAAGAAATTTTGAGTATTTATTAGTAAGTCATTTTTGGAGAATAACTCTAATAAAAACTGAATAACGTAACATTCTCAATCAAAACCTCATAAACATAGACCAAATGAACATATCAATCTTAACTAAGATAAACGATTAAAAATAAAGTTTATCATACTAACCAAAGCAAATTACTTGTTCTTAGTAAGTTTAGTATGATCTTTGAAGTTTGAGGAGAAAAAAATATGATAATTTGTTTTAGGCAACATATCAATAGATGGGTAAAGAGAAAGACTAGAAACCTAACTCAAAATCATATCTTTCATCATTTTAAAATGAGGTATTATGGGTCAATTGGATTATAACGGGCCATTTGAGTCAATAAAAAACTGTCCAAGTCATACGATTTTTTGTAAATTAATATCCAATACAGTCTAATCACAAACTCGGCCATGTTAGTGTTCGATTCACCTAGTTGACCTACTGGGCCAACTGGACTGTTGAGCACTCCAATGCTCATAAACTTATAAACTTGTATGCGTGTAAATAATTGCACTTATGTGGAAAAAATTTGAATAGTCAAATTTAATAATCATTACCCCTTTCTCTCTCTCTTTGACTCTAAAATTTGTTTCTTTTCATTTTAATAATAATTCTTTCTAATTAAATCTCTTAGTGATTTAACATTTTAGGATGTATGCAGCGTCACATAGTCTGTTGATTAGATTTTTTGTGTTAAATATATATAAAATTGAAAAATTAGGATGCTAAATATGTTATTTGAAAAATTATATGAAATAATTATCCATAACAAACTATTTGTTTAACTTTTGAAAAATGATATATATTTTTTAGACTTCATAGTGCTTACTGAATCCATTTTTACACCTGAGAATCCAAAACTGAAATAAAGGCCCCATATCCATGTAATCCTCCAATTATTACATTTGTCATTGACTCATACTGCTTATAATTATTTATGGTTTTTGCTATGTGAACAATATGTTGAGAATTTGTCAAGATAAGGACAAATAGAAAAATAGAAATCTTCCTGAGTAACAATGCCAAAAAAGTTAATTAAATTAACGTCAATTTCTATTTGATATTTAATAAACCACAATTTGTTCTGATCAAGGAGAAGCTGAAGTTGACATTCCATTATTTTTTTGTTACACTTGGTCTTGGAATCATCACAATAAATTTCACGCATTGGAATCATCGAAAATGAATAGAACAAGTCACATACAAAATTTAATTAGGAGCTCTCTGTTTTCAAAATTGAGATCATGGAGAAGCGCAATAATAATCTTTCTTTACTAAACAGCCATGGTTGTGGAGAAGATGACCAAACTTTTTATTCTGATCTGCCAGTCATCCAATTTATCGAACAAACAAGCCAAAAAGAAGAACAAGATCGAATCAGCGCATTATCTGATTCCCTCATTCACCACATCCTCACCTTTCTGCCATCAACCAAAGATTCAGTACAAACTTGTGTTTTATCAAAAAGATGGCAATATCTATGGGCTCAAGTCCCAAACCTCATTTTTCGATGGTGCGAGGGCTATAGTTCTGATTTTTATGAAAACTTCTGCGAATTTATTGACAACACTTTAAGTCTTTACTCTTCTGCCAAGATCAATAAATTTCTTCTTGAGCTCGATAACCCTCAATATTGTCAACTGAATTCGCGAATAGAATCATGGATTCTTTTTGCTACGAGGCGTGAGCTGGAGGAACTTACCTTGAAATTTTGCGCCCTAGATAATTATCTAGTGATCGACAGTTATTCTGACGCCTACTTATTGCCAAAATTCCTTTACAGTAATAACTCGCTTAGAAAATTGAAAACGGCATTTTGCAATTTCGAACCAGAAGGGAAAGTGGATTGGAAATGGCTAAAGGTTTTGAATATAAGTCATGCCACGTTGTGTGATGAAGTGATGAAGAATATTTTATCTGGTAGTCCTTCGCTTGAATCCTTGGAATTGTACTGGTGCCATGGGATTTATCGCCTCGACATTGATTCCAAGTGTTTGAAGAAATTGGTGATAGATCAGATTTTGGATCTCATTAGACAAGATGATTCTGCGCTTGAAATTTCTGCTCCTTTCCTTGAGGAATTGGAAATTTTGGGAAATTGGGAACAGAGGAAATGTAAGTTGATAAACATGTCTTCTTTGGTTACTGCTGTCCTAGATTTTCAGCTAAGTGTTTATGGGAGAGTTGGTAGTGATTTCTACGAGAAATATAGAAATGTAGTCAAGGAACTTCTTGACAAGGTTCAACATGCCAAGCAGCTTAAAATAGGGCTTTGGTGCATTGAGGTATTGATTTCTTTCCATTTCTCATTCACATCTCCTTTCGCTCTGTTCCAAAAGGGCTACTAATAACCTAAAAATCTGATGATTTTTGCTTGATTTCCGAAGGTTCTATCAATACTGGAGGTCAAAGCTATGCCTTCTCCATTGTCAACTCGTAAATGTCTAACTCTAAACATTCGTTATTTTGAAAATTGGGTCCTTCCTGGCATAGCAAATCTACTGCAGAATTCACCTGAGCTAGAGAAATTAGTTATAAAATTATCCTATGGCAGAAGTTTACAGGTATGACTTGTTAGATACATTATTAGTAGATGAAAATATCTTTATTTGAACTTCTTTAGCCTAAAAAAGTACTTTGCAGTTTAATTTTGACGAGAACTTCACCAACTCTTATGATATTGGAGAAAACTATTTGGCATCACAAAAGAGAATTTTCAGTTGCTTGGCATTGCATCTCAAAAATATCGAGATTTTCAGCCATGAAGAATATTTATTTGGGAATAAACGTACACTTGCCTTTGTTGAGTTTTTGCTTACAAATGCAAGGGTGCTAGAGAAGATGGTCATATTCCATACTTATCCCTTCCAAGTTCGAAATAAAACAGATCATCTTCTTAAAGTGGCTCAAAAATTATTAAGCGTCCCTAGATCGCCTCATGCTGTGGTTTTGTTTCCCATTCCCAAGTGATGTACCAAGCAAACGCAAATATGGAAGATAACTGAGTTCTTAAACAGAAATTCTCCACGGCATTTCTGGATTTATTGTTAAAGTTTGGTCTATTTATATCTTACCATATAATTCCTATCATTTAAATTAGTATTTAATTAATGATATTGTGATATTATAATGTTTAATGATTTTTTCACATTAATTAATTACTTGTTTATTCAAATTCATTTCTTTTGATGATTTTAAAGTGTATCTCATATTCGGAATTATTCTTATTATTAGTATTAAGATCCAAATTTTATTAATAATTTGAGAAATAAGTCTATTTATTAATTAAAATTCCAAATATTTTTATATTGTTTGAATTGTGAAAGAAAATTTTATTAAGAAATTTAAAAAAATAAAAAAAAATTATTAATTCAATTATAAAATCAAAGTGAAATAATTTGTATATATATTTTATGAATTATTAGAGATTACTTTTCGTCATTCTATCAAATGAAAATAAATTTTAGTTTATTTTTTAGAGAGAATAAGCAAAACCAATATGAGTGACTCCATAAATATCAGGGAGCAGTAAACTAGAAATACTATGCGGAGGCTCTTAGTGGGAATGAACAAACGACCTTAAAGATTGATGAAAGAGATTTGAGCCTTTCTTGAACGCGACGATGGCAACTTAAAAGGTCCATGGACGCATTTTTAATCCACCTCTTCATTTTCCTTTTGGATATTTAATTTTCCCTTTCATTGTTCTATGCAATATTTTATTTTGATCTCCATTGATTGCATCCATAATAAATAGCTCATTCATTATTTGGTTGGATATGCATTTAGAACATTTCCAATACACTTTTTATTTTAAAAAATATCTTTCATCTAATAGAAAATATCTTTAGATAATATTTAAATATAAAGAGTACTCAAATCCAATAGACTTTATATAATTTATTGTTCATTTTAATTTGTTCCTTAAGCATTTAATGTCTTAATTTTTTTCTTCTTTTTTTTTTATTAAATTTCACTTTTTTATTTTATTATTTTTCATCCAATAGAAATATAGTATCAATTAATAATATGCATAGAAAATTAAAGTGTGTTAATTACAATTAGAATAAAGAGTGAATTTTAACTCTCTAGATATAAAGAGTCAAATTAGCGCTTTGATTTATATTTTGAAAATAAAGAGTTTGTTGGAATCCTTTTTTATTGGGTGACTCTTTATAATAAAGAGTTTAATTTAAATAAAGAGTTTATTAGGGATGCTTTTACATCTCTTATAAATTTTGATATAAAGTAGTATGTGATATATTCAAAATTTAAATTATAAAATAGGATTGATATGGATTAAAACTGTGCAATCATTCTCTTAAATTTTATATTATATTTATTAATTAGATTAGACATATTAGATATATCAATTGCATTATTATGATTTCTTCTTACTTTCAAATTCTGTTTTTGTTTTTTCTTTTTTAAAGAAAATGGTTTATGAGTTTGAAGGTCTTAGAGGCCCCCATGTTGAGGAATAGATTGGAGATGTTGATCTGAGTAAGGACTAAGAGAGCAAGGAGCCTGAAACTCCCAAACCGTATTATATAATTGATGTGAATTGTTCTAAAAAAATTAAAAATTGGAAAAGATCCATTGAGAATCAAACCATTCTAAATCATATGGTACTAATGAAATGATTCTAGAACTTTGTTTTAATATGAAGTGAGATCCATTTTGAATTGGACTAATCTAAATATCTGAATCGATTTATTAATTATTTATATATTTCAACTTATAAAAACAGTATTATTATTAAAATTCGCAAAAATTAACAATTAGTCTGCAATCAATATGTTATCAACAAATAATCAACTTGTAATCAATGACAAATCAACCAAAAGACAACCTTGTAATCAATGACAAATTAACCGAAAGACAACCTAACTCTACTTGTGGGATTTTAGTAGTGGTTTTGCCTTAAAATAATAATTTCATTATTTTAAAGATAAAATACTATTTAATCTCTGAGATTTGTCTTAAATAATGATTTAGTCTCTGCAGTTTAAGAAACGAGCTATCTGATCTCTAAGGCTTCATTTTGTTGTACTATTAAGTCCTTTTATTATTTTTTCCGTTAAAAATTAATGAAAAGTCTAAAATACCTTTTATTTTCAATTAAATTTTTTATTCTAGGCCAACTCTCTCATATTAATCCTAAAAACCATAACACTATAACTAAAGACCATGGTTGATCTCCAACTCACCGTCCAATATACATTGGTCATCTTCCATTCCATAATAAATTTAATTTAAATTTTAATTCATAAGCTTGAAAAAGCTTCTTCTTATACTTAAAAATTCATAACTCAGAAGCCTATATAAAGCATTAAAGATTTAAGCTTGGAGAAGAATTAAACTAAGTTTAATTACTTTTATTATATCATAGTATCTAATTAAATCAGTAAAAAAATCGAGAATATGCTCTGGGTTCTAGAATGCAAAGTGAGCTTCTTAATGCAATAGGACAATCTCATCTCAGAATATCAAGAAATCAGGTAAGACAAATATTCTCACCCTTCTAGCTGAAAATCTCTCTACAGTAAGATGTTAAGAGCGACAATTGTTCTTGTGGCAGCCGTCATTAATTACAAAAACCTAAAACTTTGAAAATATAGATCAGAATCCACTTAAAAAATCTACTAAGAAATTCAATTTTTACACTTTCTTCAACAAATTGGATATGCTAATAACTAATTCAGCACTCAAAACTACCTAAAATTACTACAGTTATAAGATCTAAAATCGAGAAAAACCCAAATCGGAATTGTCATTTATCTGATTGAGAAAATCTTGTGAAATTAACAAATATCCAAAACCACCACTATGTGTGATCGCGGCCGATGAAGGAGAACAAACAGCGATTGGCGAAGGCCAAACCAGATTGGCACAAGAAGGCCAAGCCATGGATCTACATGGACTTTGCTGGGAGAAGAAAATAAGGAAAAAAAAAAAAAAAGAACCAACAGCGGGAGAAGACAAAGAAGCGACGAACAACACCGAGATGGAGATGGCCAAAGCAACTGAATCAGCAGCGACGACCAACCAATCAACGACGACGATCGACCAATGATGGAAGAGATGATCGAGAACCGAACCGTCAGAGGTTCAACTCTCTCTTTTTAACTTTCAGATTGTCATGAATATCAAAAATGAGCATTTTTTTGTTAACCCAATATCATGAACAGAGAAGAAAGAAGAAGAAATTTGTGAGTTAAATCATTTTTTTTTCTTTTTTGAGCAATTTTAATGAATAGATAAAGGAGAGAATGATAACTAAATGAAAAAGCGACTGAGAGCTAGTGAGGGTATTTTTGGCACAAAAAATATCAATTTAATATTAAAAAATTAGTTTCACAGTAAATTAATGGAAAATTAGATAAATTTTTAATTGAATAACTAATCTTATTAGCAGAATAAAATTTTAGAGACTAAATAGCTCATTTTTTAAACTGAAAGTATTAAATCATTATTGAAAGTAAACTTTAGATACTGAATAGTATTTTACTCTCATTTCAATTCACAATTTAATTGAGATATATATTTAAATTCCACAATAAACATCTAACCATTTTTATTTAATTAATAAAAATAATGAATCAAATTTAATTTTAATTTGGTATATATATATATATATATATAAAAACTTTAATATTGATTGGATTCGAACTACATGCTATTTATTAAACCAGTAAAATTATTAATAGTGTTTGCCTTACAATAAATTCCTTTAACATGTTACATGTAAAAAAAATCGATCAAGTCAAATTTGATGTATAAATTCCTTTAACATTCTAATGTTCTTAGTTAGGTAGCCCAACTAGATGCATAATATTCATGAAAACCAAGAAAATTAATACTCAAGGAGGGACATGTTTTTGCATGGTCCTCTTACTCCTCTTTTAGTAGAATAGTTACGTGTATTGAACTGACATTTCACTTTACTCATTCTTACATAATGGAATACACATATTTTACCTTATTTTGTCCATTGCTTCAATAGCGGGGGGCATTTGACAAAATTAGAGTATTTAAAAAAATAAATTCTAAAAATTAGTGATTTATAAAGTTATTCTCAAATTAAGGTGAAATTTAATTGAAAAGTTAAAATCTTAAAAATATTTGGTGGAATACTAAATTTGACTTTCAAAAACACTAAAAATTTTGATAGAAAAGGTTTTCTACCAAAATTTTTAGCGGAAAATATACGAAGCACTAAAAATAATAGTAAAAAATAGGTTAAACATATGAAAAATTAAAATATGCAAAAAAAAGTGGTGGAGAAGGTCAATAAATTTGAAAAATTGGATGGTGAATTAGCACCAGCGTTGACTAATTTTTATTTTTTAATTCTTTTCCTCTAAATTTTTTTATGGAAAACAAGTTTTTGTTTTTTGCATGTATTTCATGTAATATTTTGGTAGAAACTGACTGTCACCACTTAGTTAACAAAAATTTCACCTCTCTTTGAAAATTATTTTCCAAAGTCCCTAAATCAAGAAATTCTTTACATTTCACCTACTTTTAGAATTTATTTTTTCAAATACACTAAATAGGCTAAATGCCCAAGAGTGATCTCCCGTTAGAGATATCTAGTTTTTCAAAATTTCACCAATTTGATCAAAATCCGGAGTTCTCCATATCAAAATTAATTATAAGTTCACTCAATTGAAAATTAGGTGTACTTATAGAGATACAAACAAAACATAAAGAAACAAAAAAACAAAGGCTTTCATAATGAAAATTTTCAGAAATTCCAGTTTGATTTTCTATTTATGAATGGTTGATTTGAGAATAAACCGATCAACAATTAGTAAAAAATTTAAAACTTTAAAAGAAGCAAATAAATATTAATACTTCAAAAAATGGGATAAAATATGTAATTTCCTCTTCTTTTTTTTTTAACTGCGCATTCTAAATTAAAATAAAAGGCCGAAATCCATGAAGTTCAAGACCCATGTCCATAGCCCATAGCAGATATTAATTTAAAAAAAAAAAAGAGAAAAATAGAAATGGTTCTGAGTAACAATGCCAAAATAATTAATTAAACATTAATAAACCACAATTTGTCATGATCCATGAGAAGCTGAAGTTGACATTCCATCATTTTTTCACTCTTGGTGTTCGAATCATCACAACGAATTTTACATATTGCAATCATCGAGAAAAATGAATAGAACAAGTTTAAGAGCTCTCTGTTTTCAGAATTGAGATCATGGACAATAGTCCAGAGAAAATGACCAAACCTTTTATTTTGATATGCCAGTCATCTAATATATCGGGCAAACAAGCCAAAAAGAAGAACAAGTTCGAATCAGCAGATTTTCTGATTCCCTCACCTTTCTGCCATCAACTAAAGATTCAATACAAACTTGCGTTTTATCAAAAAGATGGAAATATCTATGGACTCAAGTCCCAAAACTCATTTTCCTTTTGAGCGAGGGCTAGAGTTCCGATTTCTAAGAAAACTTTTGCGAATTTATCGACTCTTCCATCACTGTGTTGAACTGCAAAAGATTTTCCTCTTCTGCCAAAATCAATAAATTTCTTCTTGAGCTCGATAACCCTCAATATTGTCAACTGAATTCGTAAATAGAATCATGGATTCTTTTACTAAGAGGTGTGAGCTGGAGAAGCTTACCTAGAAATTTTGCGCCCTAGATAATTATATAGTGATCGACAGTTATTCTGACGCTTACTTGTTGCCAGAATTCATCTACAGTAATAACTCGCCTAGAGAATTGAATACGACATTTTTAAATTTTGGAACCAGAAGGGAAAGTGGATTGGATATGCTCACCATCACTGTGTTGAACTGCAAAAGATTTTGTGCTTGAAGTTTCTCAAAAAAAATTGTTAAGCTCTCCAAGCTCTCCTCCTCATGCTATGGTTTTGTTTCTCAAAAAAAGATTTCTGTTGATTTTCTTTATGAGTCGTAGAAGACAAAGCAGAACACATTATAAAAACCAGTCTTTTACCTAAACAGCGGCAATACGTTTGGAATCGCCTAATTTACTGGGATGCTCTTGCGCCCTTAAAAAAACTTGTTCCGTTCTTTTTAAACAAAGGTACAAGGGTACTCTTCGGTTACCTACACTCCCTTCCCCTCTCTTCCCTTTCCTTACAGCCCCATCCAAATAGTGTGTCAGTCTCTCTCGTCTGCTCTCTCTCAGACGCCTCAACACCATCACACAAAATTGAGACAGACGTCTTCCTCTCTCTCGATCTAATTACCACATATACTACCTCTCTTCCTCTCGATAATCGCCTCTCTCTCCCACACTCAGAATCCATTAAGGAACGGCCTTCATCTCTCTATTCTCTCTACACACCGCCTCTGTCCTCATCTCTCTCACTCTTTGGACAGGCTTCACACACAGACTCTCACACAATCTGGCTGCTCTCCCTCGTCTCTCTCTCTCTTTCCTTACCCTCACTAACCCTATGTTTGTTTAGAGGGAAATGGAGAGAAAACAGAGGAAATGAAGAGAAATAAGGAATGTATTTAACCCTTATTTAGGTTAGATACATTCCCTATTTCTCTCCATTTCGTTTTTTTTCTCTCCACTCATCGATACCCATTGAACAGATCATCATCTCACTCTCTCTCTCTCTCGCCTCTCGATACCCGATTCACAAATCCACTCACCATCATCTTCTCTTTCTTTCTGACTCAGACGAGCTCTCTCTTGATTCTCTGTTTCTCGCGATCACTATATCCCCTTCCCCCGATCAGACCCAGTTGGCTCTCTCACCTGATAAACAGAACAGACTCTCACTGGCACGAATCAGTTCTCTCTGATACTCGGCGACACAGACCTAATGAATACCAACGATCCCTTCCAATACCCATTTCCCTCTTCGACCGATTCTCAGACTCACTATTACTCAATCTCTTTTTCTTTTCATTATTAGTAAATGGATTTGGGGTGTGATGCTCAGAGCAAGATGAAAAGGTATTATTTTTGGGTGCTTGAAAAAAAAAAAAAAAAAAAAAGAAGGGAAATCAGGTCTGGTCTTGGTGCTTGCTTGAAACGGGAAAAGCTTGGTGTATGGGTTTGGTCATTTGAGCTCCATTGGTTTCGGTAAATTTTCTCAAATCCTTACGTTTCTATGACTTATTTTTCTTTGGATTTTTGTATGGAACAAAAAATTACTACTGGATGTCAAAGCTATGCCTTCTCCATTGTCAACTCTCTAGTTCTGAACATTCGTTATTTTGAAATTGGGTCCTTCCTGGCATAGCAAATCTATTGCACAATTCACCTGAGCCAGAGAAATTAGTTGTAAAATTATCCTATGGCAGAAGTTTACAGGCATGACTTGTTAGATACATTATTAGTAAATGAAAATATCTTTATTTGAACGTCTTCTTAGCCTAAAAAATATTTTGCAGTTCAATTTTGACAAGAACTTCACCAAATCTTATGATCTTGGAGAAAATTATTTGGCATCCCAAAAGAGGATTTTCAGTTGCTTGTCATTGCATCTTAATAATATAGAGATTTTCAGCCATGAAGAATATTTATTTGGGAATAAACAATAGTTGTCTTTGTTGAGTTTTTGCTTACAAATGCATTATCCCTTCCAAGTTCAAAATAAAACAGATCATCTTTTTAAAGTGGCTCAAAAATTATTAAGCGACTCTAGATCTCTTCATGCTGTGGTTTTGTTACCCATTCCCAAGTGATATACCAAGTAAACGCAAATATGGAAGATAACTATGCTTTTAAACAGAAATTCCCCATGGCATTTCTGGATTTATTATTAAAGCTTGGTCTATATGTAAAATTAGATAATGTTACATCTTGAGTAAGGGAAAAATTTTATATGTTTTTGAGATTCTTTAGCATTCCTTAATGCATGTGAAATAAATTGAATGAAGAAAGCTATGCATCTAATTAGTTTACTGGGGAACAAAGAAATTAGAAGGCTAAAGAATGCTGTGTTATTGAATTTGTATTTGGTGTAGTTGTATGGTTTTTCTTGCAAAATTAGTATAACAGGTAATAAATGTTTTTCTTGCAAAATCAAATTCATTTTTATGTGTGATCTTACAAAAACAGCTAGCGTACAGAGACTTATTTGAAGGAGACAAGACAAGTACAATACTGGTTTAAGAAATTAATATATTACAGTTACAAAAACTTCAATAAGATATAAAACCATTCATACAAGGCTATTGGATAACAGTTCTTGTAATTTTATTGTAGAGAATGGGTTTGGAATTGCAGGATATTTAGCTATAAGCTTTGAAGAAACTTGTCCCATGGTTGGCCGAGACTGGGGATTGCTATGCAAACATGAAAATGCTAATGTTGTTATGTAGACCACTCCCTCTGCTACTTGATTTCTAGGACTTGGAAGACGTTGGTCTATCACATCCTTTAGCAATATATGCTGATCCATTGATGATGACATTGATGAGTAAAGAGATGAGATGAGATCCCCTGGATGCTTTCCCATTATTACCTCCAATGTTACCACACCAAAACTGTAGACATCACATTTTTCGTTCACTTTCATTGTGTAGGCTACTTCTGCGAAAAAAGAAAAAGTAATTTAATTATTTTACAATGTGAATATATAAAGATTGCCAAAACTCCATAGTAAAAGAATTAACATTAGCTACATCAAAGCAAATGTTGGGTGCGAATTGAAGGTACTTGCCTGGAGCTGTATAGCCATAGGTACCAGCAAATGAGGTCCAATTAGATGAGTCAGGCATCAAAAGCCTAGCTGTGCCAAAGTCAGACACATGAGCTTCATATTCGGAATCCAAAAGAATATTGTTGCTAGAGATGTCCCTGTGAATGATTGGATGAGAGCAATTATGGTGCATATAAGATAAAGCATTAGCCACCCCTTTGACAACATTTAGCCTTTTATTCCAATCCACCTCTGCTGCTCCCTCTTCACTGGTTAAAATCATTCTCAAACTTCCCCGTTCAATAAATTCATAAACCAAAAAAGAGTGTACTGCATGTGAACAAAAACCATGTAGCTTTACAATATTTCGATGTCGAATTTCTATCAACACTTCAATCTCTCTTTCAAAAGCTTTCAAGTTTGTTGAATTGTCATCTTGCAATGGATGAAGTTTCTTTACAGCAAACACTTGACCTGACGGCATAACGGCTTTATAAACAGTCCCATATCCACCTGCTCCAATGTGATATCTAGAGTTGAAATCTTCAGTGGCCTGGATGATATTCTCATACTGCATTTCCTCATCATATACCGGAATCACCAATATATTTTCTCGCCGTGCCTCTTTAGCTCGTGCTTTTTTTCTTTTATTTTGTTGGAGAATTAGAAGGCCTCCAATCAAACTAAAAACCATACATAGAGCAGCAAAGAGAGGGATGACAATCAAAATGACAACTTTATTGCTCTTTGTGTGAGTGGTACAGGGCTGTAAACCGCTAGCATTGCCACACAGGCCCATGTTATTTGTATATGCCCCAGATGAAGCTTCATGAAAGGCTTTAACATCAGGAATAGGACCCTTTAATTCATTGTAAGATATATCTACAGCAGTCAAGCTTTTTAAATCATCGAAAGAGGTTGGAATCAAACCAAAAAGCATGTTATGAGAGAGATTCAACACTTCTAAACTTCTCAGTTGCCCAAGTTGTTGTGGTACATGTCCCATCAACAAATTGTGACTAAGATCTAGAACTTCAAGAAAATGTAGATTGCCTACCTCAAATGGAATGCTTCCAGTAAATTCATTATAACTCAAATTCAAGTTCAATAAATCTGAAAGTTGTCCAAGTGGTTTAGGAATTGCACCACTCAGATTATTTGCTGCTAACTCAAGGTGATCCAGCTTAGATAGGGACTTGATTTCTATGGGGATGCTACCTGAAAGTTGGTTATCATTGAGGATAAGTTTGAGCAACAACTTCAACTTCCCCAATTCTTTTGGAATCTTCCCTTCCAAATGATTTGAGGAAAGGTCGACCACATGGAATTGAGTAGCATTTCCAAGCTCAGGGGGTATGGAACCAGAGATTTTGTTGTTTGACAGTTTTAGGGCTGTGATGTTTCTCCACATTCCCAATCTCCAGGAAAGCTCCCCATATAATCTATTGTTACTCAAATCCATGTAATCCAAGCGTGGATATACCCCTAAATCTTCTGAAATATTCCCGGTCAATTGGTTCCCTCCAAGTCTAACTCTGAACAAACTAGTACAGTTTCTCAAGGTTTTGGGGATTCGACCTGAGAAATGATTGTTCTGTGCAGTAAAATTTTCAAGTAAACCTCCAAGGCAAACATTTTCTGGCAAATGGCCAATGAATTTGTTGTCAGATAAACCCAAATGCTTCAATTGTGTAAGATTATTCATACCCATTGGAAGGGAACCTTCCAAGTTGTTATCAAACAATCTCAAATAAAAAAGAATAGTCATGTTTCCAATGGAAGTAGGGATGGCACCTGTGAGATTGTTACTCTGCAAATTGAGCTCAGAAAGAGAACTCAACATTCCAATTTCATAGGGTATGGATTCTGAGAGTTTGTTATAAAAAAGAGAAAGAATTGATAAGTTGCTCATGTTTCCAATGGAAGGAGGGATTGGACCAGTTAAAACATTACTTGACAAGTCAAGATTTTTCAGAGATTTTAAAAGTCCAATTTCTGAAGGTATAAAACCTGAGAGTTTGTTGCCCCATAAATAGAGAATGGATAGATTTCTCAAGTTTGTGATGGAAGTAGGGATGGCACCTGTGAGATTGTTACTCTGCAAACTGAGATCAAAAAGAGAACTCAACATTCCAATTTCATGGGGTATGGATCCTGAGAGTTTGTTATCAAAAAGAGAAAGAATTGATAAGTTGCTCATGTTTCCAATGGAAGGAGGGATTGGACCAGTTAAAACATTACTTGACAAGTCAAGATTTTTCAGAGATTTTAAAAGTCCAATTTCTGAAGGTATAAAACCTGAGAGTTTGTTGCCCCATAAATAGAGAATGGATAGATTTCTCAAGTTTGTGATGGAAGTAGGGATGGCACCTGTGAGATTGTTACTCTGCAAACTGAGATCAAAAAGAGAACTCAACATTCCAATTTCATGGGGTATGGATCCTGAGAGTTTGTTATAAAAAAGAGAAAGAATTGATAAGTTGCTCATGTTTCCAATGGAAGGAGGGATTGGACCAGTTAAAACATTACTAGACAAGCTAAGATTTTTCAGAGGTTTTAAGGACCCAATTTCTGAAGGTATAGAACCTGAGAGTTTGTTGCCCCATAAATTGAGAATGGATAGATTTCTCAAGTTTGTGATGGAAGTAGGGATGGAACCTATGAGATTGTTACTCTCCAGAGCGAGCTCAGAAAGAGAACTCAACATTCCAATTTCATGGGGTATGGACCCTGAGAGATTGTTATTAAAAAGATAAAGAATTGATAAGTTGCTCAAGTTTCCAATGGAAGGAGGGATTAGACCAGTTAAAACATTATTTGACAACTCAAGTTTTTTCAGAGATTTTAAAAGCCCAATTTCTGAAGGTATAAAACCTGAGAGTTTGTTGCCCCATAAAAAGAGAAATGATAAATTTCTCAAATTTGTGATGGAAGTAGGGATAGAACCTGTGAGATTGTTTTTAGACAAAGAGAGCTCAGAAAGTGACCTTAACATCCCAATTTGATGGGGAATGTGGCCATTAAAAAGATTAAAATCTAGATGTAGAAAGCAAAGGCTTGCTAGTAAGCCTAACTCTGAAGGTATTTGTCCTTTGAGATGATTATGAGCCAAGTCAAAGTACGTAATTTTGGAGAGGTTACAGATATGTGATGGAAGAGTTCCATGCAGCGAGTTGTTCTGCATATTAAATGTTACAAGATTGGGGAAGGATGAAAAATTAAAACTGTGAAGCGTACCTCTCAAACTTAAATCGGGAAGGCTCAAATTGGTGATGCTTCCAGAAGAATCACAAGTGACCCCAACCCAATTGCAAGGATTGCTGCCAACCCAAGAAGATAAAATAGATTGGCTTTGGTTGTCTAAACTGCCTTTCCATTTTAATAGGGAATCAGCTTCTTTCCCATCTTGTGCTACTCCATCCTTTGCATCAACAGAAAATGCAATTGCAGCAACAGAAGTAGAAGCAAAGATGAAGAAAGATATAAATGACAAAAAGATGAGAATAATCAGGGCTTGGAATAACGCGGAGAGTGGCTTAGCTAGGAAGGACATAGTGGCTTTGGTTATTATTTCAGGTCTTTGTTATTATTTTAGCTTCATTGAGATGTATTTATAGAATAATAGGCTTCATTAATTGATACCTGTGTTGAAAAGTTTAGTCTTCTCCAAAAATCAATCAAATCAGCTACTTGTGTTGACAAGTTTAGTCTTGGCAAGTATTAATGCATCAATTCGTCTAAAGACTATTACGATTGGCCAATTAAAACTGGGATTATCTATTTATGTATTAATCCAATCGAAGAAATACATAGATGGGGCCCAGTATACACATAAACAGCTAGGCAAAATGTTGCAGCGGAGATAATACTAATTGGCTTCAGTAATTTTTATCTTACGCTGCTGCAGACTGAGTCTTCAAAAGTGTAATATTTCAAAAAAAAAAAAAAAAGTTTAAATATAAATGGGCTAAGTATAGGCTAAATAATTATTTGAGCATATTAAAAATTATTTAATTAGATAGACTTCCACCAATTCAATTAAAATTTTAATTTCTAGTTGAAAGATTTTTTTTTTAAAAGATTTTTAGGGAACATTATAAAATCATAAAAGAAGTTTGTGAGGGTGAACAATAACAATAATAATAATAATAATTTTTAATAATATATACTACTTAGTAAGAATTTTAAAAAATAATAACAGCGACAGATATTTTTATATTGTTAATTAGAGATTTTTTATTGATTCTTAGTATAAGAAAAAAAATTATAATCTTATTAATAAATTTTTTATTTAATAATATTGTAGTCATGATTTACAACTATGATATTATGAATTTTAATCATAATTGAAATCAAATTAACCCAAAAAAAAAAAATCCACAATCCTTTATGGACCTTACTTTTGTCTCATTCAATAGAATAGCCGATAAGAAAGCACTGTTTATGGACCTTACTTTTCTCTATACTTTTAATCAGAAGACTTGACTTTATAGAATGCAACTTGTAGGTCATGTTTACGGTAAATTTTGTATACCGACTCATATAACTGCACAACCCATAACTAGACTTATTCAACATGTACAACCCATCATGGACTATGCCTAGTGATAAAAACTCCTCAGTCAACAAGTCCAGATACAAGCAATATTTCATCACAAAAAATTATCAAAATTTTCATACTTTGGGTTAGTTGTTCACAGACAAAAGGTTAAACTTGAAATCATGAACATGTAGAACTTTGGAGAGTTTAAGTTTGGCTTTTAGAATTACTGAACCAGTATGATGCACTTGTTTAGCAGTTTTCTCAGGTAAATGAACAGAGGCAAATTTAGCAAGCTTCAAGGGGTTATGCATAGGTTAAAAACAAATATTACTTGTAGCATAATGAGTCAACAAAAATCCACACATCATCAAGTTTATAATCAAAACAGCTAAGTGCAAGTAAGTATACAGTACATGCATAACTGATGTAGTTTGCAGATTCACCTTTACTCACTGCTTTTCCCTTCAAATACTTCTAAACTTCTCATTGAACATGTGATATGGTAGAATTGAAAGTTTTATGCCCTAAAAACAATCAATTCCAGGATGTAATTACATTATTCATGTGATTTAATAAATATTAATTTTGGCTTTTTTTTTTTTTATTATCTATGAGCTTAATATTAATCTACTTATTTTGATAAATTCCATTAATTGTGTAGAGGAAATTATACGAGATAATAATGACGAGATTCCTATTACACTATATAGATTATATTCTTAAATACTCCTAGTCGAAGTATTAATAAAACTGGACATTATTAATATGAAAAGACTAGCACATATTATGTCACTGTTTTATGAAAGTAGTTGTTGATCTCATGACTATAGTGTAATGACACCTAGACAAATATGTGAATGCTTGCTGGAATAAACAAGTACATTTGATTGATGCAACTAAGAGATAACAAATGAATAAACTATTTAATTGCCATTATTCTATCTCATTATGACAATTTTATGTAAGTATCCTTAAACTTGAGATTATCATGGTATCTTGTATCTCGATTATAATACTTTAACTCTAATGGTTGTTGTCCAATATGGATTACTCATATCATGGAGATTGGGTACTATATGAAGTATATGAAGATTGTGTTTAATCAATAAAGGATTATCACTCCTAATAGGTTATATTCCACAATCTCTTGTAGGAAAAGGTAACCTGAAATCTCTGACCATAGTAATCAAAAGAAAATATTATGAAAAAGGATTTTAAATATTTTTCTTATAAGAGTTACAAGTTCCGAAATAAAGAAATAATATTAATCTTTGTAAGTTGACATAATTCCATACTCATGATTAATATGGAATATAAGTTATGATAAGGGAGTTTATTACATGGCAAATCGTGCATAGAAAGTGTAGCCATAACCACATGATATTCTACATTACTTGGGTGGTCATGACAAATTGCTAGATGTCAATTTTGATTTATAAATATGAATTAATTAATTAGTGGAATTAATGATAAATTAAAAGAGTTTTAATTTATCTAATTCTAATTTTAAATTAGAATTAGAATTTATATTTATTGACGATGTAATGGTAACTTGATGGGTCACACACATTAGGACAAATATTGAAGATATAAAATGAATTAATCAAGTAGGGACTTGATTGAAAAGTATTTATACTTTTGAGGGACTAAATTGAATCACTTACAAGCTTAAGGGCTGAACTGTAATTTGTTAGATATTGATTATGCCTTGTTGGACAAGGCATGATCAATACGTATATATGCTGCCATCGGATGTGGGGCTTGACAACAAAAGTAAAATTTTGAGTCGTCGGTTTTGATAACAAAATAATAATAAAAATTCTTTTGAGCTAGCACTTGAATTTAGCCACCGAAATTCATCCCCAGAAAATTATTTTCTTCATTTTCTTTAATATCATTTGTGTGTATCTCCTGTTATTGTTATCTTATTTTGATAGTTTGTGATTTACTATAATCCAACTAAAACGAACAATAATTTGAAGGGACAAATTTTAAGACTTCTAGTAAGCATCAATTACCTAATCTTTATATGAATTATATTAATTAATTAAGGTAATTCATGGTGAACAAAATAAAAATTTTAAATTATTTTGTTGTGTATGTATGTATGTAATGCATGATTATTTCCTTACATGAATACTAGTCCTCCTGCTTTGAATCTTCTTATGATGTCGTGCTCTTTAATACTTGAGTCACCAACTTGTGCTACTACCTTCATTTTTTACTGACTTCTCTGCTTCTTAAGCTTTTCATACCATTTTATTCTGTACCCCATGGATCTTGAATCATCTATCCTTTAACTGTACTGTGTAGCCACAATGCTCACACCTTGTCAGACTTCTTGTATTGATCCCTTTTACAATCGCTTGAACCTTAAGGTATTGTTTGGTAGGCCGAAATGATATGTAATGTAATGTAATTAAATATATTTTTAGTGTAAATTTCTATTAAAATTACATTTGATTACATTACATCATATTACATTTCATTATAACTTATCAAAAGCACTCTAATTTCCTACTTTTTCATGTTCCCTTCCAAAATCTCTTTTATTTGCTTGATTCCTAACAAACATTACAATACTTTGCTTGATTCCTAACAAACATTGCAATGCTCTCTCCTTATTCTATAACAAGTGTTTGTACCTCTCTTTGCTTTTCTACCTTAAGAACTATGGAGTAGGCTCTATTAGCACTAGGGAGTGAGTCTATGATTAAAATTTGGAAATGCACTAGCTTGTTCAAGCATGCAATATCAACAGTAGCTTTAGCTACTTCTTATGTGCAGGCTGGTAAGGGCATTACACAATTCAATTCATCTCAAAGCTTTTTAAGCTTGGTATAGTACATTGACACTGTCTATCTGTGTAACAAGTGTTTGTACCTCTCTTTGCTTTTCTACCTTAAGAACTATGGAGTAGGCTCTATTAGCACTAGGAAGTGGGTATATGATTAAAATTTGGAATTGCACTAGTTTGTTCAAGCATGCAATATCAACGGTAGTTTTGGCTAATTCTCATGTGCAAGCTAGTAAGGGCATTACACGATTCAATTCATCTCAAAGCTTTTTAAGCTTCGCATAGTACATTGACATAGTCTATCTATGTAATTGAACAAATTTTCCTCTGCATCTAGCATATTAAGGACCCACTGCTTTACCTAAACCTCTCCTCCAGTTCATCCCACAATTCCTTTGTTGTTCTAGCGTATATGAATGCATCAACTCCTTGGATATGGAATTCAGTATCCAATAAGTGACCATATAGTCCATCCATTACCATTGTTCAAATTCTTCTGAGTTTTTATCAGGCATAAGATACTTCCCACTTACTACCAAAAAAAAAAAAAAAAAATGAACCACTAATTAGTGTTGGATTTTTCTATCGATGAAACACAAAAATTTCATTGCTAGCGAGAGCATTTTTCTGTTACAAAATTTGATAAGCCAACGAGAGATTTTTCCGATCCTTCACTAATTAGCAATGGAATGAGTATGTTGCAAAATTAAATTTTTCCTTGCTAATAAGAATTTAATAATATCTAATTTTGTTAGTAATTTTCATAATCCGTAGCTATTTTATTTTAAAATTTTTAATATTAAATATCTAGTGTTAAATAGTAGCTAATGAGCAAAAATAATTTTTAATATAAAATTTTAATTAAATCTTTTATTAATTAATTTATTTTTATAAAGTAATAAATTTTAATAATAAATAATTTAATTAACCATAATCAATAATTAATATACATGCGTAATTCATTTCTACTCAAATTAAAAAAAAAAAAAAAAAAAAAAAACTACAAAATTTTAATTTTTCATATTTGTTTAAAATTTTACATGAATAATCTTACACTAATACTATATTGTTTGTGTTAGGATTTCAGGTGTATCGAATCTCACATTAGAAAGAGATGGGACTAAAGAGAGACAGATAAGTAGAAGGGATTTCTATACAAATACCTAAAAAGGACACTCTTTTAACTTTTCTACCCTCGCTTTTCAAAATTAACTTTTATGCTTTTCTCATTAAAAACATTACTTTCCTACGCTCCAAGTTACAGCAATATAAGAATCAAATTCCAAAACCCTCACGCTCAAAAAATCTCCTTCAAAATCGAAACCTATTGAAGAATGAGCTTCAAAAAAGATTGCGTATTGCTGTAAACAGTAAATTGAAGTAAAAAAGTTCTTCAAATATCACATATTTGCATATTCTACAACATTGTTGAACTAAAACTAGATTTTTAAATATCATTCAGGTATTTTGAAGATCCACACATTTTATTTTATCTTGTTTTAACTATCATTATATTAAAAACTCAAAATCTATTTCCAGATCTATAAAATTCATCGAACTAAATTGTCAAAACCAGTTCAACATTTATTTTTTTTGAGTTACTACAAATTTCATACATCTATTTATCATCTTTTACTAACGATCTATCTTGCAATATTCAAATCGAATATATAATTTAATTATTTTATGATTTCCAAATTTTTATTTTATGAAAATTACTTTATGTTTGTATAACGTGCAAAAAAATTTGAAAATCCAACATATTTTGAAGCAAAACCTAGGTATTAGCATATCTGGGGCATATATAAGTATATCACAGGTTTACACATATATAAGTATATCACAGGTTTACATTTTACATTATTTTGATTAACATGTGATTACATTGAATTTTTTTAACAAATTAGTTTACAAATATTTGAATATTCATTATTTCATGAATACATATATAAAACAAAGATGAATAAAGTATATATTACATTTATACATTTATATTTAAAAAAAAATACAAAGTCAATTTTCAGCATTAGCAGTAAATAGTATATTTTAGGTTTATCACCAGTATATTTTAGGTATATCATACAAGCAAACTTAACTTTCTCTTGTAAATTACATACACAATTATCAGCAATATCAGTAAACCTATATTTCAAGTATATCACAAGTATATCATAACTATATAATACTTTAACTTTTACATCATTATGCCTATTCAAATTTTAATATGCATACTTTTTAATTTTAGGTATGGATACAATACCAGTTTTTGTTCATTATAATGGACATTGCGAAGAAAACAACAGATATATTGACTTTGAAGTGATAGGTATACTCATACCCAAAGATAGCAGCTTTGAGAAACTGTTGGAAATACTTTCAAACTAACTGCAAATCAAACTTGAAGAGACAACAACCGAAATCTAGTATCAAGTAATGAAACAGAGATATTTTTCAGTAAACTCAATAAACAGTATATCTAAATATATCATAGATATATCATAAGTATATATTTTACTAAATTTAATTAACTTGTATTTATTTGATATATATCTTCAAATATTTTTGGATATTGAGTATTACAAAAATGTAAGTATATAACAAGAATACATCATCTATATATTAGATGAAATTTTTAAGAGACTAAAAAAAATTAACAAATGATTTTCAATTTTCACAGTAAAAGAGTATATTTTAGGTTTATTTTAAGTATATCACGAGTATATGTTAGGTATATTTTAGATATATCATAAGTATATACCAGAAATAAATTCTTTTATCTTCTTTGGAAACTTAACACCCTCAACCTTATTCTTTATATACCATAAGTTTAAAAAGAAGTTGATAAGAGTGAAGTGTGGGATTTTCAATTTGAGTCTCTTATCTATTAGAATGATTAGAGTTTTCATTAATTTATTTAATGTTATGTAACTAACAAAAAAATATATATAATAATAACAATCGATTAGAGAAAAATATATTTTGTTTAGTTGTTATGTAACTAACAAAAAAAAATATAATAATAACTATTTTTTTTTATTTTTGAAATATTGATTGTTATTCAAATAAGACATCTATAGATATATCATTAAATAATAAATATAAATATATAACTTTAGTTAATTAATGAAATCATTGTTTAAAATAAAATAAATAAAACCACAAAAATAATATGAATTTTACTTTCACACATCTTGATCTATTCATTTCATTTTGCTCAATTGTCATTCCTATGTAATTTAGACATTGTTATAAACTATATATTATTATCTACCTTAGTTCATTAAATTGCAAACTTTAGTAATATTTGATAGATTGTAATGAGATGTAATATAATATAATAAAATATATTTTTAGTTTAAATATTACATTAAAAAAGCATCTAATTATATTATATTGCGTCTCATTACAGTTTACCAAATGTATTTTTAGTTCATGTGTAAAATTTAATACTATTTGATAGATCGTAATAAAATGTAATTTAATATAATAAAATATATTTTTAGTTTAAATCTTACATTAAAAAAGCATCTAATTATATTACATTATGTCTTATTACGGTTTACCAAATGTATTTTTAGTTCATGTGTATTTTAAATAAAGTAATTTTATTCTCATAAAAATATTAAAATTATTTTATATAGATAATTATGAGAATGAACATAACTTTGAATTTAAAATATATGTAGAATTATAAAAGAAGATCCATGTAATATTAAGTGTTAAATATTTAATATTTTAAATAATTAACCATTTTATTATTTATTATCACAAGGTATGATATATCTTTATTCGACAAAAAAAAAAGGTATGATATATTTTTGATTTGTGGAATACATAAAGAAAGTGCCAGCAAAAGAAGTATGCAAATAAGAAACACCATAAATACAAATTGAGCGATAGAGATGGTTCAAATAGATATGTCATAAAAATATAAAAGCCCTAATAGGAAGAGCGTAAAAATGAAAAAATAAAAAACTAAAAATTCAAAATGCAGCGTAGAAATATAATAACATCATAAAAAAGGGTAGGCTGCGTAATTTCCTCTAAGTAAAAATGACCTATAAACCCATTGCCTTAAAGTTTTGGATTAGAGTCTAGTGTCAAGCCCATGATAAAGATCTCCCAAGTTATATGGGTTCCCCAGTTCTTAATATCAGAGCCAATAGTTTGGCAAGGACAAATATGAAGACAGTGGTCAGGTCACATTGGTTGCACCCTTCATGTGGAAGAGCAAGGTGACTTCTAATGCGGCCCTAGCAATGAAGTGTTGGGCCCTTTGCCATAATACTCGAGGCTTTTGCTGAAGGGGGAACCCAAGTCTAATGTGAAAGTTCACACTTGAGGGGGAGATTATTAGGATTTCAAGCGTATGGAACCATACATTGGAAAGAGATGTGATTAAGGAGGGATATATAAGTGAGAATGATCCATAAACCCATTGTTTTAAGGTTTTGAGTTGGAGTATGGTGTCAAGTCTATGAGTACGTGTCTCCTAATGATACGAACCTAAAACAACCTGCTTTGAGACCCAATACTTTACGCTTAGAAGGGACTTCCTTGAAAAGCCAAATCAAGTTTGCAAAGAAAAACCTCAACTCAATGACGAATCTGTGTCAAGGAACCTTGGTATGTTGTGAACAAGCAAAGTAATTAGCTTTGAAAGTTTAGATTTTTTGTTCTAATCCTAGAATTAGATTTAACAAAAACTCTCACAAGTTTAAAACTTAAATTTGGGGGAAATCAACTTTTTTCTTTTATTGATAGAATAGCTAAGTATTTATAGTGTTACATAAACCCTAATTTAGACTTAGCTAACAAGAAAGAAATTGACTTCTAAACAAGAAATAGTTCTAAACTCATTTTGGGCTTTAAACTTAACATAAATAGTCCTACAACTTACTAATTACACAAGCAAACTTAATTTAATTGACCTTGGGCTTATATCATATTGATAGAGCCCAAAACAACAAAAACTTAAATTAAAATAACAAAATTCAGATATGTAACTTAGTCTTCAATCTGCCTCTCTTCCTTCACACAGCCATGATTGATGCTTTGAGTCTTGATTCCATTCAAATACCTCTCCAAAGAATTATATATTATCTTAAAACTTCCTTGAATACAATGCTTTCTAAAATTGATGCTCATTATGTAAATCTTCTTGATAATATTGTAAAAAGCTTTGTATTTCTCTGGATTTCTCTTGAAAGAGCCATCAAACATGAATTGAAGTTCCATTAATTCTCTTTTCATGCTAGCTTGATGAAAAGGACAACCTTAAAGAATCTTTTTGAGATCTTTATCATGCATACATTGAAGATCTTCTTGCAAGGCATCTTAACTCTCATCATTCCCTCCCTCCTCAAAAGGATTCGTCCTCAAATCTTGACTTGAACAACTGGAACTAAGGAATGTGTCGCTCATACCATCTTCATGTTCTTGTTTATCTTCTTGTACATCTAACTCAACCACATCTTGTGCTTCCTTCAAGATTTCTAGATGAATATCGATCGTTGAAACCTCTTCATTAACAACAACAACGTGTTCTTCTTCATCACCAATTGAAGAATCATGCTTGATAGGCAATAAGTCACTAGCATAAATCCAATCAGCTTCACATGTAGCTTGAACCAACCTAGCCATGATGACTTTTCCACTATTTTCTTAATCACTTACATCTTTCAAAGAGGGTATGCTTTCATTATCATCATTGTTGTCACTTTCAAAAAAGAGCTCTCCATTAATGTAATCATCTCCCTCTTATTAAGGCATTGGAAAGCTATATGACCTAAACCCAAACACTTAAAGCATTTAATATCACGAGAATGATTTGGAGTTTCAGATTTACCTTTCTCCTTCTCCTTTAACATTGGTACAGCTTGTCCCTTTCTTGAATCAAATTTGGACTTGGAATCAGTCCCCTCATCTTCCTTTCAACTTAATTTCTATGGCTTGAATGAAGATGAACTTCGATTGTTGCCCTTATACCTAGGTTGCTTCTTCACCTTCATTGCCATCCCTAAGGTGACATCTTCTTTAAAATTCATTCCACCTTTTGTCCATCTTTTTGTTTAGTTGTTCTAGTAACTTTAAGAAAGTTTTCTCTTCATCTTTAACTTTGGTAATCATGGTGAAAAACTGAAAAGAATGTCAGTAAAGTAAAATAATACCTCACTTCACTGCCTTACGTGTTTCACTCAAGTATTGCCACTCATCCACTCATGTTTCACTCAAGTATTACCATTCATCCAATCGTGTTTCACTCAATTTATTATGGCTTTTCTCTTTATAAGCTCATACTTAGCCTTTTACTACTCAACTCTCAATTCCAACCCAAACAAAATTAATATTTGAATGGTTCACAACAACCAAGAGTAAGAAAGAGTTTGATACAAATTTGAAAGAAAAACAAGAAAATTAATTGATACTTAAAACGAATTGAAGACATAAAAATAAAGACAAAATAGAAACGAAAATACCTAAAACAATAACCTTAGACGATTTCGACAATAACGAGATGAAGATACCTAACACAAATTTTGCCACAAACTGGAAAAAAATTATAAAATTAAATAGAAATAAAATAGATTAAAAGATGAGAAGAAGGCAATTGACAGCACTCAAAATGGAGTTTTCTACAGAAAGTTAGAACGAAACAAAATTTACTGAAAAATTGAAAAATGCAAATTTCGAGGTCTAAACAATGGAATTTGGCAAAAAAAAAAAAGTGGGCATCACAAGCGAAGTTGGTGAATTTTGATCGTTGGCCCATTTCCCTTTGAACTGTATACTCGAAAAGATCAAAAACACGATTTTCTCGATACTAGCAAAAAAAAAATTCAAATTTCTGAGTTGCAAATACGAATGAACAAATTCGGGTTGAAAACAAAAAAGGAAAACAAAGACAACAATGAAAACAAAAAGGAAACAATAAAAGAAAAATCAAAAACAAATCAGGATGGAAAAGAAAGCTCAAACCGAAATTGGAAGTAAATCCTAACTTGTTTTGGAAGGTAGGCTTAATTTGGTCAACTCTTTGTTTATAGGCTGAAATCTTGGATTCTTCTTAATTTGATTGGATTCTAACAATCTTCTTTTTTTTTTCTTCCACTCTAGAATTGGAAACAAACACTATATATTCTAATTTTGCGAAGATTCTTTCCTTGTTCTTCTCTTTTTCTTTCCTTAGCTAACTTCAAGATTCTTTCCTCTCTTTTTTTTTCCATGGCTGATTTCTTTCTTTTTTTCCCTTTTTTTTTAATTAGTTACAGCAATAAATTGAAAAGAAAATTTTAACAAACAAAATGAAGATTAATACAAGAATCCAAACCGAATTGAAGTTGACAATTTTGGAGCTGATTCCTTCCTTCTTAACTTCTTGAATTTGAATGATTGCAATAGGTATGACCTTCCAATGAAAACACAATGAACGAAAAGAATAGAAATATGAACGAATAGAAGATAGAGAACCAAATAGAATGGATAGACCAATTTGGATTTTTTTTAATTTCAAATCTGAAACAAACGAAGACAGAATTAACGAAACAAAAACAAAGGTATTCACGAAAACGAAAACAAACAGAAAAATAGACAAACACGAACAAAATGGAACGATATAACCTGATTTAGAGCCTAAGCTCTGATACCAAACTAATACGAACTCCAAACGACCTGCTTTGAGACCCTATACATTTACGCTTGGAAACAACTCTTTTAGAAAGCCAAATTAGGTTTATAAAGAAAAATTTCAACTCAATGACGAACCTGTGTCAAGGAACCTTGGTATGTTATGAACAAGCAAAGTAATTAGCTTTGAAAGTTCGGATTTTTTATTCTAATCCTAGAATCAGATTTGAGAAAAACTCTCACAAGATGAAAGCTTAAATCTGGGGAAAATCAACTTTTTTCTTTTATTGATAGAATAGCTAAGTATTTATAGTGTTATATAAACCCTAATTTAGACTTAGCTAAAAAGAAAGAAACTGATCAAGAAATAGTTCTAAACTCATTTTAGGCTTTAAACCTAACATAAATAGGCCTAAAACTTACTAATTATACAAGCAAACTTAATTTAATTGACCTTGGGCTTATATCATATTGATAGGGGCCCAAAACAACATAAACTTAAATTAAAATAACACAATTCAAACATGTAACTTATTCTTCAATCTACCTCTCTTCCTTCACACAGCCATGATTGATGCTTTGAGTCTTGATTCCATTCAAATACCTCTCCAAAGAATTATATATTATCTTGAAACTTCCTTGAATACAATGCTTTCCAAAAGTGATGCTCATTATGCAAATCTTCTTAATAATATTGTAGAAAGCTTTGTATTTCTTTGGATTTCTCTTAAAAGAGTCATTAAACATGAATTGAAGTTCCATTGATTATTTTTCCATGCTAGCTTGATGAAAATGATAGCCTTGAAGAACCTTTTTGAAATCCATATCACGCATACATTGGAGATTTTCTTGCAAGGCATCTTGATTCTCATCACCCAAGGCCCATCATGAAGATCTCCAAAGTTATATGGATTCCTCGGTCCCTATAGAAAATAACTATATATGTAGGAAAAAAATTAACAAATATCTATTTCCTTTGTCTATTCTTCTTTTACAATCCAACATGACTAGATTAAAAAAAGAAAAAGATGAAGATAAGAAATTAAAAGAAAAGGAAAAAAAACCTATGTCAAATATAGAAACAATAATCTACATCTTCATCTTCACTATCCATTTTCTTTTTCTCTTCTTCTTTTACCAACAAATCTCAAAAAATAAAAAGTAAATACAAGAAAAAAGAAAAATCAACGTCAAAGAAGAATAAGAGAAGACATTAAAAGAAAATTAAAAAATGAGTTTAGGGTAGTAAAATAACACTTTAATGGGCAATGAATTGCTAGGGGAAAAGAGAGAGAGAAGAGAATGGAAGAGAAGAAAAAACGAGGGAAAAAACTAAGTCTACATGTTTTTAAGTTTAAAAAATAGATTTTGTCGTTAATTTGTCACTAATACACAATTAATGACAAATTTACATCAATTAGCAATGAATTT
Organism: Reutealis trisperma; assembly: GCA_947687605.1. Classification (NCBI taxonomy): domain Eukaryota; kingdom Viridiplantae; phylum Streptophyta; class Magnoliopsida; order Malpighiales; family Euphorbiaceae; genus Reutealis; species Reutealis trisperma. Next base: position 8,543,631 of record CANTUT010000003.1, read on the forward strand.
TAAATTTATCGCAACAAAGTCACTGATCTGTTGCTAATCCATAGCAAATTCGTCCCCACATTTGAACTTGTCTCAAATTTTAGTGCAAATATTTTTCATTTTAGCTCTAAAGTGGTTCATTGTTTATTTGTTGCTAAATTTGTCACTACTTAGAAATTCAATTATTCATTTTTTACGATGATATTAATGACGAAATAGTGACAATTTTTTGTCACTATTTTGTTGTTATTCTTTTACTGAAAATTTTGCGCCACATATTAGAGTCCATCTCTAATTATGTCACTAAATTGAGAATATTGTAAATATAAGATTTTGATAAAAATTCATCACTACTCTTTGCTAATCTATCGCTAATTCACGATTTTCTTATAGTAATTTATGAAGCCTAGCTTAACTTTGGCACCTAAAGCTATCTTCATGGATCAACCCCATGATATGAAATCAAGGCCGACTCAAGACATAGGCCACTGAAGATTATGCCTAGGGCCCCAAAAAATAGAGGCGCCCAAAAAAGTCCTAATACACATGATATAAAGATTTTTAAATGTATTTAATAAATTTATTATTAATCTTTTAGAGTTTTGACTTCGTTAAAATTCTAAACAAATTTAATCTATTATTTAGAGTAATAAATGTCATCAATGAATAGTTTGCTTGGTATTCTCTCAAAAAAAAAATAGTTTGCTTGGTATCTTGTTAAAATATCTTTTAAAAAAAACCTTGGAACACCAAATTTTTAGGATAATAAATCTCTTGATTGTTATTGGTAAACAACTTTTGTATTTTGCCTTAATTCATTGATTTTAACATCAATTAAATTTTATCTTATGAAAATTTTCTCTATTTATTTTAAAAAAAAAAGTAACAAGAATTAAACCTTTATTATTCATCTATTTTCTTAATTCTTTATTCTTCTCCTATTTTTTTTTTTTATCTTCTATTCCGAAGTGGTTTAACAAAATATTAAAATTCATCAAATCAAAATTTACAAATTTGACTCAAAGGGTCTCTTGGAGTTGATAGGAGAGGTAAGATAATTTTATATTATTGTTTATATTTATTTATTTTTCTCCATAATTATCTGTTTTTAATTTTTATTTTCCTATTGAATGATCATGAATCTAAATTATAGTAATGTGCTTTTTTTTATTATTTTTATGCATGTCTAAGATTTTAGAATATAAAGAGAGTGAAATCAAAAAAGCATAAATTAGGTGCTATAATACCTTGCACTTTTTATAATTATTGATGCGCTCAAAATTAATTCTAATCTTAAACATACTGTTAGGCGATTTTTGATATCTGTAAGACATTTTGATGCTTAAGTCAGTAAACGTATAATTTATGAGAATTAGAAAGTTTAGAGTACTTAAAATCTATTTAGAATTCTGTTACCCCATCTTATGGAGAGTCATTTGCTATTTATAAAGGCTATTTGAAGGGGTAAACCTTTAGGAAATAGACCCATCATGACTATATTATAGTAGGAGAAGGAGTTCATATTGCAGTGGTCTAGTAGGAAAAGAACTTCTCATAATAGAAGTCTAATAGGATATGGATTCTTTGTTGTCGAGTAGCGTTGGGATTCAAATATTCAATAAAATAATATTATATTAAGATCTCTAAATTATTTATTCTTTGAACAAAAATGTCTATTAGAAAGTATGAATTTGGATTTGAAAAACATAAGGAAAAAAAAAAAAAGAAAGATGAAAGAAGTAATTCAATCACAAAAAGGTGAGCTTGATAGATTTTTAATTAAAAAAGATTTGCTTTCTAAACTTGAATACAAAAATTTAATTAGTATTTTGCATCAAAAGGCAAGAAAAATAAATTTTAAATTACTCATATTCAATGGTACAGAGACTAGAACCATACCTAGATGGTCTAAACTTTGTAAAGCCAATGGATCTCCATCTTTTTGAGCCTCAATTCTATAATTTCCATATGTTGCGTTCCTTTTTTGGTTTGTTTTAGAGTTTCCTTGAGCTTCTTCTTGATTTGACTCTATTTTTCTTGAGTTTCTTCTTGAGCCTCAATAGAAATGTATCCTCACAGTAAAAGGAGAGATAAATTATCAAAAACTAGGACAATTCTTACAAGAGACCCGCTTTGATAACATGTAAAGCTTCAAGCCGCAACAATTGAGGCTAATGAAGCCTTTTTGAGAATGAAAGTGAAACACCAAATCTTATTGAGAGAAAATTAGATATTTAGTCTTTAACCTCAATTTGTTATTGAATACAAAATGTATATGTACAATAACAGTAATAGGTGTTGTAAAATTAGGACCGGATTAGAGCAAGAACGCAACTAATAATTTGAGAAAATAATGAAAATAATTTTGACACACAGACTTTACGTGGAAAATCTCAAACAAATTAGGATAAAAACCACAGGCAATGATAGAAGAATTTCACTATGAAAAATAATAGGAATTACAACATTCTCTCTAAATCATAAGGAGATAACAATAATAATCTCTCTTGAAAATAGGAGAAACACACACTAAATATTTTATTTAACTCTCTAATATTTTTCTCACATTAAAACTCTCTCAATTTAGAAATTCTCTCAATTGCTTAGAGAATTTGGGATGAATGAATAAGGGGGAGAGGGAGCCTTTATATAGGCTCCTAACCAAATTGAACACAGCTTGCAAAATGCAAGCTATGTTCCATTTGTCAAATATGGAGGCACAAATTCGGTGCTTCCATATTTGAATTACAACTACAACAATCTCCCACTTGAAGATTTGATTGAGGATCAATCAATCTTCACACTATTCTTTCTTCCTTGCCATTCCCTATTGCTCATGTCTTTGCTAGGCCGCCAGATGATTGACACCAAACAAAATTATCAATATTGACTGCCTTTATCATAAAATCTACTAGGTTCTCTTTTGTATAAATTTTTTGCATATCTACTATTCCTTCTTCCACTTTCTCACGAACGAAATAGTACTGAACTCAAATGTGCTTTGTCTTTGAATGAAAAGCTGGATTCCTTGCAAGATACAAGGCATTCTGACTGTCACAAAACAACAAAATCATTTCCTGTTTGTGCCCAAGTTCTTCCATTATCATTTTCAATCAGATTGCTTCTTTACTAGCTTGTGTAGCTACTACATACTCTGCTTCTATTGTTGACATAGCCACAATTGACTACAGTTTTGAAACCTAGCTTACTGCTCCTCCAGCAAGAATAAACACATAACCTATAGTAGATTTGTTTTTATCCAAATCACTTGCATAATCTGAGTCAACATACCTTCTAACAGTAAAGTCTAATCCTCCATAACTTAATGTAACATCTGAGGTCCCCTTAATGTATCTTAAGACCCTTTTCACAGCATTCCAATGCTCTCTACTAAGATTCGCCATATATCTACTAACCACTCCCACTATATGTGCAATGTTTGGTCTTGTACAAATTATAGCAAACATTAAACTTTCCACTGCTGATGCATACGATACTCGAGACATCTCCATCATTTCTGCTTCAGTGCTAAGACTCATCTTGGAGGATAACTTGAAATTAACAGAAAGTGGGGTAGAAATTGGCTTACAATATTGCATGTTGAAGCGTCGCAAGATCTTCTTTAAATAATTCTTTTGAGAGAGCCAAATCTTCCTATTATTTTTGTCTTGGTGAATTTGCATCCCTAAAATCTTGTTTGCAGGTCCCAAGTCCTTCATTTCAAACTCCCTAGCCAACCGAGCCTTTAAATCTTTGACATGATCTTTGTTGGGACTTGCTACCAACATGTCATCTACATATAACAGTAAGATGATAAAATCATTTCCACCAAACCTCTTGACATATGCATAAGGGTCTACATTAAGTCTGTTGTATCCAAGGCTTATGATGAAGGAATCAAATCTCTTATACCAACACCTCGGCGCCTGTTTGAGACTGTACAGAGATTTGTTCAACTTGCAAACCAAGTTCTCTTTTCCTTTTTCTTCAAATCCTTCTGGTTGGAGCATATAAATTTTTTCTTTAAGATCTCTATGAAGAAACACAGTTTTCACATCCAGCTGTTCTAAATATAGGTCAAGAGTAGCACACATTGCTAGAACTATATGGACTGTATTAAGTCGAACCACAGGGGAGAATATCTCATTAAAATCAATTCTTTTTTTCTGAGCATACCATTTTACAACCAATCTTGCACGATACCGCTCCACTTGATCATCACTATTTCGTTTGCTCTTAAAGACCCATTTGTTGCCAATAGGCCTTCTTCCTTATGGTAATGGCACAAGCTCCCAAGTCTTGTTCTTATGAAGAGCTTCCATTTCCTCCTGCATTGCTGCCATTCACTGAGATGCATTTGAACTATTCATTGCGTCTTAGAGAGTTAATGGCTCCCTTTCCTCATTTAGAAGACAATATGCAACACTGCTCTCCATAAAATAATCAGATTGCCAAGCTGGTATTTTTTTTCACGAGTTGACTGTCAAACTTCTGTAGTTTCAAACTCAATTGGTTCTCATTCCTTAATTTTTGGCATTACTTCAGAAGAATTCTTTGAATCAAACTCTTTCTTTACCTGTACCATTGTAGTTTATGGACCTTCGTTTGAACTACTACTATCACCTTTCTCTTACATCTTCCTTTCTGCAAATATCACATCCCTGCTAATGATAATCTTATGGGTAGTGGGATCCCATAGGCGATACCTCTTTACTCCATCAGCATAACCCAGAAATATACATTTTCTAGATTTTGGATCTAACTTTGTAGTCTCTTAGGTGTTGTATATTACATACACATGACTTTCAAATACATGGAGGTTTAAATAATCAACAAGCTTTCCCGTCCACATCTCCATTAGTGTTTTCAACTCAATTGCAGTTGATGGTGACTGATTGATCACATAACAGGTGGTGTTGACTGCTTCTGTCCAAAATATTTTTTCTAGACTTGTAACTCCCAACATGGCCTTTGTTCTTTCTAATAAGGGTCTGTTCATCTACTCTGCCACTCCATTTTGTTGAGGAGTGTATGCTGTAGTGAACTGTCTCTTAATGCCTTTTTTATTACAAAACTCAGCAAATTCATTGCTCGTATATTCTCCTCTATTATCTGTCCTCAAACACTTGATCTTCTCCCTATATTCAAGTTCTACCCGCGCTTTGAATGCTTTGAAAACTAAAAATACATCTCCCTTCCCCTTGATAGGAAACACCCAACATCTCCTAGAGTAATTATTTATAAAGGACACAAAGTACTTCGCTTCTCCCAGGGACGTAACTAGTGCTTGCCATACATCAAAGTGAACCAATTCTAGAACTTTCTTGCTTCTAGAATTTGATGTGTTAAATTTTATTCTATGCTGCTTGCTTGTAACACAATACTCACAAAAGGGTAAGGAAATCTTTGTGAGTGCCGGAAGTAGATTTTTCTCTGTAAGAATTTTCATTCCTTATTCAGACATATGCGCAAGTTTGTAATGTCACATCATTGCAAATTTGTCATTCAAACTACTTGAAGCAACTGATGCTTCTCCTTCTTGCACAGTCTCTCCTATCACTATATACAAGTTTGCAGCCTTTCTCTATCTTTTCATAAGTACAAGCGCACTACGGATTATTTTCTTAATATCATTTTGGGTTTCAATCCTACACCCAAGATCATCTAGTTATCTTTCAGACAACAGATTCTTCTGCAAGCCCTCTACATGTCGCACATTTTGAATAGTGCAAATTGTACCATCATACATTTTTAGCTTGATGGTTACAATACCGACAATCTTTAAAGCATGATTATCAACTGTGTACACAGATCCTCCTGAGATAGGTTCATAATGATGAAACCACTCTCGTCAAGAGGTCATATGAAATGAGGCTCCAAAGTCAATGAACCATACATCAGCAAATCTTTTTCTGCCTTTTGAAGTCGTCGCTACTTCACAACACAAAGCTTTACCTTCATTTGAGGTAGATGCTACATTTCCATGAGGATTGAAATTTTTATTTAAACTCCAGCAATCCTTCTTCAGATGTCCCTTCTTACCACAATGGTAGCACTTTATATTCTTCTTACTTCTTGATTTGGACCTACCATGATTTTGGCTCCCAGTTGAGCAACATTCCATTGATCTCCCTCTCATCACTGTCAATGCCTCTGCTTTCTGTGAACTGAGTAATATGTCTTCTTTGTTTTTGCACTGATTTTCTTCTTCAAGAATAGCAGCTGCAACATCATTGAAAACTAGATAGTCCGCAAGAATATTGTTTGTAAAATTAATGATGAGTTGATCATATGAATCTGGTAGACTTTGAAGCAAAAGTTCAGTACGCTCTTATGAATTTATTGTATATCCCAATGATGTGAGTTGAGAAAATAGCGTATTCATCATATTGATGTGCTCCGTCACTAAAATAGATTCTAACATCCGAAGAGTGTACAATTTCCTCTTAAGGAAAATTTTGTTGTGGAGTGACTTGGTCTCGTACAATTTTGTGAGATGATCCCAAATCTCCTTTGCTGTTTTCTTCTCCTCTATGGCTACTAATTACTTAAACATCTAATATATTTTGCTTGATTTCTGAAGGTTCTATCAATACTAGAGGTCAAAGTTATGCCTTATCCCTTGTCAACTCGCAAATGTGTAATTCCAAACATTCGTTATTTTGAAAATTGGGTCCTTCCTGGCATAGCAAATCTACTGCACAATTCACCTGAGCTAGAGAAATTAGTTATAAAATTATCCTATGGCAGAGGTTCACAGGTATATATGACTTGTTAGACACATTATTAGTAAATGAAAATATCTTTACTTGAGCATTTTTGTTAGCCTAAAAAAGTACTTTGCAGTTCAATTTTGACGAGAACTTCACCAAATCTTATGATCTTGGAGAAAATTATTTGGCATCACAAAAGAGAATATTCAGTTGCTTCGCATTGCATCTCAAAAATATCGAGATTTTCAGCCGTGAAGAATATTTATTTGGAAGTAAATGTGCACTTGCCTTTGTTGAGTTTTTGCTTACAAATGCAAGGGTGCTAGAAAAGATGGTCATATTTCATACCTATCCCTTCCAAGTTCGAAATAAAACAAAAATTAGCAAGCGTCCCTGTATCTCCTCAAACGCAAATATATGGAAGATAACTGACTTCTTAAATAGAAATTCTCCATGGCATTTATTGATTTATTGTTAAAGCTTGGTCTATATGTATCTTACAATATAATACCTAGCATTTAATTTAGCCATTAAATTAGTATATTAAAATTAATTAGATTCAAATTATAAAATTGGATAATATGACTTAAAATTATGTAATCATTCTCTTAGTTTTAAAATTATTTATGATAAATCATATTTAACTAATATTATATATATTAATGCTTCTTTATATTTATTTTTCTTTATTTTGTTTAGTTTTATATTCAATCAACCCAAATTTTTCTATTTTCAAAAGAAAAAAAACACAAATTTCTCTAGAACTATTATTTTGTCTTTCTTGTCTTTCTAAACATAGATATGGCTTTATTTTTGTTATTTTTCGTGCTCTTTACGGGTTTTATTATTGCTTAACTTTATGAGACTTAATGAGCTTTTTTCATAGAAGTATTTATGATCTCTTACACTTTTGAAAGTTTTAGAGTTAAACATTTTTTGTTTTGAATCTAGAGGACAATATAAAAAAGTAACATATGATTTTACCCTTTTATACTCATGAGTATGTTTTTTTTTTTTTTTTGACAAAGAGGATCATTTGGTTTATTCCGTTAGCAATTTGAGATCTCTACACACTAACATAGCATATTCAATATTGATGTAGCACTTATGGATCTGACTTTTTATGCACTCGGCTATCAAAAAATAAAAATGGGACTCACATACACCATGTCAGCTTTGACTAAGCCACATCACTATTGATTAATGATGTCAAAGTTATAAATCCTTAAGTGTTAACGGAACAAACCACAAAATCATCTTTATTAAAAAAAAAAAATTACAGACCCATAAGTGTAGAAAATCAAACAATAGAGTACTTTTTTGTAATTTTGCCATAAATTTATTGATGATATTTAAGTAATTAGACTTGTTCGAATACATAAAAGTCAATTTGTGATTAAAAAAAAAAAAAGCTAACAAACAGCACTGAATTGGTAGTTCCAATGTCTTACCAATAAGGTTGGAGATTATTAAAAGTAATTCAGGGTAATTTATTATTTTGATATTTCTTAAAATATGTATTTTTATCAAAATGAATTAAAGATTTATGCGCCAAAAAAAAGAAGTTAAACACAAGAGTTATTTACAAAAATTTCTTTTATAAACAAAAAAAAAACTCTCTAAAAATTAAAACTTATATGAAAACTTTTTATCATTTTTTTATATCAGTATGTTTATGTAAGTTTCAACTAAATTCTATATAGTAGATCAATACATATAAGTTTTCAAAAAAAGATCAATACATATAATGTCTTGAATAAATGTTTAAATTGGGCTTTTCAACTTATCGGCAAAAATAGATTGGGTTTAAAATGACCTTTTTACCCGATTAAAGATAATAATTTCAAAAATTGTACAAATAAGCCTAATTTTTACTTTGACGGAATACTTGTATTATACGCTGTTAAAAATAAAACAAATTATAATTTTATACGGTAAAAAAAAAAAAAAAAAAAAAGAACTCCCAAAAATCATCCTTAAATCATCCCATGAAATCCCTAATGCAAAAAATTTCACAATTCCATGAATGAGAGAGAGAGAGGATCTATTGAATTAACCATATTCAAGAACTTTCAAGCACAGCTATACATTATCAAGAATATACTCACACCCAGAGATTAAACCTTTCATCTCATTGTGGATTTCTCTCTCACTACGCATCGTAAATATTCTCCCTTGATTATTTATTTTGTTGAAACTAGGTCCTACTTGCAAAGAATGAAAATTAATTTGTTTGCTTGAATAGTCAACGAAAATTCAATTTCTTTGATCAAACAATAAAAATCCAAGAATGGGTTTGTGTTAAGAAATCAAATTCTCAAGTAAGAATAATGTTTTGATCTAAGTTTCTTAATTTCTTCTCATATTCTTGACAAAATTTTCTTTTTCAAACCCCGATGTAGAGGGAAACCTTGGATAAAGCCCCCTTCTCTGATCGATTTCTTTGCACACATTCAAAAACTCTACATTAGAGGCTTCCAATTTATAATTAAATTTTTATTTATTTATATATTTTTTATTTTTTTTTGGTCTTATTTGGGATTCTATTTGCATATGAAATTTATGTTTGGGTTTAGTAAGGAAGAGAAGGGTCTAGAGGTTGAATTTCTCTACTAGATTTCATGTGAGAAGAATTATTCTAATTTTTCTTTTATTTTCTGGTTTTCTATTTGTTTTCTCCTTATTTTTGTCTTCACGGAACTGATGTTTATTCTTGTTAATTAATGGGCCTGATGTTCTTTAATCTCTGGTATATTTATTTTTTCTTATTCTGCTTTGAGAAATTTTTTGCAATGAAAAGGGATTATTTTTACTAAAAATATAGTTAAAGAAAAGAGTACATTTTATATGTTATTTTGTCACTGCACAGATTGCCTCTTTAAAATATTTGTCCAAGAAAATCCTGTGGGATAAAAATTTGACTAAAGAAAAAGAGTACAATTATATACTAATTCGCTCCCTCTGATGATGACAAATTTTAACACGGTGTATACTAATTAATAAAATAATGCCGTTTACATACCACATTAAGTAAAAACTTAGTACATAAGTCTGTTAAATTGTCACTCAAGCAAATTTGGTGGATATCTCTTCTAGAGTTTACATGTATATACAAAAATTTAGGTGAAGTTTATGTCTACTTCGTTACCCTTGATATAACCATCTTTAATTTATGCAATGCAAATTACATTATTCTCAAAATACAATGAGAGTATCTTTTAATAAAATAGTTCAAGACCATAAAAACTTTTATTTCAATAAGAATTTACTCAAAAAATTATACCACATGTCCATATTGCTTTAATCCATACATAGATTTTTGCAATTTGATGAAATGTATATCACATATTTAATGTGCATTCATTTATGATATACTTAGTCCTTTTGGAACTCTTATTACTTTCATAAGGCATATAATAAGCCTTTCATTAACTGTCATATTAATTAAGTATCAGAACATGATCATTTCCATAATAAGAGAATTATTTTTCTCATAGTCAATGATAGAACGAGTCTAGCTCTACTTTAATTGCCTCATTCCATGATGATCAATAATGTTTATGCTAATATTCAGTTATACTTATAGATTATGAATCTATATTTTCTCTTGTAACAGCAAGAGATACTATTGAGGCAAATTCATCGTCGACGATAATTAAATTTCTATCAATTCTTTCTTATATCACAAAAATAATTGAGATCTCATAATTTTCATTTATATGATGGTCAACTCCAGAAGCCATGTCTGGAGGATCTACTTATTCCATTGTCTCAGTCTGTGTCTTATAATTGGCTATAGCTCTTTGACTGAAATCTTGCTCTTCAGGAGGTTTCTCTTCAGGAGATTTTATGAGTGGCGCTGCTTTTCTTTTCCGCAGATTTTTGTCTTTAGTTCCAATTTACTATCCACGCTTCTAGCGTGTAGTGAGATTGATTAATTTTTTATTTGCAATTGGAATCACAACCCTTGCTAGAGTATTAGCAGCTGTAATATGAGACTTTGTCACTCTTTTAGCATCTATAAATGCATTTGGCAGTTAAGTTGCAATTTGTTGCAACTGTATTATTTTGTGAACTTCTTGTTCACTCTAACTTGTACGTGGACCAAAATTTAAAGGGTTTTCTTCCAATAAATTTCTCAATATTCTTTAGCATTGCAGGTGCTTTTCCTCCCCCAAATGTCGAGAAATATGCCTCATCAAAATAAATTCTTAGTCTCTTTTGTGGACCTATTATCGCACATTGAGATAGTGATATTAATATATTCATGGTACAAAAAAAATTTACGACTCATGTTCTTATATAATTTTCAAGGGAGAGTATATATGATGTATACAATGGCATTCATGCCAAACATACAATGCTTGAACTGCAGGTTCAACGCAATATATTGTGCATATATAATGAGGATAAAACAGTAATGAAATAACTCATTATAATACACAACTTGTAAAATCCTTGTAAATTACTCCTTCAAGGAGTTTATATAAAATCATCAATATTGAATTAAGTTATCTCCTCTATATGGGCGGTTCCTCTTTCAGAATCTCATAATCTACCAAATGATTTATTGCATTCATTTCAAGGAATACAGTTGCACTAGTAGGCATTATTTGATGATTTCTCGTTAGTAATTATTCTTTCAGAATTCTCATTATCTACCCAATGATTTATAGCATTCACTTCAAAGAATGCAATTGTATTAATGGGCATTGTTTGATAATTTCTTATTAACAATTATTCTTTACAACCACTAGAAAAATAATATTTGTAAATTTTCACTTTTTATACTATTACTAAAGGAGCATGTAACTTTATTACCGCACAATTTCAGCCGTGAAATAATTTTAAACATGGTTGAATTATGTTTTCAAATAGACTTCAAGTCTTATAGGTGTAGATTTAGCCAATCGTATTGAGCTTGTGGTAGTATCACATATTTCAAGTGATTATATCTATCTTTAAAACTTTTTTAGAAAATATAAAAATTATTAATAGTGAGATATTCAATATTTAAATCCTCACTTAAATGAGGTTTAAGTAGATAATAGCTTTTGCTTTTGCTAGCATCTAAATGCATTTCATTATCAACAACTCATATCAAAAATTATTCCCATTAAATTCAAGAGCATATAAAAATTATTAACCAAACTTTAATTCACTATACTTCACTTTATATAAATAACTTAATTTGCATATATTTAAAATATATCTAAATAGACCAATCAGAAAATAAATTAATATTAATTTTAACAAACATTAAATTCATAATTTATCCTACCAAGGAAAGGTAAGCACTAATTATGCTTCTCTATACCGACAAAAATCCAACAATATATGCAATTCGGAAATAAATTCATCAATTCACAAATTAACAAAACCATGTCACTTGTATAATTTATATTCGTCTCATCTCATATCTAAATCTCTAATTGTTTTCACATCTAATACATATTGACATAAGTATATTCAAAATATATATAACACACATAACTTTCTTGTAGGCTATTCAACTAACAAATATATATATATATATATATATATATATATATATATATATATATATATATATATATATATATATATATATATATATATATATATATATATATATATATATGTATGTATGAGACTTATATTGTCTATCAAACAAATTTTGAGTTGAGATGCTAAGACCGAAGGATATGTAATAATATATACACTAGTAAAATCGATCTCAATTTAATGAATTAAGTAAACCTATTAATATGAACGCAAGATCACCTTTTCCCCACAAAACAAGTCAATCAATCAATAAATGAATAATTTAGGGTCGGATTTCATGCCAAAAAAAAATTATAAGCAATGACTTTAAAACTATGCATAAAATGTGTTATTATAATTGATAACCAATTAAAAGTTGCAATTTAGTTGGTTAATCAAATAGGTCATACCCATCATTCCAATACATATAAACAATAATGAAACACCTAAAACAGAAAAATCAAAGCAAAAGGGTTTATCTTAATATTATGGCCATACACAGGTACTTTATTGACATCCAATTTATTCAACGCGTGTAGTTTAAATCAAATTTATTAGTTATTCAGGAACTTAAAATATTAATTTTTCAGGGATGTCTATTTTATTTATTTCAATACCCGAAAAAGTGATACCAGTATAAATAATTCTTACTCGTGATGTCGAGGGCTATCAATTAATATTGTCTAATATAAAATCATAATAAAATCAGTCTTTTAAAGACTTGTAGACAATGCATTTAGTTTTTCAGAAACATTTAATGATTCTTTAATGAATTTATATTTGTTTATGTTGATTAGTTTTTCAGGAATTATATAAAATATCAGTTCTTCAGGAACTGTAGAGAATATCAGTTCTTCATGAACTGTAGGGAATACCAGTTTTTCAGGAATTGTAATTATTATTAGTTTTTCAGGAACTCATAGCTTAGTTATTTATTTAATTAGTTTTTCAGGAATTATAAATAATACTAGTTCTTAATACTAGTTCTTTAGAAACTAATAGTTTAGTTATTTATTTAATTAGTTCTTTAGGAACTATAAATAATACTAGCTCTTCATAAACTAGAATTTAAAATATAATACTAGTTCTTTAGGAACTCATAACTTAGTTATTTATTTAATTAGTTCTTTCAGAACTATAAATAATACTAGTTCTTCAAAAACTAGTATTTAAAATATAGAATTTAATTGATTAATCATTAAATAATATATCAAATCTTTATAAATATAAAAAAACGATTTGAGATAAATGATTGTAAGAGAGAAGAAAAAAAAATGATTTCTTCAAATTAATTAGCCCAATATGTTCAAACGATTTTTTAAAAAAAACGATTTAGTTTTTTTTTTCTTAAAAAAAATGTATTTGATACATAAATATTAATAATAATTGTAATTAATTAGACAAAAATTGTTTACCATAAATTTTAAATTTTATTTTTTCAAATTTTTCGTCTTAGTTAGGTTATAGCAAATCACAAGCTATCCAAAATTATGAACAATATTGTAGAACGATTTGTGCTGATAACGTGTTATAAATATAATGGAGAAAACAAGAACAAATAATATAGAGAACAGAATAGTTTTTTAGTTCTTTCATTCAATAGTATTAAATACTTTATATAGAGTACGGAAGAGAGAAGAATAGGAACTTTTCTAATAAGAAAAATACAATCAATATTAATATGGAAACTATAATATTCATATATATTAAAAGACATCAATCAAATCTTATAATATATTATGACAAAGAGACAGTAAATTGAATCCTGAATTCTTGGTTTCCTTTGGGAATATCGGCTTTAAATGGTTATTGTGGGAGAGTAGGAATTTAATTTCAACATCCAATGAATTAACCACATCTATATCGATCCTCATAATACCCACAAAGCTTGTATGAAGCTGATCTCACCAACGCCTCCTCTCTCCGCCCATTCCATGTTGCCATCTCTTTGCAAATTCCTGTTTATACTACTGATGTGGTGGCCATCGGTGCTCTCCGCCTGCTTGAAGCCTTCAAATCTCATATCACCGCTACCGGAAGAAGTCATATCCGGTATTATCAGGCCAGATCGTCGGACATTGAAATTGAGGTCGGCCAGGTCGTTAATCCGAGCCTTCTCACAGCTGATTGGGAGAGCAAACAGAAAATTAATTTTTTTTTTATTTACTTAATAATTGCTCAGTCTCCTCTCCCTTACAATGTACAACCCTTGTCAATTTCTGTTCCAGTTTGTTTGAGATTTTGTTTTTTGACAAAAAGAATGATCAGTAGACCAATGTTCGGTAATCCTCTACTGATACTCTGATAGTAATACTTCAGAATGCATAATAACAAACTTTGCATCTAAACAGCACAACTCTACCATTCCTATCAAAAATGGTATCCCAACTCTTCTGTGTTACCGTTTAATTACAATATTGAAAATTTAAAAATATGTCAATAAATTTTGATTTCAAAACTTAGATTTTGCAAGAATTTGTATTTTAACAATTTTTTATGGAATAAGGTATTTTATAGAATTCATTTGTTTGGTATAAAAAGGAAATGATTTCAAAAATAAATATAAATTATGTTATTTTCCAAAAATTTGAATTAATTCAAGTCAAATCAAATAAATATATATGTCCTAAATTAAATAAAATTTCAACATTATTAAATTAATAAAATATAATTAAAAAATAAATTAAATTAAATTAAATTCATTATCTGTAAATAATTATTGTATAAGAATTAAATTTAATTCTATTAATAAAATAAAATTGAATTCTTTAAAAAAAATGTTTCTGTTGTTAATCATTTGTGGACTGAAAATACGTACAATCAATGAAACTCAAAAAATAATTTGATTATTGGCAAAAAAAAATAATAATAATAATATGATAATTTGGGCTGGATTCGGTTGGGGAGGCCTATTTTGAGCCCATTAAATTGCCGGACCATTTTCTCTCGTGCTGTAAGAAGTGGCAGAGTTTGACTCGTCGTTGAAATCCTTTTAGCTCTTACCATGGAAGAGGAAAGTAATAGTGAAGGTTTCTTACGGGGAAGCTACAGTCGAAACGAAGAAGAAAGAAGCTATAACACTGGTTCTCCTGTGGGTGATTTTATCGAAGACAGAAGCAAAAGACTCAAATCTGCCGAAAATGAAGATCGCATTAGCGCTTTACATGATTCTCTCATCCACCATATCCTCTCCTTTCTTCCATCAGCAGAAGACGTCATAAAAACCAGTGTTTTATCTAAACGGTGGCAATACGTATGGACTCACACCCCAAACCTCACTTTCGGACTTGGCGATATTTTCAAATCCGTTAAACGCTTCGCCGATTTCGTCGACAAAACCCTAATTCAGTACGCTTCTTCGAAAATCAATAAATTTTCTATTGATATCGATCGTAATGGAAGGTGGTTTCGCAATTTACACGCTCAAATTGAATCGTGGATACGCTTTGCAACGAGTCACGAAGTGGAGAAGCTTGCTTTGGAATTTTTTGAATACGACGATTGGGATTATTACATTTTGCCCCAATTCTTGTACGAGAACCATTGTTTGACTGAATTGAAGACCTCGCGTTGTGATTTTGTGCCTAATGGAAAAGTGGATTGGAGATCACTCAAGGTTTTGTGTATATATTGCGCCAATTTGACAGATGAAGTGGTTGATAATATTTTATCTGGCAGTCCAGTGCTTGAATCTTTGGAATTGGACTGGTGTACAAGGATTCATCGGATTGATATTTCATCAAAGTGTTTGAAAAAGTTGGTGATAAATGGAGTTGGGGATATTAGCGAAAGAGACGATAGAGATGAATCGAAGCTTGAAATTTCAGGTCCTTATCTTGAAAATCTAGAAATTTTGGGCGGGTGGGGTAGGAGAAGGTGTAAGCTGAAGAATTTGCCATCGTTGGTTAGGGCTACATTAGATTTTTATCTGGAAGTTGATAAAGAACGTGGCAACAATTTCTATAAGTATGTCAAGTATCAAAATCTAGTGAAGCAACTCCTTAAGAAGGTTCATCATGTTAAGGAGCTAAAAATTGGGAATTGGTGTATTCAGGTAACATTCCCTTTTCATGTCCTCTTATATAATATTGTGATTATTGTTTAATTGAAAATTATTATTTGATGTGCGAAGGTTTTGTCAATATTGGAGGTCAAAAGGCTGCCTTCTCCATTGTCGAATCGCAAATGCTTAATTCTAAACATTTATGATTTTGAGAAATGGCACGTCCCTGGGATTGCAAGTCTACTCTGCAGTTCACCTGAATTGGAGAAATTAATTATAGAGTGTCGGGACACAAGTTTACAGGTGTACTTGGTTATGAATTTCACCTAAAGTTCTCAAATTATTACAATTTACAGATGCCAAGTTTGACAGTTTTCAATCAAACCCAGAATCATGTGCTTTAAGCGTTTTAATAAGACATTGATATAATTGAATAAACTCATAGCCTAACATCTTTTATTGCAGTTTAATTTTGACAGAAGATTTGCAAAATTCTATCATTTTGAAGACAATTATTGGGCATCATTGAATGAAAGCTTCCATTGTTTGTTGGTACATCTCAAGAAAGTTGATATTTTCGACTTTGATGCAAGTTCTTGTGAGTATCAATTTGTACTTGATTTTGTCGGGTTTCTGTTAAAGAATGCAAAAGTCCTAGAGAAGATGGTCATATTTGATGCTTCTCATTAACACGATCAATCTGGAAGAGATAATATGCTTTAAGTTACTGAAAAATTAATAAGCTTCCTAAGATCTTCTCCTTATGCTGTGGTTCTGCTTTCCAAGTGATGTACAAGAATCGTGTGATTCTCTTATATAGAAGGAAGTAGAAATTTCTGTGAAACTACTGAATTTTGTTCCAGTTTTGTAAATAGCTTATCGCCATGTATACCCCTTTTATTTTTTTGTTATAATATAGTAGTAGTTATCTAATGTTGAAGATAGAATAAATTTTATTTTTGAAGTTTCTCAAAAATTGTCAAGCTTCCCAAGATCATCTCCCAATGCAGTCATGTTTCCTGAGTGATGATGTTCAAGAATTATGTTGTTTTTATTCTCAAAAAATTATTAAGCTTCCCAAGATCATGTGCAACATAATGATTTGTTCAAGTTTGACAATTGCTGGTTCTTTTGAAATGTTGAATTGCAGTAATTTGAGCTTTTTATTGGCCAATTGATTATTTGAGCATTTTACTCTCGGCACACATAGTTTGCAATAATTTGAGGATTGATAGAGCAAGCGCAGCGTACGCATGCGAGACATTTATGTGGCATAACTGATGACATGAAACGAGAAGTAAAATGCACTAACCATTAACTAAAAGAGGAACTTCAGAACGATGGTGGCTTGTTCACTGGCATGGTTGGGTTTAGCCTAGCCCAATTTCAGAGACGGACAATTGGACATGGTTTTCACAATTCAAAACAACTCGTACAGGAGAATATGCAATACAAGCAGTGGCTCATTAAACCTAGCGCAATATATAGTTTTAGGCATGAGTTGCAATTGAGTTGAGTCAATATTAGGTTGAGTTGGAGTATTAAAAAATTATCACTCGAACTTCGAATGTGATAAAATTTACATTTTCAAATTTGAATGAATATTCAACATACTTGAATTTAATTTAATTACTATTAATAAAAAATCATTTATTTATTAATGTTAAAATAAAATTTAAATGAATTCATATAAATTCATTTCGAATTGATAAACTATTGTATATAATATATTTTTTTGTGAATTTATATATAATATTAAAATTTATATAAAATTTTAATATTCAATTAAATTAACAAGTCACCCAAATCAAATAATAATTCGTTACTTGAACTACTTGAATTTAAATTTTATTCGGATAAAATCAAGTTAAATTTAATATTTTATAAATTAAATATGAATAATTCATGAGTAACTTCACTTAGGTTTTTATCAGTTTTTTTTTTTTTTTATCGTTTCTTTCAAAGAAAAATTTATGTATTATTGTATACTAAATTCTTAATTGATTTGTAAACTGAAAAAATATTTCTAGTCGAGTGCACTTCTACCACATTAATTATTGGTGAATATATGGGTGACCCATGTTGTTACAGACTTATAGTTGTCAATTTGTCTGTTATGACTTGTGAAGCACAAGAAATGGAATATGCCACTCATTCAGTGATGAAGTGTTTTATGTACTTGTAAAAATAATAATAATAATAATCACCGATGTTAAAATTATCAGTCCATTTGTTATTTTACCCTAAATATAAACTTGAAATATTGCTTCATGTTGAAATTAATATGATAAGTCATTTTAATATAATTTCTACTATTAAATTTAAAATTATCACTTGAAATTTTTTAAAATATTAAAATTTAAAAAGTTTTAAGAGTGAGTAATTATATTGTAAAAGAAAATGTCAACAGTAATTTAACGGGATTTATCATATTAATATGAGTGAATTTTAATTCAAATTATTATCTAGTATAATTACACAAATTTTGTGCTCATTTATATTTTTGTAAGTTGACTAGCAAAATTTTTCATCATCAAAATTTTTTTTTCTAGTATTGAAAAGAGATTTATCATTTGTAATTTAAATTGCCATTATTTATTTTTAAAATAATTTTACTTATATTAATTTAATAATTTATTAAATAAATAAAATTAATTAATACATCACTTTATATATCAAATAAGCAGCACTAGATTTTTTTATAATTAATATAAGGGAAAAGTTCAATTATGACCCTAGCATTTAGTCACTGGAGCATGTTAATACTTATTATTTTTGTGATATCAATTGGATACTTTAAGTATTTAAATCATGCAAATTAGGATCAATTTTTAACTTCTTACTAAGAGCATCCCTACTAAACTCCTAAATTAGGCTCCTTTTCTATTATAAAGAGTATCCCAAAAAATGGAGTCTCTAAGAGACTCTTCATCCATACTCCTTTTTTAAAATTTTTTATGAGTCATAATCTCCCTTCTTAAATTTAAGGAGAGAAAAAATGGCTTTTAAAAATATTTTATCATTTCTCTCTCTTTCTTTTTTCCCTGCTTTTTCTTTATTTTTTCTTTCATTTTCTTCCCCTAGAGCATAAAAAATTAATTATTCTTAAATTACTATATTATTATTAAAATATTGTTTTATAATATTATAAATTAAATTATTCTTATTTAGTAGAAAATTTTTTATGTAAATTAGAAAAAATTATAGTATAATGATAATAATAATAATAGCTTATTATAATATTTTAAATCAAATTATTTTTTTTAATAGAAATTTTATATAGAGTAAAAGAAATGATATTGCAATAATAATAATAATTTGTTATAATATTTTTAAAAATATTATATTTTTTAGCCTCAAAAATTTTTTGTAGAGTAAAAAAAATGAAATTATAAATTTTTGTATAAAGAAATTGAAATTGTATATTTATCAATAAAAAATAAAATAGGAAATAAAATAGAGAGTATTGTTGGAGTGTGCATATTTTTTTAAATAAATTAAAATAAAGAATTAAATTATTTATAATATAATAAGGAATAAAAAATGGAGTATTATTGGGGATGCTCTAACCCCCTTTCTCTCTATATGTTAGTATGGTCCATTATTTATGAGTTCTCTCTTTAATATGGACATAAACTTTTCTCTTTCCTCCAAGAAAACAAATCTTTTAATATTACAGTTGGAAACAATTATTTCTCTCTCCTTCAAAAATATTTTTCCCAAATCAAAAACCCTAAACTTGGTAGTGAAATTAAAAACAAAACGCTTCTTCTTCTTCTTCTTCTTCTTCATGAATGCCTTCTTCTTCTTCATCTACAAGTGTAAACATAGATTTTGCACAAAATGTTGTTGAATATGATTATGAAGGACCATCGAGATATTGTAACTGTGGAATATATGAAAGAAGACTTAAAGCCCCTAGGAATACATCACAGAGCGAAGAAAACCTAGGAAGGAGATACTTTAGATGCTGATTTTGGAATGTAAATTTTAATTTGATATCTATTATGCACTTTCACTCAGACAAACAATGCAAAATTTCTCTTATGATAAAAGAAGAAATGAATCAGTAATCTTCATACTCGTTAAGATATCATTAAACTCAACAGTTTTTTCTTTTTTTCATACTATGTTTATCAACAGCAAAAATTAATTTATAATTATTCTTTAATTTTCTTTTTATTTATTAAGCAAATAAGAACTAATACAAAATTCAAGCTATTGAATTTTTTAAAGGAATAAAGTTACTAAGAATTTCAAACTATTAGATTATCATATAAATTTCAACTTATATTATATAAAATCTTTGTTCAAAAAATAAAAAGATTAAAGTATGACATTTAAAAAATACATATAAATAAATAAATAAATTGAGTACAGAATATCTAATACAATATATAAAAATATATAAATAAGTAAAATTTTAATACATATTAAAAAAAACAAAAGTTAAATCAAATTTTATATTTATATCGAATAAAAAAAGTCTTTATTTTGTATTTATTTTAGATTGACTAATTGAATCATCATGAATTAAAAAAGAATTTTCTATTTTTTTATTCATTTTGTTACTTATTAACACTAAAACTCCCATTAATACAAACAAGTATAAAATTCAAATATAATACAACCCACAAACTTTACCGATTATTCCAGGAATAGTATATTTCTTCACACATATTTTAGTGTACTACGTGACTATGTAATTAAAAAGAGTCAAATTAGATTTTTTTTTTTTGTAAAATTTTATAAATGTTTAATTTTCTCAAATTTAAAAAAGTTTCATTTAAACTAGATAAAGAGATTGAGAGAAAATATTAAATAGTGATATCAAATATAACAACAAAAAGAAAATGTAGGTTATACCAAAAAATAGTTTCTAAATACATTGTTACAAACACACCAAAGCATATTATAATAGTAAGTGCATATACAGACCTAAGTAATAAACTCAGTCTCAATTCGCCCTTGCCTGTTAAAAAAAAAATACATTATTACAAAATGTTTTGCCACCTCGCAAATTGAAATTAAAAGTTAATTGTTTCATAATATTACTCAATGGAACAAAGACTGTGTGCTAAAAATTTAATAGAAATATTATACATACAGAAATAATAGTATGATAACATACAAGAAAACAAGTCTTATTGCCAAAGATACTAGTGCCATGACTGAAAATGAGGAATATCATTTTCATTTTAAAAGAAAACAATTCTCTGTACGTCTTTGTTTTGTAATAATTATTAATAAAACATACGGATAAATAATACTTAATATAAAAATACATTTACTATGAATAATTATATGTGCATTGTTAAGAGGTGTTTGAGCATATACATTGGTCAAAAATAAAAACTCAAATAAAAAAAAGTAATTTAGACTAAAAATATAGTTCATAAAAAAAGTTATGCTGTTTAACAAGTGCCCTAATTTAAAAAATAATATCATATAATATTCATTTAAATTATTTACATATCATATAGTAGTTATATAATATTTAAAATATAAATATTTGTAAATTAAATTACATTTTAAAATGAATCATAATATAAATCTATATACAAAGCACGTTAGAAAAAATTGTTATACTCTTTGAAATTATATATATATTGTTATACTCTTTGAGATTATTTTTTGTCATTCTATCAAGCGAAAATAAATTTTATTTTATTTTTTTAGAGATAATAAGCAAAATCAATGATATTACTATAAGTTACTTTATAAATATTACATAGCACTAAACTAGGAGTATGCAGGAATCGGGTAAAGTCAGGAATTTGAAAATTTCCAAACTAAATTGAAACTTTGAGAATTTTAAAATTGAAAAACTAGAATCGTACTAAATCTGAAAATATCCGTACTGAATTATCATGATATTTCAGTTCAGTTATTCGATTCTAATAAGTCAGTAAATTCAATTAAGATATTTTAGGTAAATAAACTTTATTATTATTATTATTATTAATTGGCAAATGGGTGGGCTGATCATGATAATGGTCTAGGTATTAATGGGCTTAGTATTATTGGCTCATATTTGGTTTGGTTCATGATTCTATTATTTCGGTTTGGATTCAATTATATTTGGTTTGATATTTGGTACGGGTACACATTCACCTCAGTAATGTACCATACTAATACTTTTCGGTTCAACACGGTTTAGAGCTTTTTTCGAAGATCAAAAATTTTTCATTTCAGTTATTATTGGGCACTTTCACCAAAATGGCAATGGCTTGATGAGTATTAGACTTATATATTGCTTTATGTTTTTTGTATATGGTTGATGCAGGACTTTTTATTCCCCATTCTATACCATCTTTAATACCTCCTCAAGTGTCATTGGGTTAGACCTTTTTCCTTTTTTTGGTCCACGGGTTTGTCTCATTGAGTCTTAGAGAGCTCGGGTTTCCATTTCTTTTTGGACTTAAGTCACCTTTAATTGCCTCAAGCTTCATATGTTTGGTCCATGGTCCATAATTATTTTTCTGGAACTGCAAGCTCTTTCAACTATGTTGAGTTGTTCACTCGGGCTTGCATTTTTGCTTGGGCTTTGCATTGGCCTTTTATGTAGGCCTTGTAATAGCTTGCTTTAATGCATTGGGCTTACCTCTACCAAATGACCTAAGCCATTTAATTTTGATGAGTGGTAGACTTATATATTGCTTTATGTTTTTTGTAAGTGGCCAATATGGGACATTTTGTTCCTAATCTTCATCATTTCCAACAAAACTAAAAATGCTATGCGGAGGCTCTTCAGAGGGTGTGTTTAAGATTGTGACTTTTTGTTTCTAATCTTCGCCGTCTCTAACAAAATTAAAAATACTATGTGGAGACTCTTCTAAAAGTGCATTTAAAATTATTATTAAAAGTTAAAAAAAATACTTTTAGAATTTTTTTAATTTAATTAATTATTTTTTATAAACTATTTTTTTAAATTTGCTTTTAAAAAAAATATAAATTTACCCTTTTTTTTTTTTTTCTTAAAAGCAGTTTTTAAAAAGTACCAAAAATTTTATTAAAAAGTGCTTTTAAAAATTTCACTTTTAAAAATTTCAATCCTAAAAGGTGAATACTATTTAATGCATGAAGAGTGCGAATAGAATATGTTGGAGTGGGAATAGACAGACTGATGAAAGAGATTTGAGTCTTTCTTGGATGTGACGAGGGCAACTCAAACAAAAGTCCATGAACGCATTTATAATCCACTTCTTAATTAAACCCATAATAATTCCTCATTCATTACTCCGATGCATATGCATTTACGTCTCTTAAATTTCGGTGTATAATGGTTTGTATATTGTGCATTCTGTAATTTCATTACCCCTTATATCACAGTGAATTGGGGATTTGGGGTTTAGACCCTGGCAAACAAAAGCGATCCATTTGCAAGAAAAAAGCGTAAATCTACCACCAACAAACAAGATCGCATTAGCCCTTTACCTGATTCCCTAATCCGCCATATCCTCTCCTTCTTGCCATCCACAAAAGAAGCATTAGAACTTGCCTTTTATCGAAAAGATGGCAGTATCAATGGACTTATGTACCAACTCTCATATTCTGTCAGGACTTCATGAGAAAATCTGTTGAAAATATCCCCAAATTCATTGATAATATACTAATTGCCTATTCTTGTCCAACATTGAAGAAATTCGTTATCCAAATCCCCTGCTGCGACTTTGTTCACAAGATGCCTTGTCAAATGGCCTTGTGGATCCGTTTCGCCATAATGAAAGATGTAAAGGAATTAATTTTGGATTTTAAATATTTAAGATACAACAGTTACTTGTTGCCTCAATTCTTATATCATAATACTTGTTTGGTTAAATTGAAGACGATTTGTTGTGGTTTTGTGCCAAATGGAAGAGTTAATTGGAGATCTCTCAAGGCTTTGTGTATAGGGTTTGCTAAGTTGACAAATGAAGTGGTAGAAAATATTTTATCTGGTAGTCCTTTCCTTGAATCATTGGAATTGCAGAACTGCTATGGTTATGGGTTTGATCGTCTTCATATTAAATCAAAATATTTGAAAAGGTTGACTTTAGATGGTGGTGAAACTGGTGATGGGGAAGAATTCGTCGAAGAATGGAACGTGCTTGAAATTTCATGTCCATATGTTGATATTTTGGAAATCTTGGGCGAATGGTTTTACATTGAACTTCGATTAATGAATTTGGCATCTTCCGTTCATATTACTCTTGATATATGTCCACTGGCGGTAGAAAGCGAAAATTATATCAGGAATCTTTTTGAGAAGGTTAAGCATGCTAAGGAGCTAAAAATGGGGACCTGCTTTTTGCTGGTAGGTTTCTTTTTCCTTCATCTTTTGGGTGGAATTTTAATTGGCTCTTGCAATAAGTTTTATTTGTTTTCTCACAATTAGAAATTGACTATTTTTTCGGCCATAAATATATATGAAGTATCTATCATCATTGGAGATTCAAGGTCGGCCTTCTCCACTGTTAAACTGCCAATGCTTAATTCTCAACGCTTCCTTCTTTGAAGTGGATCCTTGTGGAATTATAAGGTTAATTTGGAGTTCACCAGAGCTAGAGAGATTAGTTATAAAGATATGCACTTACAATTGTGAGCAGGTATGATTTGTTTGAACAAAATATTAAATTTGTTATATAGATGAATTCATCAATTTTCTTTAATTAGGAACATTGGTTTGACGGCAATCATTATGTAGAGGATCATATTGCTGCATCAGAGGAGAAATTTCAATTGTTTGTCATCGCATCTCAAGAATGTTGAGATTATTGGCCTTAGACCAAGTTTCAGGGGGTATGAACTTGCAATCAAATTTGTCGAGTTTCTGCTTAAGAATGCAAGAGTGCTAGAGAAGTTGGTCATCTATGATTCTCACCATCATTGTGTTAAACGAGCAAAAGATTTTGTGCTTGAAGTTTCTCAAAAATTATTAAGCTTCCCAAGATCTTCTCCTCATGCTATGGTTTTGTTTCCCAAGTGATGCACAAGAATTTTGCGTTTCTTTCTTTATATGGAAGAGACAGCAGATGTCACTTCTTAGGAAGAAATTATGTGTTAAACTGTTGCATTTTGCTCAAGTTGTGTAAATCATAAGTCCAAGTATCTATTTTACTTGCAATGTACAAAAATCTCATGCTTATCTTTAGCCCAGTTGTTTGAGCTTTTGTTTTTGATAAATAGGATGATCAGTAGACCAGTGGTAGCATATGACTGTATTTGATGGTCGGTAGTAATCCTCTACTGATACTCTGACAGTAGTACTTTAGAATGCAGTAATCCAAACAGCACAACTCTACCATTCCTATTAAAAATGGTACCCTAACTTTTATGTGTTACCATCAAATTATAGTATTGAAAATTTTAAAAATACCAATAAATTTTGATTCCAAAACTTAGATTTTGCAAGAATTTAATTCAAATGAATTTTACATTATCAACTTTTACATTTGGAATAAGATATTCTAAAGTATTCCACTTTTTTGGTAAAAAAAAAGAAAATGATTTCAAAAGTTAATAAAAATTATGTTATTTGGCAAAAATTTAATTAATTATATAGTCAAATCAAATAAATATATATGTCCTGAATTAAATAAAGTTTCAGTACTATTATTTTTTATTAAATTAATAAATATACCAAAAAAAACTAAAATAAGTTAAATTCATTATCTGTAAAAAATTAAATTGAATTCTATGAATAAAATAAGATTGAATTCTTTGAAATGTTTGTGTTAATCATTTTTGCACTGAAAATAAATTTTAATTAAATTGGTCATCAAGTTATATTGAATAATGAATAGTAAAGAAAACCAAAATTTGTATACAAGTCTCAGGATTGAAAATGATGCGCTGACAAATAAAAACAATAAATAATAGGGATTTTTATAGAAATATCTAAAAAATGGGATTAATTTATATTTATACATCTATTTTTAAATTATTATAAAAGTACTTGCGCGCTTTCTTTTTTAATTTTTTTAAGCTGAAGGCTTTTTCAATGAGTTAGTTTCATCTGTTTTTATTTGGTCTTCTTTTATGTGTACTTGCCATTTTTTTAATTCTTAAATCCAAAATCAATTATCTTTTATGTCACGTGTTAGTACATGGTGGCTTGATCACATAAAAGGATACCTCTTGACAGTTAAATTTTGATTGTAGCTAAGTTGAAAATATGGTGGCTCGCGTGTTAGGAAATACATGGCAATAATATATGTTTTTTTTTTTTTTGCCAAATATATAAGCTTACTGTTATCTCATATTTTTAAACTTACTGTAATAAACTTTCTAATAGTTCTTTTGAAAATACAAAAGTTTAAATTGGATTAATACCAACAACTAACATATGGAAATGGAAATCACATTTAAAACCTCATCTATCTATAACTTATGTCAAATGAATATTGTTAATTTAAAAGACAAATTATAAGAATCTTAAATAATTCAAAATTTTTAAACTTAAAAATAAGTAAAAAAAATTAGATATTCAAAATAATTGAATGAATATTTTTGTTGAAGTATTTTATTTATTATTCAAAGAAATAAAATTTTATAAGTTTTATTTTCAATTTTGTTTATTAATTAGAATATTTTTTTCATCTTTTATATGATTTTAAATTATGTGAGAGTTTGTTTTGTAAATTGAACAATAAAATTAAAAAATTAAAAAAAAATTAAAATTGAAATGTGAAAAAGAAATTTAGTTTTAGTGTTGACAAAACAAAAAATTATGAGTTGAAAATTATTTTTAAAAAACTATTAATATTGTATTTTAATTTATAAACAAATGTTTTTAATAATACACACTAAGAGTATATATCAGATATGTTCCGAATATATATAAACTATATGATAATACAATTCTTACTTGCTTTTATATATTTTGATTTGAAATCCTATTTTTTTCCTTCCTCTATACATACATAAAAATAAAACAATAATCAACCTCTAATCAACCTACAATCAACTAAAAATCAACCTCTAATCCACTAAAAATAACCAGTATTTTAGCAATACTAATGCTAAATAATCAAAAACCAACAATCAACCTGAAATTAACCTGCTATCAACTAAAAATCAACCTATAATCAACCACAAATCTGCAAAAAACTAAAAAACAACTAGTATTTTAGCAATACTAAAGATAAGATTTACAGAAACAAACAATCAACCTGCAATTAACCTATTATCAATGAATAATCAACCTATAATCAACTACAAATCAACCTCTAATTAATCAAAATACAACCTAGTGCGCAAATCAATATGTGTAACTAGAGTTATATTCAATCAACACATATTCAAATGGATATTTTTCAAATTTTGAATATTTGAATGTGGTAATTAATTAGATAATTTTCAATGAACATAATTTCTATTTACTCTAATGTGCAAATAAAAAAAAAAGACCAAACATATACTCAAAATAAAAGAAAAATATTCAGTTTTATTGTGTGAACTGAAAAATTATGATTAAAAAATAAAAAAATAATAAACGGAATTCAAAATTCATAGTAAATAGTATATAACAAGTATATTTTAAGTATATAATGAGTATACTTTAGGTATATCTTAAATATATATTATGACTATATGCTTTCATCTTCTTTGAAATACTTAACAATCTTAACTTTTTTCTTCTTTGAAAAAGCATAATCAACATTCAATTAAGATTAAACTATAAACAAATTCAATAAAACAATGATTAAATTACAATAGTTTATTCCTATAATTTATTGGCTCTTTTGATTTGATATATATTTTCAAAAATTTTTGGATATCGAAATTTACATGAAAATAAATGTATAAAAAGAATACGTCAAGTATATATTAGATAAAAAAATTATACTAAAAAAATAATAACAATTTTTATGATTCACGGTAAATAGTATATAATAAATATATTTTAGGTATATTTCTAGTTTATTTCAAGTATATAACGAATATATTTTAGGTATATCTTAAAAATATATAAGAAATAGATATTTTCTTCTTCTTTTGAAATTTAATACCCTCAACCTTTTTCTTTGATAATGTTAATCTTACTCAAGTGTGCCTATTTAGATTTTAATTTTTTTTTTAACTCAAACACCAATCAAATATATAAATAAAATAAACCAAACATATAAACTATGAGTATGCTAAAAGTCAAAGAAGTAAAAGAAAATTCAATTAATAAAAAAGTCAATGTCATCTAATTTTTACTATTTAAGGAGTCAAAAAGTACCAATAAATTTTGGTTTAATGAACTTAAAGTCGTTCTCATGATTAAAAAGTAATAATAAATTTTCAGTTTTACTAAATATATTTCTTTAGCATTTTAAGAGTAATTTTAAACACCACTAAAAATAAAATTCAAATATGAGTCTACATAAGGTGGAATGAAGCACAAATTTATTGTAAATTAAATTTACATTAGATTTTACTTTATTATATTCTGTTATTATTTTGCAATAAATATATTTAATTATTATAAATGTTTTAAAAAAAATCATATGTTTATAATTAGTGTAAAACCACAAATTTAAAAAAAAAAATTACGTACAAGGCATGTATGAATTTGCTACATTTTTATGTCACGTACTTTTAATTTTAATTCATTAGAAGCCACCATACATTTTTATGTGATCGTGATAAAAACATGCAAAAAAAAAAAATCAAAGCCAAGTCTGCAAAAGGCGAAATAATCTACTAATTTCCTATGAAGATAGCATTGCGCACCTTTTTATGATCCTAGCACGAAGAGATTTCTAGTTTCATACCCACCAATTAATGAAGACAAAATGGTTATGGAGCATAAAAAGTAGATAGAAAAAAATTTAAGATATGGAGAAGAATTTGAGATAGAAAAGAAATAGATGAAAAAGTAGTAGCGTATATATTAAAAAAACGAATGAACACAAAAATGATGAAATGAAATCCAACCTATTGAAGTAAATAAAATAAAAAATAGTGTACACGACATAATTCTCTCTAAATAATTCAATAATTTGGGCTGGCTTCGTTAGTTATGAGCCCATTAAATTGCCCGGACCATTTAATCTCTTGCTGTAAAAACTGGCAGAGTTGACGTCTCGTTGAAATCCCTTTAGCTCTTACCATGGAAGAGGAAAATATTAGTGAAGGTTCCTTGCAGGGAAGCTACAGTCGAAACGAAGGAGAAAGAAGCTGTGACACTGGTTCTCCTGTAGGTGATTTTATCGAAGACAGAAGCAAAAGACTCTAATATGCCGAAAATGAAGATCGCATTAGCGCTTTACATGATTCTCTCATCCACCATATCCTCTTCTTTCTTCCATCAGCAGAAGACGTCGTAAAGACCAGCGTTTTATCTAAACGGTGGCAATACGTATGGACTCACTACCCAAACCTCACTTTCGGACTCGGCGATATTTTCAAATCTGTTAAACGCTTTGCTGATTTCATCGACAAAACCCTAATTCAGTACGCTTCTTCGAAAATCAAGAAATTTGCTATTGATATCGATCCTAATGGAAGGTAGTTTCGCGATTTAAACGCCCAAATTGAATCGTGGATACGTTTTGCAACGAGTCGCGAAGTGGAGAAGCTTGCTTTGGAATTTTTTGAATACGACGATTGGGATTATTACATTTTGCCCCAATTCTTGTACGAGAACCATTGTTTGACTGAATTGAAGACCTCGCGTTGTGATTTTGAGCTAATGGAAAAGTGGATTGGAGATCACTCACGGTTTTGCGTATATATTGCGCCAATTTGACAGATGAGGTGGTTGAAAGTATTTTATCAGTCCAATGCTTGAATCTTTGGAATTGGACTGGTGTACAAGGATTCACCGGATTGATATTTAATCAAAGTGTTTGAAAACGTTGGTGATAAATGGAGTTGGAGATATTAATGATAGAGACGATGAAGATGAATCGAATCTTGAAATTTCAGGTCCTTATCTTGAAAACCTAGAAATTTTGGGCGGGTGGGGTAGGAGAAGGTGTGAGCTGAAGAATTTGCCATCGTTGGTTCGGGCTACATTAGATTTTTATCTGGAAGTTGATAAAGAACGTGGCAACAATTTCTATAAGTATGTCAAGTATCAAAATCTAGTGAAGCAACTCCTTAAGAAGGTTCATCATGTTAAGGAGCTAAAAATTGGGAATTGGTGTATTCAGGTAACATTCCCTTTTCATGTCCTCTTATATAATATTGTGATTATTGTTTAATTGAAAATTATTATTTGATGTGCGAAGGTTTTGTCAATATTGGAGGTCAAAAGGCTGCCTTCTCCATTGTCGAATCGCAAATGCTTAACTCTAAACATTTATGATTCTGAGAAATGGCACCTCCCTGGGATTGCAAGTCTACTCTGCAGTTAACCTGAATTGGAGACACTAATTATTGAGTGTCGGGACAGAAGTTTGCAGGTATACTGTGTTATGAATTTCATTAAAAAGTTCTGAAATTATTACAATTTATAGATGCCAAGTTTCTGAACAGTTTCCAATCAAGCCCAGAGTCATATGCTTTAATAAGTGTTTTGTTAAGACATTGATATAATTGAATAAACTCATAGCCTAACGACATCTTTGATTGCAGTTTAATTTTGATGGAAGATTTGCAAAATCCTATGACTTCAGAGACAATTATTGGGCATCATTGAAAGAAATTTTCCATTGTTTGTTGGTACATCTCAAGAAAGCTGAGATTTTCGACTTCCAATGCAAGTTCTAGCGAGTATCAATTTGTACTTGATTTTGTTGAGTTTCTGCTAAAGAATGCAAGAGCTCTAGAGAAGATGGTCATATTTGTTGCTTCTCATGAACACGATCAATCTAGAAGAGATAATATGCTTGAAGTTACTGAAAAATTATTAAGCTTCTTGAGATCTTCTCCTCGTGTTGTGGTTCTGCTTTCCAAGTGATCTTTAAGAATTTTGTAGTTCTCATTATATGGAAGGAAGAAGAAATTTCTGTGAAACTACTGAATTTTGTTCCAGATTTGTCAATAGCATTATCGCCATATATACCTTTTTTTTTTTTATAAAATATATTAATTATCCAATGTTGAAGATAGAATAAATTTTATTTTTGAAGTTTCTCAAAAATTGTTAAGCTTCCCAAGATCATCTTCCAACGCGGTTATGTTTCCTAAGTGATGATGTTCAAGAATTATGTTAGTCTCTTTATGTGAGAGGCTTAGGAAGAAATTGTCTGCAGCCTGATGCTTTGTTCAACTTTGACAATTGCAGGTTCTTTTCAAAAGTTCTCATGCGGTATATTGAGCATTTTATTGGCCATTTGATTATTGGCCAGTTATTCTTATTCTCGGCATATATACTTTGCTGTAATTTGAGGATTGATAGAGCAAGCGCAGCATATGATGGTGAGCACTCACACTAGACATTTATGAGGCATGACTTATGACGCAAAATGAGAGGCAAAATGCACTAACCATTAACTAAAAGATAATGATGGTGGCTTGTTCACTGGCTTGGCTGGGTTTAGATCCAAGCCTGAGCCTAGCCCAATTTCAGAGATGGACATGGTTTTCAGTTTTCACAATTCAAAACAACTCGTATAGAAGAATATGCAATACAAGCAGTGGCTCATTAAACCCAGCGCGATATATAATTTAGGCAGGGGTTGCAATTGAGTTCAGTCAAAATAAGTTTAAGTTGGAGTCTATTAGAAAATTTAACACTCAAAATTTGAATTTTTATAAAATTTACATTTTCAAATTTGAATTCAATTTGAATGGATATTCAAAATACTTAAATTTAATTTAATTATTAATAAAATATTTATTTATTTATTAATGTTAAAATAAATTCATTTCAAATTTGTAAATTATTATATCTAATATATATATATATTTTTTGTTAATTTATATATAATGTTAAAATTTATATAAAATTTTAATATTCAATTAAACTCATAAGTCACTCAAATAAAATGTTATAATAATATTTAAATTTTACTCTATTTGAACTGCACAAGTTCAAATTTTACTCGAATAAAATCAAGCCAAATCTAATATTTTATAAATTAAATATGAATAATTTATTAGTAATTTTACTCATTTATTTTCCGGTTGTCTTCTTTGAAAGAAAAATTTGTGTGTTATTGTTTACAAGTTTCTTAATTGATTTGTAAACTGAAAAAACATTTTTAATCGATATCTACCACATTAATTATTGGTCAATATATGGCTGACTCAAGTTGTTACAGACTTATAATAGTTGTCAATTTGTGCGTTATGACTCGTGAAGCACAACAAATGGAATATGCCCCTCATTACGTGATGAAGTTTTTTATGTACTTGTAAAAAAAAAATCAACGAAGTTTTTAAATTATCAAAATGATGGATCATGTTAATTTAATTTTCACCGTTAAATATAAAATTATTAAAAAGAGATTTATCATCTGTAATATTTAAATTGTTATTATTTATTTTTATTATTCAGATAAAATATTAATTTGATAATTTATTAAATAATTAAAATTAATTACTTTATATATCAAATAAGCTATATATAAAATTTCTCTTTTAGTCACATATATCTCCCTAATCTTATCTGAATCCCAAAAATTTTACTTTTACTGATGGGGTAATTCTTTTTTTGTTTTTTGGTAAGAGAGAGAGAATAGCTAATACATTCATTAATAATGATATTTAGATTAACTGAGCTGATTTAATATTTTTTTTATAAATATTAAAATACATCATATTTCATATATTTTACCTTCTTTATTTTCCAATTTAGCTGAAAATTAACCTGACATTTCATAATATTTACCTTGACGGTTCATGTCAGAATAATTTTCTTCTGAATCAATCCTTCCTTTTCCATCCACTCGTCCAGTGGGTTTTACATGGCCTGAAAGATAATATCTTAAAAATAGAAAAATTGGTCGTCTTGCCTAATTCACAGCCAGAGCTGTAGCCTGCGTAGGCATTAGGCAAATTAACAATAATATTCCATGATAGAATAGGTACAAATTGTATTTGAGCAAACCAGAAAAGCCCATATTTAGCTTATCGATTTCTCAGTCTGCTTTCCATAAACGGCTCCTCAGAAACTGACAAATTTTGGACAGAGCTCTGCGAATTGTGATAGTTTCCTTCGTTCTCTGCTTATTCTCATTTGACGCCAGGTATAGTTTGCTTATTCTGATTGCAATACTGTAGATTCTCAAACTAGACTGCTCTATCACTATTTCCCTTTTAGTTTAATGTATATTATTTTTGCGTCTTCTACTTGTATGATTTCATGGAAACTTAGGTTTTTCGCATCTTGTCTTTTTGAACACATGGTGTTTGATAAAATGTCTGTATTAAGTGAACCAATGTTAATAGAAATAATATGAACCTGAAAAGCCCATGTTGAAAATTTGTGTTTATATTTTGGGTGCTGGTGGACTGGTGGTCATGGGGTGTTTGGGGTAACTGAGGGAGTGTGTTTGCTGTTTAGATTATGCAAAATGGTTGAACTGATTGATACTAATTTTGGATTAATCCTTTACTGGTTTTCTGATTACTCATTGCTGATTGTATTTTTCAGACGCCATCTTAAAATGAGAGTTACAATCTTTGGGTGAGGTTTATGCATGATTTCTAAAATGGCAACGGCAACAAACCTTTTGAAGAAGTTTGTGTCAGGTGTTATTCTTGATTTAGATGGTACTCTTCTCAATACAGGTCAGCTTGTGCTCTTAAGCTGAATTTCACTTTCTTTATCCTCGTTACTGTCACCATTATATTATAGCCCTCTCATATAGGCAAGCATATAATAAACTGTACATTGAAAATCCATATTTTATCAAATATTCTCTTTTGTATTTTTTCATAAATGTCTTGCTATCTGCTTTCTTCTGATGTTTCAATTCTGTGCCAGTTTTTCTCTTATTTGTTGACAATTGATCTTCAATTTCATGGCAGATGGAATAGTAAGTGATGTTTTAAAAGTTTTTCTGGTCAAGTATGGGAAACAGTGGGATGGGAGAGAAGCTAGTAGAATAGTAGGAAAGACTCCCTTGGAAGCTGCTTCTGCCGTGGTGGAAGATTATGGGCTTCCTTGTTCAACAGAGGAATTTATTGCAGAAATCAACCCGATGTTCTCTGATCAGTAATCTACTATTCTGTTCACTTATTTCTATTGACAATTATTTATAATGATCCAAGATCTTTTGTTGAATCACATTTCTGTTATATTTTTTTCCACCAATAAATCAATGAATTTCCTTGAAACTTTGTTGTTTACTCTCAGAGGTTGAACTAGTGGAAACCTTATCTTTTAATAAATTGTAGGGTGTGCAAAATTAAAGCGCTTCCAGGTGCCAATCGATTGATTAAGCATTTGAGTCATCATAATGTGCCCATGGCATTGGCATCAAACTCTCCAAGGGCAAGCATAGAATCCAAAATTTCATATCACCAGGGTTAGCTTTTTAGACAGTTTATTGTGTTGATTACTTTTATTTATACTATCTGAATACTTTAATGTTTTACATAGTCCAAGGATAATAAGTTGATTGTTCTTGTCCTATATTAACTTGTTTGTTCATTTTTCCCACATATAGGCTGGAAGGAATTCTTCCCTGTCATTATTGGTGGTGATGAAGTAAAAGCGGGGAAGCCATCTCCTGAAATGTAAGAAAAATTGGTATATGATTCCAACTTTTCTTCTTTGGAATGTCTTTTGTTTTACTCTTGAAAACTCATCTTACTAAATATTTTTTTTTGTGAACTTGCTATTCAAGATTTTTGGAAGCAGCTAAACGGCTAAATATTGAACCCTCCAGTTGCCTAGTTATTGAAGATTCATTGTAAGTGTAATGTTTAATTACTTATTTTAGCTACCTACCAGTTTCTTTTATTCATCTATCCTTTCTATTTCTCTTTTAGTAACATGTTTGCTTTTTGAGTGATGCCCTTCTAATTGATATTCACTTCAGTCATTAATAAAGTGGCAACTTATATCTGGTATAAGTTGGGTCTTGAAAGTATATGGACTGCAACCTTGAATGATATAACTTGTACATTTAATTGACATAAAATGTGTTCTTTGTTACAATATATATGCTTTCTTACTTCTATCAAGTTTGAGCCAAATTTAAATGTACTTAACTACAGTAAGAAGAGATGGGAGTGTTATTTCTTAGAAATACATATTATATGTCCTATGATCAGCATGCAATTCCATATAGAGAGCTTACAAGGAAAAAAGGTGCTTTTTTATTGTTTTCAGCTGTCAAACAGTCCAGCAAATAGTTTAAACTGGCTGAATGCCTTTTTTTTTTTCAAAAAAAAAATAATAATAATAAGTTTAGACCAGAATGCTTCTCTCTCCTGTGATATCTGCTGGATTTGCTTGATTTACTTTTTCTACTAACATTTCTTCTTTGGTGACGATGCATTTTATTTTTTCAACAAACTAAAAAGTACAAAACAATCCTATGCTATTATAGTTTTCTATTTAGTGATATTCAAAGGTTTTGGATATGTTAGGCCAGGAG
The DNA here is from genome assembly GCA_947687605.1 of Reutealis trisperma. Taxonomy (NCBI): domain Eukaryota; kingdom Viridiplantae; phylum Streptophyta; class Magnoliopsida; order Malpighiales; family Euphorbiaceae; genus Reutealis; species Reutealis trisperma. The sequence continues at coordinate 8,579,318 of CANTUT010000003.1, forward strand.
TTATGGGTGGTAAGGCTGCTGGCATGGAAGTGGTTGCCGTGCCATCACTTCCTAAACAATCCCATCTTTATACAGAGGCAGATGAAGTGATAAACTCTCTACTTGATTTACGACCTGAGAAATGGGGCCTGCCGGCATTTGAAGATTGTAAGCATCAAGGACCTTGATCATTGTTGCTGTTACATAATGAATTTCCTTTCACTTCAGTTCTTATAAGTAGAATTGATATCTGATGACAGGGATTGAGGATACATTGCCAATGGAACCTTGGCATATTGGTGGTCCCGTAATTAAGGGATTTGGTCGCGGCTCAAAGGTTCTTGGGATCCCCACTGGTATGAGAATTATTCATTTTCTATTCCTTTGGTAAAAACTAAAAACATCAATTCACTTGTGGCTATCAGCTTTGCTCCTGATGTGACCTTAAGTTTGTAATTGGATTTGAGATTACAGGGATGTAATTCCTTTTCTCTATTCTTTTTCATCTTCTAATGAGTCATGTATTTGTTTCAGCTAATCTATCTACGGAAGGTTACTCAATGCTGCTTTCACAACATCCCTCAGGCGTGTATTTTGGTTGGGCTGGATTAACAACACGTGGTGTGTACAAAATGGTCATGAGTATTGGTTGGAACCCATATTTTAACAACACTGAAAAGACTATAGTGAGTGTATATTCAATTTAAAATAGTGGCCTATGCATGTATTTTGCTATTTTCTGATTTCTAGTTAATACTACAGGAACCATGGCTTCTCCATGAATTTGAAGAAGATTTCTATGGTGAGGAATTGCGTCTTGTTATAGTTGGCTATATTCGACCAGAGGTATAATAAATACTGATTATTATTTTCCTGCAATCTCTTTCACATTCAATTTCCTCTAAAGTTTGGACTTGGAACATAACAGGCCAATTTCCCATCACTTGAGAGCTTGATAGCAAAGATTCAAGAGGACAGAAGAACTGCAGAGAAAGTCCTGGATCTTCCGCTGTACTCAAAATATAGGGATGATCCCTATTTGAGAGGTTCTTCATTGTGATTGCAATGATCCATACATTTCATTAAATGTTAAAAAGAAAAAACTTCGATTGCGACATTATTATGTTCTCATTTTGTTGGGACGTTATGCCAGTCTCGCATATATAAAACATAAATGGGCATTTAAATGTTGCCCTAGGAAAGCCAAATTATTGTTATGGTTGATGTACTCTAATCACAATTTCATTGAATGAAATTGTATTTGTTTATTTGGCTTCTGCTCATATGCTTTATATGTTTCACTGTGTTCAACCATATCGATTTCTTTATCTTTGTTCTAAATCCTTAACAGGTACTCAAAAGGTTGTGATCATTTTGGCAGGTCCAATTTTATTTTAGAAAATTTGGGCAAAAAAAATTATTTTGGAAAATTGTGATTTGCAAGCATGAGACTATTTTTATTTAGACTTTTGAGAGAAAACCATAGCAGAGAGTTGTTTTTTGCTGTTAGTATCTATTTCATTGCAAAACAAATACATTACATTATTGTAGAATTGCTTCCTGCCAAATAAAATGGCTAAAACCATCAGGATGTTGAAGTTGGGACCAGAAAACTCCTTTTCTTCATAAAATTCATTTTTAAAAAATATAGTTTTAACTATAAAGATATTCTGGATTAAAAAAAAATTCTAAATATGGTTAGAGATTTTGAAATTAATCTACTTTTTTTATTAACATTGGAGAAAGAGAATTTAATATCGTTAATATTTGAATTCTGACATCCACTCTTAAAATAGTCTCATCTTACTATTATCCTAAGATATCAGTTTAAATTAATTTACTTTTTTTTAAATGAAATGAATCTTTTATTAATAATGATTAATAAATACAATTTAGAACAAATAAGTAAACTTGACTGCCTTCAAAAAATAGATACAAATCTTGTTATAAAAATAAGTTTTTTCCTCAAACTTTCATTGATCATATTGATAGAATAATTATATACAATACTTTGATTACGATTAACATATCAACAAGAAACACATTTCACCCTATAATTATATTGAGTTATAAATCGACTTTATTGTTATTTGATTAGTTTTTAAACGAGTTCGATTTTTGAATATTAGAGTTAAACTTCTCCTAATTTCTATGACAAAAGATAAACAAAATCTTATAAAGGAAGAAAACAAACTCTCATAAAGGAAGAGAAGTAAACTCCCATCAAAGAAGACAAGCAAATTCCTATCAAGGAAGATAAAACAAGAAAACTTATTAAATTTCACAAAAGAGATAATAAAACTCATAAAATATATTATTTTTTATGAATGGGGAAGGAAGATAAATATAGGAAAGTATTAAAAACATAAACACATATAACATATATGGGTATATTAGCCACTATCATAACCTAAATAACTAGAATTAGTTAATTAGATGACAAGCATTCACCATATATAACCATTTATATTATCCATCTTAATCAATGTGGGATTACTCTTACCTCTCTCCTTTAGGTGACAATTAGGAACGAACATCCAATTGTCACTTGGACTATAAACTAAGTCAACTGGGATTGGACATCTAACTTGGGAAATTAAGAAAAAATTCAAATACTCCCCGTGAAACACAGTGACAATATGGGACCGAACCGTTTAGACTGAACATCCAGATGGAAAATCAAGAAATCAAGAAATCGGGCCAAATTTTCTCTGATACCATATTAATTTTTTATGAATGGGGAGAAAGACAAATATAAGAGACTGTTAAGAACACAAATATACACAATACATATTGATATATTAGGTACTATCATAACCTAAATAACCAAAACTAACCAATTAGATTATAGATTCTCATCATATATTAACCATTTATATTATCCATTTTTAATCAATGTGGGATTACTTTTAATATTATTAAGTTTTTAAAATAGATTTGGTAGAACTAACTTTAAAAATTAGCTTGTTAAGATTGGGGAGTCAATTTTTATATTAATAACTTAATATGTTTGTATTTAATTAATGTGAGATATATGCTTGATAGTCCCTTAAGTGGCAACTAGATAAAAATAATTTTTTATTAAATTCGGTTGTCACTTGCAAATTTATGATATGAACTGAATTGATACAGTTGAAAGCACAATTTATTAAAATCCAACACGGATGAAGAAACAAATTTTAAAGCCTATAATCCAGCAAAACACAATTAAAGAAACCTACTATATGCAAGAATTGAAATGAAATTAAAATCCTAGTCCGACTTACGTTATAACTTAGATTTTGATACCATATTAAGTTTTTAATATAAATTTGGGAAAATCAATCTTAAAAACTAAATTGTTAAAATTGAAGAATTCATTTTTATACTCCCTTCGCTTCAAAAAGATTGTTCACTTTTTTTTTTCGCACAGTTTAAGAAAATATCATTAATTGCTTTACAACTTATATATTTTATTATATTTTCTCACTTATACATTTGCATATAATTATTTATTACTACTTTTATTATTAATTTTAAAAATACACACATTTCAATTAATAAAGATAAAATGGATAAATATTTATATTTATTTTTAGAGTAAGCAAGTGTTTTGTAACATTTTAAAAAGAAATAGTGGATAATATTTTTTGGACGGAGGGAGTATTAATCACTTAGTATGTGTTGGCACCATAATTATAGTGGGCTGTGAATTATTGGGCCAGATAATAATTAATTAATTTGGACATTTAAATTGAGGATTTTGAGCCCATGGAGAATAATTCTTAGCAAATCTTTGGGAGGATAAGTCAAATTATCAATTAAATCTAGAGACTTCTAAAAGAAAATTTAAATTGTGAAGTGCTGCATGTAGGACTAACAGACTAGGTGAGAAAATAACAGCCATTAGCACGTACACAGGGGCTAAGTCCAGTTTAAGACAAAAGAAAATGAAAGTGGCTTAGTGAAGAAGTTGAGCTGAAATCTAGGGAATTAATTACCTACCAAGCACTATAAGTACAAGAAGACTCCACAAAGGAAAGGACCCAACAAAAAATGAGCAGACAATCATTCGATCAACAACAGCTGTAATCAACTTTCAAGTTTCTACAGCTTTTATTTACTTTCAAATTATCCAAACCTCCGTAACTTTTATTTTACATCACTTGCAAATTATATTTCAAAATTCTTGTATTCAATATACTATTCATTACAGTAATACAAACAAAAAAAATTACAAATTCTATATTCAATGTACTTACAGTACAGTAATATGAAACCAAAAGTTACAAATTTCATATATTCTTCTAGTTTTTTGAGTGAAAATTGGTAAAACTGCATTAGTGAATCCAAGATCCTTAAGAGACTATTGTCCCTTTATCTATTACACAGTCGTTTCGATTAAAGGTCAAGTACGAGTGAGACCCCTAAGAGTCTCTAGCACGCTCTGCATTAAATTCAACTAAAAGGGCAACAGTCGACAATAAATATTTTGTCAACAGTATGTTTGTATTTAATTAATAGGAGATATATTCTTAACAAAATAAATGGAAAACAAAATCAAATTCATGTCTAAAAATACAAATTAACAAATATCTTTTATTAAAAAATAAAAAAAAAACTAAACATAATAAAGAAAAATGAATATCGCATATCAAATAAAAGTCAACGGTTGCTTAAACAATAAACTTGTTAAAAAACCAAGAAAAAAAAGTTAGAGAAAGAATGCGCAAATGATTACCTTCAATATTAACGAATAGGTATCTATATTGGATTAATATTTACTATTTCAATTTTTTTAGGAAATTTTATCGTTTAAATTAATTTACTTAATTATATAGTTGATCCTCTTATATTTAATATTTAATAAATTAATAATTTTATCAATTAATAAATATTTGAGAAACCAACTTCATTCTTCATTGTGTAATTAATAATTATATTATTCAATAATTAATAAAATTTGAAAATAAATTTTTGTAATTATAAATTATTAGTGAAAATATTGAGAAATAAAATATTATAATATATGATATATGATTTGTCCTTAATATTTGATAAATTTAGAATTATATTCTTAAAATGTAAAAAATATGAGATAATATTCAAACTATACTATAAGTGAAAAAGAATAACAATAATATTTACCAATATTATTTATATTATCATAAATCTGAAATGATTAATTTATTTTAAATAATGAATTTATATTTATGTAATCATATATTGATTTTAAGTTTATATATATGATTGTTTTGAATACGGTAGTGTCATATTAATTTATAATTTTTATTTTTTATAAATTTAATAAATTTAATATTTAATAATTTTTTAATTTATCATGTGTATTAATATTTAATTATAAGAGGGTGATAGCAAGTGCAATTATCCAAAAGGGCCAAAACGGGTGCCCTTCTACTTCATTATTTTGGCGCTAATTGCAAATCTCAAAAGCAGAAACCTCGCAAAAACCTTTCCGGTTCAAAGCTAAACCCTGCTTCTCGTTCTCGGTCCGAGCCACTCTCAGACCGAAAACCAATGGAAGAAGGAGAGCAGGAGCACGATTCAGCCATGGCAGTAGCTACAGAGACCTCACAGTCCATTGAACAAAAAGACTACTCATGGCCTGTAATTAGGTTCGATTTGCCTCCACAGAGAATCCAGTATTTCCATAAGCAGTTCAGGACTGGTTCAAACCCTAATAATTTCCTCAAAGGCGTTAAATGGTATCGTTACTTTGCATTTACTAAGTCCATTTCTTTTCTTTTAAGTCCATTTCTTTTCTTTTTGTTAGTCTCTTAATTTTAATTTTCTTTAAGGTCTCCCGATGGATCGTGTTTTTTAACGAGTTTAGAGGACAATACCTTGCGTCTGTTCTCATTGTAAGTTTCTATACTACTATTGAATATAATAGTGAATATAATAATGGGAATTAGCCATTTTCTCTAACTTCTTCGGTGGGTACTGAAATAACATATTATTTATGATTAGACCAGATAATGGTAGCGGCAGTGATTATAATGCATGTTCTGTAGATGCTGATGCGGGTAAATTCATGATTTATCTGCAATGTTTTTTGCCCTCTTTTTCTATAGCTATAATCGTGGCGTTATTTATTTATTTTTGGTTATCAGATTCCTATGATGCTAGCCTTGTTGTAAAAGAGGGAGAACCTGTTTATGACTTCTGTTGGTACCCATATATGAATGCTTCAGGTGCTTCTATTGAACTTGTGGAGTTTTCAATTTCATTTTATTTTGTATGCTTACAATTGTTAATGATGTATTGATGTCAAAAGATATATGCTTGACTTGAAAATTGCTTGGCCTTTCAGACCCTGTTAGTTGTGTATTCGCAAGTACTACTCGTGACCATCCAATTCATCTTTGGGATGCTAGTTCTGGCCTGGTATTTCTTTCTTTACTTTTTGTATTATTTTTGTGATTTTTGTTCCCACTCTTCAGAATTCAAATAAGATTTATGGTTCTTCAGGCTCTAAATAATCGTAATTTCTTTTTATTATGAAAAAAAAAAGGGGGTAAGGGCATTGTCTTTGTTTATGGAGAGTATGTTTTGACTGGAAAATATTAGGAGTCTATGTGCCCCTTATTATGGATGGTGTTAACAGCTTTTCTTTTCATCCATTTTAGGTTTAGTTATTGTCTGATATCTGATCATGGATGGTGATAATTGCAGTTGCGTTGCACTTACCGTGCTTATGATGCTATGGATGAAATTACTGCTGCCTTTTCAATTGCATTTAATCCTGCTGGGACCAAGTAAGAAAGTGATTTTCTGTGAGGCTTAGACTTTTCTGATTGTGATTTCCATCTTTCACATATCATAATGTTCTTTGTTTGAATAGAAATTTTGCTGTTAGGCTTTATATGGGTTGAGTCTAGATTGATGTACAGATGTCATTTATGTGGCTAAAAAATGAAACTGTTCTGCACCATCAGTAGAGTGCTGTTTATTGTTGGCATCAGTTTATTTGTTTAGTCTTCTTCAAGTTCGTTCAGAACCCAATGACATTTTTTTTATTTTCCTTGATCCTTACTTTTATCCATTAGAATTTTTGCTGGATACAATAAATCCATAAGGGTATTTGATATTCATCAGCCTGGAAGAGATTTTGAACAGTACTCAACACTCCAAGGAAATAAGGAAGGGCAAACAGGTTTATTTCTTAGCTGCCTAAATGAGTATTGGACAATTAATAAAAGCAATAAAGCAAATTATTCTCGTTTTTTTGTTGTTTATAGGTATAATATCTGCCATTGCCTTTTGTCCATCTCACAGTGGACTGCTAGCTACTGGTTCTTACAGCCAGACTGCTGCAATCTTTAGGGAGGATAATATGGAACTCTTGTATGTTTTGCATGGTCAAGAAGGTGGGATTACACACGTAAGTGAAAATTAATTGTTACTATTTTGATTTTGATTATTGTATCAATCAATAAAGAAAGAGTCTTTTTACCTTTCAGGTCCAATTCTCAAAAGATGGAAACTATCTTTATACTGGAGGGCGGAAGGTAAAATATATTGTCTCTCTTTCCTTTTGTTTCTTGTCCATAGATACTACCATATTTTTTAACCTGGATGATGGATGCCTTGCACCATAAAGTTTTTATTTCCTTTTGCAATGGTGGTTTACTAAGTTTTTTTTTTCTCCCCTTTTGGACTAAGCTACATGAAATAAGAATTATAGGTTAGAATAGAACTTTCGTCTACTCCAACCCTGTTGGTTTAATGTGTTCAATTTTGTGGTGGTTGTTGTTGACTGTAAAAGTAGACTGGTTCCTTCCTTCCTCCCTGCACTCTAGTCTTACTGCTTCAATCCTTATCCATAGCAAAGCTTTTTGTTAAGCATATTTGTTATGAACTAGGCAGCATTTGAGTATGATGTGCTATAATTTATAACAGGGCATTTAACCAGCGAAAGCTAGACAGAAACATGTGCATGCACATTTAGTATATGTGCAATTGACAACATATATTCACATTCATATTCCTTGTAGGATCCATATATACTCTGCTGGGATATGCGAAAAACTGTTGAAGTGGTTTATAAGTAAGTATTTTTATCTTATTGGGTTATTGCTTTTCTCATGAATAATTAGAAATTTGTGAAGCTAGGGGAGGTAATAGGGAAGTTATAGATGCATACCACTGTACTTAAGATTTTGGGTTTTCCCTTAATAGTTTATAATCTTCCAATGTTCTTTGTATTGCTAGGTTATATAGATCCTCAGAACAAACCAATCAACGGATATTGTTTGATATTGATCCCTCTGGCGGCCATCTTGGTACAGGCGGTCAGGTATAATTTGGGCTTTATCATTCTTTCCACAATGGAGTACAAGGCTATTGCCATACCTCGAACCATTAATCTCCAATTACTTGTTTGTATTTTTTCAAAATTTGCTTTCAGGACGGTTTGGTTCACTTATATGATCTACAAACTGGGCAGTGGATATCCAGCTTTCAGGCTGCAGCTGGTATGTTTATGCCATATCCTTTCCAGCTGTCATAGTTTGGTTTTTTGCAGTTAAATCATTTTCTTATCACTTTCTTTCTATCATACAGACACAGTTAGTGGTTTCTCTTTCCATCCATTCCTACCTATGGCTGCCACTTCATCAGGGCATCGAAGATTTCAAGTTCCTGATGACGGCTGTGAGAATTTGCTTTTAAATGGTATTTTCAAGTAACCTGAATGCTTTACGCCGTTCATCTAGAAAAGCTTTTACCCATTTTCAATGTCTTTCACTCCTGTGCCATCTTGCAATACGTACTACATGGAATACTTGTGTATCGTGTGGTGTGCTGTTGCAATAAAAAAAATAAATAAATAAAATAAAATGATAGGAGAAAGTCTAGTTCTTAGCCTGCTTCAGCCTTAAAAATGGGAAGATGAAAAAATTGGGTTTTGGCACTGTTTTGACTTTTAAGTCCAACTTTCTGGTTTCAATGCGGAAGTTGTTAACTTCTTGGTGACATGGTTACGTCAAGTTTTCTAGGATGAATCTATTGGTGAATTATTTATGTTTATATTAATATATAGTTAATATATCAACCAATTTTTTTGTTTCTGTTTTCCACAGGTAATGAAAACTGCGCTTCTGTGTGGAGTTTCTCCTGTGCTTTAGTGTCAGAGAATGCTGGTGATTTTAACAGTCAATCAGAAAATGATTTCCACCACCAGGATCCCTGAGCCCCTCCGCAATGGCCTTCAGCCTAAGTGGAGACAGCTTATATAATCTTATGTTGTAACTGAGACACAAACACCATTTACCTAATTATTGTACATTCTTTAATTCCATACCAATTCATGTTTCATGCAAGTATTTACATTTTAGATTCTGAACTTGGACAAAGGCCTTTGATAGTTCTTACTTCTTAACACGAGTATTCTAGCAGGATTATTACTTGGCCTTGAACTCCTGGGAAGCAATTAACAGATTTCGTCTATATCAAATTGGGACGGTTTCCAATTTCATGCAGAACCAATTACATCTTAAAGAAAATCATCAGACTCGTAAACAACAAAATAATCTAGCAAACTTAGCAATTAAGCAATAATTCTATATTTGACTGCTCGGAGGAGGTAGACATAATGACGTTGGATTCCTCAGACACTGTGATGGTATAAAGTACAATAAACAGTGGGAAAATGTTTGCTTATACATGGACTTTCTATTTCTTGTTTATATTTTATCACGCTTCTATAACACATATCGTTTCGGCGGCCAAGTCTTAGCAGCAGGAGTAGGCATGGGTAACGGGCGGGCTGGCTTCAGTCCGGATTCAAACTCTAATGCATGAGGGTAAATTTGGGCTGGAAAAATCTTAGGGCAGGCAGGTCAGCTCGTTATGAATTTACTAAAAATTTAAATTATTAATATATAATAAGGTAAATTTTAAATTAACGTATAAAATTATTTTAGATATAAAATAACACATCTAATTATTTTAAGTTGGGCTTCGGATTGATCCTCATTACACTCTAGTTGGATTCTAAATTTCCAGCTCAAATTCCCAGGCCAGATTCGGGCCGGGCTAGTTAGCCCATGGCCATCAATAATTCTTAAACAAAACTTTTTACAATTTTAACACATCCTAAAATAAAATAAGATTGTTATACAATTTAAGTATTCTTAATTGATGTTTACCTTGTTTCAAAAAAGAGAGAAAGAGGGAAAGAAAGGTATTTCAATATTATTATTTTAACTCTGACGGTTAGTATGATTAGTAAGATAATTTGCTCCTTAATTTCTTAATTTAGATTCGACTTTCCAATGTTGCATTCAAGGGGCAATTCTTAAATATATGTGTGAAATATGAGATGCATCCTTTGACATCTCAGCAAGAAGATTTAATTTCAGTAGGTGAGTAAATTGACTCATAAATATGATAAGTAGCTGAAAAAAAAAATCAGTATTTCCAAAAAAACAAATATATTCATATATCACTAACAAATTGATCAAAACAATTTAAATCTCTCTGCAATGGCCCTCACACTTGAAATTTGTGTTTGCATTTCCCTTTGGCGATAGAGTAAAAATTTTTCATTGAAAAAAAAAAGTATATACTTGCATATTACTTTAATATAATAAATATAAAAATTTATCTAAAAATGAAAATAATTTATTTTATAAAAGAATAATTATTATTACCAATAAACATAAGATATATGATGAGGACAAAAATATATAGCTTCTAATAGCCACAGGATATGCATATGTAAAGGTCCTTATTACCCCTATAAGTAGGTAAAAAAAAAAAAAAAATTGATAATAGAGAATTCTTTTATCTCGTTCCATTCACTTTTTCTTGACTTGGGCTTCCATCATATCAGCCCCGAAGAACTCTGGACCCTTTTATTTTTCACAATTTCTATTTCTTATTGGGCCATCCATTAATAATATCATGTGGTTTTAGACTTATTAATGCATTAAAAAAGAATTTTTTCACAATTCGTAAATATATTTGTCAATGTTTTAAAACTTGAATACAATTTGAATTGATTCTATAATCGTCTTATCAAATAAAATTATTAATCAAATAATCTTAGAAGAAAATAAAATTATTAATTTATTTAGAACGATACAATTACAAATATAGAATTCATTTGAAATGAATTCAAAGTAAAATTTATTTACAAATAAATTCTCATATTTAAAAAGATAAAATTTAAAATATAAAATTCAATTGAATTTCATATTTTGTATTTGTTGTTCTTGCGAAGTTTATTTGGAAAATCTACCTATTTGATTTTAATTATATTCAATTCAAATATTTTTTTTAAAAAATATGGAATTCATATATTCCAAGCAAGGGTTAAATATTCTCAAAGCTCTACCTCTATTTGTGTCCAGAAAATAATTGCCAGGCAAACGGGAATGGAAGCAACATGGTAGTGAAAATGTTTTATTTATTTATTTATTTATATATTAAGGTTTTACAGCTAATTGTTAATGTTATAAAATTTGTTCTATTAATTAATTAACTATATAGAACAGATTTTTTAATGTTTACAAATAAAAATGAGACTAGTTTAGAGCTCATTAAGAAAGTCTAATGATTATTATTAATAAGCTTCCAAATAAAATAAAAAACCAAATACAAGATCAATAAGTAATAGTACTAGCTTCAAGTGCAATCTAATTATTATGTTTGATTAAAGTGAAAAAAACATGCTTTGTCTTTGCCCATTAATTTATAGTAAAAGCTAATCAGCATTATTGCATTATTGACGTGTTTTTGACTCACTTTTAGATTAGCGTCGTGTACAATCCGCAAACTAACCAAACAACACCAGTCCGCCGCCGTTTCGGAATCTTTAGTCAAACAAACCAACAAACCATTGGCTACTGCTCAACTACATCTCATGCGTACATTCTCATCAGATCCCTACCACCTACTTACATATCCAATCAATATTCTATATCACCAACCACTACTATCCTGCACGTGCATATTAAATTTACTGCAAAATCAGTCCTATCCCACGTCATCTGTCACTATAAACAAATCTTTTGCATTTTTTTTTTTTTTTTGGCGCACACGCGTATGAACTAAAAACGTGTTCGAGAAGACACCGACGCAGCCGACTTGGACCGACCAAATAGCCACGTCATGAGAAGAGGCAACATGTAAGTTGCTTCCTATCTCGGCTCATATTTCGACACGTGTACAATTCAAACGGCTAGTTTTATTTTTTTAACCGCCAAAAGGATAATTTTTAATCCACACGAGGGAAGATATTTTCATTGGAATTCTCTAGTAATTTCTTTAACCGCGTAGAATTCACTTTTATTTATCTATTATTACTGCAACATATTTTTTATTTTTTATTTTTTTATATATATATATTTTTAAATTGTGGAACACTATCTTTTCTAAGCTATATAAGCGCCACTTTACATTTTTAAAGCAAAACTGAAAAACTTGTAACTTTCTCTACACTTGAGGTTCTGTCTCCATTTTCGCCTTATTATAAGGGTTTTACCTTAACAACAACACTCTCTCTCTCAAATTTAGGGTATATAAAAAGGTTTGTCTCATATATTCACTAGTGATTTTCTCATATTCATTCAAAATCCTTTTCTGCTTTCAAAAAGGTCTTTCTTTTGATTCTGTTCATTTCTACTGTAATCAGTAGCATAATCTAATCTTTATTTTTTTTTTATATTTTATGCAGATTTAGGAAAGAAATTTTTGTTTTTTGTTTTTTACAAAGGATTTGAATATTTGTTGGAAATGGCATTGGGAAAGAGATGTAATTCAATGAAGTCAAGGCGTGTTGTCGGAATTGATGGTGAAGACGGCTTAGGGTTAGGGTTTGTGAAATATACGCGAAGTTTTGGGAGAAAAAGGATTCTAATTTCGAATAATGAAGATTTATTGGCTCTTGATTCGCCTATCAAAACACCATTGAAAAGGCATTGTAGTTTAGAACCTGAGAAATCTGCGCTTGAAAGCCTACCTCAGGATATTTTGGTTAGTGTTGATTAATACTCAATTCTCTAGCTCAAATAATTTGCTTCTGAGTTCTAATTGAACTGTTTCTGATTACTATTTCTGTTTCTGTTTTACAGATTAGGATTCTATGTGGTGTAGATCATGATGATTTGAAGCAGCTTTTCCATGTATCTTCAGTAATTAGAGAAGCCGTAAGTGTTAATTCTATGAACTGTATTTTATTCTAATAATTGATTAATCACTTGCTTGGTTTGATAACTGGTTGTTTATCGTTTGTTTTTTCTTTGGATTAACAGACCGTGGTTGCTAAAAAATGGCACTTTGCTTATAGCACACCAACAAAGACTCGAGCTTTTCGAACTCCAATTGATCTCGAGAATTCAAGCGATTTCGATGAAATTGAAGCCCCAAATGCACCAAAGGTACAAAGGTCTTACAAATCGAGACTAAATGGGAAGAATCTCGCTGACATATCAGTGGCACTATTTGCTTCTCCGAGAAAGGGGCTGTTCATGGAAACAGAGGAGGTGTGAAAACAAACTGGGTGTTGTACATAACACGGATTTTTGTATTGTTGTTTGTTGTAAGTAGGAGAAATAGCACTGGAGTTCTGGTTTTTAATCAGATCTCGTTTTGGGTTAGGTTCTGTACATGGCAAGCAAGAATCTTTACAAGCCAAGTTTAATTCTTCAACTCTTCCATTGAAGATGAAGGGATTGTGCTTGTTTGTATCTTTGTGAGTGTACATTTGTTGGTTAGTGAGATATTTGTTAAAGGGCAATCTTTGCCCTTCTGTTTCGATAAAGAATGAAAAATCGTTAGTGTGTATGATTTGCAGTTCTGCATACACGCTTTGTGCCAAATAAGATGAAACAATTCCTTGCATCTTCTTTTGTTTGATCTTTTCTTGTTTGTGTTTATGTAATGTTCAAATTTTGGACTATTTACTTCAGTTTTGAAAAGAGATCAATTTAGAGTAGTTAAGGGCTTTATGGCAAGTCAATTAAGGCGTAGTTTTAGCATTAAGATGTGGAAAGATTGAATGAAAACAGAATATTTTGAGCCGAATGTAGGAGACAGCTTCTAATTGAAAGACAGCTGTTAATTTTTGTGGATCATTACTAGCAATTTTCCAAACACGGTAAGGTTTAAATCAAGGGTGGCATAGATTTATTATGCTACTAAAAATGAAAACTAATAAAGAGGGGAAAAAAAATTAGCTTATAGTAATAAGGGAATTTTGGTAACTTAAAGCATTTACAATATGAAATTAATATTATTCCAGTTTCTAAATGGAAAAAGAATTATTTTCAGTTTTTAGTTGGTAAAGGAACTTCAATCCCTAGGTTCTATGAAAGAATGAAACATCAAAAGAGGCGCAAAGTTTGGTGGTGGGGATAAAGGCCTCTGTCCTCCGTGGTAGCTGAGATAATACTGAGCTTTATTGCGCAATCTAGTAGCTGATCAAAATACTTATTTTTGAAATAATCTTAAAACATCGTGGCAAAAAATGAACTTTCGTTGTCGTTTGTCAATGTTGGTTACAGTACTGTATAGATAGTAGTGTCTTCCTGTCAGTAAGATTTGTCTCAGATGCATTTCCTATCACATTTGTTCCATCACCACACCAAAGATCTATCACTGTATATCAGTTTAACAAGTCAAGATGTCCTATATTGTCACCCTATTCACTAGCATACGTACTCTTCCTATCTACCTTTTCGATTTCATTTGATTTTTTTCTGATAAATGTGCAGAGTATCAGCTTGGACGTGATGTGTTAACTATAAACCTTAATTAACCTTATCATTTTAAGAATGATTAAATATTGAATAGTATTATTAAATTCCACTTTCAATACTAGAAATTTTAGTTCACTAAACTTAAATTTTTATATCAAGATGTTTTTCCTTATTGGAATTAACATGATACATAATATTCATATAATTTCTATTCCTCTGTCTGAAAAAATAAGTCTATTTCTATTTTTATAAAAATTAAAAAAATAATTAATTTAGTTAAAATAATAATTTTTATTTAATATTTTTCACAAACACTCCTTCACTTGTCTAGTAAATGATTATTTTGGAAATAACTATTGTTTAAATTTTTTTAATGTTAAACCTTAAAACCAATAAAATTATATTATTTTGATAAAAATAATTAAAATTTCATTATTGATTATTGTGCTACCAATTAAACCTTTTATTTGATGAGAAATGTGAAAAAATATATGCATCTTTTGGTTAATACTCTAATAAAATTAATTAATAATTTGTTAAAAAATAAAAATGTGGTACATTAATTTTGAAATATATTAAATAAGAATAAATTAATAATTTAATATTAACTACCCTTTAAAAGAAGAAAATAGTATATAATTTGAGACAAATAAAAAAGAAAAATGAATTTATCTTTTCTGGACGAATGAATTATTATTATTATATCCAAAATTTAACATAATACTTGGTGTATATTTCAATGTAGGTGAGATCCTAAGTTTGAGCCATTTTCCCTATGGTAAGTGAAAAAATAAATTTCATTATTGAATTCAGAAACAATAATTGAAATTTATTTATAAATTATAGTAGCTATTGACTTTTGAAATTCATGATAGATATTATAGAAACATTATACATGATATTCATCTCAGTAGGAGAGAATCTGAAGCCGAAATTTCCAAGAAGTATTTGAATACAAGATGACAAGATGTTCATGGTTCTCAACGAAATTTTAAGTTAATAGTAGTAATTTAATTTTCATATAAAAAGTAATATTTTCAAATTTGGCCTAGCCTTATAATCAGTGAAGGTAGAGGATGATGGATTAGAGGTCGAACCAGGTTGAATTGGAGTCGAAACGAAATTTTAAATAATATTATATATTTATTATTTATATGTCAAAAATAAATATAATATGCATATAAAAATGAATATTTTATATTTATGTGTTAATATTTTATATTTATATGTTAATATATTAGATTTATATGTTAAAATAAATATAATATATATGTAATTAAAATTAACAAACGTTACTTAAACAATTAATGAATATTACTTACAAAAAATATAAATTTAAAACCATTTTAAAATCATTAACTAAAGAAAAATTATATTAAATAGCTATTTTAAGAATCAAATTTGAATGGATCCTACTACTTGGTAATTGGAGGTTTACTCGGATTTTCATTATCCTCTCTCTCTCTATATATATATATATAATTTGAACATTTATTTAATTAAAATAGTGAATGAGTTGATGATAATTTAAAATTTAAAATATATAATTTTTTTTTTTAAATTTGGCAGCAAAAAATTTTTTTTTTTTTTAATTTTCAACTCGGTCCACTAACAAAATCCCGCCCGGATCGACCGGGTCACCGGTTACTAGGCTGGTTCGACCGGATCTAGGCATCATGGGTTTTTAGGGTATTTTTGACTGGTCTGACCTTCAGTTCCTGATTTTCTGTTTTCGAAAGGCCGGGCCGGTTCGGGTATGACAACACTAATAAAGCGATTTAATTATGATGAAAGTATTAATTAATTTTTGTTTCTTTTTTAGGGCTTGGGAAATGGGGACCCGTCTCCATTGATTACAATGTTCTCTTTTTCTTTTTATGCGATTCTTCATGTCTTCAATTTTTCTTGGTCAATGTAGGGACTACCGATTTCAAACTTTAGGCTGTGTACATATTGGGCCAAGCCCAGTTAACAACATATATAATTGCGAAAAGCCCAACACTAGCCCAACCTAAATCTCATGTATAAAGCCCAAACTGCCATTGCTACACTTCTCTCCCGTCCCTATTTAAGGCTTAACCACTGCAGTTGTTCACTCTCATTTCTTTCGCGCGCTCTCTAGTTTGTTCGCTTAAAATAGAAATAACTCTCATCAATGGCGTCCGCGAAACGCGAGCTACAACTTGAAGATGAACACGAACCTGAGTCTAAAAGGGCAAGGTCCGATACTGCTGAGTCGAATTCTCCAAGAGCACAGCCTCGCCGGAACTGCGTGGTTCTAAATCCCGCCGATTGCAACTTAGGTATTCCCTTTTTGTTAACCATTTCTATGCCTGTGATTCTTTTTTGTTAAGGTCAAATTGGCTGTTAATATCTAATGATAGTTAAAAATTTGGATTCTAGGAATGCAGTTACTGAGAAGCCAAGTTAACCAAACCAATATAAGATCTATTGTTATTGTTGTAGAAGAAAATAAACTGAGCCTCATGGACGTTAAGATTCTGTGATGCTTCTTTTGAAATTACTTTCAGAATGAGAAGTGGAATACATTTAGCAGGAGTTTGTTGTTTAGTAGTGCCATTTTGAAAAAATAATCAGAATCGGTTAGGTTTTGATGTGTAGAATTTTATTCACTTAAACTGCAGTGTATAGGATGATTTGACAGTTTTTGTGAAATTCAAGTGAGTTGTAACTTCCAATAACATTGGAATGATAGAAAAATGTACCATAGGACATGGCTGATCAATTTTGTGTACAAATAAAAGCTATGCGAATTGTGAAACCTTTTTCTAGGTGTCTGATCATTGTTGTTTGATTCTATAATTTCTCCAGATTTTGATATTGAAAATGATGGTCTTAAAGGTTCTGCACTTCACAAAGAAGGGTTTGCTTATTGCTGGTCTGGTGCTCGTGCAAATGTTGGAATTACTGGAGGGAAGTATTGTATTGGTTGCAAAGTGATCTCAGCTCAGCCGGTTAATATGGAAGACACACCCGCAGATCAGCAGCATGTCTGCCGAATTGGCATTTCAAGAGGAGATGACGCAGTGGGAAACCTTGGTGAGACCCTGCACAGCTTTGGTTTAGGGGGAACAGGAAAATTCTCTACTGCTGGAAAATTTTCCGATTATGGTGAAAAATTTGGGGTTGGGGATATAATTGTGTGCGCTGTAGATCTTGAAAGTAAACCACTAGCTTCGATAGGATTCTCCAAGAATGGAAAATGGATGGGGATCGCAAAGGAATTTGATGCTGGCCCAAGGGGTCTTGGAGTGGTGGATTCTCCTGTGAAAGAGCTCCAATGGGAATCAGCACTCTTTGCTCATGTTTTATTGAAAAATGTTGTGGTTCAATTGCAGTTCAGTGCTGAAGATGGACTTGTTCCTGAAGAAGGATATAAACCTTGGGCTTCAGCCCTTGACAATGGAAATGCAATAATGGGACCTGTTTTCCCTGACATAAGAGATTCTGAAGTAATGATGATGGTGGGATTACCTGCTTCTGGTAAGACTACGTGGGCAGAGAAATGGGTTAAAGAGCATCCTGAAAAGCGTTATTTTTTGCTTGGAACAAACTTGGTTCTGGATCAGATGAAGGTTCCCATTTTCTATATATTTTTTTATTTGTTTTGTACATTATCTGTAATCTGCTAGTTCAATAGTTTTACTGCTTTATAAAACTGGTTTATCTTTATAGGTACCTGGATTATTGCGTAAGAAGAATTATGGTGAGCGATTTGATCGCCTGATCACTAGGGCTAATGCAATATTTGATATCCTACTAGCGAGGGCAGCCAGGACTCCTCGCAATTATATCATTGATCAAACAAATGTTTTCAAGAGTGCTCGCAAACGTAAATTGAGACCATTTGCAAATTTCCGCAAGGTAGTGGCACAATATTACTATTCCTGTTATTTATTTAAAAAAAAAAAAAAATTCACTTATTGATTGAATTTGTTCTGCACTTATTGATTGATTTTGTTCTTATTTTCAATTTTGTATCACAAATCAGATTGCTGTTGTGGTATTTCCAAAACCGGAGGAGTTGAAGTTTCGTGCAGATAAAAGATTTAAAGAAATGGGGAAGGAAGTTCCACCTGATGCTCTGAATAATATGTTAGGTATTCTAATACGATGTTCTGCATCATTTAAATAATCATTCTGATTTTTAGCAACAATTCCTTTTGGTTTTTTGAGTTGTATTTTATAGTGGTTTATTACAGCCTCTTATTTTTTTGGCAGCTAATTATGTTTTGCCCATGAGCAAGGATATGCGTGGTTCAGATGAATTTTTTGACCAGGTGAATATTTGAAACTTGTATCTTATTATTCATTTGGCATGCCCAGATCATAATATGGCTAATGCTTTTGATTATTTTGTAAGGTTATATTTACTGAACTTGGTCGAGGAGACTCGGAGAGATATTTGGAGGAGATGAAGCTTGCTTTAAACACCAACTCTACACCATATTCTCGGGAAAGTTATGTTGCTTCATATAATTCTCGGGAAAGTTCTGTTGCTTCATATACTTGGCCTTCAGAGCAAAATCAAGGAGCGTTATCAGGTTTTTGTGTAGCCTGTTGCTATCGATTATCCATTTATCATGTGAATGAGGTCCTGATACTATTTCTCTTGATCCAGTGGGTGGTGGACATTGGGAAAGATGTCATCCACCTCCTCCTGCATTGGATCCACCTCCTCATCTATTGAACCATGGCTACCAAATTACCAACCAAGTAAGCTGGAGTTGCCCAGTTTGTCCTGGCTCAAATGTTGACTAACAATTGTTTATTTTCTCTTTTGCTTTTGCAAGGAAGATTGAGTGCTGTTAGGTTCTAAGATTTGCATTCATGAGGTGTCTGATTTTGATCATACCAAGATATACATCTTTGTAATTAGCAGCTTCTATGTAAAATACTGCAGGTGAACCCAGTAACTCGAGGGCAAGGATCTGCTTATGGGACATATCAAAGTTATCAATATCCTCCTCTGCCTAGAGCACCTGTTCCTTATAGTAGTCATGAAAGTTATGTTGCACAACAGAAGAGTGGATACTCTGGAGGTTATGGTGCTATTCCTGGAGGTAGACCTGAACCTTACCAGAGTTATGGGCCTGTTGACCCCTATGGTGGAAGAAACCTGGATACCAAGAATACAGCTGTTGGTGCTGATCCTACATTTGGCCCCTATACGAGCAATGTAATGGAAGCTCCCCCTGTTGGTAATATGAGGTCTTCATTCACATACAATACTGCTGGAGGTCCTCAAGCTAGTCTGCAGGCTCCAAGAGCACCCTCATATGCTTCTCGTGCTAGGACCCCTCCTTCTAATGGTAGTTACTCCAACAGTCGTCATATACATATGCATAGATTTGTAACAAATCGTTTGTTTATAAAGAAGTTGAGCTGCTTTTTCCCTGCCAATTGCAATGAAGGCATGGTAATGTGAATCTTTTAAGCCAATTTTGGAAAGCAGTTGAGTTTGGTATATATGTGAATTTCTTTAGCATATGCAGGCATTATTGTGCTGCATCTGGCAAGCTGAATCCAGCTTATCCCTTGAAAAATTGATAATCTTAGATTGCAGATATCTGATATGAAATCATTCTAGTGATGATTTATTCTTTGGTTTCTTGTTTTCTTTTTATTGGTTTGTTTTCTTCTGATCAATTTATTTGTTGCCTCAGGTTCACCTCATGGAACTACTCCTTGGTCCATGGCTCCGATCTTGACTCCACCATCAAGACCGCAATACGGAAATTCTCCTAGTGGTATTCAGCATTTTGAAGGATATAACCCTCCTCACACAAGGTACTAATAGTTGTTGCAAGGGTTTTCCTTAACATTCTTCGGAGTTTCAGAAGATAGAGATTACAGTTACATCTCTTAAAGACTGGAAAAAGCTTAAAGGACAAGTTGCATCTCATATGAAACCCGTAGTTTTGGGCAGGCTGAATCACTGAATTCTGTAATATGGAGTTTAGGTATACCTTCCATGTGTAATTGAACATTTATGTATATTTTGACCTATATTACCCAAATATATTTTGTAATGCCTTATCGGCCAGATTGGGTAAAAGGTTTATTAAGCATTAGCTGAAGTATAGATTAATTTTAATTTTCTTTTCACCGACTTTTGTAGTCAACTAGTTTATTCTACTTTAGGTCACTTGACAGGGTGGTATCCAGCGTTCCGGTCTTCCTTAGTTGGCTGCTAGTTTTCAAATGCTACAGAAAAATGACCAAATTTGAGAAGTCATCTAGGGCTAAAAAGGAAAGGTATAGGTCCCAAATGTATCGTACGCTTGATCACAATAACATGTGATGAAGTTGCATGTTCCCTTTTATCATGAATTGAATTTGAACCCCACCATGACAGTTAGAACACCTTCCTCTCTCCCTCAAACTAGGAATTATACGGTATTATTTTTACAGATATTTACTTAGAAGTTTATTTTATTTTATTGGAGAGAGGGAATTTAAGTTTAGCGAGATTCAAATTTTGATATGTACTCCTAAAATACTTGTATCTCACTACTAAATTCAAACACCAGTTCACTTAGAACTAGAAGCATCACTAAATTAAGATACTAATTCACTTTAGAGTTAGAAAAGCTATTAAATTAAAACACCAATTCACTTAGAAGTTGGAAGAAGAAGAACTAGAAGAAGCTTATATCTTTTTGATAAAATAAGCTTCTGTTCTGTTCTTCCCACGTTTTTGTATGTTATGTTATTAAAACATTGAATTGACGGTCTAGATTTTTTTGTCTGCCACAACTAATAACCACCACCATCTATTCAAACTCTTTATGGCGCCGGTTTCCCACCAACTAGCAGCTCATGTCTTCCCGATTGTTCTTCTTCTTTTTCTTCTCTTTAGAGACTGTTATTGATTATTAAATTCATGATAATAATCCAAAGAAAAAAAACAGCATCATGAAAACGGTTGACAAGACGCTTTTGAGGGATTATCGTATTGAGTTCAATTTAGTCCCTATCTTGTTAAGATTAAAGATAAAAATTTCTATTTCTTCAATCCACCGAATTTAGCTATTGTTCGGTTAGCTATGCAAATAGAATAGAAATTAAAATTTACTTTTTTAGAGCAACTAAATAGAATTCGTTGATTGATTATATAAAGAATTATACCTAAAAAATATATTATTTTAAAACAAATTCAATTGTTTTAATTATAAAAATAATAAATTTAAATTTGTTTTAGAATTTTATTGTTAAAAAAAGAAATTAAATTCTCAATTTCAGGGTAAGAGATCATTGGAGATTATTGTAGCATTCACAAAGTAGGGGAAACAGAAAAGTTTTAACAATTAGACAATTGTTAAATTAGAGAATGGGAAAAGGGTCCATTTGGATTTCATATTATTATACCTCTTTTCTCTGACTCTATACTGAAGTTCTTCATTTTCTCTATCAAGATGAGATACTCTTGCTTTAACCCATACATACATAAGGACCAACTGGGGACCCTGTGCCTAAAATTCAATGTTCTTTCTACATATCCAATCCAATTATTCCTATGCATTATTTTCTTGAAAGTCAAGCTAGCTCAAAAATTTCAGTGGTCGACTCGACCCAAATTAAAAGTACCATCTATCTTACATAATGGTTGAGAGAGAGAGAGAGAGAATTGTTACAGTTGTATAATCCAGTCCTTTCAGCATCAGACCAAACCATTTAGTCAGAGAGCCTAAAAGCTAAGACTTTTCCATTTGCATTTCCTTTTCCTCCTTGTTTTTTTTTTTTGCTCCAATAACTTTTTAATAATGAACCCAATTGCTTTTTATGAGAGGCACCTCACCTTTTTTGCAGAGCACGTGCATAGTGAGCAAAAATAGGTTGATATAACACATCCATGCCTGCTGTTCCATTGACAATTAGCTAATTGTGTTAGCCTTGGCTCTTGGTCCAGCGCCACCAAGTTTGGTAATTAAGCCTCTATATATTAGATCTTTAATTAAGCACAATTTTAATCTAATTAGTATTTAATTAGAAATTTAGAATAAAGAAATTAAAATCTAATTACCTTGTAATTCACATTTGTTTGCACTGTCTTGATATAAAGAAAAAATTAATTATTTGAAGCTATCAACATGAAATTTCAATTCTAATTTTATATTTACAAATCAAGGATTAAGATTATTTAACTGTGATCAATCGTGTTTGGAAGAACTAGAAAAGGTGAGAATCTTGATTAATTTGTCTACTTAAAACTAGAAAAAAAAAAATCACTTTTTTAACTAATTTACTTTTCCTCCTCCATTTAAATCCTCTTTTATTTTTTTCCTTCCTAACTCCTGATTAAGCATGGTGTAAATTGACATCCATTATATGCATATGTATTGCTTGTTAACCTGTCATGATTGCTTGCTGGGAACAATTACTTGTGGATAAAACAACTTTAGGGTTTGGGAATTGCATGTGACTTTGTCCATTATTCATTAAATTAATTAGCTTTAATTAATTGTTGACTGTTGCATTAATCCTATTCCTACCTCACTAGATGTTAACTGCACGATAGACATTTAGTTAATGCAGTACTATCAAAAGTCAATGTGAAGTAATTTCTTCATCAAAAACGGTTTATATAGCTCTAGTACTTGTTTTATTTATGTCCTGCTTGTTAGAGTACATAATCAATTAAAGGGAAATTAAGGGTCCTGTAATGAGGTTAATTTTAGTTTTCACTCAGTTGGTAATTTTACGTCCTGCAATTTGCATTGATGCTTTTTAATTGTAAGGATGTAAAAGCAATTATGTTAAAATCCTTGCATTGATCAGAAATTGGATTTTATGCAAGTAATTATTTACTGCAATTCCATTCAGAAATCCTATATTTACCTATTCATGCAGATTATTATTATTATTTTTTTTTAGCATTGGAGATGGGGAATAGATTATGAGTTTATTATTCAGAAAAATATGCACTTACAGTTATATTATACCTTAACGTGCATGCACATTAAATACTTAAATGATGAAAGTAAGTAAATTTTTATTTCAAAGTATAAAAAATATCAATATTGCATTAAAACTCTTTCTCTCTCTGATCCAACTTATACATAGATATTTATATACATAATTAGATTTTATTCATTTTTTTAAACTATCCAAGTGGATATTCATATAATTTTTTTTTGATAATCAATTAATCATTTAATCTGTATATAGAGCTGTGGTCTATATCTTGAAACGTGGTCTATCTAAATAATGATGTTATAATATTTTGGTGTTAGCTTCTAATGGGTCATTTCAAGGTCTTGTTCTTTGAAAAAAGGATCCCCATGAAATTATGGGTACGTTCTTCAAATGAAGGCTCAAACTCCTTGACTACTGATAGCCATGAACATAGAATTTAGGCATTATCAATATAAACTTTCATGATTATTATTGATAAATATCAATCTAGATCCATGAATCAACTACTTTATTGGATGTACATACAAGTATAGTCATTTTTTATAGCTACATTCATGAGATATACTAGGTTGGGTAACCCGTAATAATAATAATAATAGATATGAATATTGAATACTAACTATATTATTGGATATATTTCAATGCGGATCGTACCAAATTCATTTGAAGTTCTTTTTCTTTGCGGAAGTCACATGTGTTTTAATTTTGAAAGGAAGTCCAAATTGATCTTTTAGATCAATTAAACACACAAATTTTATTTTAGGATTAATTGATCCTAATTTTGAATTTCTCATAGTGCGTGTAAATTATGCATGATGAAAATAAAGTGAAAAGGTTTTTAACATAAAAATATAATAAATTTATAATTATTTTTTTTTACTAAATAATAAAGAATAAAAAAGAAACAGTATAAATACGATTTGCAACTTGCAAAATCAAATTGATGCTGTTGGTGGTTTTGGTTGGAGGTTGGCCATTTGGCCACTATCTTCCTTTCCCTCTCTCTCTGCTTCTCGGTTCTGATCTCTCTCTCTCACACACACACTCACTCGTTCTGTGTTGCTTTATTATTATTATTATTATTACCACATGTAATACACACTGTTCTCATAGAGCAAAATTGAAAATATTTACTTATAAAATAAAATGTCTAGTTTAAATCGGTCTAAAAGATCATTTTGAACCTGATTGGATTTTGAGATAAAGTTCAAGAAGAAAATTGAGCTTTTATTCATTTTAAAAATTAAGTTTGTTATGAGAGGAGGCAAACTTTGATTGTACACTGACAAATTCAAAATCAGGTGATGCCCATTTGAAAAATCCTACATAATTATCAATTAAAAAATGAAAAAAAAGAACAAGAAAAGAAAAGAAAATCCTAAGGCCGTATATGAATTGACGGAATATAGATGAGGCCCGTGAGGGATTAGGGATGGCAATGAGGCAAAAAATTTCTATTTTTCACAGAAATTTATCCTGAATAGAGCAAAGATTTCCTAATTTCTCTCCTTATAAAGGTAGGGGTAGGAAATATTCCTCATCCCGTCAGAATCCGAACTCTTGTGCCCATGAAAACCCGATATTATAATTACTTAATTATCTCTCATATAAAAAATATATTCTTTAGTTAGCCTTATATGTATATAAACACATATATGTATTAAGGTTTCTAATTTTTATAAGTTAAAACTCTCTGCAATTCTCTTATCATGACGTCTTTAGGATTTTTTTTAATTAGATTAAGTCATCTTTTCTCCTTTGGCGATAGATTTTATCATTTGTTTTGATGGATTTACTTCTACCTAATTATTCTTTTTTCTTTTTTAAATTCTTGTTCTACTATTCATCCTAAATGTTGTACCTTTTATAAAGATGTTGATGTTGAGGAAGAGATAAAATCTATTTGTTATTTTATTATAAAATCTATTTGTTATTTTATTTATCTTATTATGTTAAGAATAATAATTATTCTTTTAACACATGCAGATTATTTATTTAAACTTATGTTTGATTCATGTATTGAATTTTTGAATGTAGAGATGTTTATAATTTTATTGGAGTTTCTTAAAAGTCTTTGCACTTATTAGATTAAATTTATTTTAAGTACTCTCATGCTGATCA
Source organism: Reutealis trisperma (assembly GCA_947687605.1). Classification (NCBI taxonomy): domain Eukaryota; kingdom Viridiplantae; phylum Streptophyta; class Magnoliopsida; order Malpighiales; family Euphorbiaceae; genus Reutealis; species Reutealis trisperma. The sequence continues at coordinate 8,605,063 of CANTUT010000003.1, forward strand.
TGGTTCACGGGTAATCCGAACTGAACCCAAAAAAGAAAAAACAAAAGAATTGAATAAGAAAATTCTTAATTCCCGAAAAAATCTCCAAACTATATTAAATTGGTAGTAATAGTAGTAGTACAGTTAGGTATTGAGGGATGAGCGTGTAATTGTACCAATAATTGATCCAAACTAACTTGGAATCAAATTAAATTGGACCGAATAAAATACTTATATCATATAGCCTAAGGCTCTAAGCCCATCTTATCATAGCTCATCCTATAATAATAATAATAACAAGAAGAAGAAGAAGAAGAAGAAGAAGAATAAGGGGCTAGGAGGTTTATTTACCTGAAATATCCAAATTGAATTATCCAACCTGCTAGAACCAAATAACTGAACTGAAATACTTGGACGATTTAGTTTGGAGATTTTTAATGTTAGGTTCAATTTTGGTTCTTCAATTTAAAAATCTCTATGATTTAGGTTCAGTTCAAAGATTTTCAAATCGATGGTTTTACCTGAACTGTGCATACATCTATTTTTATGTATGCCGAATTTTTAATATTTTATTAAACAACATTATAGAACATTTTTAATATATTAGTTGTATTTACATTTTAATTTTGTTTGTTTGATACTTTGTGTGTTTAAATTTATTAATATTTTTAAAGTAAATTTATTTTTATTTTCAATTATTATTTATGAGTTTTAAATATAAATGAATTTAACAATATAAAATCCAAGTGAAGAATATGGATACCCATAAGGATGGGAACCCTCACGGGATGAAAATAGAGACTAAATTGTCCCATATGTAAGGTGGGAAAAGGGATGGTATAGGGATGGGGATGGTTCCCTCGCCCTTGCCCTTATCCCGTCTCGCTCAGCCCATTGCCATCCTGCGAGAAATTTCAAAAAATTTATGAATTATATCAAAATCCATTATTTGGTTAGTAACAAAATATTCAAAATCTATGGTTTTAGTAAATTTCATTATATGCCTAAATCCTTTATTCTTGAGAGTTTTAAAATCCCACATATGTGGTGGGATTTTCAAAATCCACTGTTTCACTTCCTTGAGAAATTTTATTAATTTTTTAATATCCTAAAATTACTCTCTACTCTAATTAAAAGTACGATTCTTTCATTGTTTAGTTTACACACACACATATATTATTAAATTCTAAATTATTATATACGTCTAATAATTGGTTTTTTACAACAAATATTTTTCTTCAAAGATTAATTTACATAATATTAATTACATGCATTTAATTGTATGTATGACGAATAAAAATGTATTTATATACATGCTAATATAAATGAGGAAAAAAAAAAGAAATGAGAAAATAATATCTAATAAATAATAATAATTTTTTATATCAATAATACTAAACTTTTTTACACACTATTACCATTTAATATTTTTTTATTAATATAATATGTAAAGAGTATGCATGTTTCTATTATATAGAGCATTTTTTTTTTATAAATAATATATATACACACATATAAAATTTTATTATTTTATTTTATTTTGAGATAATATTAATAAATAAATATAATTTTAAAAATAAATTAATAATTTATTCCAATTTTATAGTCATGCCAATGCAAGTATCGACTATAAATTAACGTTATGAAGTAAAGAGATATCCTTTTAAACTTAAATAAGATAAAAAAGAGCTATTTGGTCTTGAAATATCATATATAAGTGCTATAGGGGCACTCATGTATATTACAAATTGCATCATACCTGAAATTACATTTGTAAGAAAAAATTCTAGTTAGGTATAGCTATTCACCTACTAAAAGATATTAGAGTAGTGTAAAAAGTAATCTTCAATATATTGTTAATATTATAATTTATATTTGAAATTGGTTTATATGCGAATATTGGTTATTTGTTTAGTCTTTATGATGATAGATTTTAGACTGACTATATATTTACTTATGGTAGTATTGCAATTTTATAAAAATTTTTATGGTGCTAAAGTATCTCACTAAAAGATATTCTCATTGTATTTTGATAATAATGCAATTTGCATTGCATAAATTAAAGGTGTTTATATCAAGGGTAACGAAGTAGACATAAACTTCACCCAAATTCTTGTATATATATAAGCTCCAAAAGATATATCCACCAAATTCGCTTGAGTGATAACCTAACAGACTTATGTACTAAGTCTTTATCTAATGTGGTATTTAAACGGTATTATTTCATCAATTATTATAAACTGTGTTAAAATCTATCCTCATAAGGGGGGAGTGAATTAGTATATGATTGTACTCTTTTTCCTTAGTTAGGTTTTTGTCACACAAGGTTTTTTTGGACAAAGTTTTTAATGAGGCAATCTATGCAATGACAAAATAGCGCATGAAATGTACTTTTTTCCTTAACTATGTTTTTTCCCACTGGATTTTCTAACAAGGTTTTTAACGAAGTGTATTCATAATGCAAGTAATATCTTAAGAGAGTACTACAAATAAATTATTATATATGGATATTACTTAAATATAATTAAGTATACGGCTTGACAGATTTGTTTATAAAGACATTTTCTACAACCACATTTGAAAAGTTAATCAACAAAATTAACATGTACCAATTAAGAGATATTTGATAAAAATTATGTTTTCATGAGAGGGAGATTTTAGTACACTGTACTATTTTTCCTTTACCCTAAGTTTTGTCCTATTGGGTTTTCCTGACAAGATTTTTAACGAGACAGTGTTATGGCATAAATTTCTATAAGAATAATGTATTCTTTTTCTTTCACTAAGATTTTTTCTCACAGGATTTTTTCTTATTAATATTTTGACGAGACATATTATTTGTAAAAGATATCAAGGGGAGTGTTATAATATATTATAGGATTTGATTGATATCTTTCCATATATATAAATATTTTAGCTTTCATATTAATATTGATTGTATTTTCCTTATAAGAAAAGCTTACTTTTTTTTATCTTCTGTACTTTATATAAAAGATTTAATAATATTGAATAGAAGATCTAGAAAAACTATTATCTTTTCTATATTTTTTATTCTTATTTTTCTCCATTATATTTGTAACAATACGTCTAATAATTGGTTTTTTTACAACAAATATTTTTCTTCAAAGACTAATTTACATAATATTAATTACATGCATTTTATTGTCTATATGACGAATAAAAATGTATTTCTATACATGCTAATATACATGAGGGAAAAAAAAAAGAAATGAGAAAATAATATCTACTAAATAATAATAATTTTTTATATCAATAATACTAAACTTTTTTACACGCTATTACCATTTAATTTTTTTTTATTAATATAATATGTAAAGAGTATGCATGTTTCTATTATATAGAGTATTGTTTTTTATAAATAATATATATACACACATATAAAATTTTATTATTTTATTTTATTCTGAGATAATATTAAAAAATAAATTAATATAATTTTAAAAATAAAATAATAATTTATTCCAATTTTATAGTCATGCCAATGCAAGTATCGACTAGAAATTAATGTTGCTGTTGTTGGTATTGGCTATGGGGCTCAGAGTTAATCAATTAGTTTACCTGAATTTTTAGCTTAAAGTTCATATTTAATCTATTAACTAAGTCGAACTAAGCATTAATGTGGGAAAATATACTAGAACAAAGTAAAGAAAGAAATTGAGAGAGATCTATGAAATAGAAGTTTTTTCTTTTTTCTTTATTCTATTATACTTTTTTTTTTCGTACCAATGCTTAGTTTGACTTAGTTAATAGAATAAACTTGAATTTTAAGTTCAATATTTAAATAAACTGTTCTATTTGGATAATAAGAATTTGAGACTTGGATTTGGATTTGAACTACATTTCTTGTTTGAGTTATTAAGATTTAGTAGATTTAAATTTAATTCAAATATCTAGTGAAATCTAACAGTTCAAAAAATTAATAATTCAAATACTCATTTTGACTTAATTATTTCAAATCTACTATTTCATCTTTAATCTAAAATTTCCATTTTTTTTTAAATTTAAAATCTAAAATTTCAAATTTTTTTACGTTCTCTGAACAAGAGATTTATAAATTTATAAATTTTAAATCATAAATTTGAAATATAAAATTTAAAATTTAAATTTCAAATCTAAATCCATGCATCTAAACGTGATATAAATGATTAAGTCTGAATCATAGAGGTAACAGTTAAAACTTTAAATTTAAAAATGGTTAGAAAGTGCATTGAAAATGCAGGGTCAAAATATATGGAATTTAATTATCTAGCCAAACATGAGTGCAAAAAAGAAAAAATGGAATGTAAATGATAGATTCAAAGATTTTATTTTGATACCAAATAATAAAATTTATTAATTACATTGATTTAAATTTTTGATTTTTAATACTATGAATTTAAACAAATTTCAGAGATTTTTAATATCCTCAATCCAAATATGGGCTAAGACAATTCATAGAAGGTGGATGGCAGAGAAAGTCTTGATATTTTGACAAGTGCACCGTCCTCTGTCAATATGTCCCCAGCATTAGAAGACAACTGCCATTTCAGAGAAAAGGGAGATTGATAACTATAAGGTCATGAAAAGAAATAAAGATAACCCAAGAAAAGGATTTTTTTTTTTTTTAGCTAAAGTTAATTGAAGATGAAAAAAAAAAATTCAGTATAAAGATGATTGTAATATGTGTGGTTACCCACACTGAAAATGTTGTATCAACATTGTCTTAATTACCCATGGAAATTACAAAACCTTTTGCTATAATCAAACCATACAAGTCAGCTCAGAGTGAGCCTTTCTAGAGTCCAAGTTGGACATGTATGAGACTGGAATGCAATTAATTCATCTTGCTTTATACACTAAACTAGTAGTAGTTCATTAGTCTTGTCTTAATTCATTTAGAAAATGAGAAAAAAAAAACACCAAATGCAATGAAAAACCACATTAAAAACTTTATTGGGTATTTATCTCATAATATACTAATTGAGGATTCAAAACTAACACCAAACTTACTTTTAAATGAAGCTAATAAAGTTATAAATGATGTATTGGTACCTTTTTTCTAATTATATTATATTCTTTTAATTTTATTAATTAAATTAACATCTAAGTTTGTAAATTGATTTTGACTATGTTAAAAAAATATGGATATACTTATGTTAATTTAACATTAACATTAAAAATAATATTAAAATAATTTAAATAAATATGGATATATTTTTGTGAAAGAATGTATTTTATCTCTGACACGTATATGTTTGTATATATTATTAAAAAACAAGAAACCAGCCCCACCTAAACTCTAAATGCAATAAAACAGTGAAAATTTTCTCAAATATGAACATTTTTGCATTACTTTAAGAGGGGAGAGAATTTTGTAAAATATTTATCATTTAATGGTTGTTAAGGTTCAGGAGGAACATATTTTTTTCCAAATTATATTTAGATTTGCTTTTAATTCACATATTGCACTAACACAAGTAAATATCTATAATTGAAAGTTGAAACCAATTCTCAAATTTATAAATGATTTTAATTAAATTAAAAGGATATATGATATAGACTTTTAAAAATTACTCAAAATCCAATGCCTATATCCTTAATTGGCTTTTCAAGGATTTGGAAATTTGAATGTATCCAAATAATTCATAAAAATTTCAAAAATTTATTTAGATAAGTAATTATTTGAAAAAATTTGAATTTAATTTTTTAATTGTTCATGTATAATAAAAATTATTCATATGGATATTAATAATCCGTTTGGAATAAATAAATTCTATAAAATTTTGTTATTCATTTTGAATTTCACATTTTTAAAAAATTTTATATTTTGAACATTAAAAAATATTTATTTTAATTTTATAAATTCAATTTCATAAAATTGAATATAACTAAATAAAATTCTATTAAAATAAATAAAATTTATAAATAAATTCCATAAAATTAACAAAATAATTATTATAGACAAAAGTGCTCCATTTTCTCATGCTTTTTTTCTTTCACCTTCTACTCTCTCTCCTCTTACTCCTCTCCCTCTTTTTCTCTAACATTTGTTTATCAATTAATTTTTTATTATATTTTACAAATTAAATATTAATATTAAATGCAAAAGATATTTATTTTCAGTAGTTTTATTTTTTAATTATATTTATTATATTGAAAATATTTTAGAAAATAAAAATCACTTATTTATAGATTTATTTTGAATATAAAAATATAGAATTCAATTAAATTTTATACTTTAAATTATATCTTTTTAAAAATAAATTTAAGTTAAATGAATTTATTAGGTATTTTAATGTAGAAATGGCACATTGGGAGGAAAAAAAGAAAAGAAAAGAAAAGGTAAAAACCAGCAATCCAGAAAGGGAAGCAGATCCTAACAATCCAATGATCGAAATCAAAGAGGAAAATGGAATTCGATTGCATTCCATCTTGGATTTTCTTGGGAAAATGTACGGTCTAAACCTTGAATCAAGACTAATAAACATGGTCTGGGGGAGCTTTGTAAAGTGATTAAATGCATGAACAGTTTCTATTTTAGAATTTTAATAATGATTTTGTAGATTTTTTATGATAATACTAATAATTTTCTACGAAAGGTCATCTCAGTAATTGCATAGGAAAACAGACAATGCCTCTCTTCCCTTTTAATATTCCATGCCTCTCTTACGCGCTCTGTCCTGAAAATAAAAAAAAAAAAACGCCTTTAAACCCCACACAAGCAATCTCTTTAAATCCTTTCTTTTCACTCTAATATCTTTTGCATGCTTCTGTGAATTTCTTGGCTTTTAATGGCTTTTCGGTTTATGCTTACATAAATCTTCCTTTCCTTTCAAGAATCCATAAATTTTTATTTTGTTTGTTTCTTTATGGAAGGAAATGATATTCTATGGAAATTGAATTCTGTTTCAGGTTTAGTTCCTATTGAGATCATGAATTCAGTTTCCTCGGAAAATCCTCTTTTCTCTTGCATTGTCACTCTTTATACTCTAGTACTTCTTTATTTTCCTCAAGCTCTCAAATTTTCTTTTTCCCCTGTTTTGATTCTCACTGCCCTTTTGTTACTCTTTCTTCTCCGACTCGGCGCTATACAGAGACTCCATAGTCAAAACCCAGAGAATAATGAGAATGAAGAAAAAATTGAAACCAAGGAAAATAAGGAAAGTCATTTCGAAGAAGTTGAAAAGTCTGCTTCGTTGGCCCAAGTAGACAAATGGGTCGCATGCCAAGCTGCATCGGATTTTGACCCGAATCCAAAACTAGATTTTGAAGGGTCGTTTATTGAGTGGGATGTGAGAGCACCGTTGGAAGTTATATACGAGGACTACGAAGGAGAAGAAGAAGGAGAAGATGAGGATAATGAGGATCCGAATGAAAAGTATCATACCCGGAGTGTGACTCTAGAGAGGTACCCATCTTTGTCAATGTACTATCCGGAAACGGATTCAGATACTTCATCTGAAGGCTGTTTTCCGATGACCGGAGGATGGGATTCGCCTGAAAGCACTTGCTTTAGATGGGAAGAGGAAGATAGAGCAGGCTTGTTGATAGAGATATCTCTTGATAGCAATGACCAGAAGTATTCGGGTTTGGGTTTTCAGGTTGAAGAAGATAATTTGATAGAGATCGATATATCTCCAACTAAAAACGATGCGTTTTCTGGTGAAGTATAATTAAGGGAGGAAAAAAAAAACTTTTGTTTGATTAGTTACAGAGTTATACTTAGTTAATTGAATCCAAATTAACAGGTAATTAGTAAGGAATCATGTGTTTTGAGAATGATGAAAAGGGGCTTTGGGTTTGGGGTCTGGTTGATTTCTTGAGTTTTTGGATTGTTTAATGATGATAAACAAATTGCAGTTGTATTATGCCAATGGTTAAAGTACAGTTAATCACTAAATTCAAAGATTTAAATGTGTTTAGCAAATCACAAAATATGACTAATATATCCTTATGTCCATTTGCATGCCAGTATAAAGTTACAAGGGGAAAAGTGTCAATTTGGTGAAAGTGAAAGATTTTCTTAGGCAATTGGGTCCAGAAATGCACTATAGCATTGATAATGGGTGTGATTGTCTCCTATCCAAAGAAGTCTAAAGTTCATGAACAATAAGGTGATGGAGATATAGCACAGAAAAAAAAGAAAGATGAAATCAACCAATTTGTTAATAAACTTGTGTTAATTTTGAACCTCAGGTGAAGCAGGTATTTTTAATCTTTTTATTGGTAATCCACTATTACGCAATGGCAAATCACATTCATGATTATTGCTTTTGTCATATCTTAGTTGGAAAACAGACATGTATATTTCTTTGATCTTTAAAATTCTATTTTTTGGTTGCAAATGAAATTATCAAAATTTGAACCTTTTCATTTTCTGTGCTATGATAGAAATATTTATTCTCATTGGCAAAAAAATATAGAAATATTTATTCTAATGATATTGAATTATAATTTAGCGGCAAAATACACTTTTTTTTAAATAAGATTAATATATATACGAATTAGAGATATAATATATTTTTTCATAAAATCATAAGATTATTGAATAAGATTAATAATAGATTTTTAGACATCTATAATCAATTGGTTTGAATGGGAATCTTTAAGTAATATTTAGGAAGAGATTTTTTTTTTCCCCCTTGGCATGTTTAATTTTATTAAAACAGAACACTTTTTTCTTTCTCCTTTGTTGCAAGTTTTTGTTTTTATTTTTATTTTTTTATGAAAAAGAGGGCCACTGCTACTAACTATAAAATATAAGATTCATCAAACCAAAAAGAAAAATGAAAATCAATTATTAACATATCTGGGCCTATTAATTCTATAATCACTATTCCAAGACATGAATTTCATGAGCAAACTTACAGCTTGATTAGCAAGGTATTAACCTCGAAATTGTCCTATTTATATATATGACAGACTTTAACCTCCCAGTTTTTAGCAATCAATACAATACATAAATTCACCAAATTAACATGCGATTAGTAACAATAATTTTTTTCTTTCTCCTTTGTTGTAAGTTTTTATTTGGTATCACTAGTATATTACTTTTGATAAATTGCTTTTGCATTTTCTAAATATTAGCAAATTATAATTTAGTAAAAAAATAATAAGCAAAAATTATCAAAGGTAATTCAAAAAAAATTTAGAAAAAAAATCGAAAAACCAACTCAATATAAAACAAAGACTAACTATTTAAAAATGTGTTGTCGATTACAAAAAAATGCTTTGCGTTGTTCAACCTGCTAGCTCTGACTTATATTTCGTTTATCCAACTGAAAGGCCAATTACATCAATTAGCTAATGTTGGAACCAATATTTTAGTGAACTTAGGCTCAAATTATTGGGTTTTAATATTAATTGTTTCAGGCTCCTAAATGTTAATTAGGCTGAATAATTAATTAAATTAACTGAACTCCATGAAAGTTAGCATGTGAGAGTCAAACTGTGAACAAACTTTTAGACTGAAGACTGGGTGACTAATCAGGTGATAAGATACTTGAGGCTAAATTATAAGAAGTAGAAGATCATGGACTAGTGTGAAATTAAGGAGTTTTAACTACTTTTCAGTAACTATAAATACAAGAAGCCTCCAATGGATAAAAACAATCAACAAGCAAACAGCAAAATCAAGCTCTATCCACTTCCTGTTAATTTTTTCATTTTCTAAACCTTTAATACTTTTGTCATTCACTTGTGTTTCTTCTTATAATTAATGTACTCAAGTTTACATTAATACAAAGTTTTATCATTGCAAGTCTTTGGTTCATTTTTGTGATAGTTGGAGAATGTACATCCAATTTATCAAGTTCTTTTAGAGATTTAAAGTCTCCTTAATATCTTACACAAGTGTCAGAAAAAATTTAGATACGGATAAGACCCATAAGAGTCCTACCACGCTCAATTTCACTTTAGCTGAAAAAGGGCCACAACAACTAGCATTTTGGAAGACAAGAAAGCTCCATAAGACTGTTGCTAATGAAGTTAGATTAATATAAATGCCAAAAAATGTTGTTAAACTGTACGGGACAATGCAATAACATGTCTGAATTCAGTTGTTGTACATGCCTAATATGATGCTTCTTCTTTGTAATTGGGTGGCCGTGGCCTACAAACATCAAGCAGAAACAGACCTGTTTTGAATGGAAGGAAATTGTGGGTGGATGGGAATAAAGAAGAAGAATCAAAGTCTTGAGAGTCTTATCAGCTTGGAAGACTGATTAGATGCCAATAAAATGACTAAATGGACATCTTAAACAGTTTTCCATCATATTTAGTACTGTTTATAACGACTTAATCAATAATCATGAAAGAGATTTCTCTTACCAGTGGTGCTCTTAAGTTTGAGTTACTATGCACCGAGATAATAGGCTTTGATTTTTATTTTGCCTTTAGAATAAGGCTAACGTGCTTTTGTTTTTATTTAAATGGATGTTGTGGCTAGTATAATCTATGGTTAGGAATGATAATGAGACGGAGCAAAATAAATTTTGAGATATTTATTTCATCTCATGAATGATAGAATAAAAGCGGATAAGAGAAATAATTTACGGACAAATGTGAGGTGGAAATGGAAATCTCTATTTGTGTTTTTATAGTTTTATTAATGTTATAATTTCATAATTTTTATATTTTAACAAAATATCATGTTAAATTTTATATATTATTAATTGATATTTAAAAAATAATAATAAAATTAAATACTCAATAATATAATTTTAAATAAAATTATTTATATATATATATATATAATATGAAATTATAATAAAAAATACATATATATGAAAAATTTCATGAATCGAAACGAAAATCAATACGAGAATTGGGTTGGGAGCAAATATTTCCCATATAATTTCTCATTCGGACAGATCAAGTTTTGACATTTTCACTTGTACCGATATATCCATAATTTTTAAGTTAAAATTTTACATTGCTTGTCCTATTACGAGCATATTTTATTTAATTTTATTTTATTGAATGTACAAATTCATTGAAATCTTATAATTTTAAAATCGTTTATAGAAGATCTACTTAATTCAACGGCTTATATTTTTCAAAAATAATAAATAGAATTTTGAGATGGCAATTGATGTTGAGGTTGAGTAGTTTAATGATTCACGGAACATTTTGCATCTCATTTTTCAATTGCGATTTGAATATTCTTTTTGAGAAGCCATTTGAATAATAAAGTTTAAGGTCTGTCTATTTTTTTTTTTTTTCAGTCAACGGTCAGTTTAATACAATTCTTTGAGGCGCAATATATGGAGAAAAATAGTGTGTGAAAAATCTTTATTAAAATTCATTTCTAAGATAATTTTTTATATATTTTAGTCATAAAAATTTTAAAACAATAAATAATTTTTTTTTTATTTTTTATTTTTGTAACGTTTAAAATTAGTTTTTTATTAAATTCAACTTTGACTGGGATTCAAATTCAATACTCATAATTTTGGAGATAGCTCATGTGCCATTGCATTGAAAGCTTTTTTTTTTTTTTTTTTTCCTTTTTTCCTAAATTTAATCAATTATTCTCATATTACTAAACCCAAAAGCTGATTTTTTTATTAAAAAAAAATCATTTTTAAGAAAATTACAAAATATACTTGGTGTATTAAAAAAATAGTGTATGCAGGGCACTTCCTCCCCCAGAGCCCAAAATGAGGAAGAGGAAGAGCAAGTCCATAGGTCCATATCTCATTTTGCAATACTAATAACAAACTAAACCAAGAATGCCTAGGTCCATGGGCCTACACAATTTCTGAAAGTGGGCTCACTTGTAGGTCCATTAATCAAGTTTAAACCCAACTGCTTTCATTTTTCACATATCATTACTAACCATTGATACATACATCTATCAAATAATGCTTTTTTTTTATTATTTTTTATTTCCTATGTGTGTATTCATTTCACAAAGTTTTCTTTAATTAAATATTAATACATAAATTTTTGGGTGCATAATATAAATAAAAAAAAAAAATTAAGGTTGACAATACAAGCCTTAATCAAGTCCTTGGTCAAGAAAGGACTTCAGCCTTAAAATATCATTTTACTAACCTAAAATCAGAATAATTTGCATGTGAAATCAAAGCCTTTTAACTTGTAAATAGAATGATGAATAAAAAAAAAAGAAAGAATATTCAAGTGAAGATGGCTAGTAGGTTTCTTGTCCACATGCAATTGTTTGATCAATTTTGAAAGCCATGTGGTTGGTGATTGGTCGTACAGCCTGGGAAAATGAAAAATCAAAACAGACTAGCATCCTTCTAGAAATCATGGCCACCACGCCTACCTACTTCTTATTTCATTCGTTACGACTTGACAATTGTGCAATTCCAATTTTGTTGGTTTGAGATTCTCCAATTTTATGGCATATTCGACTTCTGTTTGGGTCAAACCATGTGATGTCACACTACTGTACTGTTTTTTTTTTTTTTATTTATTTATTATGGGATAGCTTAACTTTAACGTTAAAAACTTTATAAAAATTTAGATTAAAAAAATGAGCATTTGAAAATTTATGAGTGTAAACATTTAACTTTCATTAATTTTAATTACATTATGAATCCCAAACGAAAATAATAGATTAATTTTTATTTATATGTGATCCTTTAATTACTATATAATATATCTTAATAAATTTATTTATAAATTTATTTTGAATTTTGAATTTATTATTTTAGATTTAATTTCAATATAATTGCAATGGAGTTTTTATTTGATGGGTCTATAATATTTTATTAGGTGTGTGATATCCTGCATTTTTCTTTTATTATATTTTAGAATTAGAATTAATTCTTCGTACCTACTAGTTAAGTATAATAAAATTATTTATGTCATTAAAAATTAAAAAGAAAAATAAAAGAGCTACACAAAGAAGCATCTTTCATAAAACTTATCGAGTAGAGAATGTTGTGCATAGTAATCTTCTAAGTTCTAACTAAAAATCACAACAAAATTAATTTTCATAATTTCATAAAAGAAATAATGTTACCATATCTAAAATTCTTTCCTCAAAATGGAATATTATATTATAAAATTCTTACCAACAAATACACTCACAGATAAAAATTGGAACTTGAGGCAAAGTGATGGTTCATTATGCTATTTGTGACCTCTCTAAGAGTTTATCTCTCTTATCTTAATCTCGATGTTTCCATGAATATTGTTTGAGTCTTTTATTCTAAATTTCTCGTTTTAGCTATTGTTGTTTAGTTAGGTAGCTTTTTTGGTATTACAATTGCATTAAGGAGTAGTCATTTGTTTTATTTCCTCATCAGTGATTTTCTCTTTCTACTCTCGTGCTAAATAATAGGAGATTTGGTTGGGCTCAAGAAATTGGTGATTTTGTGTCAGATCTGCAAGATCTCAACATAAAAACCCAATAATTATAGATAAATATGAAAACCCATCGTCTTAATTGTAGAAAGACATGAAGTTTCTATTGTGGAATTCTCAAGGGACAGGGCAACCCTTGATGATTCGAGCTCTTAAGAAGTTAATTCAAGTCCATCATCCCTCTTTGGTGTTCATTTTTGAAACAAAGAATACCGAAGATTTTCTTGAAAAATGAGATTTCAGAATGTTGTTTATGTTGATCCAAATGGCTTAATCGGTGGTCTTTTTTGTAGTGGAGGCCTTCAATACACGTTATAGTTGAAAAGGTATCTCCTAATTTCATACATACTCATTGTTGTAGATTTGATAGAGATAAAGCATGGAATTGTTCTTTTGTTTATGGAAACCCTTACTGTAGTGATAAGGAAGGAGTCCTTGGGGAATTCTTTAAATTAAAGCCTATGCATAATGGGGTGTGGCTCTGTGGAGGAGATTTAAATATGATCAGGCATCATTGGAAAAAATTAGGGGGACTTTTAGCATATTCCAATCAATTGAATATTTTTGAAAGGTGGATAAATCAGAATGAGCTAATCAAGCTTCAAGCAAAGAGGCAGATTTTCACTTGGTACAACAAAATGAGAGGGGTCCAATAGCATTGCCCAACGTCTAGATAGATTGCTTTGTAATTCAAAATGGAGTAGCATTTAGTGAAGCTCAGGTGTTCTATGAAAATTTAATTGGATTTGACAAAAGAACCTTCGTGCTTGACATGGATGTGTCGAAGAATAGAATAAGAAAAAGCTTTAAGTTTGAATACAAGTGGACAAACAATTCAAAATGGATTTCAGTTGTTAAGAAAGCTTGGGAAAGTTCCAAAGGTATTGACAATCTCCAACCAATTAACTAAAAAATGAATCATTGTGCTAAAAATTCACAGAGGTGCAAAAGAAGGCTACTGACAACACCAGGGATTGAATTACTGACATTAAAAAGGAGTTGGAAGTAATTAGAAGCTTGAATAAGATAAGGTAGGTTACTTAAGGAATTAAACATGCTTTGGGATATGGAGTAGAAGCATTGGCTATAGAGATCTAGAATCACATGAATTCAAGAAAGGGATAAGAATAAAAAAAATTTTGATGCCTCAGCAATTCAATGAAATCAACGGAACAAAAATTTTATGGATTAACAACAATTTTGGCAGATGGGTGGGGGGTGAAAAGGAAGCTAAATTTGTCATTAGAGATTTCTTTATAGCTTTGTTCAACCCTCCATCTAATACCAATATGATGCTAGTATTATCTAAGATTAATATATCATTGTCAGTAGAAATGAATGCTACTTTGTTGACTCAGTAGAAGATAATGAAATTAAAGAGGCAGTTTTCAGTATGGGTCCTTTAAAAGCTCCAAATCTAAATGGACTTTCTGAAATCTTCTATTAAAGAGCTTGAGGACAAAGTGGTAGAGATGTTTATTCAGCAGTGAAAATCTTTTTTTCAGCTCAGGAGTTCTTCCAACAGAGTTGAATAAGATAAATATAGTGCTTATTCCTAAAGTTCCTCTACCAACACATGTATCTCAGTTTAGGCTCATTAGTTTGTGTAATTTCCTATACAAATAAATTTAAATAATTATTGTTTTAAGATTGAAACCCTGGTTACATCATCTAATTCATACATGCTAGGCTGTATTCATTCCTAACTGTGTGATTCAGGATAACGTCCTTGTAGTCCAAGAAATTATTAATATTTTTAGGAAAGCTATATCCAAGAAAGATTTCAACTGTGCCCTAAAAATTAACATATACAAAGCTTATAACAATATTTATTGGGAATTTCTTGGAGAAGCTTTGTTGAGAATAGGATTTGGCAAGAGTTTGTGAATTTAATTTGGCACTATGTAACCACAATTCCTACTCTGTTTTAGTTAATGGGGAAGTTGCTCAGTCCTTTAGACCAACTAGAGGGTTGAGACAAGGGGACTCGTTGTCCCTTTATCTATTTCTCATTATTTCTAATAGTTTGTCCAACTTGATTGATGATGCAATTCAAGATGGCCAAATTAAGGGGTTCAAGTTTTGCCCAAGGAGTCCTACAGTATCAAATATATTGTTTTTGAATGACACAATTCTTTTTTGTAAGCTAATAGTGGAGGAGGCGCATAATCTCAAAAGAATCCTCAGGATGTATGAGGAAGCTATAGGTTAAAAGATGAATTTTGCAAAGTCCTCTATTTTATTTGGCAATAACACACTATGGAATGGAAGAATCAAATTTCAAAAATCTTAGAAATGCCTCAAATAAAGCAATCTAAGAAGCATAAGAAGCATTTGGGCCTTCCAATGCATTGGGCAGATCAAAGATACAAACATTATCATTCCTAGTGGACTGAGTGATGCAACTAGCTTAGTCTTGGAAATATAAAATGCTTTCAGTTAATGGCAGAGAGGTAATGATTAAATTGATCCTTATAGTAATTGCCATTTATATATTATCCTGCATTAAGCCTCCATTAGGAGTCTACAAGAAACTTGATAGTAACATTCTAAGTTCTAGTGGGGTAAGGATCATAAACGTAAAGGGATTATTTTTGAAAATTGGAGGAATTTGACAAAGTCGAAGCTGGCAGGAGGTCTAGGTTTCAAAGGATTTAATAATTTTAACTTGGCTCTCTTAATGAATCAAACATGGAGATTAGCGTATCAATCGCAATGTCTTTGTGCAAAAATTATTAAAAGCTTGTACTTTCCTCACTCTTCTTTTTGGCATGTTTATAAAGGTTATCACACTTCATAGAGCTTGTTAAGCATTCTAGAAGTTAGGGATCTGCTGATGGAGGGTTCAAGAATTAATATCGAAAATGGAAAAAATACATTGATATAAAGTGATCCGTGAATTCCTAATCTGGATCAATTCAAAGTGTCTTCAATTCAACCAATCAATAACACTAATTTCATAGTTGCATACTTAATGTTAGGGAATAGAAGCTGGAATTTTCTTAAAATCAAATAATTATTTTCTCCAATGGAAGTTGAAGCGATTTTAAAAAAATTCCCATAGGTGATCTTGATGAAGAAGACATGTGGATTGGACAGCCTGACAAGAGAGGTAAATTCTCTTTTGGAATCGCATATCAAATTATGGCTTTAAAGGAAGATGAGCATGGCTTAAGAAATGCTCCTTCTTCCTCAAATTCCATTCCTAAATACTTGTGGAAGAATATATGGAGCCTTAATCTCCCACCAAAAATTGCAAACTTTCTATGGAAGGCTTGTAAAAATAACCTTCCTACTAATGAACAACTAGCTAAAAGAAGAATTATAGATCCTATTTGTGATGTTTGTAATGAAGTACAAAAATAGTTGAATGTATACTTTTGGTGTGTAGTCATGCGAGGGCAACCTGGTTTGGCAGCCCACTATGATTTAATCCAAATATCTCATTGTTAATCAAGTTAGAAACTCTAAAGCTATTCCCCAAGCAATTTTCATCTGCTAGATCATTTGGAAGAGTAGGAATTGGTGGACCTTCAAAAAGGAACCTCCAAATCCAAGTGATGCAATACATCAAGCTTTGTCTAAATATGCTAAATTTGATATAGCTCCAACAATAATGGAACTAGGATTATAAGGCCATCTTCAATTTTAGAAGTGAGATAGACTCCTGCTAGCAGAGAGGTGATTAAAATAAATTTTGTTGTGAGTTTTGATGTTAATTTTAAAAAGGCATATCTTGTTGTTATTTGCAGAAATTTTGAAGGGCATTTGTTAGATAGAGATACTATTAGAACAAGGCTCTCTCACCCCCTAACAATTGAATCATTTGCTCTTATTTTGAGCATAAGGCATGCTTTAAAGGTTGGATGGAGGAATTGTTCTTTGAAACTATTGGATGGAGGAATTGTTGCTTTGAAACTAACTATAAAGCTTTAGCATATTTTTGTAATTATTCATCTCCTAAGTATCTTTGGGACTTCTAAGCTACCATGTCTATGTTTAGGAAGTTGTTAAATTGATTTAATTTATTTACTATGTGATGGGTTAACAGGAAATGTAACTCTGTCGTTGATTGGGTTGCTTTTCAAGTATTAGCAAGGGTCTCTCTCCTACTTGGATCATTATATCTCAAAGGTTTGACAAACTATTGTATCTAGACTGTGAATCTCATATTATTGAGTAATGAAAGTTAACTCGTTGCTAAAAAAAAAAATACACATAATCTAACAGCAGTGTTTTTCTTGATTAAACATGACTAAATTCAATTCTTTCATTTCTTAATACTATCAAAAAAAGTTATTTCCTCAAAATAGAATTTTTGAATTGTTTGTTAAAATCGAAATTAACATTATTTTTTGCTAAGTGATAATCCAATTAAACGTAATTGGTATCGTTTTACATTTTTATACTATTTTTTGACAATTTCAAAACATTTGAAGAATTTATACCTAAAAGAAAACATTCATACATGATTTGCTTTCTGAAACTAATTTACAGAACGCAAAACCCTCTGCTTTGCCCTGTTCAAAAGCTCTCAATCGCAGTCCAAATGATGGAGATGCTTTGCAAGATCCCGAACAGTATCGTTGTTTGATTGGGAAGCTCCTTTATGTTAACATAACAAGACTTGACATTAGTTATATGGTCCAACAACTAAGTCAGTTTATGTCTTGCCCAAGGGAATCTCATATGGCTGCTGCTCTCAAAGTCGTCCGTTATCTCAAAGGAACCACTTCCACAGGTTTATTCTATC
Source organism: Reutealis trisperma (assembly GCA_947687605.1). Taxonomy (NCBI): domain Eukaryota; kingdom Viridiplantae; phylum Streptophyta; class Magnoliopsida; order Malpighiales; family Euphorbiaceae; genus Reutealis; species Reutealis trisperma. The sequence continues at coordinate 8,623,133 of CANTUT010000003.1, forward strand.
CTACTTCCAATAACCTTGAGTTAACTGCATTCTCTGATGCAGATTGGGCCTCTTGTTCTTTCACTAGGAAATCCCTCACAGGCTATTGCATCTTCCTTGGTGGTGCCTTGATTAGTTGGAAGACTAAGAAACAGCAAACCATTTCTAAAAGCTCCACCGAAGCTGAATATCGCAACATGGCAAGTACAGTTTGTGAGTTGTTGTGGATTTCTTATCTTTTGGCTGACTTGCATGTTTCTCCACCACTTCTCGTCAAGTTTTATTGTGATAATCAAGCTGCGATTCACATTTCTTCTAATCCAGTTTTCCATGAGCGAACTAAGCACTTGGATATTGGTTGTCCCATTGTTCGCAATCAGTACAAATGTGGTTTTATTCAGCCTCTGCATCTTCCTTCATCTCAGCAGCTAGCAGACATGTTCACTAAACCTTTTACCGCTGCCACATTTCAATCCATCTTGTTCAAGTTGGGGTTGCGCTCCTTGCACCCTCCAACTTGAGGGGGGACTAATAGAATAACAGTAGTTAGTTAGCCTTAGAAGTTTCTAGCATAATTTAAGTTACACGTGTAAGTTAGCATAACAACTTTCTAATTCTGTTATAACCAATTTCTAAAACTGTTGTAACCATCTTCTCTCTCTTCTCTCTACTCATCTAGCTGTATATAAATAGGATCTTTTGTAGCTAACAGTGATATAATCAATACAGTAAAAATCTATTTTCTTAGCTTCTGTTCACGTTTTATTTCAAAATAGATGGCTATTTAATTATAAGCGCATTGGCATTGTGTTTCACAATAACTTTGTTTTATCACAAAAAATTATTGAAAAAAAATTATATCATTAGTGTCTAAATTTTTAAAATCTATTGCGTTAATGTCTGAACAATTTTTTTTAAGGAGTTAAAAATAATCTCATATTAATATTAGTAAGTTTTTATTACTGAAGTACTGATTTACAATACCAATAAGTTTTTTATAACTGAAATACTGATTTACAGTACCAATATTTATATACAAATTTTAAGAAGTTTAGACACCTAATAATATAATTTTTTTCAAAATCATTCTCCGTTGATCATCAGGTGAGAATGGACGGCTGGAAGAAATTCAACCTGCTCTACTACAGTAGCTAATATAATATAATATAAATCTCCCCTGGGGGCCACCGAATCGACACGCGTTCAGTTATTGAGATGACATAATAAAAAGAAAAGCGCAGCAAGGCACACCACAGCGCAGCACGTGCCGCAATTTCCTTGCCCTACAAGTCAATCAAAACTCAAAGGAACCATCTCGTTACAATATTTGCAAATCACAGCCATCACGTTTTCAGCCCCCTTCCCTCCCTCTCTCCCCAGCATTTTCGGCATTCTCTCTTCAATTTCTCTGTTACTTCTTCTTCTTCTTCTTCTCTATAACATAAGAAGCAAAGCGACGTCTCTCTCTCTCTCTCGGTAATATTCTCTTTCTCTGTTTCTCTCTGTTTTATTGGAAAACTATATATCTGAATATCGCTTTCTCTCTGTTTATTGACTGGTTTCTCCAGAATTTTTGGAAGCGAAAATGAGAGGTTTTAGCGTATTCGAGAAAGCTTCTAGATCCTTCCGTGACTCTCCCTTCCTCTCCAAGTTTATTGTGGTCTGCGCCATCAGGTACATACTGTGTTTCATCTCCTTAACTTCCATTGTTTTTCTTCAGATTTCGTTTGTTTACGTGATTTGATATTACATTAATATTGTTTATTCTTTGCTATTAATTTTAATTCGAACAATGCTAATAATATTATAATCTAGATTTTCTCTGTTTTGATTTCATGTCTTTTGTGTGTTAGATTTGTTCTATCTTGAACAAACAGGTTTTAACATTTCGGTTAGTACTGAATAATTTAAAATTTTAGAATCCGTACTGGCGAAAAATTGCGTTGCAGATATGGACTTATTTGAGTGGATCTGTTCATTGATGTTAATAAGAGAAAAAACAGAGTCACAGAGTCTAAAGTGAAGGTGCTCTTCTTTCTCTGCCGTTGCGGCTCAAGTTTCAGCCCAGAACGTATTCGTCTTGGATCCTTAACTTTTCAAATATGTGGAAAATAAATTTGTCGCAGTCTAAGAGTAACATATGGAGATTATTCTGCGTTTTTATTTTAATTTTTTTAATGTCGTTTTATTTAGGTTCTAGAACGTTTTGAAGGTTCAGTTTCGATTATGGTCTAATTTCTTAGATAGAGATTCAAATGCTTAATTGAGGGAGGTGGTTACTTGGCAATTCTAATTGCAGGATTCCTCAAAAATTTAGTAATTAGTAATCAATTATGTTGCCGCTTCTTGTTGCTAATCTCATCTCTCTTGGTTGTGGCAATGGCATATATTTGCAGTGGTGGGGGCGTTGTAGCTTATGCTGATGCAAACTCATCCAATGGTGTACATGCTGTGGCACGATCTGAGGCAGTGAACAAGAAAAAGAAGGTGGTTGTGCTTGGAACTGGTTGGGCAGGAACAAGTTTTTTGAAGAAATTAAATGACCCCTCTTACGATGTCCAAGTGATATCACCTCGTAACTACTTTGCTTTCACTCCCCTGCTACCAAGTGTTACCTGTGGTACAGTGGAAGCTCGCAGCATTGTTGAACCTATTCGTAACATTGTAAGGAAGGTAATAAAAACTGACCATACAGATACAACATTTAATTAACTATTAGAATTGTGATCCCATAGTATTCTTTTTTCTGAGTGGAATTCACTATATGCTTAGTATTTACTGTCAATGACCTTGTCTTGTGATTCCAGATTCCCTTACCCTGTTTCCAAATGTTTTCTGTCTGAAAACAAGTAGAAATGATGTAATTTTAGTTTTGTCGCAGAGATATAGTCCTAATCCTTAAAGCACAAAAGCACTCTTGATGCTATAATGAACGATATCAAACTGTAATAGTTTTGTCATCAATATCTGATTTAAATTTTATTCTTTTATAGAGGGTTACTGTCTTCGAATTAGTTCTTGTATATTTTGCCTAGCGCATGCTACCTGACCATCATTCATTCTCCTAACAATGTTTGCATCCTGATATTAAGTTTCTTAGCATGAACTGCGATATGGTATGTTGGTGTTCCGACATCCAGTAGTACTAACATGGTTTGAGGTGCCAATGTCCCACTGTTGACATCTGATTAGGTTTTGTAAGGGAGGCTTTTTTATGAAGTGTTGAACGGCTATGAGGAACAAGATCAATCTATAAGCAACAGCGAGAATGTTGTGGGCTAGAGTAATATAAAACCATTTTGAAATCCTATCAATAAACACGTGGCAAAATGCAGAACCTGAGGGTCACTGAAAACACAAATTGAGGAAATTGTTTAAATTTATCACTGATTTGAAATGTTATTGTCTGAAAACCATTATCTTGTGGTTATTGTCAAATAAGGTGAAGCAGTAATTGGTCGATCTTTCTTCCTTATGCAGAAAACAGTGGATGTTCATTTCTGGGAAGCTGAGTGTTTCAAGATTGATGCAGAAAACAAAAAAGTCTATTGTCGATCTAGTCAAAATAACAATTTGAATGGTAAAAAAGAATTTGTTGTAGAATATGACTACCTTGTAATAGCCATGGGAGGTCGCCCAAACACATTCAACACACCTGGTGTAGAGGAGAATTGCAATTTTTTGAAGGTAACATCCTTGGCAATTTTTTCAATATAAAGCACTCGTCCTTCTTCTTCTCTGTTTGCTCTTCAGAAAGTTCTCTGTCTCATAAAGATGTCCCATACCATTGTAGTGGAAAATAGAAAATGTAAAATATACGGCTGAAGCGTTTGGGAATTTGTGATAGGACTAATTTTATGCTTATATGCTGCTAACTTGCTAGTAAATGCATTTTCCTTTGCAGGAGGTTGAAGATGCTCAAAAGATCCGTAGGAATGTCATTGACAACTTTGAAAAGGCAAGTCTGCCAAATTTAAGCGAGGAAGAGAGAAAGAGAATTCTTCATTTTGTGATAGTTGGTGGTGGCCCCACTGGTGTGGAATTTGCTGCAGAGCTTCATGATTTTGTTAATGAGGATTTAGTCAAGTTATATCCTGCAGCCAAAGATTTCGTAAAAATAACACTTCTTGAGGCAGCTGATCATATTCTGAACATGTAAGGATCACAAAACTTCATTTTGTCCTTTTTAACCTTCATTATTTTCAAAGCGCTATAACTATTCTCTACCATTGAATTGAGGTTCTCTTTGGTTGCTAGGAAGGTTGATCAAGTTTTTTGTTCCCATTTCTCGAGTGTTTGATAACCTAAAATGAAGGGCATAGGGAAAAAAGCGTTCCTTGTTTAGTTCTGTTTTCTCATAGGGGAGGAGTGTTAGAAAGTAGGATTTAGATTGAGAGACCGTAAACTACTCTGACTGGGAAAAAAGTCCTAGAGTCTACAGCATTCTTAATTATCTATTTGATTTTGGATTTATCAGTAATATAAAATTTGGTGCGCAGTCTGAAACCACAAATTTTTGAAACTGTTGACGAGTATTACGACAATTCTTTAAAAGGGTTAATTAGTAAATTTGTTTGAAGTTCTTATTTTTCACCACCATGATTGGAGTTGAAAACAGAAAATGGAATGAATAATTATCAAAAAGCCTTGAAATCACTTCACCATTTTTGAAAAGCATCTCGTGTTTTCTCCTTACGATTTTATTTCTATTCCATGGAATATTGCTCTCTCTCTCTCGTTTTTTCTTGCTCTTTCAAGTAATCTGGGATTGGAATCCATCAGATCATCTCTCATTTTGCAAGGAAAGACTTTGTTGCATGAATATTGAAATCTAAGGCCAGGTATACTATTCCACGTAAATGCGTGGATCACCCAAAACCTATAAATGCAAATGTTACATATATAATCCAATACCTAGGACATGGTTTTGTGTAGCAATAAAATGTTAAATGTAAGTAATTGACTCCAAAATTCATAAATGTACATTTAACAATAAACATCATGTTATTGAAGCACCCCATAAATTTGGTATGAACTTGCTGTTTCCATTCCTTGCAAAGAATCTGCTAAACATTCCATTTTGAACAACTGGAATTCTTGAGCATCTTCCATGACCCATTGATTCATCTATTCAGTCAATCGGTTGCCAATGTTTAATGAAACTCTTTGTTTTCGTAAAACTGTGACACAAATTTATTTGGATAGCCCCAAGCCCTGCATTTAGCCGCAAACCCTACATCTTCTTGGTGAAGATATCTCATACTTGTGGGAGATCATATTTGCAGGTTTGACAAAAGAATCACAGATTTTGCTGAAGAGAAGTTCAAAAGAGAAGGCATTGATGTGAAATTAGGATCCATGGTTGTGAAAGTATCTGATAAAGAAATTTCTACCAAAGCAAGGGGGAATGGAGAAATTGCTTCAGTACCTTATGGAATGGTTGTCTGGTCAACTGGAATTGGAACTCATCCAGTCATAAGGGATTTTATGAAGCAAATTGGTCAGGTATATTACCTATCGGCCTATGAATTGATGTATTTTGGCCTTTGGTCTCGAGAGCATCTTCCAATTGTCCTTTAAAATTCTATGCAGAATCAGCAATCTTTTCTGCAATCCCATTGCAAGCAGTTAACACAATATTTGTTCCTGTGAACAGACTAACAGGCGTGCTTTAGCAACTGACGAATGGCTGCGAGTTGAGGGATGTAATGATGTATATGCACTCGGTGATTGTGCCACAATCAACCAGCGCAAAGTCATGGTACCTGTTCTTGTTTATTTTCTGTTGAACTTTCTATGCATTATATCGCCTCTAATTGGACTTGTACTATTGTGCTGGTTTTTGTTATTTTTACCCTGCTATTCTTCAAACTGAACGTTGTTCTAGTTTACCTCATGAGAAAGTAATCGCCCAGTCCATTGTTCTTTTGGCTTATTCTGTTTCTTTCTTATTTCCACACTTGTAGGAAGATATCTCAGCAATATTCAAGAAGGCAGACAAGGACAATTCTGGAACACTCACAGTAAAAGAATTTCAAGAAGTCATCAGTGACATCTGTGAAAGATATCCCCAAGTCGAACTTTATCTAAAGAACAAGAAAATGAGCGATATAGTTGATCTGCTCAAGGAAGCCAAAGGGGATGTTGCAAAAGAATCTATTGAACTAAATATTGAGGAGCTTAAAACAGCTCTTTCTGAAGTGGATTCTCAGATGAAGAATCTCCCCGCTACAGCACAGGTGTTGTGTTGATTTTGTTATGGCACAGTCTACTTGTTATCTTTTTCAAAGATATTTCCTCATCATGTTTTTCTTTGTGGATTATTTCAGGTTGCATCTCAACAAGGTGCCTACCTTGCCAAGTGCTTCAACCGCATGGAAGTGGCTGAGAAAAATCCAGAAGGCCCTATCAGGTTCAGGGGAGAAGGTCGCCATCGGTTTCGCCCCTTCAGGTTTGTCTCAATCTCATGTGCAAGCTTGTGGATGAGTATTGGTTTATTTTTTCCAGAGGCTCATGTGTATAGTTTATGTTGGAAACATTATATTGGCTTTTATTGTTCTTCAGATGATGCCTTTATATGACAGATTGGAAGGGTCATAATCAGAATCTGTGATTAATTGCTACTTTGAGTCTTTTTAGCAGTTATAAATGTTATGCTTATGCTCATTTGCTTTATGGTGAACCTTGTTCCAGGTACAGGCATCTTGGGCAATTTGCTCCATTGGGAGGCGAGCAAACAGCAGCACAACTTCCTGGTGATTGGGTTTCCATTGGACAAAGCAGTCAGTGGCTATGGTATTCTGTCTATGCTAGGTAATCAATGACTCCTTATTTACATCCTTAAAAAACTCCCCTTACTTGCAAATCCTCATAAACTGCTCCAAAATCTTAAGCTCAATTTAATTTATTGTTTTTTGTTTTATTTTTTACCCTCATTCAGCAAGCAAGTGAGCTGGCGCACAAGGGCATTGGTGATATCAGACTGGACAAGGCGTTTCATCTTTGGAAGGGATTCCAGTCGCATTTGAGGCAATAGCTAACAACAGTTTCTTGAGAACTTGCAGAATTTGAGCACATTTACCATTTTGGCAGTAATTAAAAAATTTTCCCACGCAATTTTTTTTTGGCTCTATTCAATTCATTGAACGATTGCCTTGAGTAGTTTAGCAGTTGCTGAAATTCAAATGATCAGTTAGTATGTCTTTAGTTAAAGCTCCGGGTAATTACTTACATATTTGTCAAAGATTCGGCATCTAAGACTGCCTGATTTTGCTGCTAAAAATTACTTCAAATTGAAATGCTTATAGTTTGTCTCCTCTCTCTCTCTCTTTGTTTGCATTGGGGTGTGTGTGTGTATGTATTTGTGTTGTCACATTACTGCTATAGTCTGTAGGCACTTTTTTTTTTTTTTGGCCGAAATACTCTGTAGGCATTTTGGCACGTTGTGAAATGATAAGCAATGGAGAACTTTGCTAAAATTTCCTGATCTAGAAAGTTGGGTTGGATTTGGGCTACAGCATAAATAAATCTGGCCTCATCTTCATTTATGTCTCGTTTGGTTCAGAATTGTTCAATTTGGGCCAGCATTGAATTTTGTATATTTAGGTACAGATGGAAAATTAGGCAGAACATTGGTTAAATGTGCTTTTCACGTCGTCCCATATCCACATGCTAGGCCAATTAATTACTTAGTATTAAACTCTATTTTCCACTCAACTGAGAATATTCAAGACTCGCCACTTTCTGTTAAGTGCACCCTACCTCACTCCCAGTAATTCATACTTGAGTGCAATTGACGAAGGTGAAATGCCAATAACTCTTGAGTGTGTAATCTTTGACAAATGTTGGCAATAGATGGAATGGATAATGTGAATGAAGCAGAAAAATCTTCTCATGAATCAGCATCTGACTAGGGAATTCCGTTGGTGTTTTGAAACAAGTACGTGTCAAGCAATAAAAATTGAAAAGTAATTGACCCACTGTACAAAGCTAAACGTACTTGCTCTGTTTTTAGGCAAAATAAATAAGAAAATGAAAATAAAAGTAAAAAGTTGAAAATGAAAATTGATTAAATCCTAGCGAATGAATTTAAAAATTTAATTGGATTTTAAGGTATAACTTAACTCATATTTGAATTCATTTCTCTCATGGCTAGAAAAAAAAAATTCAAAAACCTAGTTTGATGGTGCAGTATACCGGCCCATGAAACACTGTTGAACGACCCATCTGACTAAGAGTCTTCAAGGCATTGAACCTCCTCCATTAGAGCTGCCTTGCCTAGGCCAGACTACAGTACATGCTATCCAAATTCTGAGAGTCGTTATCAATCTGAATGTTATTGTGGTTACATGTAACCAAATTTAATTTAAAACCAAGTTTCTCATGTACAAAATGATCAACAAGTCGGCCCATTTTGTTATTCAGGTCCAGCTGCCACGTGTAAGACCCCTAAGCTACTTCTCTTTTTCTGATAATATTCAGAGTTGTAGGTAATAGACAAGATTACATCGATTAGACAATGATGTGGACATTGAAAAGGAGAATATGGTTGGTAGAACATGGGGTTCTTAATCCTTAGGGGACAAAAGGGCAAGGGTCTCTATTCTAAATTTCTAATGGAAGATAGGTGTAGCTCTTCATCTTAGAGGAATTAAGGTTTATCCTGAAGGTAGCTTCTTTGTTTGAGATAATTAATAATTTTGCTGAAATTACCCTTTTATATAGCAAATTGGGTTCCCAATTTCTTATACATAGATAAGAATAAGTGATCATGATCATGATTATTATTAACCCTTTTTATTTTAAAACTAACACATAACTCTAAACTTTGTTCTATTCAGCTACTTGAGGGAATGTTAATTAATAAATTGTTTATCAGCAAACAGGGTTTTAGAACATGCAAGTAAAGTTATTGGCCTATTTTAATATGCTAAAAAAAATTATGGAAATGATATTTAAGAGCTTGTGATAGTGGGTTGCACATGTATATATATTAAGGAAATAATGAGATTGTGGCATATGATGTTTAAAGACTAATAATCACCAATTTAAATTGGAAAAAAGAAGATTAGCACCAATGCAAAATGCTAATTCACTTTCTCAGCACTAGCCATTTAAAATCAACAGTAAGTCCAAATCCAATGCAAGTTGGAAGCTTGTGTTTTCTATAACCTAACCCATCTTCTTTGCAATTTTGAGTGCCCACCTCAAATTGGGGCCCCACTATAATTAGCAAATTGCTAGTACCAGTTGGGTCCACCAACCTCTGCTCACATGACCACACAGTTGACATGCTACTGTTGCATTTATTACAAGAACCATGCCCTTATTTTTTTATGCAAGAAATGACGTGGCACCTTCATCTATGTTCGTTAGAAAGACTATTTTTTGTAATATTTGCTTAGAGCATCTAAAGAGGCTCTTATACTTCCTAAACTTTCGAGAGTAAAAACGAGAGTATCTTTAAAGTGCGATTTATTTTAAAGGGTATTTTTTATATAAATAAAAATACTATAATTAATATTTAGAGTTTGAAAAATATAATTTTTTTAAGTGTAATAAACTATTTAAATTTAAATTTTATATTTTGGCCTTTTTCTATAAATAATACTCCGGTGAGAGGATTAAATAGCATGTATAAAAATTTATGAAATTTAAAATAAAAAGTGAAATTGGCTTTTTAGATATGAGAATTAAATTCACTTTCTATTTTAAATTTTACTAATAAAAAATTCACTGAAATCATATTTTCTTGTATTAACTCTTTATTATATATAGAGAGTTTGAGGTATTCGAAGAGCTGCTTATTTTCTTATATTAACTCTTTATTGTAAAGAGTTTGAGGTATATAAAGAGTATTTTGGATATACTGTATCTAATGGACTATTTATTATTTAAATTTAAAGTAGATAGTGGATCTAACCTATCATATCTAGATAGATAATTTTACTTTTCATTTTAAATTTAGTTAAAAAATTTTACAACTTTCTATATATATTATTTATTAATTCTCTCACATATTGTTTTTATTCATTTTAATTCTCTCACATATTGTTATTTATTAATTTTCTCAAATATTTAATTAAAGAGGAACATAGAATTGTCTAAAGTTATAAGAGATATTATTGTGACAAAATTTAATTTCTTTTTTCATTTTAATTATTAGCCTTCAAGTTATAATTAAGAGGTTTTTTTTTTTTTGTAACTTCTTAATTTAGATTTTCCATATAGGAAGAATAGAACATCTATTTAGGATCTTTATTATTTACAAATGTTATTTTTATTTATGAAGTATTACTATTTAGTATATTTTTATTTTCTATTTAGTTTCTAGGATTAGCCTATAAAGAAGGCTTCTACTATCTATTGTAAGGGAGCTTTCAATATGAGTTATTATTTATTAATAAAATTTGAGATTCTCTTTTATCTTGATCTCTTCCTTTTAGTGGATCCCTAGGAATTTTGAGAGTGATTATATCCTTGAAGTGGTTTGCAAAAGTGTTGATTTTAGTCGTTTACATCAACTATCATGTAGATCATCCTTAGTGGGGTTTTAGTCCAACCAAAATTGAATTCTACCATATTTCTCCTTGTGTGAATCATCCGTAATGAAATTTTAATCCTGCCAAGATTGGATTCTACTGCATCTATATTTTGTTCTACCATTCTTACCCATTTGTGACTCTATTTACTTGTTCTTAGCCTACTTTTTTATATTGCAATTTCGCTAAATTATACAAGCCTACCTATTCTGTAATTTTGACCGTCTTATAGTTTCATGGTACCAAGATATGAAATTAACATCATCAAGTGTGCTCTGCTCATACCTTTCATGACCCGAACCTAAAGGCACATAATTAGCACTAAAGAACAAGAGAGCATAAGGCTTTAAAAATTTATAGAAAATTTGACTAACCACTAAACGATGAACTACAATTGTAACTATCACAGATAAAGGGTTGTGAGCTCACCTATTAAGTAGAACATGTACAAAATTTCAAATTAAAGCCACTTAGAGCTAAACTCAAGCATATCAAATCATCATCAAGTTTTTGCTCAACAGAATATCACAATTTTCAAAATGAGGAAGCTCAACTATTCTTTAACCCAATAAATATACAAAACTATACAACTAAGCAAGCTATACTAAAATAACAATGAGGGGTTCTAAAGTTTATAATACTAAATAATCTAAAAATAATTACATAATAGATATAATAAAATAAACTCCAGCCGGAGGAGAAAGACATGAATAACTCAATTAAAATTTACTTCTCAAAGCTTAACATGCAACTTGGAAAAAATATTGAATAGAGATAAGCGTTCGGCTTAATGATTGATATGTTATTAATATAACATACCACTTAAATGTTAGACAAGCTCATACATAACACCAAATAGACAAATAATCACATAACCATCTAAAAATAGGAATTAATCAATATGAACGATACTAAGCCTCAAACTGGAGAGCCAATCCTCCTCTTTGGCATTGTCTCTTAAGATTCAAACATGAGGTCCTAACTATTATTGGCCTAAGCCACGCAGCGCTGATTTGACTAACAACAACGTTGAGCAATGAGTAAGCCCACAACCATCATACACTAGTCATAACTTGTCATCACAACCCAATCATTATATTATAACTAGAATTTCAATCATATATTGTCCTATATTATCCTAATCTCATCCAAACACTCACAAGTAATATGCAACATTGACAGTTGTAGAAACTTTCTATCATACCAATATTCATCATGCTTCTCTAATTTAATATTGATAATGATAATTATATATATAGTATATAAACAATCATTGCATGTATGCAAGTGTAATATGAAATAAATAAGGGAATGCAGTGTTATATTAAGCTATATAACTCACAAACTTAATGGAAACTCAACTAGCTCTCCTCGAAGTGTCAATTGTCTGATAACTAAGAAGATATCAAAAACTACACCTATACTGGATAATAGATAAGAAATATTAGAATACAAACAACTTAAACTTTAATATCTAAAGTTTTACCTAATGATTCTTAAGATTCTGCCATAATTTCAACGAAGTCTTTTCCATGACCAAGACATTTTCCATTAAAACAAAAAAAATAAACAACTTCTAAATAATTCTCATAGTTTAAAACAATACACAACAACTCAGTTATCATATTTGAACCTCCAAACTCGGCTAATATTACAATAACCTCAACTCATCAATCATACATATATATAACTATACTCATAGAAAATTCTTTTTACGAATTTTTTTTTTTTTGAAGAATCATTTAAACAATTTACTTATATATATATATATATAAGTAAACTCCCCTTTCAATAAAACTAATTAAACTTGTAAATGATTTATTCATTAATGCATCTTTTAAAATCAAATGCATAAATTTAACTATATATTTGAGTATCATATTTCACATTTAATGGTCATAAGATATCCTTATATAAAATTGATTTACTTTTGAAAGCATCTCTTCTATTCACCTCCATTTAAGATCAATAAGGTGCAAATATATTTATATATATACACACACGAATAGAAAACTAAACTTCAAAAAGAAAATTTGAGAGTTTCTGACTTTGTAACATGAAATATGATCCAATGATAGTCATAAAATATGCTGGAGAGTCAATAAAACAAAGCAGCTTGAACTTGGGTCCCATGCGCCATTGCTAGCTGACCATACGTCATCGTCAAATATATATATGTATATATATATAAACACCTTTTAAATATAAATATAATAAAATATAAATAAATAAATATAACAAAATGTAAATAAATATATTTTGTTATAAAATAGAATTTTAAAATTTATAAAAATTCATGTTATTATATTACTGATGTCAAATTTGGTATTATGGATCACAGTTTATGAAAATTTTGATATCCTAAACTCAAATTTAATATCAAACCTTAGTTTGACCAGCTCTCGGTGCTAATAAAAAAATTGCTCTTGATAAATATGGGCAATTTGATATTTGGTCTTTATTCTCAAGAAATGATATCAAACGTCAATTTGTACTTACCTGCAATATATGACGATGAAGATGAAGAATTAATATCTACCATGGGACAAATTTATGAGAAAGAAGTCAATCATTATGATCATCCATTCACAAACATTTTTTCTACCGTATCTGATTCTTGGTTCATTAAAAGAATTTTAATTGAAAGTTATGGGAATAAATGGATGAAGAATTCAAAATTCTTGATAAGTATTTTCAAGCAGAAGAAAGATTGTATTGAGCCAAACTCAAAGACAAAATCTTTTTCAACTAGGGGAGTATGACATGGAAGTGTCTACAGCTACATGAGATATTATTGTAAAAAAATTTAATTGCTTTTATTTTGATTTTTAACCTTTAAGTTAGGAGATTTTTTTTTTTTTAAAATGTAACTTCATACTTTGGATTTTTCATATAGGAAGAATACATCATCTATTTAAGATCTTTATTGTTTATAAAATTTATTTTTATTCAGAAGGTATTATTATTTAGTAAGATTTTTATTTCCAATTTGGTTTTTCTAGGTTTAGCTTATATATAAGACTTCTATTATCTATTGAAAGAAAGCTTTCAATTTGAGTAATTGTTAATAAAATTTGAGATTCTAACTTTTTTATGTTGCCTCTCTCTTTTGGTGGATTCTTAGGGATTTTGACTGTAGTTGTATTCTTGGAGTGGCTTGCCGAAGTTGTGATTTTAGCCGTTTACACAATTATCTTGTGGATTATCTATAGTGGGGTTTTAATCTCACCAAAATTGAATTTTACTGCATCTCTCTTCGCATAAATCATATATATGGGATTTTAATCTTGCCAAGATTAGATTCTACCCCATCTCGCCTTGTGTGGATCATCCACAATGGGGCTTTAATCTCACTAAAATTAGATTCTACCATATCTATCTTTTATTCTACCATTCTTACCATTTCATGACTCTATCTTTCCTATTTGTTCATGTTGCAATTCTGCTAATTCTACAAGTCTATCTATTTTACAACTTTGATCGTTGTACAATTTTGTGGTATCAAGATCTGAAATTAACGATATCAAGTGTTTGTTATTCATATTGGTGTCAAAAGGTTCATTGAACTTAAAAAAACCTACACTCTTTGGGTAAATAGTCTGTTGGGTACCATAATTATAACTAATATATCTATTTGGTACCACAATTTTTATTTATATCATTTTGGTACCATAACTTTTGATTTATGTTTTAAATTATGGTACCTCTTATAGTTTCAACTATTTTTTTATGATTTGACAGTTGGATTGCCATTTCATATGATAACTCACTCGCCAGCTAACTGAAATGTACCATGATTTGATATCATAATTACAGTTAATGTATCCATTTAATATCATCACTTTCTAATATACCATGATTTGGTATTATAACTATGACTAATGTATCTATTTAGTATTACCACTTCATAGAACTGATGACTAAAAACAAAGATGACGAGTAAATGATCATGTAAAGTGGCAATCAGGTTATTAAATTATAAGAAAATAGCCAGAATTTATAAGGAGTATAATGATATGAAATATAAATAAGAAGTTATGGTACCAAAATAATAAAAATGGAATTTGTGATACCAAATAAATACATTAGTCGTAGTTATAGTACTAAATAATCTATTTATCCTACACTCTTCATATTTAATAAAACTTGATTAAAATATTCTTTATTTATGTAAAAATATTTTTTAAAATAAAAAACACCATTAAATATACTCTTAATACGATGATGGATGAGTTTTGAGTTTTTTTTCCTCATTTTTAATGGCTCAATGGGAAATATCAGGGGTTTTATATTAATACAAATATTAAGTATGACAGTCAAAATGATAATTATACATATTACAAATTTAGAATGAGAAAAAAAGAATCAAATGATCATATTAAAAGAAAATACCCAGACGACAATGGGAAATAAATATGGGACTAAGAGATTTAAAAATTTCGGCTTTAGTCAGTCCGGTTAAAGCACCATTAGTGCATTGACCAAAAAAAAAAAAATCCCACGTGCTCTAAGAAATCTGGAACATCTCTGTCAAACTTAAGCGCTTCATTTGCTAAATAATGCCATGACATTATAACAAATAATTTTATAATAATTCATTAAGGTTATAATTTCCAATTCAAATCAGAATCAATATTAACAAAACAAAATTTTTTAAAAATAAATCAAAATAAAAAACAACGAAATTGATCATATTCCTTCATATGCCAATATATGCTGAAAAATCAATGTGGATAGAGATGTATTTTCCTCTATTGATTTTTTTGTCTTTAATTTGCCTCATACCCTAAAAGAGGAGGAAGAGGAGGTGGTGGTACTCAGCAGCCATGGACCATGTTTGTGTCATATTTATTAGAGGTTATGCACAGTTGTGAGTGGAGGCAGTAGCATCTGCAGACTGCTGCAGTTGCATCTCCTCCTGCACTTTTACCCACAAGAGGGTCCGACGATGTTCTTGTTAATCATAAAAGTGCCAATTTTTTGGGTACAAAAAGTGTCAATTTATTAATGATGAGAGCAGAAGGTGTTTGTTGAGTATTAAAATCTCTTAGGACAATATAAAAATGTGGTCCTTCTACAACCCTTTCAACTCTCAAAATTATTATTATTATTATGCCAAATCTCAAAATTATTATTTCAATTATTCATTAATAAACTCCCAAGTTATATAGCTAATAATACAACTATTGCATACCAAAATATAATCTAGCGGTAAATACATATTTCTCTTAGTGATGAATTTAATATCAATTTCTCCTCTTCAATGCTCAAAAAAAAAAAAAAAAAACAACTATTAAATCTAAATTTTTGATTTAAATCATTCAATCAAACATTAACCCTTTTAATATTTAGACACATTAAAAACTTACCTATTACAAATGAATTTTAATTGAATTATATTAAAATTATTTTCAGCATTTGAAAGATTGTAAATTAATTGTATTTCATATTAAAGTTTAATTAAAAAAGTACGCTTGATGAATTAATTTATTCAAGATTGCAAAATTAATAGAATGTCCATTTCAACTTTCAAGCACGAACCCATGATATTTAAACACTAATAAAGGTCATATATATATATATATATATATATATATATATATATATATATATATATATATATATATATGTGTGTGTGTGTGTGTAATTTAACAATAAATATATATTCTTGTGAGTAATTAACAATAAACTGGTGATTAATTTTCCTCTCAAATGCTATATAATCCCTTAGTCTTAAGTTTCAATGAGATTTAAGAAAATAAAATAAAATTTTCCTAAAATTAAGGAAAAAACTGAATAAAAAATCAAGAGGGCCGCGTGTCTCCAGCTAAACTGGGTGGGAAGATTGACTGCCAGCTGTTAATAATATTAATTTTAATATCAATAATATAAATAGTAAAATAAAGTAGAGTATATTATTATCATTATGTTGTTAATTATTCGATTATTATCTTTAATTATAGAGATTCGAGAGCATTAGCTGTTAAGTATTATTAGATGCTTCAAAAATTTTCTGCGCTCGTGCTGTGCCACCAAAAACGCGGACTCGTGCGGTTTAAGAGGACATCACGTGATCTGCCACGTGAGTTCCATGTCTTTCTGCCAGATCAGCTCTTCTTCTTGAGCATTTTTTATTTTTTTTTACTTTTCCATTTTTTAATGATTTTTCTTCCTCAGCGATTATTGATTAACTGATTAAATCACTAATTAATAATTAGGTGCCCCATAATTTTTATACTATTGTTTTTTTTTTAATTTTCTAGAAATTTAAAGACCTTTTTACAGTTTTTTTCTTTATTATAATAATTATAACTCATAGATACATTAGTGAATTAAATTACAAAACTCTATTTATTAAAGAAATTATATATATATATATATATATATGTAATTCCTAAGTGACATGTCTAAATTTTCTTGAAATGGATTGTAAGATAAAAAAAAATACCCTACAAATAACAACAAACTTTATTTTAAAATCAATAAATGCACAATTAACAACAGGTCCACAACCTAATTTCAAATCAGATAAAATAAAAAATAAAATCTCAATTTATATTGAATATGAGAACCTTTAGTAATGGATATATAAATGATGAAATTTTCTTTAAAATAGACCTTCAAATTTATAATGTTTTTAAAAAATATTATTGCTAAATTATAAATAGAGATGGTTTTTAACTCTTAACAAATGAATAAATGGTTAATTAAAAAAATCATGTTATATAATTTAATATTTTTTTGGTAATTTATTGTTTGAGCTGAAATGATATCATTATATTAAAAAATATTTTATATAATGTAATTTTAAAAAATAAATTTGACAAATAAAAATAATAATATATAAGTTGGGATAAAAAGTTTGATTAAAAAAAAAAATTGTGTTTTATATATTTTTGAATTGAAAATATGTAAAATTTGATTAGTGTTGACTTCATTGTAATAAAATATTGTTAAAAAAATTTGTAATTGTGAGTTGAAATGAAATTTATTTATTTTTTATTAGGGAAAAAAAAAAAAAAGGCCAAAGAGAATATTCAAAAAGTCCGACAATAAGGACATGGAAGCCATTTGCCAAAAGCACATGGACATCAGTGTCACAAAATGACTTGCATGCAGATTTCTCAACTTTTTTTCCCATGGCCTAGTTGTTTAGATTGGATTGGATACTCGAATCAGATCTTATTTCCTTCCATATTGGCCCAATCATAAATAAAAGAGCCAGGGGTAATTATGTCCATTCGAATACCAATCCAAAGTCCCTACTGTTGCCTTCAATTTTACAAAAATGCCCCACACTGACAAAAGTCGAAGCCTAAAGCCGTCACATGGCCTTTCCTTTTTCTTTTG
Organism: Reutealis trisperma; assembly: GCA_947687605.1. Lineage (NCBI taxonomy): Eukaryota > Viridiplantae > Streptophyta > Magnoliopsida > Malpighiales > Euphorbiaceae > Reutealis > Reutealis trisperma. The sequence goes on from CANTUT010000003.1 coordinate 8,641,003, forward strand.
TTTGTCCTAACTAATTGCGGTTGGTGGCACTTAAGTAAATAAATTCAATTATGCATCTAATTTTCAACCAGTTTTTTACTACATATCTGCCGCACTTAAAACCTTAAGATTAACCTTATTGGTAAGGAATTAACTCATTTTATTATTAATTAATGTTTAATTCTTAGGACACATCGAGATATAACGTAACGATAAGTGTTTAATATTTTGAGTAATAAATTTATAATTGATTCATTTTTTCAATGCTTAAAAAAATATTCGATTCTCAAGGCCAACACTTATAATTAATTGATGAATACATAGATTGAATGTGTGAGTATGTTTTTAAATTTATAGAAAGATAATATCGATTGATGTATAAATTAAATATAAAATATCTCTAATTAACTGAAAAAATTCAAAAAATAAGAGAAAAGAAAAGAAAATATTCTTACATATTACTAAAAGGACAGTATTGCCCTGGGCTATGAACCAAAAGGCATCAGATGTTGGAGGTCATTTTGGTCAGTTAACGAGTTAGGAAGTTGTATTTGAAGAAAAGTGACTGGTCAGGAAATCATTGATGGCAGTGCGATGAGATGTCATGTTTTGGAGATCTGATAAGGCTTTGTTTGGATCTTTGAAAAGCAGTGTTTTTTTTTTTTTTTTTAATTATTTCGAATTTGTGAAAGGAAAGAAACTATTTCCAGGAAAATTTCAGCCACTGCGCAGAATCAAATCTCTCTGCAATCACTGCTATGATATAATTTGTCCACTCTCAGGCCTTTATTCGTCTAGAATTATGGTTTAACTGATTAAAAAAAAAAATCTTCTTTTTATTTTCCAGAGAAAAATGTCTAAAACTTTTTGATATAATTAACACTTTAATTTCTATTATTTTACAATTAACACTTTTAATGCTGAAATTAATTTCAATTAATGAAAGTATTTTATTTTTTAGGGATTAAAGTGTTTTGTAATAATATAATCAAAGGATTAAAATATATCATTTTACAATTTAACGGATGAAAGTGGTATATAAATTAAAACGTCACGGATTATAATATAGTAAATACAATTACTAAAGTGTCACTTATCATCAAATTTTAAAAATTAAAAATATTAATTTTGAAATAATAGAATTAAAGTGTTAATTGTATTAAAATTTAAGAGTATTAAAATAATTTACCATGTATCTATTGTCCTCACTTCCAATAAAATTAGAGCTTGAAACAGTTAAAGATTAACATGGTTTTAAATATAATAAAAAAATGTATTTTTTACAAATTTTAAAATTTTTATTTGGTTAATGGCAATAAAATAATTATTTCATGTGAAATAATCATTTTTAATTTTGGATCGATTTTATATGTTAAATTATTCTTATTAGAATGACTATTTTACAATTTTAAGTTTTTATTAATTCTTTAAACATATGATAATTTATTATCTAAGATAAATATTTTCAAGATTTACAATAACCTATTTTTATGCATAATGAATAGTAGCTACTCCACAATTTTATGTTTAAGATAGAGCTTTTGGCCTTGTTGAAAAATATTTTATATTTTCCCTTTTTAGTTTCCATTTTCACTTATTAATTTTCTATATCTCCAATTTTAAATTAAAAATTAGAAAATAAGAAAATATATTATGATTTCCTTTCATTTAAAACTTTATTAATTACTCCACACTACAAGAAAAAAATTGTGAATCACTAACAGATTCAATTTTATTATTGAATTAGTAATGTATTGGTAAAAGATTAATAATATATTTTACGTCTGAAAATTTTTACTGATTTAATAACAAATTAATAACCAAAATTTAGTAAAGACTAAATCCGTTGTAAAATTTGGCAGGATTCTGAAATGGAATATTTATAAATATATTAGTTACGGATCTACAACCGAATTTCGTGACAAATTTACAAATTCGTTACTAAATTGTTAAGTTAAAAAGTTGCAACCCATTGAAATTTATTAGTATCGGATGGTAATATATTAGCGACGTAATTTCCGTTACTAATTGGTAATGGCAAGCAAGGAATTTTCAGAATTTATAAAGAATTTAGAATTTTTTAATAAGTGATAGGATTTATTATTTATTAGTGATAGTAATTGATATTATAATTTAAAACAAATGGCTTTTTCCATATAATATTTATATTACAATTTTTACCAATTTAGTATTGAATTTTGTATTCGTTGCTAAATATTTTCATTACTATTTTGATTATAGATTAGTAACAGGTTGTCAGTTGTTCATTTTATTTTCATTTAATAATTGATATTAGTAAAATTTGTTTAAAAAATTTAACATTGCTAATTCGTAATTAATAACGGATTAGTAATGGGTTTGACTGTTACTAATCTGCATTTTTTTTAGAGCTATTTTCACTTTTATTTCTAAGATTTATTATATTAAATATATAATAATTAATATCTGTAACTATTTTTAGAGTTGATAAGTATTTTAAAATATTTTAAAAAAATAATAGATAATTTTTTTAGGACGGAAAGAGTATAAAATAATTTTCATAATATAATATAATTTTGAAAATTTTAAATTTTTATTCAAATTTTTAGTTTAGAAAATTTTAAAAATTAAACACTGGACAAAAAAAAAAATGGAAAAACAGGGCGTACAAAAGGAAAGGAGGATAAGAACGAGTGGATAACTGGATATCAAGTGGTGAAAAGAACGAGGACAAAACGGGAATGTAATAACAATCCTTGAACAAACGGGCAAATCCTGAAAGATGCAGTGCCCCTAATCTTATACCGTTTTCTAGTGGGGTTATATTTGGAAAAGAAATATATACGAATGTTTGATATTAAAATTGAAAGTATTTTTTAAAATTATTTTAAATATTATTAAAAAAAATTTAATATTTACAAATTTTCATCATTAAAATATGTTAAATTTCTTCGATAATTTTTCTAATAACTATTTAAATATAAAAAAAAAAAAATCAATTCGCAGCTAGTTGTACACAAATCTTCAAGTTACTTCCAACCTAAACCTATGCGCAGTGCGCATTGTAAGGTCCAAAATGGCAAACGTGGCACAACTTGGGACGCTATGCGCATTGCGCACCAAGGTACAGGTTAGGTGTGGTGGGGGAGTCCATCTTTCCCTCTCTGTCTTTCATTTGCCATTGCCCATCTCTGTGTCACCCTCAGCTTCAGCTAAAAGGTGGAGTGATAAAATAATAATAATGATAATAATAATTTAATATAAATAAGTAATAATTAAAAAACCCATTAATTTATAATTAACTTTTTGTTTAATTTAATGATAATAATTTGAGTTTTAATAATTTTATTACATATATCCTGTGTCTGTCTCTGTTGCTTTCGTTCTAACACGCAGGTGCCTCAGTTCCTCTCTTCTTTGTGCTCTTCAGTCTTCATCCATAACAAGCTTTGTCATAATCTAATCTTCTAATTTCTCTTCTCAAAGGTAACATTTGCAGCCCAATCATTTCCTTTTTTTTTTTTTTTTTCTCCATATAATTTATTCATTTGAGTTTGGAATTTATTTATTTATTCATTTTTCTTTTTTGGCAAATTTTAGTGTTAATGGTGATTTGAGCTTCCGGTGATTTGGAGGCTGGTTTTCTTTTGCTAAACTATGGATCGAAATTCGAAGAGAAAGAAGGAATCGCCCGAGTCACCAACTGAGTCAACTCAGTCATCGCCATTCCCAGACGAGGTACTTGAATGTGTTCTGGGTTTATTGAAATCTAACAAGGACCGGAGCTCTGTTTCTCTGGTATGTAAGGACTGGTACAACGCCGAGAGCTGGTCGCGCACTCATGTTTTTATTGGTAATTGCTACTCTGTTTCTCCCGAGATCGTTGCTCGTCGGTTCCCAAAAATTCGGAGCGTTACTCTTAAAGGGAAACCCAGATTCTCGGATTTCAATTTGGTCCCTAGGAATTGGGGCGCTGATATTCAGTATTGGCTTGTTGTTTTTGCCTCCAAATACCCATTTTTGAAGGAGCTTAGGCTTAAAAGGATGACAGTCACTGACGAGAGCTTGGAGTTTTTGGCTCTTAACTTTCCCAATTTTAAAGCTCTTTCGCTTCTAAGCTGTGATGGGTTCAGTACTGATGGGCTTGCTGCCATTGCTACTCATTGCAAGTAAGGAATTTCTCCTATTCATTGCTTATTTCGTTGTTTGCTTAATTTTCAATCTTTTGTTTTTGAAAAATTTTATGCTTTATTTTTTTCTTTTTTTATTATTTGCTACTTGCGGTTTTGCATTTGTTGTTTCCGTTATTAGGTAGAGGTCCAAGATCTGTATGTTGTGGGTATTAGACAAAAGTTTTGATTGGATTGTTTTGTTCTTTAAGTTTTGAGTTTGAGTTTGTGAAATAAGAGGACTGGTTTCTGCTTGTAAAGGTAACAGTGTTAAATCGATAGAAGTGGTTCTATTATTCTGTGTTTATTTATTTTTAATTTTAATTTTATTTAAATCTAAATTTATTTTTCTTGATGTGACCTTTGACCTGTTGAGTAGCATTTGATGGATTATGGCATATATTTGATGTCATTATCCGCTCAAATATTCTTTTTATTTTATTTTTATTTTTTTACAATATATGGAAAATGTAAATTTCTGGGCCTCATTGCATTATTGGGGTCAATTATGTTCATGGATGTGGGTTGTTGCTACTGCTAGATGGTGGCATTAGTAGATACAGTTGTATGCATTATTGGGTCAATCATGAATGGTGATATGGTCTTGTATTTTTCTTTTTGGCCTCCCTTACAGCTACAATTCATGATTCTCAAATTGATTTTTGTTTTCATCTTCATTGAAAATCTTGGAGATCTAAGGACTAGTCTTAAATCAATCCCTACCACCATAAATCAATTACCTCTCGTGGCTTTTTGCTCTATGGATCAAAACAATTTATTTGATTATTCTATTTACGTTGCCATAGGAGCAGAGGCTTAATGGCATTACAAGTGGTTCTACTTTTTCATTTTCTTTCTCCTGTGCTTTGATACGGCTTTATTTATCTTTTGTTCTGATGTGACATTTGACCTGTTGGCATTATCCCTTTGTCAACTTGTCGTCCACTGCACAAGTACGCACATATATATTGGTGGTTGATTTATTAAGCAATGACTATGAAAATGTATGAACGATATTCAAGATGCTTTATTTGGTATTGAATATCTTCTAGGCGGTGATAAATATTAGAAATAGTTCTGTCAATATCTGCTTGGACGTGGATAAATATTAGAATAAAAATTAAGGGTAGTGTTTAGAATATGAGCACAAATATGTTTCAGTCTGCTTGCAGATTATGTTCGTTGAACCATGAGAACTTTGCTAATGATTCACATACATTTGCAATGCCTTGCTGTTTCCTTTGAATGTGTTTTTGCTGTGTGTGTGTCATATGAGAGGAGACCAGTAGAGGTGTTTCTTTATTTTAGTGATAAGCTGTTGTGGAGAATCTGGTGATATTTATTTTATGTGAAGACTGAAATTCCCTGAGTCAGTTCCTCGTAGCACTGTATAATCAAGCTACTTACAGCTTTCATGGTGTAAACTTGATTTGACTGGAGAACTTTGTATTAATGTACATTCAGCTATTATTATTTATTCTATTTTTTATGTTTATTAATTTTCGCCATCATTGTGTATGAAGTCATCCCTTGACATGGACTAGGAGTGATTATCCTTGTGTAAATTTATCCAGTATTTTATGCTCAGTTGATTAGTTAAATATGATCCTTTTCCCTTGAACTGCACATGACTAAAGCAGAATTATGAATTATACAATGCTAAAATAATGGAGATAGAATGATGAGTACTTTACCTGCAACTACTGTTGATTTTCTTTTCTTTATGTTTCTCAAATGTCTATACAAGTTTAGAGCTCATGATTTGTGGTATTTTGGGCATTCTTGGACCATTTATGAGTTGTCTTTGTTCCTGGCAACCTTTGTTGGTGTGTTTTGGGTTTCTTTTATTTGAGGGAAGTTTTAATTCTTGTTTGGTTTCAGGAGTTTGACTGAGCTTGACATACAGGAGAATGGCATTGATGATAAGAGTGGCAGTTGGCTGAGCTGCTTTCCTGAAAGTTTCTCATCACTGGAAATACTAAACTTTGCCAACCTGAATAGTGATGTCAATTTTGATGCACTTGAGAGACTTGTAAGCAGGTGCAAATCATTAAAGGTTCTGAAAGTGAACAAAAATATTTCCTTGGAACAACTGCAAAGGCTGGTTGTTTGTGCTCCACAATTAACAGAGCTTGGTACTGGCTCTTTCTCACAAGAGCTCACTTCCAGACAATTCACAGATCTTGAAAATACATTCAACCTCTGTAAGAACCTATGTACCCTTTCTGGTTTATGGGAAGCAATGGCACCATATTTACCAGTTCTCTACCCTGCTTGTACCAACTTGACTTTCCTAAATTTGAGCTACGCTGCTTTGCAAAGTCTTGAACTTGCTAATCTTCTTGGTCATTGCCCACAACTTCGTCGTCTATGGGTGAGAAACTGTTTCTGTGTTTTCCCTTTCATTTCTATTTCTAGAAGATGATACCATCATTCTCTTTGGCTTTATCATGGTGTCAGAAAATCATACCACGACCATGTTTTTGTCCTATCTTGTACAGCTGGCATTAGTTGTTCCAGAAGCAATAATTTTGTGTTTTGTTGATAATCTGCTCGAGAAGAGATCAATAGATTTATCTAGTGCTCATTTTGTTTCAAATATGTCAAGTGCTAGAAAGTTTCTGATTTTCTAGAGTTCTTTGTTGTTTATTGTGCTGAACCTCTTTATGTATCACCCTGACTATTATGCTTTATACATATACCACACACATTTGAATATGCACATGGCTGTTGCCTCAATTTTGGGATCTGGATTTGTTTTGGCATCATAACTCCCAAGTACATGGAAACATATAAGAGCTTAAGATATTCAATGAAATAAAAACCATGCAGATCAGCTACACCATCACTCTTCCTAGCTGCTTTTGGAACCCTTTGAACTAACAAATAAATTTCAAGCACAGGTTGATCATGAAGGGAAAATATAAAGTCTTCACAACATCAGTTCTCTTGGAGGTTTAATTGTTTTCTTGTTGCAGGTCCTGGACACTGTAGAGGACAAAGGGCTGGAGGCTGTTGGATCAAATTGTCCATTGCTGGAGGAACTCCGTGTCTTCCCTGCCGATCCCTTCGATGAGGAAATTATCCATGGGGTGACTGAAGCAGGATTTGTGGCTGTGTCTTATGGTTGTCAGAAACTTCACTATGTTCTCTACTTTTGCCGGCAGATGACTAATGCTGCAGTAGCAACAATTGTGCAAAACTGCCCAAACTTCACTCACTTCCGTCTCTGCATAATGAATCCAGGTCAACCTGATTACACGACAAATGAACCCATGGATGAGGCTTTTGGTGCAGTTGTGAAGACTTGCACTAATCTTCAGAGACTTTCAGTTTCAGGTCTTCTGACTGACCTGACATTTGAATATATTGGGAGGTATGCCAAAAATTTGGAAACTCTTTCTGTAGCCTTTGCTGGCAGGAGTGATTGGGGGATGCAATGTGTGTTGGGAGGCTGTCCAAAGTTGAGGAAACTTGAGATAAGGGATTGCCCATTTGGAAATGCAGCTCTCCTTTCGGGTTTGGAAAAGTATGAATCTATGAGGTCACTTTGGATGTCATCCTGCAATGTGACAATGAATGGCTGTCAGCTGTTGGCAAAGGAGATGCCAAGATTGAATGTGGAGGTAATGAAGGAGGAGGGGAGCGATGACAGTCAGGCTGATAAAGTTTATGTATACCGTTCTGTTGCAGGACCAAGAAGAGATGCCCCTCCTTCTGTCCTCACTCTTTCAGGTTTATAATGTAGGTAATTTCTGTGTGTCTCTTGCGCACACATACAGAAACGCTTAGTTACACATAGACACATGCACATACATGGGTTTGTGCAACTGCAGTTACACATACACAATTGCAGTGACAATGACCCATAACCTGGCAGGAATTTCACAGCATGAGTTGCCTACTGCTCTCTCTCCATTTATGAGAAGAAGGAACATCTGGTCGATATGGGAGGGGTGGTTGCCTTATTATCACGGAAAGTGGCCTGCCTTTTTCTTATGGCTGGTTGAGTGAAAATATTCTGCTGGCAACGGTTAGTGTCAACATATAGAATGACTATAGTATAAGTTAGTGTATGTTAGGAAGCACTTTAAGTAACTAGACTGGAGTGTGTGCTATAGTCACGTAGTTATAGCCAGCAGTGACTAAAGTTACTTTTCGCCCCATGGAAGTTATGTACCCTTCAAATGTTCTAGCAAGTTTTCTCTCGATGAGGCTGACATGCATTACTATTCTTGCTGTGTGCATTTATTGTGTTATATCATATTCACTTTCTTATGACAAATGGACAATCATATTTACATTCACTACCTCGTAGGTTCAACTGAAGGCACTTCACCAAAATTCATATTTGTGATGTGAATTTAGAAAGAAGATAAAGAAGGGTCAGAGAAATTTGAAGCCATTCTTCTACTGTTTATTTTCTCCACGCTGTGAACTGTGGAATATGGAAGTGAAAAAGACACAATAAAAACAAAGCTTATTAATCAACAATCTTCAGAGCAGGAAACAAGTTTGTCTCATCTACTTGATTTACAACACCCCTGAATTGCAGAATTGCAAGACTGCCGATGTGGAAGTAGATGAAGCAGCCATGGTAATGGGTCACAAAGGAACCAAAATCTGTACCCACTATGCATTGCCATCCAGGTCCATGCAGCCTGTCAAAATCCTGCAATAACAAGTGTCAAGGCATAACAAGGGATGTTCATATCTGCTTTCCTTAATAATTCGGTCCCAATACTGAAATGGTGTTTGTCAAATATCCAATTGGTTCAGGAGGTCACCTTTTTTATAAAGCAGGCAATATCAGTCGACTCGGTGACATCAAAAATATCAAGGGCCTTTGCAGCTAATTGGAGCGCATCCTGCTGCATGGTTTGAAGCATGTCAGTCTCGCCAACAACAGCTTTGCCTTCTAACATGGCTGTGGAAACCTTTGTTATGGAGGATGGTGGAAGAGGTTAAAAAGAGAAAGAAAAGAAGTGGGCATTGAAGGCAAGGTTTGTGGTGGGATTATATAGACCTCAACGAAGTAATGGGTGCTGCTGGGGCTAGTCCTTCAAGGTTGGGTGTCTCATCAACTAAAAGCCAGGTATAAGGTATAGTTTGTTTACGGTTGATGGGATCCATATCTTTGGATGCACCTCATGCATATGCAAGTGCAGTGGACAAAAAACCAGTTCTGCGTAACGTCTTGTTGGATGATCAGTGGAAAAAAAAGGGATAATGATTTTGGCAGGGTCCACATTTATCTTGGAGATGTGGTATGTTTGTGGCTGAAGGGCTGCTAGTTTGCAATAATTTTCCTGGTGAATGTTCTAAGGTTGATGACTGATTGTTTTTTTCTGATTATGATTGAGCATCATTTTCTTCTTTTCTTTTTTATTTAATTGCAAAGACCTTTGAATTGTTTTCCTACTTGTTAGGTCTATTCATTGCAGCAGTTACGCTCTTCCTAAGAATTTCGAGGCTTCAACTTATAGAAATGGATACTATTAGAATCTCTCCCCATTTAATTACTTTTTCCGTCTAAAAAAAATTATTTATTTATTTTTATATAATTTTAAAAAAATTATTAATTGCATGCTAATTCATAAATTTATAGTTTACAATTTATACCCTTTTATTCATTTATTATTATTTTTTTTTATTAATTATGAGAATATATAAGTATTATATTTTTTAATTAATAAAGATAAAAGTGATAAATATTTATTTTTAAGGTGAATAAATATTGTAAAATATTTTAAAAAGAAACAGTGGATAAATTTTTTAAAACGGAGTATTTTTTTTACATGTAATGTTATAATTTTTTCTTTTCCTTCCATTAGAAAAAAACAAAAGTCTATCTGAATCGTGTTGAGTTTAGGAATTAAAAGCAATTGGACTAGTTAAATTGGGAACGGGTTACTCGTCAAGTTTAAAAGTTTAAAAATTGATTTAGCAAAATGATGTTATTTTAATATAAAAAATAAAAAATAAAAATAAAAAACTTATCAGACTATTAAAAACGTAAGGGGACCGGTTCTCCGTCTGATTTGATTTGAAAAACATTGCCAAAAAGTGTATGAATATACTTTATATTGGCTGATGGCCTCTTTTTCATATTTTTCCTTCCAGTTATCTTTTTTCATATTTATACTTTTTAATTACTTTTTTAAACCTTTTTTTTTTTTTTTCGTTTTTAACTTGGTAGGTTTATTTTGCATGAATATTTAATTTAATATAATTTGTTATGATTTTGATTTAATCCAATAAATATTCTATGATTTTTTTTTAGAAAATATCTCATTTTAACATTTAATTTTTTTTAATTTTCTTGAAAAATAAAATTAAATATTAAATAGTATTTAATACTAATTATTTATTAGAAATATACTACTTTTTTTATTTAATGTATACTTTTTTTTATTTAATGTATACTGTTTGCTGTAACTTTTTATTTTATTCAAAATTAATAACTTGTATAAACATTAATATATACTAATTATATTGTGTAAGGATACTGAATTTATATTATATATTAATTATTTATTAGAAATATACTATTTTTTATTTAATATATATTATTTGTTATGACTTTTTATTTTATTCGAAATTTATTGCTTTTATAAACCATATTATATACTAATTACATTATAGAAATATACTGAATATTATTTAATATCTTCCATAAATTAAATTTTAAACAGTATTATGTATTAATTATTTGCTAAAAGTAGGGTCAAACATGGTTTAGTCCAATATGGGAATTTGAAAATCTCCATAATTGGATTAAATTTTGGAAATTTTAATTTCTGAGGATCCGTAATCAAAACCAAAATAAAAAATTTAGTATTGTATTGTTCTAAAAATTTAGGAATAATACAATTTGAGGATCGAATATTTTGGCTCCAGTCCAATTAAATCCAATTCAAAATGGAAATTCAAAAAAAAATACATTTAATAACTAATTTTTTATAACTAACTGTATAGTTTTAAGTTTTATTTTTTATGAAATTTGGATTTAATAAATTTATATATTATATAAATAATTATAATATATTATTAAATGATTATATTAATAAATTAATACATTATGTTAATATATATAATTATATATCAAGACTATGTATTAATAGTTTTTGCAATATAATTATATATACTACTTAAAGTTAACACATAATTTCTTACAATTAATTTTTAACTTTTTATACAAATTATTAATTATCTATTAAAAGCATTTTTTTATTGATAACCTATCACACAAATGTTAATTAATAAAAAAATATTTTTCAATATTATAATATTAGATACCAACAAAAATTAATTAATCAAAAACTTTATTAGTATCACATAAACTTTTTTAATACATCATACTTTCTTATTATCACTCATTAATTAGTTATAATATATATTAAAAATTTTTATTCTAAAATATATAAGTAGTGGATTTAAAATTTTTAATTATAATATGTAGTTATATATTAGTATTATTAAAACTTAATCCACATTATATTACTAATTTTTTATTAATATAATTTTAATGAATCTAATATTTAAGTAAATTGTATAAATATTAATAGTTATACTCAATTGAGTTAAAGTATATATATTTTTAATTATAAATTTATAATTCATTTAAATTTTATTTTTATATAATCTTGATATAATTTGATAATTGCTATAATGACATATATAATCTTATAATTTTTATATTATTTATATATTATTCAATTAATATTATATATGCATTATAAATAAAAAAAATAAAAAATTTTGGTTATTTCAATCCAATCTAATTCAGTACAGATCGATTCAATTCAATCCAGTTATTAGTCTGAATATATATTAATTTTCAGAACTATACCAAAATATTTTACTCAGTCCAATTCGATTCGGAGAAAGTCAAAAGTCAACAATTCGATCCAATTTTAAATAATTTTGATCTGGTTATTCGGTTCAATTTAAAATTTTTAATCTCCGTGCTCAATCCTAACTAGAAGTTTACCGTTTGTTGTAAATTTTTTATACAATTGAAATTTCAAGCACAAGTTATAATAACTTAAATTTTTATTTATTTTAGAAAATTTAATTTTGGGCAAAAATATTGTTATTTAATTATATTTGCTAAATTGTATTTCAAATTTTCATTTTTATAGAATTTTGAATTTTTATGATTTCAAAAATATATTATTAACAATAATTTTTATTTAAATGTTAAAATATATAAATTTAATTGAAGAAAATAGTTGTATTTATTTAACTATGAAATTATCATTATTAGTTATTTATTATTTTTGAGATAAATTACTTATTAAATTAAATTTATATTTATTTTGAATTCTTAGAATTGGAACCAAATTAGTCTCATTTGATATAAGTTGACATTATTATTATTACTATTATATATAAAAAAATGAATGAATTAATTTTGCCCTCTGGCCCATCTTTCAACCAATCAGATGGCTGATTTTGGCCCCGGTTTTCAAGTCAGATGAGAAAGAGAGAGAGTACGCGAGGAAGGGAGCGGTGGTGGCGGATCCATCTTCTCCAGCCAATCACTGCCACACTGGCTTTCCCATGGTGTACGCAATATCCGACGATCACAGGAGAACCAGTGGTGACGGGTAAAGGGTGAGCAATTTAATACATTAGTTCGGTTTATTTGATATATTAATTCGATTCAATTTTAGATATAGTAAACTGAATAAAATTTTAGTTTGGTTCGATTTTATTAAAAAAATTTCAATTAAAATCAAACTGACCAAAGTTTTAATTATAAATTTTATTCTCATAATTTTTTAAATGCATTTATATTTTACAATTAAAAAAGATTAAAAAAAAAGGATTAGTAAGTGAACGTATTTAAATCTTATTTATATTAAATTTCTTTCCCAAGATTAACACTCAGATTCCAATAGCAATTAATGACTAAGTTAATATATATATATATATATATATATATATATACACCCAAAGAAAGTTCAAAAGCAAAAATTGACCAATCGAGTCGAACCAATCGAACTTTTTTAGTTCGGTTCGATTCAATTTTATGCTAAATTCGATTTGGTTTGGCTAGAAAAAATAAAAAATTTAGATTTTAGATTTTTCAGTTTGGTTTTGTTTTGAACCGAATTGACTATTTGCTCACCCTTAGTGATGGAGACAACCACAGGTGAAGGCGCACTCACCCACTAAAGATATTCAAGCGATTGAAATTTTTGATAATGATTCTGGCCGCTTTCGATGGCTTCTTTCGACGAAACTAGTCCCATTCTTCCTTTTGTGAAGAGAGCTTCTACATAGTACCTGCCTTGCTCCTTGAGAACTATTGGAAAGAGAGATCGAAATCTAAGTGACCGAAATTTTAGGCCTTGTTTCTCGGATGTTGATGGTGAGTGGTGGTGTACAGAGACCACCCCTAGATTCCTAGTGAGGAGACGAGCAAGCTGGTGTCAACATGGACCTTCAAAGCCACCTTCTACAGTGGCATGTGGTCGAACTGCGACGTTCCAGCAGTGGCTCTGGTGATAAAAATTTCAATAGTCTTGATTTGATTCCTAGATGGGTTTTTACAGTGTTAATTAGTGCTAGATTCCCATTGGTAATTCTAGAACTTTGATTTCTATATGGATGTTTGAATTCTAGTATATTTATCTAAGTTAGAAAATGTTTACATACAACTTTGGATTTTAATTGTGTCGTTGAAATTAAATTGAAAGATATATGAATTACGAATTAATATAAATTTTGTTTTTATTATTGTTAAATTGAAATTACTTGTAATTTTATGATTTAATTGAGAATAATTTTATAAAAATAAGGTAATTGGATGATTATGAATTATTGTGGATTTTATCTCTATTATTAAAGTTAAATTGGTGAACTTAAAATTATCAAGAATTTTATGAATTAACTGGAAATAATTTTATGAAATTATATGACTTATTGAAATTTGAGTTGTGTGTTACTAGAGGATTAAGATTCGTTTGCAATGTTTGCTGAGTTTGGAGACCTATAAAGAGTCGTTTGATTTGTTGATGACTACTGTGAGTTATGACTATATTTAGAAGTGTTCATTTTTCTCTTGTTTTAAGGGGGAAATGTCTTAGTTATAGGAGAGATTTTATCAAAATTCTGGCAGAATCTTTGGAATTGTGTTGGCTTTAGTAGTTATAGATGAGTTGTCTATGTTCTAATAATCTTGTTGTTATATAGTTTGTGTATTTTAGATGTTTTCTTAACTTTTGAATATCGCACTCCGATGAGAGTTAGTGGAATTTCGTCAAGATTTATGGGTTATATAGTTTAATATAACTTTCTATTTTTTTATTTATTTAATATTTCACTTGCATTAATTGTTGTATATATATATATATATATATATATATATATATATATGTATATATATATATATATATATATGCATTATGAACATAATATAAATATTCTGACACATGTATGGGATTGTTTTGTGATATTTGTACTGCATATTATTTGTGATTTTTGGATGGAATTATGATGACATAAAAATTACTTGGAAATGTAAATCTGATTATGATGAGAATTATAAAGATAGGCCAAGATTGGTGTATAATGGTTGAGTTTGCTCATTGCTAGAACTGCTGCCAGTCGGATCAGGGATACGTGGTACATACCAGTAATGGGTGGGCCCATTGAATATAAGAGACGATTTTAGATTAAGAGAGTTAAGATAGGGGAATTGGTTCGCTGTATTGAGGTTTAGTGTGATTCTTGTGAACTAATTGTCATCCTTACATGGTTATGTGAATTGTTGTTTGGTTGACATATGCATCAACATTTTTGACCTTCGAATGGGAAGCTATATTAACACTATATAACTCATTGAGTCGAATACTTATTACTGTTCAATTATTTTTCCCCAGGTTGCAAGATGAGCTTGTGAAGGTGTTTCATTTGTGTATTCTTGCTTTTCATTCTTCGACAATGAGGTGTATTTGATTTCTCTTTGTTATTTAAATAATTTTATATTGTTCTGTATTTATTAAAACTCTAGCACTCTGCATTGTTATTTTTCTTTGTATGTGTAATTCTATATTATTTGTTAATTGTTTAGTATCTCTTGGGCTAATTCAAATGTTCTGTCAAGGAAGAACTTTATGATGAGGTGATTAAGATGATAGTCTTGTGTAGCACTATTTTATGATTTGATGTTTGTTCAGGTTTTGCTTAACATATGGGCTCATAGTCCTATTCTATAATAGTTACAGTCATCACTTTATAATTTTATCGTTTCACGAGTAGTCAAACATATTACGGGCATTGATAATCATATGTATTACCCATGTCTTACTGTCTATCAAGTGCCTTTGGATGCAGATCGTGACATAAGTAATGCATGTAAGGATGGAGTTAGGAGGTCGAGGGGGCCATAGCATCCAACTTTTAAAAATTTTAATATGTAGAAATTAGTATAAGGTTCATATTATACTAGGCCTCCTACGAAATAATCATGGCCCTGTCACTGGGTGTATGGTTTATTATCGAGGGAATTACATTACTGAATAATAGTCAGTTATAAGTTTCAGTTGGTTATTTTCACTTGAAATTTGATATTGTAAAATTTATGTTTGTTATTGATTTGAAATTTCATAAATTATTCAAAATATTACATTTACTAATTTTGATTTTTTTGAGAATTTTTTAAAATATCATGTAACATATAATTTTAAAAGTATTTGATTTTATAAAAATGAATTTAATTTTTATATAAAATAAATGATATTGTATAAATTTATGAAAAATCTAATATATAAATTCAGATAAATTATATAGTTTTTAATATAAATATAAGTTACTAGTTAATTTATTTTAAATTTTTTATAAATAAAATTTAATATAATTAAGTTGATTTTTTAATTTTAAAAGAAAATAGAACCAATACATGATAAATAAAGAGAAAAAAGTATGCTTTGATAGGAAAAGAGAAAAAGAGAATACAAAATTAAAAATGAGGAGAGAGTTTAGGTTACTTTTGCAAAATAAAAATTAAGAGATAATTTTTTTTTTTTAAATTTTTGAAAATATTTGTATAAAAATCCCTAGCTTTTATGGTCACAGGATTGATAGAGTCACGGGCTTATATGATATATTTTGGGCCTAGCAGCCATTACCATATAAAGCCAGCAGCCCCCTACTATGGTTTCACTTTCACAGGTTTTCGTAAGACTCGAGAAAGAAAAGCATAATTGCTTCCAATCACGAGTCATTGTTTCAATTCAGGCATTTTACCGAAGGGTCAAATTACTATTTCATCATTGAAATTGAACTTAATTTACGAAGCAAGAATCTGCTTTTTGAAAAGTTAATTTCCTTCTTAACACTTTGATATTATGTTATTTTTTTATATTTTTCTATTAAATTTTACCATATGATATGATTAAAATACTCTATTAAAAAATTCATTTTCTTACAATTTCCTATAAATCATCGACCAAAATTTAAAAATATATTTAATTATATTATATTATATTACATTTCGCTTACCCGCTAGTTTAAGTGTACTAACCACAAATCTACAATAAAACTTAAAAAATTAAAGCTTGAGTTAAAAATTGAAGGAAAATAAAGAATCAAAGTTTACTTCCCTCAAGAATCAATGTTTACAAAGATTTTACCAAAGGTTTTACCTAAATAATGAACAAGAATGCATAAAGAATATGCTGTTGAGCAAGAAAAAAGACCTCCAATTACCCATTTCGATATTAGTATCTGATGAAGAGAAACTGATGACGGTTTTGTAGATGAAGTTGATAGAGTTGTTGGGCCTTTGTAGAAAACAACCATGAATACTCCTAATATTGACACTAAGGTGCCTATGATTTTACTGCTTGAGCTCGTAAAATCTAGCTTTTTCATTCAGAGCAAGGAAATTATTAGATAGAAAAATTACTAATGCTAATCATAGAAAAAAGAGGAAGAAAATTAAGAACATGAATAGAATTGCAAATAAGAAGGTCCAAGCAGGAGTGAGGTTGCTCATTGCAGAAGCCATAGTTTATTCCTTTATATCCATGGAATACATTGAGAAAAAAGCCTGACCTCGAAAAATCAGAAAAAAAAGAAAATTAATGGGTATTAATTCTTCTTAACTAATGATTTTCAATAACAAAACAACATTTCTATATATACCCAATAATCCCAAGTGCGCAAATTCTTGACAGAAGAGGGAATTTGAATAAGGGAATCGTTCTACTGCAAATTGAGAAACAGAGTATGTGATTTTATGAAGAGTTGTAAATTTAAACTAAAAATAGGTACAATATGGTACTAATTAGACATAGTTAGATATGTATGTATACCGGCAAAGGAAGAAGGGAACAGATAGAAGGAGAAGCTTGTCTATTAAATTTGAGTAGGAGATGAATATAAAATAATTCATCCCTTTCAAAGAAGCAGCTTTGAACATAGTGTTTAATACAACACCAGCAACCATTGTTGCAAACATGGCTATAAGTGGGCAAGACCTGCTAGAAACCGAAAATCGGGGCTGAGATCATGAGGACCGAGGCTCGATGGCGGCGGAATGGTGTGGCGATCCGCGTCGTTTTTGCTGTGTGCGAGAGATGGCAATGGAGGCTTGCAACTACCCTATTTTTATTACCCGAAGAATTTTCTTTATGGATTTTTTAAGAATGTTTTGATTATTTATAATTAAAAGGCTTTTTCAATTTTCTATAATCAAAATTAAAACTTCAAGAAATTTTTCTCTGCTTTGTGGATCAAGATTGAAGAGGATGGAGGCGAAGGGAGAGGTAGAGGATAAGGGTATTTTGGGCATTAAATCTTAATTTTTATTTTTTCTAACGAAAAAGTTAAAAAAAATAAAAATAAAGCAAAGGATTAAATATTTTGAAGAGTTGAAAATTGAGAGAGTAGCCTCTTAGTTTTTTTTTAAAGTACCACTTCGTTTAATTAAGATAAATTTCAGCAATTAAATACTAATTTATCTTTTTCTAACCATAGGTAGGGATAGCAAACTAACAATCGTTCAGTGTGGTCTAAAATTGAACTGAATTGAAAAAAAGAAATTTATTTTAAAATTTGATTAAATTAAATCGAAATTAGAATAAAAACTAAATCGAATTGAATTTAAAAAAATTTGATTCAGTTGACCAATTTTCTTCTTCTTCTTTTTTTTTTTTTTTTCATAAGTTTGATATAAAATTCAATTGATAATTTTAATTTTACATTCTTTAAATAGGAAAATAAAATAATAAAATAATAACTGTCAAATTAATTAATATTAACACACATTTAATTCATCTTAATTAGAATTGAATTGACGCTTGAAATAGGCAATTAAAAAAAAGATAAAATTCGCAACATAAAACAATTCGTGAACATGGTCATATTGGGTAAAGAAAATAAATCCAAAATATCAATGTAACAAGAAATTACTTAGACATTTCTGAAATGAAGACTTTGACTAGCTGCTAATTTTCAATATCAAATAGCTGGAAAACACAAACATCTCCCAGCGGCAGAGAATTTTCCTTCGCAAATATTAGGCCATCCTCCACCAATCGAACTTTTACCGTAATGTGGATAGTTGAGTGGATTCACAAGCTACAATTTATCTCCAACCTGCAATTTTGCTTTTTCTGCTCTTTGCATGATGTTACTGATGAAGCTTTGTGGTACATGCTGCAACAAATTAAATAGAAATTTTAAATGCCATTCAAATAATAGTACAAAAGATTTACTCATTCAATAATTAAATTATCCTTAAATTTTATATGTAAGCATGTTTTGATTTTATTTTATATTTATAGGTTATTTTCATCCAAATTTAGAGATAAAATATAATTAATTCTACGTATTTACCAATTAAAAAAGATAATAATGATGCAAATACTAACAAAAGTATGAGATTAAGCATCATCCTTTCATTTTTTTTTTTTTTGGGTCTCCCAAGATACTCTCAATTCTTTGAAGTATTGTTGGAGGTAGAGTGAAAACTTTTTTTAAGTTAAATTTTTTCAATTATTTAATTTGAATCTGCTATTTTATTTAAGTAATTCAATACTCTTTTAATTGAATTAATTGTGATTGGTAGGATCTTCTTTCTATAAAACACCCCTAATCAGTGGTCTCACTCAGTGGGCCCTCATCAACATGGTTCCTTTTCAGTGAGACGGGGCTCCCACCACTAGGTGGCTCCCACTGGGTTAACAAGGTCTACAAATTTTCATTGACAGTTTGGCTGTTTGTTGCCCGTTTCTCAGATTTTGGAAGTTGCTCCATGGAGGATTACGAGGTTCCCATAAATATTTTTTGGTTTACTGACCCTGCCTTTTTTTTTTTTTTTTTCGGTTAAGCGTATTTTTACTTATATGAATTTTTATAAATTTAACTATTGATCTCCAAAAACTTTTCAACGGGATTATCTAGAGTGAGATACGTGGTGTTAAAAATACATAATTATTATTAAGATAAATGATTAGTTTAAAATAGATTTCGCTCTGCGTCTCAATAATATCTTGAATAATTTATCTTCAGTTAAATCTAATGATATCTTGAAAAACTCAAAAAATACATAATAACTATTAAGATGTATGACTGAAAATTTGATAATAATAAATAAATCTTTAAAAGTTGAATAGCCAAATCTATAAAAGTTTGCTTAAAGATACATTTTGCTTAAAAAAAGAAAACGAAATATCTAGAATTCATATTTGCTTTGAACAACAAAAAGAAAGAACTCAGAAATTTCTTGGCAATCCCCCTTAAATTTCCTGAGTTTTATTAATGATTCATTGCTTCAAATTTGCCCTTTAAATATGATTTTTGTTTCAAATCTTCTTTTTCTATCTTCAAATCTCAAAATGTATCTTCTTCTTCTTTTCAGTATGTAATATAAACAATATATAATATAGTTATAGTATATATTGGTATTGTTAAAATCTATTTTCTATATAGTTATCTATATAATAAAAAATAGAATAATAAAATAAGAATATAATGTAAAAAATACGTATATGAATTATAGTTTAAATAGACTATTTAAATATATAAAATAAAATATATTAAATGATGTTAATATATAAAAATATTAAAAAAATAGAAAAAAATAGAAAAAAAATAAAATTGAATAGAAATAAAAATGTCCAAGTTTTTTTCCTTTAAATATGGGGTTTTTTTCTTCAAAACTTTTTCTTCTTCTCTCTTTTCCTTTGATCTCAAAATTTTATCTTCTTCTTTTTTAAATCTTCTTTCTCTCTTTCGATATGTTTTTCTTCTCTGTTTTCTTTTTAATTAATCTCTTTTTTTCATCATCTCTCTTGATTTGTTTTTCTTTTCTGTTTTCTTTTATTTATTGATTTATTTGAAAGTTATCTAAAAATGTAAGTTAAAGTTAAGTGTAAAAATATATTTGGCTATTGAGCCCTCCGAAAATTTATATATTCACACATCAATTCCTCAGTTATTCATTCCTAGAACCATTACGCCGTTTTAATATGCGTGTATTTCACTCTAGTTAAATCTATTTAAAATTTTTTCATTGCGTGAAAAATGAAAGTTTGAGAATTTAGAGCGTCTCCAATGATATTTTTTTATTTTAAAAAATATATTGTATTAATAGAGAGCATATTACTTAATAAATAGTAGAAAATTTTATTCAACTCCAAAAGACTCTATAATTTGCTCTTTATTTTACTTTCTTCATAAGTATTAATTTTTTTAATTTTTTAATTTTTTAAATTTATTCAATATAAAAAATAATACTAAAATTATATATAATAAAATATATAAAAACTTATGCTACATTAATTAAAGTTAGCATAAAGAGTGATATATGGCTCTTTAGATGTGGAGAGTCAAACTAACTATTTTCTTTATTTTTTAAAAATAAAAAGTATATTGAAATTTTATTTTTTTAAAAATTTTTTTATAATAAAGAGTTTGACCTATATAAAAAGCACATTATGAATGCTTTTAATATGGATAAATAAATTTCCAATGTTCAATAGCCAAATTATGAAAGTTCAGGGTTTAAAAATAAGTTTTGCCTTTTAATTTTTAATTTTATTTTATTTTTCTTAAAAATTCACCCTATACTCATTGAAAATTTACAAAGGATCGTTTCATTGATTTACTAACCAAAACTTAGGTAGTGTTTGATATAATTAAAAATTAAGTATTAAAAAATTAAGTGCTAAATATAATAAATACTAAATTTTTAAGAACTGAATATAATTCATATGTTTAATAACTGTTATTACTAGAAATTATTAAATTTGTTTATTTGACAAATTTAACCTTGTGATTTGATATTTAAGTTTTAACCATTAAATATGGTTTTGAAATTAAAAAAAGAAATTATAAATAAAAAATTTAAAAGCAACAATCATATTTGGATAATATTTCTCAAAAATTTTTAAAAAATAAACATTATTACAAAAACTGATAAATGAATATAAAAAAATTAGTACATTGAAAAGCTAATATTCGCATATTAACCAAATTGATGAGGGCAAGAATATAAAAGTCACTTTAATAAAAAGAAATAAAAAACTGAATAGCTTATTATTTTAAGTTTTTTTTTATTTAATTAAAATTTTTAAATTGGGACTATTTTATATTATCAAACCATCTTAAAACTAATAAATATTGCAAATATTAAATTAAGTAATAAGTTGAATTATCAAATACTCCTTACTTTGGTAATTACTAATATGTGATAAATAATAATATTCTAATTGATTGGTTCCTGCAAGAGGTCTATCATCTATGCATGATTTTCCCTGAAGATTTTGATCATGCTGTATTAAGTTCTTAATTAGTTAAAATCATCGTCCTAATTAACCTTTTATTAGTCTGTTTACGAGCCCAAAGCATTTTCATATACAGGCAAAGTTTTGGTAGGCTGTCTCATTCAAGCAAGAAACTAATAACAATAGATAACCATATATGATCTAGGCCAAGGGTGCAGGGCTACATGCCTATGCTTGATGTTGTGAGGACACATCATTTTCTTGCAATGTAAGTTGTGAAATCCAAGCTACTCCCCTCAATTTTATCCACATCATTAGTCCAAGTTAGTGAAAGCCAGATTGAGCTATAATGTTCACCATCACGTAATAGATTTTGGAGTCCACGAGATCAGCTTTCATTATCATTTTTGGTCTCAAACGCGAAAAAAACTATTTAGATATAAATTATTTACTTCTTATATTATAAGACAAATATTACTAATTCAACGATCATGTTCAGACATAATATAAGTTTGATTCTGTTCTGGTTTATAAACTTTGCAAAGACAGTATTTCAATCAGCTTCAGCCAATTTGGTAAGCAAAAAACTTTCAGTAGCTAAAAGGCTTAATCAAGATGATTTTAGCACATGGGAATGTACTATTTAACTATTATTCTTTTTTTTTTTTTTAAAGCAATTGATGATTCATTTGGCAGCTACTATATCATTAGATTGCTTGTACGATACAAAAAACCAGTAAACTTTACAGATATGTCTCCACATTATGGAAATGGTTTCACTATCTTTTGGTCAAATTGAATGGCTCCGAAGACCATATTAGGACTAAATCATTTTATTTTTTTTTAATAAGTCATTATCAATTCCTTAATTAAGTACATCACCACAAAGTCAAAACTAGCAGATTCTCATATCAGAATATATACTTGTAGATAGAATTTAGCTTAATCTACATTCTTATATATATATAATTAATAGGTGAGCAAGAAGCTTAAGTAATGGTTTATGCATTAAATCTTCAATTAAGGGAGAGTGAAATGCGGGATTGAATCTAAATAATCCTATTTAATTGTGGAAATTTTAAAGATTGAAAATATAGTTTTGAATCAATAGTTGGAATGATTGTGAACAGATATAACATCAAAAGAAAAAATTGGGACACCAAATCTTCATATCCACATCAAGCAATCTCATTTCTTATCAAACTTTATAAAAGGCTTTATGTAGTTATTATTGGGTCTTTTTTTTTTTTTTTTTCTCAATTGAGTAGATGGGCATGAAAATTTTGCTGTATGTACCTTTCTCTTCAAAGCCAAGGTATATTGTTTGTAGCCATACTTTTATTTATTTCTTTTGTTCTTCTTGAACTTCCCTTCTCCTGTACTCAAAGTTGTATCCAAAGCTATTAGCTTCTTGCTTTTGCATACAAATGGAGATGTGTACCTAACACTCTATTTAACGCACTATTGCTTGCTGCTGAGCTTTTATGCTATGTATATATAGCTACTAGCAATACAACGGCCCTATATCTTCAACAATCAATTATAATACAACCTTCCAACTAACACAAGAAATAAGCAATTAGATCACACAAAAACCCTAATCAAACTACTTCAAATTAAATGTATGAGATGTTAAAGGTACTCAACATCACCGACTATTTTTTTTTTTTTTTTTAGATTAAGTCCTGATTATAATTTCTTAGTACTATAAACAACTCTAATACTATTATTGAATAAAAAAAACATTCATAATTAATTAGGCTATAATTTCATCAACTTTATGGTAATTAATTTCTCTAGCGACATATGTAAAATAAAAAGACTTTGTATTTGATTCAATGATATTAACAGCTCGTTTGGTAGCAAGAACTGCTTAACTAATCCATAGGATTAGACTTTAAGCCCTTATTTGGTAGTTTAAATAGAGTTTTGATTAATAATCCTTAGGTTTAGTTAACCTCATGGAAGGAGGATTAATTAAAATCATGTCCTCCCCTATCTTTAGTAATCCTATTCCATCAGAATTACTAATCCCATCAATTATAATATTTTTATTCATAAATTGTCCCTATTTTTAATTTTGTTTCTCAAAAATTGCCTTCTTTTTATAATTTATTTTTTCATCACTTGTTCACTCTAACAAAATCAAAAAACAGAAAAACTCTTTAATGGAAAATACGAAGAAACGATACAAAAAATCATACAATTGGCTGCAAGTAAAGAAAAAAAAAATAGAAGAGAACAAATTAGGTAAAGAAATATATACTAGGTCGAATTACTACAAAAAGGATATTTATATTATTTGATATTTTTAATAATCTATCTTATTACTCAAGTCATCCTTTCAAACATAGGATTATAAACTAGGATCAGTTAACACATTCATTAAAAAAAAAATACCAAATAAGGTTAGGTGTAAGTAATCCAATAGCTTAATTAAGCATAGAATTAGAACTAATCTTAAAGATAAGTGAATCCGACTATTAAATGGGCTGTAAGTGTCTTAAAAAATGAAAAGTGTCAAATTTAAATTTCAGTCGGAATCAATTTTTTTTTTTTTTAAAAAAAAGACCCTACAAAAGTAAGTGGTAAATATGCAAAGTTAAATTTGGTGATATATATGTATGTTGGGGTCACCTGAGAGGCCATGTGCACAT
This sequence comes from Reutealis trisperma, assembly GCA_947687605.1. Taxonomy (NCBI): domain Eukaryota; kingdom Viridiplantae; phylum Streptophyta; class Magnoliopsida; order Malpighiales; family Euphorbiaceae; genus Reutealis; species Reutealis trisperma. Next base: position 8,665,531 of record CANTUT010000003.1, read on the forward strand.
CAAATTATGTTATAAAGAGAAGAAGGCAACAAACATTTTCCTGATGGAGTCACTCAGCCAGCAGACACTGGCCTACAAACAGAAAGTTCATTGCTGAAGACAACCCAGAAAATATTAAAATTAAAACTTAACTTACCCATATGTTTAATTTTTTCCATTATTTTTTTTTCTCGTTAAAAAAAAAAATCATTAGCTAAAGTTAAAATTAATATCCATCCAAAACAAATGAGTAATATATCCAGCTCATTTTTGTGACAAAATATTTCATAAAATAAGGGTCCGTGACAAGCAGAATAATGGATTAAATTTGTCATGCAATGAGAAAAGTTAGTACCAAATTAGACAACTAATCATGTCATTGTTCTTTCATTTATTTATTTCTTTGTCATTTTCTGTGATTTTTTTTTCTAAGATATTTTTTTTAATCCCCTCTAATTTTATATAGTATTTATTTATTACATGAACAACTACCAGAAATTCCGTTGATGGTTATTCCTCTAGTTAATTTATGAATGGTCAACATCCTTTATAGTTTCTTTTTGCAATATTGTTTTGACATGAGCATCTTTTAGCCCTTTTAATTTGTTCATCTTCTCTCACTATTCACCACCTCACTCAAAACAGCGACCTTGACAAAGTCAATAAAAGCAAATACCAAACCACCAAGTTATTAATTAATTAAGTGTATTATTAATTGACAAAATTATTGAGTTGGTAAAAAGATTTCGTAAAATATAAAAAATATAATAACAAGTTTAATTAAAAAGAGTATTAAATGAAATACATTCCTACTATTTCTTTCATCTAATAAAATGATTATATTAATTGTTGAAATCGTGTTTCATAAACATCTACAGAAATACAATTTGGTTAATTCAAGGCTAAGGAATAATAAAGAATGCATCATTTATTTGATCTCAGAATTCAAAAATTAACCCACTTACTAATTAGATAATAAATTTTTATAATATGATGTTTATCACCTTCAAAAAATTTATTTTATCCAAATTAATTAGATAAAAGTTTATAGTTTCAATGAAATTTTAATTTTAAGAGTTTCAGAGCTAACTTGAGTATCAAAAGGGTCTTATGACTTGGCTCTCTCACACTGCTTGTTTTCTTCTTGCAGGCTATTGAATTAGGTCTACATAAAAAATTCAGCCCATTTAACACACTCAAATTCATAACTGATCGTTAAAGTTAAGACTTCCGTACTTTAAAAGGATTCAAATTTAATTCTTGCTCATGTTAAATTTGTATGTTTTGGTTATTATGGTCAATTTTGTATTTTTGTGACTTTTGGTTAAAATAATAATAATAAAAAAAAAAAGCTACATAGCAAATTTGAAAGAAATTACTATTATTATTTTAGACATTGAAAATATTTAAAAGGTGATGAAATATTAGAATTCAACAATAAACTATTGAATGAATAGTAGAAATCATTATAGATTATTAAGATATTTTTATAGATATCTTGAATAAATCTAGTGAGAGTCAGAAATTAATTTTTAAGTACATTACATATATTATATATTATATATCAGAGTAGACTTGTGCATTAAATGAGATTAAAAGAAGACAGAAAAGAAAAAGAAAGAAAAAACTACTATCTATTAGATAAGAAATTGGCCACTGGGTCCAATAAATATACTTTAACATTAATTACATGTTAGGCTGGGGCAGTGACAGAAGAGAAAACCAACTGCAAATGGGGTGTGAAGTGAGAAGGTTTCAACCCTCCACTTGGTATTGAAAAGGTGACTGCTAGCTCAAGGCATCCCAGTTTAACAATGCACTTCACATGGTGGGGTGCTTTGTGTCATCTCTATCCTCACAAAAATTGAAAGCTACTCATTTTCTTTCTTTTCACCTAATCTCTATACACACTCCTCTTATTAGGGGTGGTCCATCTCCCCACCCCTTTTGTTTTCTCTTAATCTCATTCACCGCAGCTTTTATCTCTCTTCTTTTTCTTCCTTCTTCTTCCTTTCTCTTAGCAAGTGAGTGCCTGAAATTAGTAGTTTTCCTAATCATGACAATTTATAAACACCTGTTAACCCTAAACTTGATTTATTCCAGAATCAAGTCAATCTTGTTAGTTGAAAAATTACTGATAAACAAGAAAAATAACCTAACGAGACTGTTATAATAAGCACCATCAAGATTTCGATATATAAATTATCATAACATTAACCGTGATTGAAATAATATAGATGTGCATTCTAATGCAAAATAAATAAATAAAGTTAAAGAAATTAAAAGATAAACTGACAACATCTTACAAATGGAATTTATAAAATTATTTATAGTAGTTCTTTTTGTAAATTTTTTTTTGAAATACTATATATAATACATTTATTAATTTGCAAGTGTTAATATATTAAGTGACAAATATTACAACCTAATATGATTATGAAATAAACCTAAATAAATGATATTCTATCTATTTTAAAATATTTATTTTTTTAGAGAAAGTTTATTGTTTTAATTTATTTATCATTTTAAAATTTCAATAATATATTTATTATTTTTTTTAACTTTAGACTTTATTTATTTTTTCACTAAATATTTGTATTAATTATTTTTATTTTTCGGTATCAAAATAAAAAAAATTATTTTTATTTTTTTAATTTAAAATTATGACAATTTAATAAATTTTTTAATCTACGTGCCAAAAAAATCTTAAACGACTAATAAATCTCAGCAAATCTAGAATTTAAACTTCTGATTTTTTAGGATTTCAACTTTGATATTTTACTACTAAATCAAAAACTTATGGCATTGTTCATAATAGTTAACTATGGATATTTTGATACAACAACAAATAAAACACTATTTAAATAGGAAATGCAAATCCAATCTAAGTAGGAAATATAATAAATATAAAATGGGTTTCTATTTTTTGGGGTGAAAAAATTATATTTTAAAGTTCTTTTTAACTGGACCTATTTTTGGCTGATATCAATACTACCCCTAACATTTTCACTTACAAATTAAAATTTAGATTGCATTTAGCCAATTACTGTACAAAAAATAAAATACAGAATTCTCTAATGTAAACTTTCTTATCTTTCTTAAAATTTTGATTTTTGCGTCATTGATACACTTTGAAATCGAAATGTAAGTGGAATAAAATTGTAAAATCTTAAATATCTATTTTTAAATTTATTTTTTAAATAATTAAATAAAATTTATTGACAAAATTAGAATTATTCAAATTTAAAAAAAAAAGGAAAAATTTTAAATTATTTGTATATTAAAGCAAAAACTAAAATCTTACTCCAAAAATTAGATTTTATTTTTAATTTTAAAATGTACTAAACAAGTTCTAAAATTATTATAACTCGCAAGTCCAATTAGATTAAAAATTTTAAATTATTATAATTTTTAATTATTTAATCTTAAATTTAATAAATAAGGTATGACTACCTCATTGTTGCCAAATGATGGATAAATAAAGAGTAGATAATATATATATATATATATATATATATATATATATATATATATATATATATATTCTTTTTTGGATTTTTGCTGTGCCTAAAGTGTCCGTACTATAATTTAATAGATTTCCATTAACACATGAAAGAGTCTCTCAACGGCTACATCGTTAAAAACTGAACAACCACTAGATTAATTGTATTAATTAATTACTCCCTCCATTTTAAATTAATACTCTTTTTATTTTGAAAAAAAATAATTATTAAAAAAATATTATTTTTAAAATAATAATAATTTTATCATAAATTATAAAAAAAATCATATTAATTGCAGTATAAATTAGAAAAACATTTCTCATACTTGAGAAATTAAAAAATAAATTAATCATTTTACCATTTTTTTATTGGGTCGCTACATAGCCACTTATTTATAAATAAAATTAACTTTTTTAATGGTCACTTTTTTCAAAATAGAGAAAATAATCGTTTTAAGAGAGTGCATATATATTAAGAAAATCATTTAATTATTATAATTATAAGTTAAAAAGACTAAAATATCCTTTTTGTTTTTGATGCAAAAAAATAAAAGCAGTTAATGTGAATGTTTAATTGAGAGATAAAGAAAGGATAAAGTTGAAAAAAAATAATAAATACTTTTTTAAAATTTTAAAATAACAAATATTTTAAAATAAAATAAAATTTTTAAAAAGATAATTATTTTAAAATAGAGAGAGTAAGATATTTAAATTTTATTGTTGAGAAGAGTAAAAAAGTTTGGTAACCTCAAAACTTAGAAGTAATAATGGTAAGAAACTGTTAACTAGTTCACTTCCAGAAAAATAAATTTACTAATTAATTAAGAAATATGGTGTCTCATGTATGTATTACTTTTACCAAACTTTATTAATATAATTTGCAATTATGTATTATCTTACATGCTAAAAAAAAAAAAAAAAAGACAATCTATTGAACATTAGAACTAGATATGGCTATTACATATCATTTTATTTTTACAATTTTTAATGATAGAAGTGCCTTTTACATAAATATACGGTAAAATTTTTACTTACGTTAATTATAAAATATTATTTCATATTCTTAAATCGATAAGTTTTAATTAATATGATTTTTTTTATTAAATGAAAATATTTATTTTATTTTTTATACAATTGTGTACTTGACATTTATAATATTTGTAATGATATCTAAATTGTATATACCCTTTTTATCTCATGAAAATAAATCTATTTTAACTTTCATACATATAATTAATGTAAATAAATTAATAAATTTTGTTAAAATTTTTTAATAATACTCCTTTATTAATATTAAATAGTTCATATTATTTTATTAAAATTAAATGACTCGTATTGAAAAAAAATTATATTAAATAAGGATATATTAATAAATTAATTATTCAATTAAAAAAGAAAATAATTGTAACTTGAAACAAAGAAAAAAGAAAATGCGACAGATTTATAATATTGCTTAGGGAAAAAAAAAAAAAAAAAAAAGGAAAAAGGCCCTTATACCATAAGGGTAATTGTGTAATTGCGGAATTACGTCCAATTCAGTTGTTGCTGGTCTGCTAGCTGGAAGATAAGCGCAGATAAGCCGCGCAGCTATAATTCCTCCGCTTCTCTCTCTCTATCTCTCTAGATGGAAAAATCATCTCCTAGATTCTGCATTTTGTAGATATCTTATGGGTTTGTTTTAAAATCACTGATAAAATTACTCCCTGAAAATAAAATGAGACAGGAAAATCCAAGACAAGAACAGAGCTCCGTAGAATCTTCATCAACTGCTAGTCTCAGGCAAGCTATTGAGGTTGTATCTTCTTTAATCTCCTTTTCTCATGGTATTAGGGTTTTTGCAGTGAAATGGCAGTTGTTAAGAAACAAATTAGAAGAGCTACACTCAGGGCTAATTGCTATCGAGAACTGCGATTCCAATCAAAACCCAATACTTTCAGGCCTGATGTCTGCTATAATGGTCGCTACCAACAACTGCTACGATCTTGCTCGAAGATGTGTGGATCTTTCATACAGTGGAAAGCTTTTGATGCAGAGTGATTTGGATGTAATGGCCGCAAAATTTGATCTTCTTCTCAAGGATCTAACTGGGGTTTGTACTGCAGGGGTTTTGACTCAGGGGTTTGCCATTATTGTTTCTAAGCCTGCAGTTAACGCTTGTAAAGATGATATGAGGTTTTATGTGAGGGATCTGTTGACAAGGATGAAGATTGGAGATACTGAAATGAAGAGGCAAGCTTTGGTCAATTTACATGAGGTTATTGTAGAAGATGAGAGGTATGTCAAGGTGATTCTTGAAGCTGGTGACATTTTGCATATATTGGTTAATCTTCTTGATTCCTCTGAAAATGGAATTCAAGAACAGTGTGCCAAAGTGGTTTCAGTAATTTCTGGGTTTAATTCTTGCAAGTCTGTATTGATTGGATCTGGGGCTATTGGGCCTTTGGTTCGAGTCTTGGAAAGTGGAAGTGAATCAGGAAAAGAGGCTGCTGCTAGAAGTTTACAGAAATTGACCGAGAATTCTGATAATGCTTGGTCTGTTTCTGCTCATGGTGGTGTCACTGCTCTATTAAAATTATGTTCTTTTGGTGATTCTAGAGCAGAACTCATTGGTCCAGCTTGTGGGGTATTGAGAAATCTTCTTGGTGTTGAAGAAATAAAAAGATTTATGATCGAAGAAGGTGCTGTTTCTAGATTTATCAAGCTTGCAAGATCAAGAGATGAAGTTGTGCAGATTAGTTCAATTGAATTCCTTCAAAATATTGCTTCTGGAGATGAATCAGTTAGGCAATTGGTAGTTAGAGATGGTGGAATTCGCGCATTATTACTCATTCTTGATCCAAAAATTACATCTACTTACAAATCTCGAGAGATAACATTGAGGGCAATTGAAAATTTATGTTTCTCTTCTACAAATTGTATTAGTATGTTGATCAATTATGGTTTTATGGATCAGTTGCTTTTCTTTCTTCGAAATGGGGATGTTTCAGTTCAAGAATTGGCACTAAAAGTGGCATCTAGGCTATCTAGAACATCAGAGGAAGCAAAGAAAGCAATGGGAGATGCTGGTTTTATGTCTGAATTTGTTAGATTTCTTGATGCAAAATCATTTGAAGTTAGAGAAATGGCATCAGAGGCGCTAACTATCATGGTTTCAGTGCCTAAAAATCGAAAAAGATTCCTTCAAGAGGATCGTAACATTGCCTTTCTTCTTCAATTGCTTAATCAAGAAGAGGCAAGTTCAGCAGGTAATAAAAAATTCTTGTTATCTATATTAATTTCATTGACAAGTAGCAATAGTGGAAGAAGAAAGATTGTCAACTCTGGTTATTTGAAGAACATAGAAAAACTTGCAGAAGCTGAAGTTACAGATGCTAAAAGGCTTGTCAGGAAACTATCTACAAACAGATTCCGTAGTATATTGAGTGGATTATGGCATTCTTGAATTTAATATTTACTCTTTTTTTAGCTTCTTTTTCACTGTATATTTACTTAAATGGTTTTAAAGTAACATAAGTTTCATGGTTTTGCACTTTGTTTCTCTTTGCTTAATTTGTAACTATGTTTAATTTTTCTAGTAAAAAGGTGCTATAGATTCTGTTGAACATTTTCTGTATTGTTGATTACAGTTATAGTAGCAATTTTTAATGGAATATGACATAAAAAGGGAATGTAATTACAGTTATTTAATTAATTAAACTTAGGACAATACAAAACTGTATTTTGTATGCATTTGTGAAGGAGCTAGCACATGGGAAACCCATGAATGAAAAACCAGAGATGCATGTGAATAGTGGCAATCAAGCTTTTGTCCATCTTACCATTATGGACAATAAAGATGGTGACAGATGAAGTTTCTTGCTGTATTTGCTTGTCGTTTTGTTCCATCCCTGTTTCTTTGCGATGCCATTTTTTATATTCTTGTTAATAAGACATGTTTCTTTGCCATTTGTCTTATGCTATAATTATCAATATATTAAGCATCTTAATCTAAAAATCATCACAGCTTACCTACTTAAGTCATGATTTAATAAGGTATACAAGTTTGTGATCAAGTTAATCTTGTTTTATTGAATCAGAAAGATAAATTTAATTTGGCAATTAAAAAAAAATGTGTCTATATTAACTAAGATAGGACAAGGTTGGTTCTTGGTCGCCTGCTGTAATAGTATGGACCTAATTATTGTAGGGTATGCAATTTGCATTGCAGACTTTCTGATAGTTTTGGCTAACAAACTTGGAAGGTAATCAGGGCAGAGTGGACCACTGAAACCTGGCTTTGATTCTTGACAGGTTGTTAATATTATGAACCGAACATTAAATTTCACATGCTTTAAAATTTATCAACAAATGGATGAATTTTCGTGTGCATAGCATTTCTAAGATTTGGGACAATTCAAATGAACAATCTTGTCTGGCCCCATTTCAGATTATTTCCTCGGCTGACACAAAACTTGTGTGTACAAATTTATACATGGCAAATGAAGCCTGTATAGCAAATTGTAGTTGGGCCTAGATCGTTTAATAAGCTGGCTATAATTGGGCTCAATTAAGCCCAATATAAAATCTGTTGTCTTTGGATTTTTGGGACTTGGGCCTTATGCATGAATGGAAGGTTTTTTTTTTTTTATGTCGATAAATTTACCTTCAACTGCAATTTAAACTCATAATTTAGCACCACTAAACAAATAGTTCATTAATAAGAGTATTTCAATTAACATAATTTTTGAATTATAAAGAAATATACTAATTACAGATGTCTAAAGCTGATTGTTTGGAATGATCTTTTATAAATTATTTTTTTAAATATATGCTTCTGTTTAAAAATAAATTTTAAAAAATACAAAATTTTTTATGGAAAAATACTTTTTTCAATCACAATATTAAATATCAAATGGAGTATTTTTTATTATTATTTTGTTTTATCTTTTTTCAATCACAATATCAAATATCAAGTGGAGTGTTTTTTATTATTATTTTGTTTTATCTGCTTCTGCGTAGAAGAAGGTTTTAAAAAATTATAAAAATTTTTGTTGAAAAGGGCTCTTAAAGCAGCGTGATTGCGAGGGATGTGTCTGGCTCCTTCAACGCCTCCCATCACTCATTTATTTTTCGCTGATAATAGCTTGGTTTTTATGAAAGCAGAGGAAGCTTTGGAGCTTAAGCAGTTTTTGGATTTATACGAGAAAGTCTCAGGTCAGTTTATCAACTCTTCTAAGTCATGCGCCTTCTTTGCTTCTTCGATTTCGCTCTCTAGGAGGGATTGGTTTTGTGCTTACCATTAGTAGTCGGTCCAAACGTTCAGCCTTTAAATATTTGTGGAATAGATTTCGATCTAAGCTTGCTTCGTGGAAGGGGAGAATTTTTTCTATGGGGCAGAGGAGTAATGATTAAGGCAGTGGCTTAAGTTCTACCTGCTTTTACGATGAGTGTTTTTCAGATTCGCCTATCAACTGTAGATGAGCTTCAAAAAATAATAAATTCCTTCTGGTGGGAATACTAAATCGGGTGGAAGGAGGATCCATTGGGTTTTTGGGACAGATTGTGTTTGGCTAAAGAGAATGCTGGATTAGACTTTCGGATTTTGGAGAATTAATCTTGCGATACTTGCAAAATAATGTCGACACCTCCTTATTTGTGATTCTTCACTGATGGCTAAAGTACGCAAAGCTAAATACTATTCTCATTACAGTATTTTGCATACTCAAGTACCTCAGATGCTGGCATAATCTAACTGTCGCTATTCATTTGCTTAATAGAGGTTTATATCAGTATATTGGTGATGATAATTTGGTCTCAATATGGGATGATTCATGGCTGCCTATACCGCTCTCTTTTTCATCCAATTACTCTGCGACCTGAGCTGATAAATGTTGATATGGTGCCTAATTTGATAATGCTTCTGGTTGGAATAGTGAGCTTATCCATTCTATCTTCTCCTCTCGTGATGCAGAGTTAATCCTCTTTATTCTTCTGAGTTCAAGAAGTCCACCGTAGTGGCTGGTTCTATGAGAGTACACATATAGCTAGGACTAATGTAATTTTTAGTTTGAAAGTTTTAATTTGGATTATGGTATCGACGGAGTTTCATATCATATTTGGTGGACAAGGAACCAAAAAATTTGAGAAAATGGGGACCATTCCCCTGCACAAGTGGTGAACAAAACTCCTTCTGGTCTTTATCAGTTTCATCAAGCACGTGTTCAAGGCGTGGATGATTCCAAGCAAATTATTAGGAGTATTTCAGGTCAGCAGGCCTCCAATTGGTGTTTTAAAGTTGAATGTAGATGCTGGACTGTGTTTGGATTCTCGAACGAGTTTAATGGAGGCTATTGTTAGTGATAATATGGGGGCTGTGGTTACTGCTAGGTCTGCTGGTATGGACTATTTTTCCAGTCTAAAAGTACTGGAGTTAATTGCTAGCTTGATGTTCTGTTATGGATGGACAATTGGTTTGTCGCTAGTGCAGCACTTGCAAAAGCTTGAAGAGGGACGTTCTCCGCTGTAATTTTTGATGGATGATGTGCGTGATTTACTCTCCACTGATATATGTCTTAGGCATGTCAAAAAGAGCAGCCAAAAATTTAGCACATATATTGGCGAAGGAAGCTAAGGGGAATGTTAATTCAGCTTTATGGTTAAAACACATTGCCAGTGTATACCTTAAGATTCCATGCTGATGTTAAAAATTCAATTTAATAAGACTTGAGCGTAGCCCAATAGCTGACTCATAATTTTCTGGCGCGCACAAGCCGACATCACCATCCAGCTAGAAGCCTTTTCAAGCACCAACTTCTCATGGGCTACTCCTTGCACTTAACCACACAAGACGAAGCCCATTTGAGTTTAGGCTTCTGGGCTAATTACATCTCTTTATTGAGTAGGGTTGGATTATTTAAGTGCGTAGAAATGATTTTTCTTTGACTATATTAAGCCAGTAGACTTAGCAGGGTGTGTAATATCACTTTATTGTTAAAATTATAAAGAAAAAAATTTCTTTAAATACATTAAAACAATACATTTTAATTTTATAAATAAAATAAAACAAATTAATATTTGTCTCTCTAATTTCCTAACAAAAACAAAATTTCTAGTTTTACTAAATATAAAATTCATAAAAATTAAAATTTAAAGAAAGTGTTACTACAAATAAAAATTAAACAAAGAGATCCTAAATTACTCTCCATTGATCTGCAGTTTTCTTCCTCTCGATACGTAGTTATTTGAATTTGCAATATCCTCATTTGCAATGAAAATTATTATTTTTGTTGAAAAAAATAAAAATTAAATATAGAGATTTTAAATTACTCCCTCCTTCTTATACTAATAAGCTTATTTTTACTTTTTTTGTCCGTTCTAAAATATGATCCACTTTCTTTTTTAAGATTATAATTTATTTGTTAATTTTCAATTATACCCTTATTTATTTTATATTATTATCAAGCAAATATTATTAGATGTATTAATTAGAAAATTACAACAAAAAAGCCATCTAACATTAATTAAGGGTATGATGTATAGGAAAATATATAATTTTAACTATAAAAGCTATATTTTTTTAATTTATGTAAAATTAACCTTAAACATATAGAGTTATTAACTACTTTAAATTAATCTTAAAATTTCAGTATTTCACTATTTTTTAGATGCAATTGGGCCACTAACCACGCTTTTAATCTTTTTCATTTCCTTTTCCCCTCACACATCACATTACAATCGAAAAAGGCAGGGCATTGTAACCCAAAAACAAGAAAAAGAAAGAGATTTGGAGTAGTTGGGTTTGCAAATTTCCCAATATTTCTGAAAATTGTATGATTAAGAAGTCATCCGCGTGCCATTGAAAGTTACCGCTGGTCCTACAAAACAAGAAGAAGCTGGCTTCAGTTTTCCTCTCAATTTTTTATTATAAGCTTCGAATAAGACCCTACACCCTTGTATATTTCCATTATCATTACTAAGTGCTACTAACAATAAGATTATGGATTGACATCATGGGCTCTCTCCTTTCTTTGATTTTGCTTTATACATTAGGGGACCAGTGGATTGGTTTTACACTTTAACTTAATTCTTCTTTCTTTCTTTCTTTCTTTTCTTTTCTTTTCTTTTTTTTAATCAAATGAGAATTTTCTTCTAATTGAAATTTGATCTTAGAGTTGATTTGGATTGATAATCAAATTAGAATTATTGTAGATTTGAATTTAAATTATAAAATCATAAAAATTAAATATGATATCAAAATTTCAAATACTTAATTATTTTAAATAAAAAGTTATCTAAATCAAGTCTCTAATTTGGATATTTGTACCATATTAAAATAAGGAATCATAATATATATGCTTGAAGTAGATTTCATTTTGAGAGAGTTGAAAAAATAATATTCTCTTTGTCTTCAATAGATAATTTTTTTTTTCTTTTTTGTCTGTCCTAAAATATAGTTTATTTTTCTTCTTTATAATAGTTTAATTAGTAATTATCTAAAGTACCCTTCATTAATTAATATAATATCATCACTAAAAATAAATATTTTACTTCTTTGATTTGGAAATTCTTTTTTTAATAATATTATTTTGAGGTCCAATGTTAGGAGATGTTTTTATATTTGAATGACAGGAAATGTTTTTTTATTTGAATATCACTAAATATATGTTAAAATTTTTTTATTATTGTGAACTAGTATTAATGAAGTGTTTAATGGGTGTGACTCACCAAAAAAAAAAATTAATAAGCATATTTTAGAATGAAAATGACAAAAATTAAGGATATTAATTAAAAATAACAAATTTTCTTAATCTGTGTATAAATTCAAAATAAAATATTAAATTAGGATGGATAGAGTATTTCATTTAAATGGCATATATATTTATTTTTTTTCAATAAATTTTTTGATAAAACTCCGTATATTGAATATTTCATAAAATATGGAGTGTGAATCAAACCGATTTTACAAAATGTGATTTTAATTAAGAGATTACCCTTAAAAATAAATTGTTAATTTTGACGATGGTATATACAGTCTATAGCATATTTTTTTATTTTTTCCCAATTTGTATAATAAAAATAAAAATAAAAATAAAAATAATTGAGAGTAGAGTCCACTTGATGAATTGGCAAAAAGAAGAATCATTTTTAATGGGCCCCAATAATTAAAACCCAATTGGGCTCCCTTGGAGTCAACACATATTTGTGTCAGCTTCAGAGTGGACATTACATCACACTTCTAAAATCTAAACTAACTAATTAATTGAATATATATATATATATATATATTCCTCCGTTTCTTTATAATAATAGAAGTTCTAAAAAAATATATTTATATTAAAAAAATTATTAAATAGTTTTAATTTTTTATTGAAATGGATTAATATATTTTTATTTTATTATTAAAAATAATAAATATTACATAAAAAGCGAAAAAAAAAATGGAGTTGGTAATGAGGATAAAATTGAAAAAAATATAATAAATATTATATAAAACTCTTAAAATGATAATTAATTTGAAAAAAAAAATTCTTTAAACAACTATTATTATAAAACGGGAAGTATTTAATTAGCTTTTTGATGCTAAAAATCATTTCAATGGATAGAAATATTCATCTTTAACTTTAATCCTCATTTTAATTGCCATTTGTTTTATAATTAGCAAATAATTAACTACTTTGTTATCTGATTTTCTCTGCTTCTTTCCAAGATTTTGGCTTTCAATTTTTGTTCTTATGCAAACTGCCATGTTCAAACTTGGGAAAAAATTATTGATATCCTTTTTTTTTATTATTTTTGTCTTTAGTTTTGTCCGATTCTAAGTTGTTAGATTATTTGATAACAACTCATAAATTATTCAAACAGCAGTTGGTATTTTTAATCTATTTTTAAACAATGATTGAGCTTTATGTGAGGGAGTTTGGATTATATATTGGATTTATTTATTTGTTTTTTTTTTTTATTTACCCATTGATAATTTTTAATAATATTGGATCCTGCAACCTTAATTTATGTTGGTATTTTTCCAGATTTTGGACAGCCCTCGTAGACAATGACCCTTTTAAGGACCACATCTATAAACTAGGGCAAAACGGTATAAAACTCTGCGACTTTCTCTGCTACTTTGAGGTACACAAAATTAAATTCTGTCAAATTTAATTCGTACACTAATTTTAATTCTCTCTCAGGAAAATAAAAAAGAAAAAGAGAGAGAGAAGCAGAAATTATGCAAAATTGCTATCAAAATGCAACTTGCTAGTCTATTAAAAACTGGACAAACATAACTTTCCATTAGTCTAAATTAATGGTGTAAGTGAGTTGAGTTAACTCGTGAACTACTTGAGATTGACTCAGAAATTACTTGAAATCAATTTAGTATAAGTCGAGTTAAACTCAAACTCGACTCGAGTAGCTATACAAATCGAATTCGAGCTCTTTAATACCCGCTCGACAAGTTAGTGAGTCTAATCAAAATTTTATATAATTACTATTTTGCCCTTTATATATTATTTTATTTGAAATTTTGATAAATTTAAGTAAGTGAGCCGAGTCAAGTTTGAAATAATTTCGAACTCGAGCTCGAGTTTAGATTGTTTAAAACTTGGTTAGTCTCAATTAATTTCTTACTCATTTAGGTTTGAGTTCGACTCGATTAGACTCGAACTCTTGATTTTGCTCGAGTTCGAGCTTGAATTTGAGTTATTCAATACTCAGCTCGAACTCGAGTTCGATTACTCTAAAATTCGACTCGACTCGACTCGTTTACACTTCTAGTCTCAACCTTGCTTCAATAGAGCTATGAAGTGTCCAAATTAAAAATGTAAAATCAAAATCTTTTTTTGATTGATTTGGTAGCTTTATCCTATTAATTGAGCAAGTAATTTAGAATCCTATTGATCGAATCAGTAATCTATAATAAGTGAAGTGTCAATGAGATTTTGATATAACAGTAAGACTAAATATGAAGTTCTAAAAAATTATAAGTTCAATCTCTTTCATATTTCGTTTGGATGATATTTATAATGTTTAATATAATTTTAATTTGATAATTGAGGTGTTTGTTTTGCAATTTTCTTTTAGCTCACCCATTTAGGCATCTGTGATGTATAATATAATAATAATAATAATAAAAGCATAGATTTAGTCTTGTATGAACATGGAGCCAAACTCTTTTTTAATTAATAGTGTCTAATTACATTTTTAATATAGATTTGAGAGAGTTAATATTAAAAATCAGCTATTAATATTGGAGAGTCAATTTCTATATTAATCACTTAATATGTTTATAATTAATTAATGTGGGATTATATTCTTAATAACCAAAGAGAATTGTTTCTTTAAGTTTGATTCAAAATTAATTAGTATCTATCCCATAGTTGCTGCAAGTTGGTAGTTAATTTAATGTAGAATCTTTACAACTTGTTATCTGCCAGTGTAAAAAACAACTTGAAGTAAGTAAAAAATACGATAAAAGTCTCATCTTGAACAATTGTTCATAACGTGGAAAGCGAAAATTCAATTTTTATTACTAGTCTAATTCATATCTACATGCTTCCACACCAAAGTGGACTTAATTACCTGTCAAATTAAAGATTCATTTACTCTTTTTTCTTTTTTATTTTTTTTATTTAAGTTTGAAGATGGAATATAATGTGGTCCACTGAATTAATGACCAGAGATTAATGTCTCGTACATGGGCCTTCTCTCCAATTTTTGCCAGTTTTGCCACAACAGCCCATGTTATATATATCTCTAATTATATCCAGTTATTATAGCCGCTGAATTAAAATTCAGTGATAAGACATAATTGGGCAAGATTTGATTTTCCTTTTCTAGGTTCTACATTGCGCAAACCAGACCAGTCAAAAGCGTGTGATTGAAATATGTGATTAAAATTCAAGAAATGGCAATTTGATACCTAATGAAATTAATTTGGGTTCTAGAAAAAGAGCAATATATACCAGTAGTTAAAACCCAACCAAACGATCACCAATGTTTGGGAATTTTGGGTAGTAATTAAACAAGCAGTATCATGCATTATTTGCTAAAGCCGTTCAATTAATTGAGTATTAAATAGTAAGAATTTAATTGATTGACCCTAAAAATATGTTAGATGCCAAAGATAAAAACAAGGAGTAATTGTTCATTTTGCCGTCGTCGTTGCGCCAAAAGCATCGAGACAAAGAATCTGATTCAGATATTGATTGGCTTAATTAAGAAGTGAACAGTGTGAATTACTATTAATTAAGGGTTTTTTTTTTTTTTTTGTATAATGCTATGTGACTTAAATTATTAAAAAAATTTGAAACAAATTAATATAATTTAAACACAATATACAGTAATAAATAAATAAATAATAATTATCCTTATTTTACATTATAAATTGTGTCAAAAATATTATATATCTGCTCATATTTTGTCAAATACAATTCCGTCATTTAAATTATTCTTTTTTCTTTTTTAATATTACATTTATTAGTTTTCCATAGAAAACATACTCAATTTCCAAATCATAGTTCATTTGCTTTTATAAAAAGTAATTAATTAATTAATTTTCTAATATATCACTATTCAATATGCTTTTTTATCAACGAATACAAATCATTTAATATTAATAGATATACTAAGAAAATACAAATAAAATTTTGTTATCATATTTTTTTTAATATATGTGAAATTTAAAGTAGACTCATTATTATGGGATCATGCGTACTTGATATAGTATAAATTAAGAAATAGAATACATAAATAAAAACTATACATTTAGGCATCGTTTGGTATAAAGAATTTCAAATGAGAGATTTTATAAAATTTATACATTTAAATTAAATTCATTGTTTAGCAATTCAAAAAATTGTTAGAATTAATGGATTTTGAAAATCTCTCATCTCTAAAATTATTCATTTTTTAAGGTTTTAATTTATGGAAAAGTTTAAAATCCATTATTTTTTGTGTACGAAAGATTATGATAATTTTTTTTATTCCAAAATTATCCTTAACAATTCATTGATTTTATGATCAATCCAAATGATGAAATTTTTAAAACTTATAAATTTCATAATTTATAAATTTTATTAAATTTATAAATTTAAAAATCTTTCAATCTAAATAAACTTAAATTAGACAATGAATCAACTCATGTTGTTGCTTGTATCCCCAAAAACAATAAAAGCAACCAATTTCATTTCACACCACAAGTGACTCATCTATTTGAACATATATTTCATTTTCAGCTCTTATCTTGTGAAGAAAGTGACCATTTAAATAAATAGATAAATAATTAAAACATAACAATCCACCCAAAATTAAATAATATGGCACTCATTTGCATGGTCTTTCAATACAACTTGAATAATAAACTAACTTATAATAAAAACAATTAGCTAAGTTTCCTTCAAAATCATGAATATCATATATAAACAAAGTGAAAGTTGTCACGCAGAAATTATTGAAGAATTGATAATTTATTTAAAAGGGCTGAAATCAACGGCTTTTAAAATCAACGATTGATTAAAAAATTATTAGGGAGGAATTTAAATTTGAAATATATAATAGCTTAAATGGAGAAAATACTAAGACGCAACCGCATTTGTAGAAACAAGAAAAACAGCTTTCTTCGTTTATATGGAAAAAATGAAAAGCCAAGAAAACCATGAACACCGCAAGTCATCAAAATAATTAGAATTTAGCCAAGTTATGACTGGTGAGATCATGTGAAGATAGATAAAAGGGTAAAGTCAAGCAAAACCTATCTTATTTCTAGGTGGATTCTTGCTTGTTGCTTTGTATGGCCTTAGCTGCCCAGGCCCAGCTTAAAATCTTATTATAGTCATGTACTTCCTATATTTTCAAAAACTTTTAATCTTCTTTTGCATATATTATTACAGATAAAGTCCGTTTCTACCAAACGTGACTAAATTGGTAACAATTTCAACGTGTGCTTAGAAATCAAATCTCATTATAATGAGATTCCCCAACTTTTTCTTTTTTTTACAATTCAAGTGTTTATATTGATGTATATTATTGAGAATTTTAGTAATTATTACTAATGATGAAATTGGACAAGTAGCTCAACCCAATATTAATAATAATAATAATAATAATAAATAATATATCTATATATTTCTCTTTAATATCTCTTATCCAGTATTCTTTATAATTTAGAAGATTCGAATATGATATTTTTTATTTCTTATATTCTTAAAAAGATTAAAAAATCAATCAGATTATATTTGATTTGACTGTAAGAATATAAAGTATTATAAATATTTAATTATTTGCTTAATAATTAGAGAATGTATTAGCATATATGTATTCCTACCATTCTTATAATTTTGTTCTTGTTTTTGGGTAAATCCTACTAGTCTTAACTAAAGGTCCCTTGTCTTGCGCCTCATGTTATCATAATATGAGGCATGGTTTAAGCTAAATAAAAATGGGCGACAGAGTGACAGTCAACGATTTACATGTATATGGTATTGGTTGACTTTGTTAAAACTAATGTATAGTATTATGTGTAGGGTTTATCTATATTTGACTTAATTACGAATACATAATTATACAGCTCTCTCTCCCTTATCCTTGGACGTCATAATACTTATCAATTAACGCTCTTTTTGCGGTCTTTGAATTAAATGAGAGAGAAGGAATATATATATATATATATATATATATATATATATATATATATATATATATATATATATATATATATATATATATATATATATATTCTCTAAAATATTTATGGTTTTAAATTTTTTTAAATATAAATCATTTTTTAATTTCAAAATTTTTTACATTTTTTTAACTTCATTTTATTTATTTATTAAATATTTACATTAACTAATTTTATTTTTTCTTCAAAATAAAAAAATATTTTAAACTATAGGTATTTTGAAAGGAGGGCAATGTTTTTACAATCAAACCGAAGATTAAATCAATCTTTTTGCTAGTTTGCAATCTGATAGATTCAACTGGTTGATCAAACTTTACTAATCAATTTGTTTTTTTTTTCTTTTTAATTTTTTTTAAAAAATTTTGAAACTCAAAATAATGTAACTTAAACAAATTAGAATCCAATCGGTCTGAGTTTTTCTATTTTTTACTTAGATTGATTTTTTTTATTCATAACTCATTAAATCTTTTATAATTTAAAAATAAATTAATAATCGATTATCCATTTAATTGATCTGAGCAATTTGATCCGGTCGGATTTTAATAATATTGGAGGAGGAGAGTATATTTTTGCAGCAATATCTATGCATGCATGTTTATCTCTGTTTTCTTTTGAACCATTTAACACTTTTGCAGCTCTTCATTAAGCTTCCAAAGTCAAAAGACTGGAGAAATGGCTGCCACGTACGTGTGGGAAATGGTTGTGGACCTTATTTTAATTTTTTTTAATTTAATTTGAATTTAAATTTAAATTAAAAATTTTACAGAATTATAGTTTTGAAAAATTCCTCTATTATCATTGAATGAAAAACACATTCCTCTTATTTCAATTTTCGGTGGAGAAACAAAAGGTTTTGAGTGTATGCATTTAATTCCTTTCGGATAATATATATATATATATATATATATATATATATATACTCGTTTATCCAAATTAAAGATTACATTCACCGGCGATGGAAGCCTCATTGAAGCTCCATGAATTATTGAAATTTCTTTTTTATATATATGGATAAAGTTATTCTGCTGCGCTCTTTTCTGGATTAGGTTGTTGTGTAAAATTTGCATACGTACTTTATTTAGAAAATAATGAGATTTACTTGTTAAATTTTAAAATCATATTCAAATTAATAAAAATAAATATAGAAGAGTACAAGTTTTTTTTTAATGAAATTATACAACACAGTTTTTATTACTTATTATTAATATTTTCATTTTTTGTAATATTTAATTATTATAATATTAGTTTTCTATTTTGTTTTTCAAGAGTTAAAAATACAAATACAAATACATACAACATATATTATTATATTGAATTCTATCATAATTAAAATGACTAGAACAAACTAATTAAGTAATAGAATTTTACCATATATTAAGGACTTATTTTGTATTTACCAATATTAAGCACTTAAGTTTCAAAAGGGTCAGTTTGAATTTATCCAATTAGGTATGATTAAGAAGGACATATCCACATTGTTAGTCAGGGGTATTTCTTTATCACATGTACTTAGAACTACCAACCAGACACACTCCTTAGTAAACATGCTCGGTTTGCCTCTACGTCTGCTATGCGGCTAGACTCGCTTCCTGCTTATGCTTTGGACTCTTATTTTATGGATATTCGGTTATCTTCTCTTTAAGGAAAGCTTTGCATTCGATAAAAAAAAACACATTTATTTCATCCCCAATCAATATGGAATTATTCATATATATATATATATATATATATATATATATATATATATATATATATATATATATATATATATATATATATATATATATATATATATATACTTTAATTATTGTATATAAACATAAATTTTTATTTTTAAAATTATTGAGATTTACGTTTATATTTTAGAAAGAAGTAAAGTAACGTTCATGGTAAAATTTAATTTAAGTTTCTATAGCTTAATTAATTTTTTTATGTTATTAAATAAAATGCTCTACTGTAAGAATTTTAAATTTAAATTTATTGAAATTAAAATAGAAAAAACTTACAAAATTAAATAAAAGATCATATATGCAAATGAAAACATATTTAAATCTTTCCAACATCAATAAACATAGTATTCAATATCCATTTGATCTAATTATTTGAATTTTGAAAATGAAAGGTTCAAGATTTAATTTTATAAAGATGATTTCAAAACGTGGCTATTTTCCTTAACAAATATAGAAATTAAGAATATTATTTAATATCATTTGATTCATACTATTAAAAGCTAAACATTAATAATAAATTGATAGTGTTGTAAAATATCAATATATATTATTAACATGTTAATAATGTTGTCAAATGTTGATAAAAATAATAAAAAAAATTATTACTAAAATTTTATATATCAAAATGGTAAAATTGTTAATTTTTACATATGTTAATTCTTATTATAGTATCAAATTTTTTATTTTTCACAACATGATAAATATTTTGTTAAAAAATGTTATTTATATTAATGATGATACAAAATTTCAATCATATATTTTCAAATCAAGTATAATTAATTTATATGAATGTAATTTATTATTTAAATTTTTCTTAAACTATATATATATATATATATATATATATATATATATATATATATATATATATATATATATATATATATATATATATATATATATATATATATATATATATATATATATATATTGTTAATGTCAATATTTTGAAAGTCAATGTTAAGTATAAATTGTCTGTAGGCTGTCTGTATAAATGTCAAACTTCCAGCTCTACCTCACATGTATAACCCACAAAATATGCCATAGATTATGCCATTAATCATGTATAAATGGCTATAAATACCTCTGTAAATAAATCAATAAACACGATCTGATATAATTCTTTCAGAAATATTCTCTCAATTAACATGGTATCAGAGTCATTCTTTGATATCTGATCCAATTGCTGTGTATTTATTATGTTCTTCATTTCAAACAACTGCCCTACTGAAATCTTTCCATACACACGTCAAAGTTTCATTTTGATCACACCAAAAGGAAGGACTAGTCACCAAAAAAATTTCAAGACCAATCGGAGCTCTAGAAAGTACCTCACATGCCCTCACGCGCCGATCAAAGATACTGACCTGTGTTTCACACGCTCCACGCGCAACTAGAGGTTGAAGACGACCACGTCAGCTCCACATCATCGCCATGTAGCTCACACGTCAGCACCTGTCAGATTACGTGTCCGCCACATGGCAAGCCACGTCATCTCCACTGCCAGTCCAGCTGGTGACACGTCAGATACACGTCAGCAGCTGTCAGTCCATGTGTATGCCACGTGTCAGACCACATCATCATCCGTCTGCTCTCTGCCCGACCTAGATCCGCGCTCTGGCTTATCCAAATCCGCGTTCTGCCTAACCCGATCCGCGTTCTGCACTGTTCAGAACCTCCTGTTGACCAAACCTTTCCAGAAAACTTTGACTGATCGGTTCCACCATTTTTAAACCGGTTCTTGAAAAAGTCAGACTGGTTCCTGAAATTTTTAGACCTTCTGAATCCAAATTTGGCCTTTGTTTTGTCAGATTCTAGCTCTATCATCCATTTACTTTTGTATTCTTTAAAATGGATAAATCAGAAGTTGCAAAACCAATTACAACAATTTTGACTGGATCCAACTACAACGTTTGGGTTCAAGGAATGAAAAGTTTCTTGATTGGGCGCAAGCTTTGGCGTACAGTTACCAGAGATATCACTCAACCCACCAAAGGGCAAAACGAACCAGATACCAAATTCGAAGATCGCCTCGAAGATTGGGATAACAAAAATCATCAAGTAATCACTTGGTTCCGCAACACATCGATTCCATCCATTCACATTCAATTTGCTGAGTTTGATACGGCAAAAGCAATATGGGATTTCTTGGCAAATCGGTATCAAACTACTGGTCTTGCATACTATTTTCAGCTATGGACTACTTTGCATAATCTCAAACAAGAATCTGGGCAATCTGTCAATGATTTTTTGGCACAAGTTCAGCCAATCTGGAATCATTTATCTCAAACAAAGATTAGTGAAGATCATCTTCACCTAATCCAAGTTCTTATGGCTTTTCTACCAGAATATAAAAATGTGCGTGCCTCTCTGCTACATCGACATCCTCTCCCAACTCTGAACACGGCTATCCAAGAGCTTATCTTTAAGGAAACACGACTTGGTCTTGGCAGGCAATCAAATTCTGAATTAGCTCTTGCAACCATACGATCTTCAAATCTGAGATATAGCAATCAACTATGTAAGAATTGCAATAAACTTGATCATAATTTTGCTAATTGCCCTACTGTAGAATGCAGATACTACCATGATCATGGTCACATTCTTGAGCATTGTCCAACTCGTCCACCACGACCAAAAGATGCATATTCTAAAACCAAGACTTTCTCCAAAACTGGCTCGACCTCAATCAGTGTTGCTACCACAGACACCTCTACTGCCATCACAATAAATGATCTTGAGGTCTTACTCAAACAGGTTATCTCTTCCAACTCCTCTGCCGCCATGTCTGTCATTCTAGGTAATTCAAATTGGCTTTTTGACTCTGTCTGTTGTAACCATATGACCACTGATATTAATATTTTATCATCTACTACACCTGCTTCTTTCTTACCCCCAATATAAACAGTAAATGGAACTAAAATGCACATCACTCATACTGGTCATGCCTCTACCTCTAATCTTAGCCTTTTCGATACTCACTATATTCTAAACTTGTCACTAAATCTTATCTCGGTTGGTCAATTATGTGTTTCTTCATCTTCCTCAATGATCTATTTCTACTCATATTTCTTCATCTTCCTTAATGATCTATTTCTGCCGCTACTACTACCACTTCTCCTATTCTTCAATGGCATCTTTGCCTTGGTCATACTTCTACAAATAAAATTCAGACTTTAGTTTCTCGTGGATTGTTGGGTTCCATAAAATTTGAGTTTTTTCAGTGTTTAGAGTGTCAACTTGCCAAACAACTTGCATTATCTTTTAATTATAATAAATCTATTTTTGCCAGTCCATTTGACTTAATTCATTATGATATTTGGGGACCTTCTCCTATTTTTTCAGTAAATGGCTTTTGTTATTTTGTGTTGTTTATTGATAATTATTCTCGTTTTACTTGGATATATTTCTTGAAAAATCGTTCAGAGTTACCACATATTTATGTTACATTTGCAAATATGATTAAAACTCAATTTTCCTCAACAATTAAAATTTTTCACACAAATAATGCCATGGAATATCAGGAATCATCTTTGCTTCATTATCTTCAACAATAAGCCACAATCATTTAACGTTCCTGTCCTCACACTTCACAACAAAATGGCTGAGTAGAACAAAAATATCGTTATATTTTAGACTCTGTTCGTGCTCTTCTCCTCTCCAGTTCTTGTCCAAAAAAATTTTGGGGAGAAGCAGTACTCACTTTTGTATATAATATTAATCGGGTACCTGCCTCAGTACTTCAAAATCTATCTCCTTTTGAAAAATTGTATGGCAAAATTCCAAACTATAAAATCCTTAAGACCTTTGGTTGTGCATGTTTTGTTCTTTTACAACCTCATGAACATACCAAATTAGAACCTCATGCTCGTCTATGTTATTTTTTAGGTTATGGGGTAGAACACAAAGGTTACCGATGTTGGGATCGTATTTCTAATTGACTTCACATTTCTAGACATATTACCTTTTGGGAAAACACTATGTTTTCCTCTCTCTCTCAGTTTCACACTTCAGTTTCTACTGACTCATTATTTTTTACAAACCCTTCTGTCGAGTTATTTCCTATCTTTATTACAGGTGATTTTGCTACAATTGAGCTTGATACCTCCCCACCTGATCCCCCTGAACCAGCTCCAACTGTTGATTCTGCACCTGCCCATGACTCTGAATCTTCACCTGCTCCTAACACCAATCTTCGTCGTTCATCCCGGGTAAAAGAAACTCCTAGTTACCTTCAAGATTTTCATTGTTATTCTGCCATTGCAACTCTCCACGAGCCTCACTCTTATCGTGAGGCTAGTACTGACCCTCTTTGGCAGCAAGCTATAACTGAAGAAATTCAAGCATTAGAGAAAACTCACACTTGGGATCTAGTTGATCTTCCTCCCAACAAAATCCCAATTGGTTATAAATGGATCTACAAAATCAAAACTCGCTCTGATGGGTCTGTAGAACGTTACAAAGCCCATTTAGTAGCCAAAGGATACACTCAAGAATATGGCATCGACTATGAAGAAACCTTTGCTCCAGTTGCCCAGTTGACATCTGTTCGTAGTCTATTAGCCATTGTTGCAGTCCGTAAATGGAAACTTTTCCAGATGGATGTTAAAAATACTTTTCTAAATGGTGACTTATCTGAAGAAGTTTACATGAAACCTCCTCCTGGATATCACTCTTCTCATAAAGTCTGTAAGCTTCGCAAAGCTTTGTATGGACTTAAGCAAGCTCCTCGAGCATGATTTGCCAAATTTAGTTCAACTCTTACTCAATTTGATTTTGTCTCCAGCAATTATGATTCAGCATTATTTGTTTGCCACATAGATCATGAAATTATACTGCTGTTGCTTTATGTTGATGATATGATCATTACAAGTAGTGACAGATCTGGTATTTCTGAAGTCCAAACTTATCTCAGCCAGTATTTTGAAATGAAGGATCTTGGCACTCTCAGCTATTTTTTGGGTCTTGAGGTTTCTCATAATTCTCAAGGCTACTATTTGTCTCAAGCAAAGTATGCATCTGATCTACTTTCCTGAGCAGGTCTTAATGACAGCAAAATTATTTCAACTCCTTTGGAACTCAATTGTAAACTTACTCCTCTAGATGGACTCCTCTTCATGATCCTATTTTGTACCGACAATTAGTTGAAAGTCTTGTTTATCTCACTGTTACTAGACTAGATATATCATATGCTGTTCATTTGGTTAGTCAATTCATGACTGCTCCTCGCTCGTCTCATTTTGCTGCCATCATTGGAATCCTTTGTTATATCAAAGGCACTATTTTTCATGGATTACATTTCAATGCCAATACTCCCTTGGTATTATTTAGCTATTCGGATGCTGACTGGGCTGGTGATCCAACTGATCGTCGGTTAACCACTGGTTATTGTTTCTTTTTGGGAGATTCTCTTATTTCTTGGAAAAGCAAGAAACAAATTGTTGTTGCTCGCTCAAGCACCGAATCTGAATATCGTGCTCTTGCTGATGCCGCATTAGAATTACTTTGGTTGAAACGATTACTCTCGGATATGGGTATCAACTATCACTCTGCCACCACACTTCATTGTGACAATCGAAATGCAATCAAGATCTCTCACAATGACGTATTTCATGAGCGAATAAAGCACATTGAGATTGATTGTCATTTTATCCGTCATCATGTTCTTCAAGGCAACCTTATCTTACAATCAGTCTCATCAGCTCATCAAATGGCAGATATCTTTATAAAAACACATCTTCCAACTCGGTTTCAGGATCTTCTAAACAAACTTAAGCTGGCATCCACTATACCACCTTGAGTTTGAGGGGGGGTGTTAATGTTAATCTCTTGAAAGTTAATGTTAGGTATAGATTGTCTATAGGCTATCTGTATAAATGTCAAACTCCCAGCTCTACCTCACATGTATAACTCACAAATCATATCATAAATTATGCCATTAATCATGTATAAATGGCTATAAATACCTCTGTAAATAAATCAATAAACACGATCTGATATAATTTTTTCAAAAATATTCTCTCAATTAACATATATATATATATATATATATATATATATATATATATATATATATATATATATATATATATGTTAATTGAGAGAATATTTGAAACTAATAATAATTGTTGAGACTTGAAACTCTTTTCTCACGCATTATGTTATATTATTCATTATTAATTCAATGACAACAAGAGAGGAAATTAATTTTAATCTACAAAAAAAAAATATAAAAAAAAAATCTTGTATGACTTAGACCGACAAAGAAATACAGCAAATTAATACGTTGGTGTGACGACACGAAATAAAAGCATGTCGTAGTGATATTCTGTAAATACAACGGATGCGATCTCTATGTACTATTGGTATAAAATTGACTGTGACAAATCAAAGTTTATGTAACACACTTGTGAATGCTGCCATATGGTAAGAGGGACACATCCAATCTCGTAAAGTTATAAAACGACCATACGCCAGTTCGTTTTGATAATGACTAGAGAGAAACCTCCAAGTCTAAGTCCAGAGGTGGTTTTTTTTCTTTTTTCCAAAAATTACACCAAATATATCCTTTTTAATTTTTTTTTAAAAATACTTTTTTGTCTTTTTAAATTTTCAGAAATGTCTTTTTTTTTTCTTTTATATACTTATAATATATTTTTTATATATTTATGATATACCTCTGTTCATATATATAAAAATATTTTATCTTTTTAAGGTAGTTATGAAAAAATTCCTTTTTTTTAGTCAAACCCACACCCCTTATTTTCTTTATATATTTATATATAATTCCAAAGTTGTATTAGCCAACCATTTTTGAACGTTCAAGGGGTGATGCAGTTTTGTTGTGGTATAGAAATGAGTAGACTAATACTAATTGAGTTCACAAATTGTAAGTAACAGGCAAGTGGGCAACTTGACCTTTTTTCACACAAATATTGAAAAAAACCTTCACTTCCTAATAAAAAATTGGGTCATTGGTACCTTGAATCGATGCATCGTGTTCATACAATGTAGCTGCATGCTTGCCGGGTCTTGGTCCATGGAACGCTCGCAGCTACCCACACTTCAATATCGTCAATGGCTTTGGACGTATACGCTTGTGACGTATACGCAAGTGCCGAAGATTATTCCATGTAGTTTAATTTGCATATACTCCTATCTATCTTTGCAAGATTTATTATATAAAGTACTATATTTCAATTTCACACGAATGTGAATACATATATAATATATTGTTTTCGCATACAATAAATCATAAATATAATTAATAATTAAAAAATATTAGTATAATTTAAAATTACTCATAAATGCTCGTTAATTAAGATAGATTTGGGTGCAATGATTGCAAAAATATAAGTTTAGCTAACTATTGATACATAATTATATATTAATTTAATGGTTAAAAAAAATGGTAAATATATTTAGATAGTAATACATAAATAAGGTGATACATATAGATTTTAGAGAGTGATAACCATCTTATATAATTCACTACATATTATACATATATTTAATTAATGATCTCATTTAAAGACTATGAAAGTGACTCACTACATATTTATAACTTAATTTATTTATAAACTTTGGCTAGTATATATAATATAAATAAAATATTATAAGAAGAACATTTCCTGCTGCCAAGAGAATCTGTCTGATTTAATGATTGAAAAAAAATAAAATAACTTACAAAAACTACAACATTTTATATAAACCTAAAAAACCATCTCATAATGGCTAATCCCACTTTTAACCATCTCCACTTCCCTAGCTGTCAACCTCTTTTACCCAATTGCTCTCTACCATATTTTCAATTTGTGCATAACATATTTATCAATCAATTTTGTTGTGATTTATAGATTAATTTGCTTTCAGAAAACACTTCACCAAAGAATTTCTTCATCTTTAAAAAAAAAAGATTATAAAGTAATTATTTTTTTAATTTTAATTTATTTAGAAATTATCCATAGTATGTATATATATATATGAATTACTTAGTTAGAATGGTAATTCATGCGGCGAACAAGAATTTTGAGGAAGTGTGCAGAATGAAAATGCAAAGTTGATTATAATATCATGATAAAATGAAAGTGATATTGATTTGTGAGAACCACACTCTAACCGCTAATACATGGGATTACAGAGTTTAAATTATTTATGCAAAACTTGTTTGTTAAACAATATTTATATGAAACTTCATACCATCTTCATATTAATTTAATATAAAATCTTTTCTTTAACAAAAACCAATGCTCATAAGAGAAGTTATTAAAAATATCCCATATTTATTAAATACAAAAATTAAGTAATTTACATAGAAATGAATTTTTTAACTGTAATAGTTAATTTTTAAGATTAATTTTTCAAATCTATATTAAAAATTTAACATAATATCAAAATAGAATGATCCTATTTATTTTTAATTATTTTACCAATTGATTCAATTCTAAATATAAAAATAGACTATTTAATTTTAATAACAAACTTTTAAAATTGATTTTCTTAAATCTATATTAAAAATTTAATAAATTTTTTTTTAATCATTCAAATGCTAATAAGAATCACAGACTGTCCCATTAGTTATTAACTTGGGTTAGTTTGCTTCTTCTTTTTCCTTTTTTTTTTTTTTCCGCTTTTGTTGTCTTAAAGTCAAAAGCAAAAATTAGTAAGTGTTTTGTCAGATAGAGCAAAAAAGATAATATGTTATGAAAGAGAATTAATTTTTTTTTATTGTAATATATATATATATATATTTAGAAAAAAATATATATATTTATTGGATATATTTGATTGTTTTATGATTTGATTTCTGATAAAATCAAATTGTAAGAAAATATTAATAAGCAGGAAAAAAAATCATTTATCTTAAGATTATTGGCAAAGAAAAGCTACATTAATTAAATGTATGGAAGTGAAATTTAATTGATTTTCAATTTAAAAAATAAAAATTTTTGGTTGATTTTATTCTGTCCTCCTTTTCCCTTTATCTTTTGTTTTTATTCTCTCTTTTGCTCTTGACAACTTCATTTTTCTTTGCCGTGCTTTTTATATGCAGGAAGGTTCTATGAAATGTTTCATATATTTTGCTTTTACTAAAAAGAAAAAAGAAAAGAAAAGAAAAGGAAAGAAGCTATTTGGCAGTATCAGCACGGGCCACGTCCCATCACTTCATCATCCATAATTTCTCCGAATTATTATTAGGGGAAAAAGATAAATAAATAAAAACCATATAATTGTGGTTTATATAATAATTTTATAGGGTGGATTCTAAGCAATTTCCGGCCATCTCTTTATTTTTCTTTTTTTCTTTTCGTATTTCTATTTAACATATTGTCAATTTTATTTTTATTTTTTAATTTGAGAGTAAATTACTCTTTGTCTCTCATAAATTTTAGAATTTTATTACTTATTTAAAAAAAAATTTAAGTGAACCTAATTTATTATATCATATTATAAATTATCCAACCATAAAATAAATATAATAATTAATTATCAAAATCGTAAGATATATATTATAATTAACTGTAATTTGACTCTTTTATATGCTCTACTCTAATTAATTTTTAATCTAATTATATTCTTTTTTCATTTAGCATATATAAAAGTAGGAGTATAAATGTTATGTATTATGTATTAAACTTATTGTATTCCTTCTTAAATTATAAAAATAAAACATGAAATCTTATTCATGACTTGCTCTCCTGTCCCTTTTCCCCTATTTTCCCTTTGCATTTGGTTTTCTAATAATAACATTAATAATAGAAGAATTCCTAGCATAAACTTCTTCTTCTTTTTCTTCTTCTTCTTCTTCTTCTTCTTTTAAAAGAAAACTTATGAATTCTTTTTATTTTTATTAGTGGGATTAAGACATATCAATCAAGAGAAATATATTTTTTTTTTAATGGTGGAGTTAAACACTATTAATTAATTGAATAAAAATAAATATTAATGTGATTCGGTGATCACATGTGAGGACACAGCAAAATTTCTAGGGTTCACATGTTGCAACAGAGTGTTATTATGGTATTTTAAGAAATTGTTGGATGAGAATGATTTCTCTAAGGTCAATTAATTAATAACCTTATCTTACATTTTACCCCTCCTCTTAAAGGTAAATAATAATAAAAAAAAAAAAAAGAATAGTATTCCTTTCGTCTCAAATATATGGGCCTATTTCTATTTTTACACATATTAATAAAAGTTATTTAATATAGTTTAAATAATAATAAATTTATTTTAACTTCTCAAAAATACCCATCAATTAATTTAATCAATATTTATATAATAAATTAAAAATACTTATATGGTAATATTAAATAAAAATAAATTAGAAATTTAAGAAAATAAATATGTTTTAAAAACAGAAATAGGCTAATATTTTGTAACATCTAAAACAAAAAAAATGGGCCTATATATTTAGAACGGAGGAAATAAATTTTTTTAACTACTGAGTTACGTCATTTACACTTAATTTAGTAAGTTAATGTTGAGATTTATCTGAAAAAATTTTTTCAATAAACTTAATCTATCATATTGTTTATAAATCGAGTTAATTATACATTGACATGTGTCTTTATTTATTAGATATAATATTATCTGAAACCACATTTCAGGCTCCAATTACTATGTCCTTTTACTCGAATCTCGCCTTGTTTGCAAAGGAAAGGATATTTGATTAATATGAATTTATTTCGTGTTATAATGATACCAAGGGTCAAAAATTGACTAATATTATTAACTAATCTTACGGCTAATTAATGTGTAACTATTTAATTAAACCTAGATTTCAATAAAATATAAACGCCCACATAAATTAATGAACTACTATTAAGGAATCCCATTCCTTAATATTTCCTAATTACAGTAAAACCTTTATTCCTCTTTTTTTTTTTTTTTTTTTTTTTTATTTGTGTATTTAGTTTTTTTTTTCACTAAAGTCATAATAAATTACCATGAATTACGTGGAAAGCGATGACCTTTTAAATTAAAGGAGAATTACAAAGAATAATGATTTTGTTATAAATTAAGATTTGATTCATAAAGTCATCATCCTATATTTTTCCATCTCTTTCTCTATATCATGATTTAGAACCCTTTTAAATCCTTTTTTTTTTCTTTTTTAATTTATTTTACCTCTCTTTCTTTATATATAACAGGAAGAACGTATATGATTTTTGATTTGTAAGATGTAACCATTGATTAAAATACATTAAAAATTTCTTCATATACTTCTCAATGTCAAAGGTCATCACTAGAGAAACAGATGCAAAGTAAAATCGAAAATAAATTAAAAAATACATATGACCTGTAGCACGATTGATGAAAATTAAATATATAAAAAAAAAAAGAAATTAAAAAATCAAGAAAAAGGAGAAAATCAACTCAATTAATTAAGAGTAAAGATGGTGTTTTAGACATGTTTAAACTATATAAAGGGTGTAATGTTAAGATAATATGTTAAAATTAAGAAGTAGAGTGCTAGAATATAATTGTCGAGTGCCAAAATCATCATCATATATAAACAAACTATATAAAAAATATAAAACATAAAACTGAGATTTTTTTTAATATGAATAATTAATTTAATTAAATTATGAAAAAACATAGTAGACTTAAATTTAAATGAAAATAATATGTAAAAAATCTAACAATCCTTTAAATATTAATAAATTATAAAAAATGCGATAGAAAAAATCTTTCAAGGAAATTATAAATAAATCTAAATTCCTTTTAAAGTCAATGTCAGCAATATCGTTCATTCAACGATTAATCTAATCCCCATTAATTATAACCTAAAATTTTCTTCCCATTGATTATAATCTAAAATTTTCTTATATAATAATAATAATATGATGAATTTAAAAAATATTAAAAATTAATAACAACATTTTTGTCTATGTGTAACCCTCTGAAGTCTAACACAGTTGGGGAAAGAGAAAAAAGAAAACGTACTTGGAATTTGGGGCTGTTCGGATTCCCTCTAAAACAAATTCCTGTGTTCGGCTATTCACGTGATGAATCTGACCAATTTATGAAATTTTTTTGAAATAATTGAGGCGCCTCACTCAACATTGTCCATGCGTATTCTAGACATACTTTAAAGGAAAAATAGAGCATATAAGGAGGGTTATTGTAGAATGTTTGTATGCTTGATGAATAATGTTAATTTAAGACAATATTAACATATTGCTAACTTCTAAAACACTGTCAGTGTGTTTGTCTTAAAAGACCTAATTAGCTCCAATATTAATTAACGCAATATTTAGACTATAAGATTCTTTTTTTAATTATTAAATATTATCCATCTTTTTTTTTTTTTTTTTTTTTTGGTGTCAAATTAACTTACCAAGTAAATTCTATAAAATAAAATAAAAAATCACTTTCCTCGTTTGATTTTTTTTTTGGTAAATTTGGTTAAATCAATGTTAGTAAAAAAAAAAAAATTACCATGTGAGTAAAATTACATATTCAATAATGTACTCCATAAAATTAGGAATGATAGCAGATCGAATTTAAAAAGCAGATTTTACAAAATTCAAACTTGATTCGTTTAAAAAATATAATACCCGCCCCGTCATCCACCTTGCTTCAAATTGGTTTGAATAGTAGATCAGGGCAGGTAAACTGTTTATATTTTTTTGTTTTTTCTCTTCAATTTTTTTTTTTTTGTATTATTTGCTCATGTACTTATATTTATTTATATATTTTCAATATATCCATACAATATAATTTATATTTTACATTAAAATTAAATTATAATATTAAAAATAAAAAATATATATAATATATAATCGGGTCAAGTTATATCATTATTTGAATATGATTATATCTTATTCGAGTATAAAATAAGAAATATATTCCGTTTCACTTAATAAACATAGTGGATATTACCACCTTTTATAATCAGATGATAAAATTGTCATTTCTATATAAGACTTAAAATAAAAGTGCTTCAAAAAAAGAAAAAATTTTACCCTAAAAAAATAAGGGAAATATCCCAAAAAAAATCTATCCATAAAAAAACAAAAATAGAAATATCAACAACAAATCAATGAACTATGCTAGTCTATTTGTCAAAAAAAAAAACCTATGCTAGTCTTGACACATTAAATAGCCCACTAATGAGATGTTTAATATTAAAATACATTATTTGGCCAAAAAATTAAAATTAAAATAGATTGCCAAGCAACAATTGACAGAATCAAACCTTGAAAATTGCCTGCATTTTTTTTTTTTTTTTTTTTGAGGCCTTACTAAAAAACAAAATGGTAATTGTGGCATGGCCAAAGTGTTGATATATCGCTTAGGCTTGATTTGGGTTTTTTTTTTTTTTTTTTTTTATAAGGAAAAATAATATTTTTCCATGCGACGTGAAAAGAAAAAGAAAATAAAAAATTGATAAATATTTCATATTTGATTGTTTAAAAATAGAGGAAAATGATGAAAGCAAAGCCAAGTTACATTTTCTATTATTATTTCTATTATTATTTGCTAAATAATTTAATTAGTTTTTGCATAAATAAAAGATCACGATTATGGGTCGTGTGAAACTGGAGATAAAGAGAATAGAAAACAATACAAATCGACAAGTTACATTTTCAAAACGTAGAAATGGTCTCATTAAGAAGGCTTATGAGCTTTCGATTCTTTGTGATATTGATATTGCCCTTATTATGTTCTCTCCCTCTGGCCG
The DNA here is from genome assembly GCA_947687605.1 of Reutealis trisperma. NCBI lineage: Eukaryota > Viridiplantae > Streptophyta > Magnoliopsida > Malpighiales > Euphorbiaceae > Reutealis > Reutealis trisperma. Next base: position 8,699,085 of record CANTUT010000003.1, read on the forward strand.
TCTTAGCCATTTTTCTGGGAAAAAAAGGTATTTATTATTGTCATTTTCCCCTTACTAATTAATTTAATTCCATGTTTTTATTTAACATATTTTTGTTCTTTGTATTATTAATTATATTATCAATACTAAATAGGATTGGCATCTGAAAAAAAAAATAATTAATTTTGAAACATTTTATTTAATTTTTCAAAATAATTATCTTTTCATAAATTTTAATTTGTTTCAAAATATTTTTCATTTTAAGATTTCAAAAAAATATTTATTTTTTTTTTAATTTTATCATCTCTTTATCTCTTTATTAAACATTTACGTTAATTGCTTTTGTTTTTTTGCATCAAAATTAAAAATAGATATTTTAATCTTTTTAACTTATAATTATGATAATTAAATGACTTTTTTAATATATGTGTACTTTTTTAAATGACTATTAATTTGAAACAGATGAAGTATCATTTTAAAAATTTTTAAAAATATTTATTTTTTTTTAAATTTTATCTTTCATTTATTTCTCTAATAAATATTTATATTAATTATTTTTATTTCTCTGCATTAAAATTAATAAAAGATATTTTAGTTTTTTACTTTAGAATTATGATAATTTAATTTTTTTTTAATTCATGTGTTAAAACCTTATACGAAAAATGTTTTGAAATGGAGAGAGTAATTAATAATAAGAAGAAAAATTTAAGTATTGCTAGTGTATACATTTAGAAGAAAGTAAACTCTTTCTTTCTTTCTTTCTTTATAAAAGAGTTATGGAATTTGAAAACTTCCTATGGTAAACACTGATGAGAGTGAAATATCTATAGAATTGACTTAACAAGTAAATACCAAATAAAATTCAAGTATAAATTATATGAATCTTCATAGAAAAGAAATTGTGTGAATCAAATGGATTAGAGAGGGCAGGTAGAACTGCTCTCCAAAATTTTCAACCTAAAATTAAGTATTGCTGAATGTGGACATTTTTACAAGAAAGAATAAATTTTTACTTGATCTTTACATTATATCCATAGGTAGAATAAAATGATAAATTCTTTCATTAAAAAAAAAAAAAAAAAAAAACACATCTTATGTAATCGACATGTCAATTGGTATGCATTTTTGGTAAGTCCGCCTATTGATATGTTGTCTTGATATAATGATAAAACTAGACATGGGCAACGGTTTGAAACTGCTGATTTCGGTGTAGTCCAGTCTGATTTCAATCTCTCTAAATATAAGAATTGCAGTGGGGTGGAAAATCTCCGTTCTCCACGGAGATTTGCCCTGAATGAAACGGAGATTTTTCGATTTTTACCTCCATCGGGATGGGAATGGAGGATATTTATTCTCCTCTAGCGGAGATGGAACGGGGATGGGGAGTGTATTCTCCATCTTATAGGGATCCCCGTCCCCATTCTTTAGGGACTCGATATTATATTTACATAATTATTCTTAATATTAAAATATATATTACTTTATTGGCTTTATACATATATATTAGAGTTTTTAATTTTGTTACTCATTATTTATAATTCTTTCACATCATGATAATTTTGAAGAATTTTATATTGGATTAATTCATCTCTTCATACTTTGTATGTCTGAATTTATTAATATTTTTTACATTAATTTATTCTTATTTTTTCAGCTATTACTTATGAATTATATATATATATATATATATATATATATATATATATATATATATATATATATATATATATATATATATATATATATATATATATATATATATATAAGTTTTAATTTAAATATATTGGAATTAGCTAAGCATAATTAAAATCTAAATTTTAAATTTCTATACATTATATTTCGCTATCTAAAAGTATATAAAATTAAAATGAGATAAAATAAAATAAAATTTTCAAATGGGAAACGGGATCTCCGTAAAGATGGAGATCTCCACAGGATGGGGATGAGGACTAAATAGTCTTTGCATGTGAGATAAAAACGGGAATGGAGATTCCCCGCTGAGATGGGGATGGGGATGGGGGATAGTACCCCGCCCCCACCTCGCCCCCATTGCTATCCCTACCTAAATATTAACTTTTAAGAATATTTTCAATAATACTCTCTATTATATTATAAATAATTTAACTTCTTATTTTAACTTATTTAGAAAAATGTGCATATTCCAATAACACTTTTTATTTCACTTTCTATTTCATTTTTTTATAAATAAATCTACAATTCTATTTTTTTATACATAAATTTATAATTTCATTTTCTTGACTTTACATAAAATTTTTGTGGGTAAAAAGATATTAAAACAAATTATTATTATTATTATTATTATTATTATTATTATTATTATTATAGCAATATCATTTCTTTTATTATATATATAATTTTTACTACTAAAAAATATAACTTAATATAAAATATTATAACAAATTATTATTATTATTATTATTATTATTATTATTATTATTTTCTACTTTACATAAAATTTTTACTACTAAAAAAAGAATAATCTAATTTAAACTATTATTAAAATAATATTTTTATAATAATATAGTAATTTAATAATAATAAATTTTTGATTAATAATAATAATAATTTAAAAAATGAAAGAAATGAAACAACAAGAAAAAATATTAAAATATTGGTTTAGGGATTAAAATATTGGTTTAGGGAGCCAATCTTTCTCCTCAAATTTAAGGAAAGAGAAATAGGCTCTTAAAAATATTTAGGGAAGGAGGATAAATAAAGAGCTTATTAAAAGAAAAATAGTATGATATGACTCTTTATTTTGAGTAAGAAGGTATTTAGGGAGGCTTTTAGTGATGCTCTAACTGACCCTTAAACCCTTTAGTCCTGTTATAGTTTATGGTTATAGTTCTGGTTCAAATACGATTACAGTTTTATATGATTTTAACTCCAGTTCAAATAATTTAAAAATTACAAAAATAAATATGAATAATTATGGAGTTTAGATTATTTTTATTTAAAAAATTAAAATACTAATGTGTTATTAAATTTTAAATTCTTTTGAGTTTTAAGCTAATTTAAAAATAATTATTAAAATAATATAATTTATAATACATTGATTGAATGATTTAAGACAGTAATTGGTTAATTAAAAATAAATAAATAAAGGCCATTTGTAATTTTTTTTTCTATAGTGGCTAATTATTTTAACAATAAATTAAAAAAAAGGGTTTGGACTTTTTTTTTTTTAAATCCAATTTATAATTTCACATTTTTGAAATATGTAATGTTTAACTTTTCATATGGTTTGGATGGTTCAAACGGTCTGGTCCGATCCAGTTATTTTTTCATTTCCATGACTTTCAATCAGCCTTTAAATTTCCTCTTCCACGGTCTGATTCATAAATCGAAACTATTGACTAGTCCGATTTTAGGTTTGACCTAGGCTAATTCCAGTTTGCTTTGCATTTCAAACCGACTCTTTGCTCATGTATAGATAGAACAAAAAAATTTTGTTATGGGCAAAAATTTTTTAGACTATATTTTATATTAAGATGATATATGTAATTAGGCTTGCTTCTATATATTTTAAAAAACATTTCACTTGAAATGGATGGGCCAAATACAATATATAATTAAATTTTTATAATTTTATATCCAAAAATTTTTGTGTTTGAAGGTTGGGGGCCATGGCCACCCTTAGCTTCCTAGCTTCATCATTGTCTTGATTGCTTCATGATATTTAGGATGGCAATAGGGCGGGCAGGGGGATTTTGAGATTCTCATCCCCATCCCATGAACGATCAGAGTAGGTTAAACCGATTTAGGGCATGGATGGATATCTCCATTTATGTTTTTATAGTTTTGTTAATGTTAAAAATTTATAATTTATATATTTTGACAAAATATTATACATATTTATATTAAGTTTTATATATTATTATTTAATATTTAAAAATAATAATATAATTAAGTACTCAATCATATAATTTTAAAGAAAATTAATAAATTTTTATCTATATATAGTATGAAATTATATATATATAATTTTATGCAATTAAAAAGCAGGAATACTCAATCCCATTCCTGTCCCTTTATCATAGGTAGAATGAGAATTTCTCATTGCATTTTAGGTAGGACTGAGTTCTCAATAAGAATGAATCAGGTTTTGCCATCTTTAATGATATTAAGGAGGTGATAAATTCTCGTTCTTATAATATGTTAGCTTGAGACTCTAACATTGTTTGTAAAAAAAGGAAAAAAAAATGTATTTATGTACTGAATTATGATTATTTTTATTAAATTTATGAATTTTAAATGTCTTTTTATTAAGAATGTTTTTTTAAGTCAAAAGAATTTTTTTTTTTAGAATATTATTAATAAAATTTTAAAATCCTTAAAAATAAAGTTACATTACTTTTTTTTCCATAAATAAAATCACGGCGAAAATATATAAAAAGGGATATGCTCTAGTAAAACCATGAAAATATAAAAAAAAGGGACATGCTCTAGTAAAACTTTTTAAGTTAATTATAAAGTTTTATCTATTAAATATTATCACTATAATAATTTTTATGTATTAATTATTGATTAATTTTATTTAAAAATTAAAATGTAATAATTAAAATTTAAGAATTTAATATAAAAAATGAACATTTTCGTAGGGTAGTGTTATTATCATAGCAGAAATTGTTAGGGATTGTTAGTAATTTTTAATTGACAAAATTATTTTTATACTTAATATGCTAAAATTACCTTATATATTTTTGAAATATTGTCCACAACTAACAATTGAGTTATTTTCTTTTTATATATTACTTTCTATATATCGTTTTTAAAATGAGAGATATTAATATGTAAAAAAATTGCTAATATCAAATAAAATAAGAAATTATAACTTTTGAAAACTATAAATTATTAAAATTTAAAAATAAAAAGTAAGTTTTATTTAAAGTAAAATTAGATTAATTATATTAAAAAATTTACGAATATTCCAGTTAACACTTGCAAATAAAATAAAAGTATTGTTTATATTTTCTATTAATATTTTGTAAAAATAGTTAAATACATAGTTTTTTAAATGATTATAAAAATTATTATAAGATCAGTTTTTTAAATGATTATAAAAATTATTATAATATCAACTAATTTTTTTCCCAAAAAAAAAGACATTAGGAATATTTTTTAATAAAGATGAGTAAAATAAATATAAAAACAAGATAATAATTTAAAAAAATGTCAAACTTTGAAATTTTCAATTTGATATGTTATTTAATACTTAATTTTAATTTTAATGTTTAACCTAGTTTTAATAATTTGTTATTAATTAATGTGATAAATTAATAAATATATTATTTTAAATTTATATAGAAAAATTGATATAAAAGAAAAGAATATTAATAAGGATAAAATTTGACTTAGTTCTTGTGAGCTTAATTGGACTCGAAACATTGTCTCAAATAATCTAATTACACTTATGAAAATCCAGCCAACTTGATATACATGTTTCGTAGAAATTTGGATACTGTGAAGTAGTTGTGCCATCTCTCAACTAAGCAAAATTGTTTTTCGTAAACCCCTCTTCAATATGCTTCAAGCACATGTGATCCCTTCATCCTTGGTGAACCATTTGAGATGAAGAATTACATCATGAAAAAAAAAAAAAAATGTCACATCCTTGATTTCAGCTTAACTATCTACTTTATGTCAGACATAAGATAATTTTTATATTCATATGTGAGATACAATCTCATGATGATCTAGTATCAACTTCTACTGACACATTAGAGATGTTCTCCTTAATCATATCACTTATCAACTAATCAAGAGAAAAATTCATTAGATGTAAAAAGCCTGAGACAACATCGACTAAAGATAACTAATTCTATAATTTTTCAACTAAAGATAATTGATTTTACAATCTTTACATTCATAATTGAGATACAACCTCATTATGGCCTAACATTAGCCTCTATTGACATAATAGAGATGTACTCTTTAGTCACATCACTTATTAATGAACCAAGGGAGAGGCTCACTAGGTATAAAAAGCTTAAGATAATGTTTGGGAAATGGGTGAAAAATGAAAGGAAAGAAAATTAAAAAGAAAAATACTTTGAAATTTATGAAATTTGGTTTTTTTAATATTTTGGCACAAAAATTAAGGCATTTCCACTAATTTTTTGCTCATTTTGGATGGCAAATGAGTGGAAAAAGTCTTCAAAATTATGACAAAATATTAAAAAAATTAAGATTCATAAATTTCAAGACATTTTCCTTTCTCCCTTATTTTTCATCAATTTCCTAAATATGTCCTAAGACATCACTAATTAAAGGTAGCTGATTCTACAATTTCTTATATCATTTTCACTCTAAAATAAAGATAGCTTATTTAGATGAATCATTAAAAAAAAAAAAAAAAAAAAAAAAAAAAAAAAAAAAAAAAAAAAAGCTAGAAGAAGAAAGAAAAACAAAGCCCATCAATTAAAAAAGTCCAATGCAATCTCCCTTTTTAAGATCTAATACTGATCAAATATAATTGAAATTAATAAAGATATAAAGGGTAAGTCAATCGCATTAACAATCATGAAGATAATTTTTTGAAGTAAGAAGTTATTAATAACTTTACTCTGCACTAACAATTTCTTGCATTTTCATAAAAGTTTATATTATAAGCATACATGGCATTGGAAGCAGAAATTGGTTAAAGTTGCAATCTTCCATATAGCCAGCAGGAGACTTTTTTTTTTTTTTTTTATCAGATAAAATGCAAATCAGTACTAACTCTCTTTTTAATCATCATTTTTGTTGTCAGAGAAGTACAGACTAAATTGGAAAATAAAATATGATCATGAAATATCATAATTCACGTAAAAAAAAAAAAAAAGGAAAGCCAATCTGGAAATGTGAAAGAGATCTTAATTCAGCTTTATAAAAAAAAATTTGTTAAAAGAAATCTAATTTTGACAAATATATAAATTAGTTGATTATATTTTAAATTGAAAAATTAAAAAAACAAAAAATAAAACAAACAGACCAGAAAACCAACATTAATTCTCAGATATATATAAAAATCACCGTTTGATGATTAAAAAATAATGTCATCATATAATACACAAAAGGTGTTTTGGACTGTTAGTTGAAGCTCTTTTTGAATATAACAATTAGTTTAGCATACAAAACAAGTAGAGATCATTGTATCCTTAAAACTCAATCAACACCAGCAACGTTGGGGTTTGTCTATGAAGGATCCATCCGTGTAAGTTCCATTTTCAAAACCCAAAAATCAATAAGACAACAAACTTAAAGATATATACGGTCTAGATAATATATTTAAATTTTATTTTCTGTACCAATATTGTATATATTTTTTCCTAAAAAAATTTCAAAAACTTCATTGCTCCAGTCAAATTTTGTGAAATATAATTAGTTACTTATATATTTGACCGATTTTATAAAAAAAAAAAGTATATTTTTCAATAGTACACTTTATGAAATATTTTAGAGGGTAATATTAAGTAATGCAAGTTGCGTAAAAAAAATTTAATACAAATCAATATAATCTAAATAAATCATATAATAATAAATAAATATACTATAAACACTCTTGAATACATCTCACCTTTTATGTCAAAAAATTAAATAATTTATTGAGTAAGATATAATTGTGTCATTTAAAATTATCTTGTTAAGTTTATATTGAGACATTAAATATCTAATTAATGACTAAAACTACTCCACGTCCTTGTATTAATTATTGTTCTTATAAGAAAGCAGCACTTATGTACTAAGAAAAAATAAGAAAGGGAAACTTTTATTTCTATTTATTTCTTTTTTTTATTTGTGTTTTTATTGCATAAAAATGATATTTATACATTTTTTAAAATATATTTATTAAAAATCGAGTTTATATATATATATATAAATTGAATAAATTATAGGATTAAAATAATAAGTAAAAAACAAATAATCATATGTATAAAAAAATATTTTTGAAATTATTATATTATTTTTAAAGTATATTGAGAAATATTATAACATTTTCATATTTTTTATTCGGTTAATTAATTTTCTTGATAATATTACTTCCAAAATAAAAATTAAACAGAATATAAAAATTATAAGAAATTTATTTTATAACATGTAAAAATGAAAATTTTTAAAAAGATATTTTGTTATGTAAAAAGTTATACATTTATTAAATATAATTTTGAGTATCATATTTTTCTAAAAAATAAAAAATATAGAAAATAATATTTTTATGTATTAAAAGTAATAATAATAATAAAGAAATATTATAAGGAAATGAAAAGTAGTTCTTCCTTTTTCATAAGAATTATTAATTTAAATGAAATAAAGGTATTATAATCAAGTTTAGTAATAAAAAAGGTAATAAGAGTGCTTGAAATCAAAAGAAGAGTGCCAATATATCATCTCCAATATTGATTTCTCTCAATTAATCTAGTGGCAAACAGCGGTGGATCTCACCCCTCAATCTTGAGAGGGCGAAAATAATTTTCAAAAAATAATAAATAAATGACTCCTAAAAATTCATATTTTGCCTAGTAATAAAATATATTTTGTATAGTAGAGGTAAATATTAATAATTACCAATAAAAAATTAAATTTATCTATGCATTTTTAAATAAAATAATAACATCAAAATAAAATTATGTTCGTCTACAAAGATACTAACTTTATGCATTCTAAATTATATATGTTGATCTCTTTTTTGTTTGCATTAAATGTGTCAATAATAAAGTCAATTTTAAATTTTCTAGATATATATTTCTCAATAAGTTAGTAAGAAAATCATTTTCTATCTTATTTTGTAACTTTATTTTGATAATCTTTATAGTAAAGAATACATATTCTGTTGTCGCAGTAAACATAGGTAAAGTTAGTACACTGAATCAATCTATCAATAAAATGAAAAATACTATTTGACTTTCTTATTTCTACTAAAATTTGATATTGATCAACACTAAATTTAAAAATTTCTAACTAAATCTTTAAGTATAACTTTTGTTATTCAGAAAAATCTATAAGATAAAATTTATTTACAAGCAAATATTTTTTTTAATATTAAATGCCTTGTAGCCATCAATAGGATATAAACACATATTAATAACAAACAACTCCATTATATATTTTTTAAATCAATTCTTCATTTCCTATAATTGTAAGTCTATTACAGCTAAAAATATATCAATTTAATAATGTTGCTCCATGTTATGATAGGGTTTGTTATTACAAAATAGATTTTGACTTGCCATATTGAATACTCATATTAAGAATGTAATTTTCTGCGTATTTTTCATAAAAGGATGTGATCTATTGTTTCTTAATTTTTGAAGAATTTTTTATAAGAGATTTTTTTTTTAATTTCTAGGGAGTGGTATAATTTCTTTTTAAATAATTTTGAAGCGCGGACAATAGTATTTATTGAAATTTTTTACTAGTGCTATTTCCGTCTCATAAAAATAAATTTATGTTTACTTTCACACAGATTAAAAAAAATATACTAATATAGTTAAATCAACAAATGTTATTAGTATTTTCTTAATATATTTTTTTATTAATATTAAATGATACATTTGATAAAAATGCATATGAAATAAGAACGTATTAGAAAATTAATAAATTAATTACTTTACTGAAAAGAAAGATAAATTATAATTTAAAATAAATAAAAAAAAATTAATCTATTATTATAAAACAGAAGAAATAGTATATAATATGGCACCTGATTTTCAAAAATGTTGGGACGAGGGATCCGCCGCTGCTGGCAAATACATGTAGTTTGCCTGGCACCATTAATTACAAACCCAAGTAATATCACATAGTATATCATTATCCATATTATTAGAAAAGATGTGTATGCCATTATCTGGGTATCACATGGTATAAACTTTGCTGTAAAGCGCTTCAAATTCACGTTTTTTTTCTCCTAAGTAAAATAGACGTATCCACAACATTATCCAAACTTTGATAAGCTCATATATTAATTAGGTGATCAGGCAAAGTATTGTCGACTCAGCTTGATGATTATTATCTGACGTGTAATTTTGTTTAAACCAAACTTTCACCGACTGCTTCTCTACTGCTATCAATGAGTATTTGTTAAGATAAAAATATATAAATAATGCAATACTTATAGAAAGCTTTGAAAATCTTTGGTAATAGGTGACTATACGAGTCCCCACCACCACTTGATGAGTATTAAAATTTAGGTCAACGTAAAATTTGTAGGACCATCCAACGGTAGCTAGCTAATGAGACTTAAGGACCAAGTGAAATTACTTAACTATAGCTAGTTAGTTTGTTTAGAGATTACATTATTTCTCTCTCTCTCTCTCTCTCTATTTTTATTTTTAAAAATTTTCTCTAAATATATATATATAATATTAAAAAAATATAATATAATATACACTTGATTTATAAAATAAGATATTAATTTTTGACAGCTCAACTTTTTCACATCAATTGCATAATCTCCCTCTATATATAGCCTAGCCTTGCTTGTCTGAAGCCTCTATCTCTCTTCCTCTTCGTCTTCTTCTTCAGTCTTTAAGTCTTCATTTCTCCGTTTTAGCTTCTCTGTTTCTGTGTTTCTGTTCATTTCACTTTCTCTGTCTATTTCTTCGCAAGAAATTAACTTTTGCAAAGTAAGAGAGAGAAAAAAAAAAAATGCCTGCAGTAGGAGGGATTGCTCCTGGAAATGGGAAAAAGGAGTATCCAGGAAATCTTACACTTTATGTAACTATAACATGTATAGTTGCAGCCATGGGTGGTTTGATCTTTGGTTATGATATTGGGATTTCTGGTAATAATTAAATTACTTCTTTTTTATTTATCAAGTTTCAAACTTTCTTATTAAAAACATTTAAAGATTGCATTTTTGTTTTAGTTCATTTCATTTTTCACTTCAAATACTGATTTTTAAAGTCTGGGTTTTGATTAACAGGTGGAGTTACGTCAATGGATTCATTCTTGAGAAAGTTCTTTCCTTCAGTCTTCCGGAAAAAGAAAGAGAATTCATCCAAGAATCAGTACTGCCAATATGATAGCCAGACGCTGACCATGTTCACATCTTCACTATATTTGGCTGCTTTAATTGCTTCTCTCGTAGCCTCAACAGTTACTCGTAAATTTGGAAGGAAACTGTCTATGCTTTTTGGGGGTGTGCTTTTCTTTGCTGGAGCCATCATCAATGGCTTGGCTAAAGCGGTTTGGATGCTGATTCTCGGTAGAATTTTGCTTGGTTTTGGTATTGGCTTTGCCAATCAGGTATATTTTCTCTGTCTTTATGGTTCTTGTCTTTATTTTATTGCCTGTTATATGTGTGTGTGTTTTATTAAGATATAGAAATTGGTGTGTGTTTTGGGAATCTTTATTGTGTTTATTTAACAAGATGTGTAAAGAAAACAAAAAATGTGGTGGTGTGTGTTTTTATTCCTTTTTGTTTATGTGTTTTGGCCTTTTTAATGGATTTTAACCGGGTTTTTTTTAGAATTAAGCTTGTCTCTTTGTTTTCATATATTTTGGAATTCAGCTTTTTTATTCCAGATCTGTTCTGTAATAGTCTTATTATTAGATCAGACAAGTGGGTCACTTTGGAAAATGACAAAAGATATATTTTTTATAGCAAACTGTTTCTGATCCAGATATGGGCTTTTAGACCCTCATGATATTTTTTGCCTTTTGATTTTCTGAAACCAGAATTACTGGTGTGTTTGGTTCCTAAGAAAAGCCAGGAAAAGGAAAAAATGATTGCTTTAGCTGTCAAAGTTATTGTTTTTAAAATAATAAGAAATGAGATAAATTCACAGGGAGACTTCATTTTTTTTGTTGTTTTTTTTTTCCTTTTCCAAGGTCATATTTTTAGGCCTTATTTTCTTTGTGTGACGTCTCTAGCAACCTTTTTTCAGCAGAAGTTTACTACTATATATATACGTATAATATATTTTTCTTTAGAAATAGCTAAAGTTTACTTCTTGATGCTACGGCGTTGAATAGAAAATTGGGTTCTTGATAGTAGCTTATTGTTAATTAAATTAAATGTGAAAACGAAAATTTTGCCCTGTTTTTATTTGCGAGTTAATTAAAAACAACATTTGATTTTAACCCAACAAACTGGACAAGAATATATGTGGTCCCTGAGAATGACAGAGACAATTTAATTGTTATTTCCTCTTCAAACTTAATTTGTTTTAAGAATTTATTATAGATTTTAATTAATTTAATTTTGTTTTGTAATTACAGTCTGTGCCACTCTACCTTTCTGAAATGGCTCCATACAGATACAGAGGAGCACTTAACATTGGTTTCCAGTTATCAATCACAATTGGTATTCTTATAGCCAATGTATTGAACTATTTCTTTGCAAAGATACGTGGTGGATGGGGATGGAGATTGAGTCTTGGTGGTGCTATGGTCCCTGCCCTTATAATTACAGTTGGATCATTGGTCCTTCCAGACACACCGAACTCTATGATTGAACGTGGCCAGCATGATGAGGCCAGATCGCAATTAAAGAGAGTTCGTGGTGTTCAAGATGTGGATGAGGAATTTAATGATCTCGTTCTTGCTAGTGAAGAATCAAAGAAAGTTGAACATCCATGGAGAAATTTTTTGCAAAGAAAGTATAGGCCTCATCTCACTATGGCTATAGCAATTCCATTCTTTCAGCAACTTACTGGTATCAATGTGATCATGTTTTATGCTCCTGTTTTATTTGATACTATTGGTTTCGGTAGCGACGCTGCTCTCATGTCTGCTGTGATCACTGGTTGTGTTAATGTCTTTGCTACTTTGGTTTCAATTTATGGTGTTGATAAGTGGGGTAGAAGGTTCCTTTTCCTTGAAGGTGGAGTGCAAATGTTGATATGCCAGGTAATTTTACTGCTCGTAAACTGAAAATTCTTGTGCATTAGGATTTTATTTTAATTTTTAACTCAAACTGTTATTTTTTGTTCCCTGCAGGCAATTGTTGCAGCTTGTATTGGTGCTAAGTTTGGAATAGATGGGACACCAGGTGAATTGCCTAAATGGTATGCAATTGTTGTGGTGCTTTTCATTTGCATATATGTTGCCGGATTCGCCTGGTCCTGGGGTCCTCTTGGTTGGTTGGTGCCTAGTGAAATTTTCCCACTCGAAATCCGATCTGCTGCTCAGAGTGTGAATGTTTCTGTGAACATGTTATTCACATTTGTAGTGGCTCAAGTGTTCTTAACAATGCTTTGTCGCTTAAAATTTGGGCTATTCCTCTTCTTTGCGTTCTTTGTATTGGTAATGTCTATCTTCGTGTACTATTTCTTGCCTGAAACAAAGGGTATTCCAATTGAAGAAATGGGGCAAGTGTGGAAGTCACACTGGTACTGGTCAAGATTTGTTACTGATGACGATTTTCCAAATGGAGGGCTAGAGATGGGAAAGGGAGGCCAAGTTGCAAAGAATGTGTAAACAGAGATTGGATTTCATATAGCTGCTGTCTTTGATTTTTTTTTTTTGTTTATCTTTTTTCAGCTTTAGCAGTACATACTACTGATTTGAATTCCAAATATTATATGAAATTGTCTGAAAACTACAAGTATTTTAAGCAATGAAAAATCAGATTGTAGATGGGAATTAATATTATTATGTGTACCACTCATTGAATCCAATTTCATACAATGAAGTAATTTGTTTTGCTATTTCAATATTTATAAATTTGATTCCTCCTAATGCTTAAATTCAAAATGACTCTAATTCTACCGAATCAATTTACTAATGTAACATTTACTAAAATTGGGATGGTTAGTTTGAATATGATTAAATGGGGGTGGGATGTTTGTGCCTTTTGTATCATTTATTTCAATTAATCATGACTTTAATAAATGGAAATTAACAAAATTTGCAGCTTGTTTTGCCATTTGAGGTTGGCCCTTAATATTCAACCTTTCGGTTTATGTATCTATTGCCAATTGGCACAACACTACAAATTATTACAGCTTCAGCTTTGGAATAAGTCCTGAGTAATCAATTGGACCACAAAAGAAAATCATTGATAGCAGAATGGAAAATCATTTACTGATAATACTTCGTGTGATTTTTTCGGACTTTCTAGAAAAGAAATTAAAATTAGATAAAAAGAAAATAAATAGTCGGTGGAATCTTACTCCCTTTATTTTGTGTTGTTTTTTTAATGTCATCATATTTTTTTTAATTTAATTTATATTTATCAAAATTAAATTTCTTTTTAGTCGAGTTAAGAATATACATTCAGCACTCTGTATACATTGAAATCCACATTTCAAATATTCAATTAAAAAATTTGGTGTTAATTATTTAGATGATAAATAAAAGTAGTTGTCAATTGACTTATACTTTGAATTGTATTTTTTTTCTTTCCTTTTTTTTTTTTAATTGGGATTAGGCAACAACATAGATGATTACCTAACTACAATTAATTGAAAAGAAAAAGAAAAAGTTAGTAGCAATTATTTGAACAATGCAATATAATCAAATACTTTTATTCCAATTATCTTAACTAATGTGCCATCATTATATTGAAAAAAATTTTATACAATACACTTTTAAGAAATAAATATAGCAAATAAGATAATAACACATCAGTTGAAATAGTAAGTTGGGATACAAGTGTTAGGTTATAAAATATTTTTTCAATTATTTTTTTTCATAATCCTTGTCACTTATTTAATCAATGAAAATACTTTCAAATCGAAAAAATATAAAATGAAAAGACTATTTAAAATATAGAAAATATGAAATATAGAGAACATTAAAATATTTTATTTGATATGAATAAAATTTTATGAATTTAAAAGAACAGTTTTAAAAATAAAAAAATTATATGTATAAAAACCTTGAGAATATTAAGACCTCACATATTATATGAGATTTTAAATCCTATAATTTCAATCAGAAATGAAAGATTTTAACAATTTATAAATTATTAAAATCTGTTTAACTAAAAAAAGCCAAAAAAAATTTAATATAATTTAAAAACTATATAAATTTTTTCATTTAGGTTCTCCCGGTCCAAACATATACCAAAAATTGGGTGCTTCAATTAGATATTGAGGAAATAATAAGTGCATAATTTGGATAGAATCTTCATAATTGGTTAAAGCTAAAGCAAATTGACCGGCGCAGAGTATGCTTGTAATGATAGTTTTCAGTTACAGGTCAATTCCATGGAAGAAAACCAATAGCCGTCCATCTTTGAAGCCAAATGAAAACTCACAACTCATACGTATAATAATGGTGGACAGAGTAGCATTTTCCTACTGGAATTTTAATTTTTTTTTTAAATAGTGTAATTGTAAAGTAAATGTGGTCAACCAACAGATGCAGAGATGTGATGATTGCCTTTTCTTGTGCCTCATCTCCTCTTTCAAATTGTTAGCTTAATCATAACCACGTTTGAAGACAAGAAGCCATATTCAAATCTGTATATATTCTTTTAGTTTGATAGAATAATCTCCCCCTTTACTCGTTATAATATTCAATTAAAATGATAATTAAAGTTGCGTTGAAATTCTATTAGAAATGAAAAAAAAAATTATTAATGAGCCTTTGATTTTTAAGTAATGAAGTCGTTTTGGAGTCCAAACTCAAGTTAAATTTAGTAATACATGAAAATTTCATTATTTAAATTATTAACCATTGACTCATAATTTAAATTACTAACCATTAATTATTCTTTATTTTTAGATATAATATTTCTAATATTTCTATTTTATTATATTTATGTATTCTCTACTTAAATGATATATATATATATATATATATAACCAAAATGGAAAATATATAATATATATTTCTTATATGTACATATATGTATACATTTCTCATATTCTATTTTATTTTTTATTTTCTGTTTATATAATTTCTAATTTTTTTACATAATCATAATTTTTATATAATATTTTATTTATTTTATTATTATATATTATTAATAATTTCATTTATTTTGTTATTATGCATTATTATTTTATATATATAATTTTTATATTTCTATCTATATTTCTATAATAGAAAATGGATTTCTATAATATAATTTCTATAATATAGTTATTTATTTTATATATTTCCATATAATAACTTCCGTTTTGAAAGTTAATTGGATTGCGATTAGAGTTGAAAAACACATTTTGTTAATTTTAACTAATACCGTTTTGATATTATTATTCATGGATTTTGATAATTCGTTATTGAGTTTTTAATTCAATTGATTTTTTCATACATTGAATTCTTCATTTATCCAAATGAACAGGTGAGAGAAAATTTAGATTTACACTCTGCATGGAAGTGTTGAATTTAAGAGAAAAGAAAGGATAACAAAAGGAAAATTACTACTTATCTTATTTGGCATTTAATTTTTTTTTTTAAAAAAAAGAAAGAGAGCAATTTAGTTCCACTCTCTTTGTATGAGTTTAAACCGATTACATTACAATTTTTCTGTATAATCTTTTTTACCATTATTAATATAATGGTGTTTTTCTTTATTTTTTTTATTATTTACTTGGTACTTTTTTTTTTATCTTTTAATTGTTATAATTTCCATAACTTCCCTTCTATCTTGATAGAAATTGAATTGAATTGAAATGGTAGAAGTGATTTAAATGGAAGTAGATTAAGTCATGAATAAATTAAGTTTAATAAATTTGGGTTAACCATTGCTAAAAGGTTATACCTAACAAATTAGTTAGTTAAGACCAAATCATTATATACCCATATATTTTTGGTGTATTTATTCGATGTGAAATTTTGATTCTTAACACTCTCTCTCAAGTGGCAACTGGGATTTGACTTTGATAAACAAAATAATATTATTTATTCTCTCCCTCTCTTTTCCTTATTAATTAAATTTTAATTTTTCAAATAAAATAAGTTGAAAATTTCTCTCACCTCTCCTTTTCTCTCCCTTTAAAACAACTTCCCCGCCCTTTTCATTTTATTGTCATGCGCGCATAATTTTAATTTACAGGCAAATTTCCACATTAATTAAAAAGAAGGTATAAGTTTTGGCCATAGAAAAGAAAAAGAGAAAAACAATGCTCATAGGTTATCACTTGGAAATGGATAATGATATCGGTGAATATGGAAAAAATACATATAAGATAGGTGGCATTTCACAGAAAAACAGAACATATATAACAGTCAAAAAGAGTGGATAAAAAACATTGCCAAAATTCAGACTTTCTTTTTCTTTTGCTGCAAGTGGAGAATCAAGTTTCACATGCTTTTTGAGGACCATTTTTTTATTATTATTATTTTCTTTTTTCCCCATACACAAATAATGAGATTGTAATAACTTTCGGTGACAATCTTGACGGTGAAATTAATTTAATCAAATCCATAATTTAAGGTTATGCATAAAAAGAAAAAGAAAAAGAGAAAAAAGGATACATTATCAATTTGGTCACGGCCAAACACTGAAACAAAAGGAGAATCTCATGACTAGCTAGTCTTTAATTATTTTGGCTCATTTAAGTGGATATGTTTTTGGATAGGATTGAAATGGATAAGTGGAATTTAATTTCTTGGTTACTTGTCTTTCTCTCCTTTTCAACATGTATATCAAATGGATTTAAAACAAACTTGTTGAGGAATCATATACTTGTCATTAACCTTTGTTTTCATGTTAGTTGCTTAGCTAGTTTCATGTGTTCCTCAAGCATGTCCCTTCACATACATTTTAGACATTAGATGCCAACCACAAGTGGGATTTTATCTATTTATTTTACAAAAAGTAAAAAAAAAAATGAAAATTGTTTTCTTTTTTAAAGGGGGAGAATAAAGTGATTTATCTTATATATATATATATATATACGTATTTATGTTAACTTAATTCTGATTAAAATTTGAATTTATAAACTTAAAACTCTGAAAGTAATATTTAATATTATTGAAAAAAATGATTGATTTAATTTTTTAATGAATAGATTAGAACATGTAGCTATTCCATTAACATTTGGCAATTCCATCCAATTTGATAGCTATTTAAGTAGAATCTTTATTTTTTTAATATTTATTATTTTTATAAATGTAAAAGATATGCAATTTTTTTTTCAAATTAGATAAAATTAAAAGAGTTAAAACATGCTTATGCAATTTTTTTTTTCGAATGAGATATTAGGAAGAAAAATATTTTTGGATTGAAACTAGTGTAACTTGAAATGAGGGCAAGGATTTTTTTTTTTTTTTTTTTCCAAAAATAGTTTGAAACATAAATGGAATACAAATAATATTTTGGGCTCAGTTTTGGGCTAATATGAGATCTTATAGTACCATTAAGGCCTGAATTCTAGAACCCAAACGAACGCCGATATTAAAATTAAATGAACGACATGCCGTTGAGAAATGCTACCAGCAGATTAATTAAACGACATAGAACATTAAAGAACGATGCACAAAAAAAAAGGGTGAACGACAAGAAAGGCTGTTAATTACCAGCAGCTTAAAATTAAACGATTGTTTTATCAGCAAGGTGTATTGTAATTATTTGAATATTGATAATACTGGCGATTCATTGATGCGTGATTTGGAAGTTGACAGATTCTCATAAATTGCAAATAAAGAGTTTGATTCTCAATGGATTTTATTCTTATTATTTGTACATTTTAATGAAGTGTAAATTTCACAAGTTATGTTTTAATGAAGTGTAAATTTCACTAGTTATGTTATAGCAATAAGCTTTTTTTTTTCCTCTTTGCTAAATTAGAATTCAAGAGCAATATCATAAAGTAAAAAAGTAGAGAATCATGAATTTGCTTTTACTCTCGATTTTTAATTTAATGTTAATCCAAATGAGTATGAATTCTTGAACGCTAGGATTTATATTTAGTAGCAATAAATTTAATATGATGCCTGAAAATTAATTTATAATACAATAAATGACGGAAAAAAAAAAGTATAACAATTATAATAATTAACTTGATTAGTAAAAGAGTTTGTTTCTCTCTTTATTGATTTGAAATTTACAATTAGATTATAAACAAATATTTTTTCCTCGTTTACGGATCTTTTAGTCAAGAAAATTTGCAACGAACATAGACAATCGGAAAGGAAAAAAAAAAAAAAAGGAAACAGAAAAACTTGCTCCTGTTCCACCAATGTTTGTAGACATGTTTGCATCTAGTTCTGCGCCCAGCAATTAAAGTACATCACTCTCTGAAAAGATTCGTCAACTTGTTTTCTCTTATTTTCTTGATCACCACTGCCACTAACTCTGGAGGAGTGAATTTTTTCACCAGCATTAGGATGTTTGAGAGTAGAGTAGTTCCATTTGAAACCATGATCTTGAATATTAACCATATTAACTGCCCTGTAGACTCTGCCTAGGTAATTCATCTTTCATTATTTCTCGCTTATTCCTCAATCTCATTGTAGTCTGTGACTTTGATGATGGTTTTCATGGTATGTATGTTTTTTGAGGAACAGGGGAGTTTAGGTTTGCTTATATATAAGGGGACTTAAGTGAATAGTGTGAACTGGTGGTTTTGAAAATCCAATGTGGAGGACCATGGTTTCGAGATTTTCCATTGGCCATCTTTTGGATGCATTAATGACGTCCAAAGATTGTTTCTAGGTGATGTCTCAACACCATTAACATATATCACCAATGAAAATGTCGGCTAAAGATTTGTTCTTATTTCCTCATTTCATCTAACTTATCCCTTCCTCTCTTTTCTTAATCTATTAACTCCTGTTCTGAACGTCAAAAAACAGAAACAGTAGTGTTTTGTTTTGCATGTATATCCTGTATTAAAAGTACTCAATATATCATTTAAATTGTAGCGTACGCTTCTAAACTAATCTCACCTGACATCCCGCTCTAATTTATAATTCACTACTATGTATATATTAAGGCAAAATTACATATAGGAAAATTTCGGGACCATTTTTTAACTGCGGTAATCTCTCTCTCGCAGCTAATTATATCAGCTGCTTTGTTTTTCTCCTATATATAGAGGCGTGTGGCGACCGCAAGGACCACCGCCATGGCAGAGACATGTAATGTAGCAGAGACGCTGAAAAGCTAAAAGAGCTGAGAGCTTATCCATGCACGAAATTGGACAAGCCATGCCAACAGGTTTTGCTGTTATTCTCTTGTCCTGTCCAGGTTGTTAATACCAGGCTGCCAAAAAAAAAAAAAAAAGGTCCAACAGTGGGCCAGAAAACATAGTTAGCTTTGGTCCCAAATTGTGCAAGTTAGACCCACACTGGTAAAGCATCGTGCATCACTAACCCCGAATAGTACTCGTTAGACACAGGCTTCACTACTCGAATAGTTCAAAACGCGCAAGATGGGACCACAGGAAAACCAAATATGCCATTTATTTAAACCATACTGCAATTCTTCTGCTTTTTTTTTTTTAATTTTTTTTTAAATACCAACATTCCTCGAGACAGATCAATTATGTCTTATATCCCGTGAAAACTAAGTTTTATCTGGTAAACAGAAAAAAGGCTAAAAAACAAAATCACCATTATCTACAGGTAGATAGGTGGCAGGATTAAGTTTTGGTATCTCAAATCACAGAAAATTCACTTCACATTTCTTTTTTTTACATAAAAGCATATAGGAGTTTCCTACACGATCCTCTGAATACAACATCCTTCACGTTACATGAAAAGATTGGATGAATATACTGAATGGTGAAATTATATAAATTTTCTTCTTCATACAAAGACGCTTGAAGACAATTGTTGTCGCTCTATACAGAGTCTACTCCTTCCACCTGCTGTCGAGCAAGGTATCTTTCTCTTCGCTCTTTCTATACAAAGCAAATAGACAAATATTAAACAAATATTAAACACACTACCTATGTGAAAACTGAGATCGAGAATTTTGCATAGGAAAATCAGATTATGACTCACCCATTCATCTATCACTAGTCCTTCCCCAATAATTCTTGGACCTGCATCTTCTGGAGGTTTTTTGCGTGCCTCAACTGCAGCATCAGCGTCAGCCAATTGGCGCTTCAACTTCTCAAGAGCCTATAAAGTTAAGATACACATCCGGATAAATGGAGATTCACCTAGCACCTTGTATGTGTGAAATTAAAAAAAAAATGATGGAAAACATGCATAAAACACAAGGAATGGATGCAAAATTTCATATATTGACTTCTATAATTACTGACAGATTATTATTGTTACTTACAGGGCTAGGACGTTCCGGATCTAGGAAAACAACTCGCAGTATCTGCTCTATTGCTACTTGATCCTTCTGCTCTTCGAACTACAAAGAAAAAAGCTCATCTAACAGCATGAGTAATGAACTCATCAAAGAAAATTTTACTCCACAATATAGTTTCGATTACACAGAAGACAAGCGAAAAAGTTACTTTATAAGACATTCTGGAATGTCAGTTCAATATAAGCAGCCAGGCAACCATATATTGGCATTCACTTATTACACAATCAAAAACACTTCACAGCCAAAATGCATAGTTAATACCAGCAGCAGTTTTCAACATGCGATGCATGCCCAATGAACGACAAGTCATACTAATAAATTGTTTTTAATAACATGCATCTTGATTTATTCAGGCGAGCGCTTTTTTTGCACTTTGTGCTTCAAGGCGATAGGAAGGCATATTGCCTTGAGCGCACATTTCGCTCAACTACACTGGTCATTCTGATGTCCAAGACATTTTGATGATAGAAAATGCAACTCCCTATGCATACTTGTTAGCATCACATTACAGACCAATCTTTTGATTGTAGAAATGCCATGATAAATAAGGAAACTTGTAATAAGGTGTTGTTCTCATGTACCAATTGATCAGGATATGCCAAGAATCAGAGTCATTTCTCCAGATAAAACAATTGTATCTATGAATTCAAGAACTTTTGAATTAGTACTGACATGCTCAACTGGAGTAGACAATATTCAGGGCCATAAAATATAAAAGAAGTACATGAAATGAAGATAAAATATATCAGCATGTATCAAGTGAAAGTAGAAATTAAAGGAACTATCCTACGCACCAGCTCAGGTACATAATCCATCATGCCTTTCACCTTTAGACTCATGATTTTAAATTTAACCTTGCTCTTCTGTTCAACTGGTTTCTCATTGTTTTCTGGGTGCTCAACAAACTTGAATACTGACATCCAAAACAGATAAGAACATTTTATAAGTATTGGATAACAAAAACAATTGTCCCAAACACAATAATAACATGAACAAAATATCAAGCTTTATTACCAGTTGCTATGATACTTTCGCCAGGGGAAAGAATAGCCCCTGGAGGACGCATGAAACAGCTTTTGGGTGCAGTTGTTTGAAACTAAAGCAAGAAAAAGAAAAGGCAACTCATTAGAAGATGCAGTCATTTACATGTTATGATGTGCAACAGATCAACTACAAGAAGAAGATGACTCAGCACGAGCATGATACAGAGAACAATTATATCAAAGAGCAGTCTAGGTCTAAGTTTCCAACTTAGTAGCATGTGCACAAAAATAGAAGACCTACACATGAAGAACAAAAAATAATGAAGTTCCAGAATATACCTTGAGAGCTACACATGAAGAACAAAAAATAATGAAGTTCAAGACTATACCTTGAAAGCTACATGGGACTTGCTAGTATTTTTTATTTTGATGGCACTCCTAACCTGCTTGCCAGGTTCATCTACAGAAGAGATAAAGCATACATAACACAAATAAACTATCAGGCAACAATTAGTGAATACCAATTAAGCAATTGATATTAGAGCTCATAGATACTAAGAAAAGAAAAGGAATATGATGAATAACAGTTTTTTTTTATTTATTCTTATGGGTTCTCTGATCGTACTACCTAGTATCAACAATTCCCTTCCCACCCCCCTCTCTTAGTACAACCTCAGGAGGCTGTTGTTTCAATCTCAAAGGCCTTGGTAGAACTCTGGTTGAACCATGGAAAAGCCTCCAAGATGTACCAAAGGTGAGTGGTATTGAGACCTAGAAGGCATCATAGAAAATTTATATAATTCAATAGTTTAAACATGTAAACTAAACGAATGTTATGGACTGTAATCAGATAAAAATTCGATAGAAAAAAAAAAATTAAAATTTAATTGATACCATACTCCACCTAAATGTTTAAGGGTGTGTGTATAAACCTCTTTCGAGTCAATTTCCAGTGCAGCTCTCTCTTTCTAAAAATGATTCAAGTCCCCACCTCAGAAATTTTGGCAATAATTTGTTACTAATTTTTCTGAATTATTAAATCCTTAATGCATCAATTTTGCAATTAACCAACTTTTTGGCCAGTAAAAAAAAAAGTACACACAAAAAAAAAAATTAAGAATGTGCATCAATGTCGCCTTTACTGAATTTATACTTGACAGCTACATATGACCTACCTCATATTGGCAAAGCTTAAACGCGTCCCCACCCCAAAGAAAAAAACGAAAAGTTTAAACGCGTCTTTGTTTGAAATGAGACAATCAAGTAATCTGACTTTTAAACAACAGGAAATTTCTGCAGTAATTAAAAAAGCTTAAATACACATCCAAGAATTCATGAACCAGAACTGATAGTCTCAAATTACAATCTACAAGAAAATCAATTTTTGGAACACTTGTGAACCAATTTAAGCTAAAAAAGCAATATTTATTAGGCAATAATCAGCAATTACCATGACCAATTTTTCAGTCAAACAAAGTTATAAATCCAACAAAACAGAGCACAAAAAGGAGATCGCAATCATAGCAAAATAGATCAGCTCAAGAAAAATGAAAATTTATTAAAACAATAGAAAGAGAGAAAAATTCATACAAGGAAAGTAAAGCTTAGTTGCAGGATCAAGCTTAAGACGATGCCGTGTTGGTAAAAGCGATCTGGCAACTGAAGACACCGAATTCGAAGTATGAGGATTCGATCCTTCAACTTGCGAGTTACTTTGATTGTGTTGATGCGTTGACGAAGAAGAAGACGGCGTCGTATTCCCGTTGCCTCCTCTAAAAGGAAGCTTGAAGAATCCCCAGACTTTGTTGTTATTACTATTATTGTTATTATCGGACGGTGACTTGTGGTCAGCAATGGCCATGACTGGTTTTTTCAATTTGTCTGTCAGAGCATGTAGCACGACGTCGTTTCTCTGTTAATTTCGGCGTTGGTTTCTATTCAGGAAATGGAGAGAGAGAGAGAGAGAGAGAGAGAGTCTTGTTGTTGGTGTAGTGATGAAAGAGAGAACTAAGCTGTTGAGAGAGAGAGAAAGAGAGAGGGAATCGAGTTCAAGGCTTGAAGCTGTGACAGACAGAGGGGTCGGATTTTAGAGAGAGTATTTAATTTGCTTTGATAAGTCATATTCACGTCCGCGCCTTACGAAAGTGAATTCTTTTTTTTTTTTTTTTTTCCCTCTTCTTAATACAGGTTACTCTTAATTTAACACCACAGGGATAAATTATGCACAAAAACTACGTCGTATATTGACCATTGTATTTTGAATTTTTATTTCTAATCATCTCACGCGGAAACTACGTCGCATTTAACGACCAAATATAATTTAGCGCATTAATTAATAATTTTAACTATGGTTGGAGAATGGAAAGGAAGACCGCGACATCCCTCCCTTTAAAAAGACAATCAGCTTTTTTCTTTTTATTTATTTTCTAAATATTGCGTTGACGTAGGTGTTGACTTTAGGGGAAAAAGGCTGGTGACTTTCTGTTTTGGCTCATCCGAAGTTGGTGTTATTGGAGGTAGAGATTAATGGTGGGATTAGTTGATTAAATCAGCTAATCAAGCTTTCAATTGATTGACATTGGAATAAAATGTTAAATAACAGTACTAATTAGAAATATGAAAGCAAAGGAAAACTGTCTTGAGTGGATGCTACTTAATTAAAGTGGGTTTATTGTAAAAAATAAAAAAAATTAGTGATTTTACTGTTTTTTCCATTTGCTGACGTAATATTATTGGGATGCTAAAGAACTGGAGCCTCCTCAAATAATTGATGGTTTTTTGTTTTTTTTTTTCCCTCTCTACTGCATATTTAAAAAGGATAAAGAAATTGCATTGTAACCAGTCATTCACGGCATCCATCAGTGCAAATTTAAATTTGATGTGAAGTGTTTGGAAATTTCGTAAGCCAAGAAGATTGAACATGCTGACTAGTCCCTGCACGGATGGGGGCAAGGCAATCAAATTACTGAGGATCTGCTTAGCATATTAATCTTTGACATTGAGATTGAAATTGCCATTATAAGAAAGTTCCATTTTAGATGATATTAAAAAAATAGTTTTGGAGTTTTGTTTAGTTACTTTGTAGCTTTAAATTAGAAAATATGAAATTTATATTAAAAAAAAATTAATAATTTCTAATTAATGTTTCAACAAAATGTTTTTTTTAAAATTCAAATTCCAATAATTTTACACATACTTTTCCTAACAAAGTATAGATCAAAGGACTTGCATTCCATTAATTGCCACCCGAAACTATGAGTAAAAAATATTTTAATTTTATTAAAAATGTCTTTTTTCATTCTAAAAAAATATTGCCATGACTAATAATCTCTTCTCGCTAGATAATGTCACATCACCTGAGGAGAAAGACCAAATCAAATGAAGCACTAAAAAAATTAAATAGGATGTTGCCAGAGTGCATTCTGGCAAGGATTAGGTGGTAGCAATGGAGGGAATGGAGGAGGAAGTCTCAACTTCTTTGACATATAATATTTCCTTTAAGGACAAGTTATTGGGTTCGGTAGTCACTGATACCTTTGGTGGCCATAATGAGGATGATGACCTTGTTCAATAATGATTCAAATGTTGGGGAGATGTAGGTAGGTTGTCCTGTAATCAGAGTGTCTAGGGAGGAGAAAAAATGACTTCACAAACCAGGTCAAAAACCCTAATCATTAAATTGTTGGGCAAGTCAATTGGTTATGGGTTCATACAAGTAAATTGAAGGACTTATGGAACCCTGTTTCTCCTTTCAATTTAATGGCAATGGATAATGATTCCTTCCTTGCCAGTTTCAATTCCGTGAATGACTATAACCATGCTGTTTTAGGAGGTCCTTGTATGATATTAGACCACTACTTAACAATTCACCAGTGGCATCTAAATTTTGATCCTATCACTGCATCCATTGATCGAGAACTAGCATGGGTAAGGATTCCTTGCCTACCTATAGAGTACTATGATGAGAAGTTTTTAATGAGATTTGGAGTTATGTTAAGAACACCTGTGAAAATTGATGATGCAACGAGCAAGGTATTTCGTGGTAGATTTACACACATATGCATTGAAATTGACCTCACTAAGCCATTAATTTTGAGATTCAACCTCAAGAAAAAGATTCATAAGGTTGAGTACAAGGGAATTCATTTAGTGTGCTTTTTCTGTGGCAAATATGGCCACCAGTCAGAGTTTTGCCCATTAATTCAGCCAAAAGAAGTAGCTTTGGTGCCAAGAGATAGAGAAGGCAAGTGACTCTGAAAAAAGGCAACAGCTCCAAGGAAGGCAATCTTGTTCTAGTTAATGAGAAATATGGGCCTTGATTATTGGCCAAGTGTAAATCATGCAGACAAAGTTCCTCTCGGGGTGATAGTTTAAGAAAGAAGGCTAAAGTTGGAGGGTATGGTGCTGCTATGGAAAAGGATGACAATACTGCTCAAGGTAGATTTGCTATAAGAAAAGAAATGGAGCTAATTGAGGAAGGTGTGGAGATTCAAGGCAGACTTAAGGGGTGCTTTAATTTGAAGGAAGTCAAAATCAAATCTCAAGGTCAGAGTAACAATAAAAGGCCTTCTCAAGGCTGTAGGCCCAATGTGATAATCCAAGAGCCTAAAGAGGTGCAAAGGCCTAATGATCATATAAATTAAATTACAGGGAAGATACTTTGACTAATAAGAAGACCATAAAGGCTATTGACCTGAGTTCTAAATTAACCTGATGCCCTTAATGAACATACACTAGTGACAGGGGACAAGCAAGGGATAATAACGAGCTCCATAGTGTCTAGCAAGGGAATAGACTTGAAGTTAGAAAAATTGCATCAGGGATAAGATGGTAACCACAAAAGTGGGAAGTTTAATGTTCCAAATAATCCTTATGCTTCAGAGCCCCCTAGATGATGAGATGGATGGTTCTTAAGAAGAGTTAAAGGATGATGTGTATGTGGAGAGAATGAGGATGAATTGATGGTCAATGTCGAGTTAGAGCCATGGGGTGGTGTGAAAGGTCATATTAATTAGCACATGATTATGCTTGCCTTTGTGTCTCTTCCTTTCAGGTTTTTTCTTACTTTTATGTTTATTCTCTTTTGGAATTGTTAAGGTACTGTAGCTAACGGCTTTGTCATACCTTAAAGGATCTTTTAAAGGTTCACCTTCCTTACATCTTAGAATTAACGGAGCCAAAAGTTAGTGGGCATTGAGCTAATAGGATTTGCTAGCGACTAAGGTTTGTGAATTGGACGAGGATTGAAGTTATTGGTTATAGGATGGGAGCCAGATGCAATTTAACATTATTTCTACTCATCCATATTTTTTTCATTGCCAAGTTAAGCTGCAGAATGGTGATCCGTGGCTTCTATCTATTGTTTATGAATGAGTGGTTCTGCCCCTAAGTCTCAGAGTAATGAAGTGAGGGCTAATTCTATAGTTTAGAAGCTCTCTATATCACAATGGGTTCATACTCTTATTTGGCTTATGGTTCATTAAAAAATCAGGAGAAATGAAGAACAATGCAAGAGGGGATTCACTTGGAATCCTTATTGTCCTTCTTGTTATAACAAGGTTCAGTATGCTATCCGTATCCTTAAGGA
The DNA here is from genome assembly GCA_947687605.1 of Reutealis trisperma. Classification (NCBI taxonomy): domain Eukaryota; kingdom Viridiplantae; phylum Streptophyta; class Magnoliopsida; order Malpighiales; family Euphorbiaceae; genus Reutealis; species Reutealis trisperma. The sequence goes on from CANTUT010000003.1 coordinate 8,726,803, forward strand.
ATATAGGTTTGCAACTGATGTGTGGGAGAGATTTGTTTCGAGAACTTCTATATTGGAGGAAAATATAGAAATGCCCAAATGGATTACTTCTAATCTTTGATGTCAGGATGGAGAGGACTATGATGGTCCTTGACCATGTTTCTTTGTTGTGACTTTATGGGGGATATGGCAGTGGAGATGTGAGAGAATTTTCAGAGGTTACTATTTGGATATTGCCCATAAGTTGAGTTTGTAAACTTGATACAACAAATAGATTGAGCAAGCTATGGACTCAGTTCATAGTATACCTCCTTTGATGGCATATGAAACTCATTTAATTGGTTGGTCTTCTCCTCTTGTGTACGGATTAAGCTTGATCTAACAATTGTTCTAAGGGGAATCCAAGAATTATTGGTAGGGGAGGCTTAATTTCGAAATGAATTTGGTGATTAGTTGGGAGGTTTTATGGTTAACATTGGCTTTTGCTTGGTGATGGATGCTGAGTTATGGCAGTGCTCAAGGGTCTTATTCTATCTCTACCTAAAGTTGGTTCATTGGTTATCTTGGGCAATTGGTGAAAATGATGATGCTTCTAACTTAATGAGAATGTATAGGAACTTGATGTCTTTTATATATAATTTGCAGGTGGTTCATATCTTTTGAGAAGGTAATAGAGCATTAGACTGGCTTTCTAATTAAGTCTTGAAGTATGAGAGAGGTGTTTTAAAGTTTTATTTTCCTTTAGAAGGTATGGGTCAGTTGTTACAAAATGATTTCATTGTGGTTTTCTGGTGAAGACGGATGTTGATCTAGTATGTTTATTCTTTGGATTTTCCCCTCCCTTATAATCTTAAAAAAATATATTTTTTTCTTAAAAAAAAAAAAATTATACATTTGCTTTTGACCAGACTACCTTACTGGTAAATTAAAAAAATCATATACTAAAAGTGATATTTCCTAAAAAAAATTATTATCAAGATTTTTCTTTTTTATTTTATTGAACCACATATAAAAAATTATTACGTTTTCATTGTATAATAAGACCCTAATTTTTAAGTAATTGTAATTATAGTATTATTATTGAATAAAAATTAAAAAACCGGAACCTGTTATGATATATTATAAGATTTGATTGATGTCTTTCCATATATATGAATATTCTAGTTTCTATATTAATATTGATTGTATTTTTCTTATTGGAAAAACTTCCTATTTCTTGTATTTTCCTTATTGAAAAAGTTTTCTATTTCTTTCTCTTCTGTACTCTATATAAAGGGCTTAATACTACTGAATGGAACAACTAGAAAAATTATTCTCTTCTCTATATTCTTTGTTCATGTTCTTCTCCATTTTATTTATAACACGTTATCAGCACGAATCGTTCTACAATATTGTTCATAATTTTGGATACCTTATAGTTTGCTACAACCCAGCTAAGGCGAAAAATTTTGAAGAAATAAAATTCAAGATTTATGGTAAACAATTTTTATCTAATTAATTACTATTATTAATATTTATGTATCAAATATTTTTTTTAAGCAAAAAAAAACTAAATCGTTTTTTTTTTAAGAAATCGTTTGAACATATTGGGCTAATTAATTTGAAGAAATCATTTTTTTTTCCTTCTCTCTTACAATCATTTATTTCAAATCATTTTTTTAGATTTATAAAGATTTGATATACTATTTAATGATTAATCAATTAAATTCTAGTTCCTGAAGAACTAGCATTATATTTTAAATACTAGTTTCTGAAGAACTAGTATTATTTATAGTTCCTAAAGAACTAATTAAATAAATAATTAAGCTATGAGTTTCTAGAGAATTAGTATTATATTTTAAATTCTAGTTCCTGAAAAACTAGTATTATTTATAATTCTTGAAGAACTAATTAAATAAATAACTAAGCTATGAGTTCCTGAAGAACTAATAGTAATTACAGTTCCTGAAAAACTGGTATTCCCTATAGTTCTTGAAAAATTGGTATTCCCTACCATTTTTGAAAAACTGATATTTTTTACAGTTGCTGAAGAACTGATATTCTATATAGTTCCTGAAAAACTAATTAAAATAAATAAATTCATTAAAGAATCATTAAATGTTCCTGAAAAACTAAATGTATTGTTTACAAGTCTTTAAAAAACTGATTTTATTATGATTTTATATTAGACAATGTTAATTGATGGGCCTCGACATCATGAGTAAGAATTATTTATACTAGTATCACTCCTTCGAATAATCAAATAAATAAAATAGACATCCTTAAAAAATTGATATTTTATGTTCCTGAATAACTAATAAATTTGACTTAAGTTATACGCATTGAATAAATTAGATATCAATAAAATACCTGCGTATGACCATAATATTAAGGTAAATCATTTTGCTTTGATTTTTCTGTTTTGGGTGTTTCATTGTTATTTATATGTATTGGAATGATGAGTATGGCCTATTTGATTTACCAACCAAATTGCAACTTTTAATTGGTTATCAATTATAACAACACATTTTATGCATAGTTTTAAAGTCATGACTTATAATTTTTTTGACATAAAATCCGATCTTAAATTATTCATTTATTGATTGATTGACTTGTTTTATGGGAAAATGGTGATCTTGCGTTCATATTAATAGGTTTACTTGATTCATTAAATTGAGATTGATTCTACTAGTGTATATATTATTACATATCTTTCGGTCTTAGCATCTCAATTCAAAATTTATTTTATGGACAATACATGTCTCATTCATATATATATATATATATTTGTTAGTTGAATAGCCTACAAGAAAGTTGTGTGTGTTATATATGTTTTGAATTTACTTATGTCAATGTGTATTAGATGTGAAAACAATTAGAGATTTAAATGTGAGATGAGATTAATATAAATTATATAAGTAACATGGTTTTGTTAATTTGTGAATTGATGAATTTATTTTCGGATTGCATACATTGTTGGATTTATGTTGGTATAGAGAAGTATAATTAGTGCTTACATTTCCTTGGTATGATAAATTATGAATTTAATGTTTGTTAAAATTAATATTAATTTATTTTCTGATTGGTCTATTTAGATATATTTTAAATATATGCAAATTAAGTTATTTAAATAAAGTGAAATATAGTGAATTAAAGTTTGGTTGATAATTTTTATATGCTCTTGAATTCAATGGAAATAATTTTTGACGTGAGTTTTTGATAATGAAATACATTTAGATGCTAGCAAAAGCAAAAGCTATTATCTACTTAAACCTTATTTAAGTGAGGATTTAAAGGTTGAATATCTTACTATTAATGATTTTTATATTTTCTAGAAGAGTTTTAAAAATAGATATAATCACTTGAAATATGTGGTACTACCATAAACTCAATATGATTGGTTAAATCTACACCTACAATACTTGAAGTCTATTTGAGAATATAATTCAACCGTGTTTAAAATTACTTCACAGCTGAAATTGTGCGGTAATAAAGTTACGTGCTCTTGTAGTAGCAGTATAAAAAGTGAAAATTTACAAATATAATTTTTCTAGTAGTTGCAAAGAATAATTGTTAATAAAAAATCATCAAACAGTGCCCACTAGTACAACTGTATTCCCTGAAGTGAATACTATAAATCATTTGGTAGATAATGAGAATTTTGAAAGAATAATTGCTAACGAGAAATCATCAAATAATGCCCACTAGTACAACTGTATTCCCTGAAGTGAATACTATAAATCATTTGGTAAATCATGAGATTCTGAAAAGAGGAACCGCCCATATAGAGAACACAACTCAATTCAATATTGATGATTTTATGTAAACTCCTTCAAGGAGTAATTTGCAAGGATTTTATAAGTTGTGTATTATAATGAGTTATTTAATTACTATTTTATCTCTAGTATACATGCACAATATATTGCGTTGAACCTACAGTTCAAGCATTGAACTTATAGTTCAACAATTAAAAGTTTAGCATGAATGCCATTGTGTACATCATATATACTCTCCCTTAAAACTTGTATAAGGACATGAGTCATAAATTTTTTCTGTGCCATGAATATATTAAATCTATCTCAATGTGCGATAATGGGTCCACAAAAGAGACTATGAATTTATTTTGATGAGGCATATTTTTCGACATTAGGGGGAGGAAAAGCACCTACAATGCTAAAGAATGTCGAGAAATTTATTAGAAGGAAAATCCTTTAAATAATTTTGGTCCATGTACAAGTTAGAGTGAACCAGAAGTTCACAAAATAATACAGTTGCAACAAATTGCAACTTAACTGCCAAATACATTTATAGATGCTAAAAGAGTGACAAAGTCTGATATTACAGTTACTAATACCCTAGCAAGGGTTGTGATTCCAATTGCAAATAGCAAATCAATCAATCTCACTATACGCCAGAAGCGTGGATAGTAAATTAGAACTAAAGACAAAAATCCGCGAAAAAGAAAAGCAGCGCCACTCATAAAATCTCCTGAAGAGAAACCTCCTGAAGAGGAAGATCTCAGTCAAAGAGCTATAGCTAATTATGAGACACAGACTGAGACAACGGAACAATTAGATCCTCCAGATATGGCTTTTAGAGTTGATGATCATATAAATAAAAACTATGAGATCTCAATTATTTTGTGATATAAGAAAGAGTTGATAGAAATTTAATTATCGTCGACGATGAATTTACCTCAACAGTAGCTTTTGCTGTTACAAGAGAAAATATGGATCCATAATCTATAAGTATAACTGAATATTAGCATAAACATGATTGATCATCATGGAATGAGACAATTAAAGTAGAGCTAGACTCGTTTTATCATTTATTATGAGAAAAATAATTCTCTTATTATGGAAATGATCATGTTCCGATACTTAATTAATATGGCAGTTAATGAAAGGCTTATTGTACGCCTTATGAAAGTAATAAGAGTCCCAGAAGGACTAAGTATATCTTAAATGAATACACATTAAACGTGTGACATATATTTCATCAAATTGCAAAAATCTATGTATGGATTAAAGCAATATGGACATGTGGTATGATTGTTTTGAGTAAATTCTTATTGAAAGAAAGATATGTGAATAATACACTATGTCCATTTGTATTCATAAAAGACCATAGAATAGTATATGTTATTATTGCAGTATAAGTTGATTTAAATATCAATCTAACTCCTAATGAACTCAAATAAGTATGTACCTGTTTGAAAAGTGAGTTTGAAATGAAAAATTTAAAGGAAATGAAATTTTGTATCGGCCTGCAGACCGATTATTAAGGAGTCCTAATACACCAGTATACTTATGTGGAAAAGATATTTAAGTAATTTTTGCATAGATAAATCTTCTCCCTCAAGCACACCAATAGGTGGTCCGCTCACTAGAAGTGAAGAGAGACCCTTTTAGACCTAAAAAAGATAATAAAGAGCTGTTTGGTCTTGAAGTACCATATATAAGTGCTATAGGGCACTCTTGTGTCTTGCAAATTGCATCAGGCCTGATATTGCATTTGTAAGAAAAATTCCTAGTTAGGTATAGCTTTGCACCTACAAAGAGATATTAAAATGGTGTAAAAAGTTATCTTCAATATATTATTAATATTATAATTCATATTTGAAATTGGTCTACATACGAATATTGGTTATTTGCTTAGTCTCTATAATGGTAGATTTTAGACTGGCTATATATTTACTTATAGTAGTACTGTAATTTTATAAAAATTTTTATGGTCCTGAAGTACCTCACTAAAAGATACTCTCATTGTATTTTGAGAATAATGCAATTTGTATTGCATAAATTAAAGGTGGTTATATTAAGGGTAATGAAGTAGACATAAATTTCAACCAAATTCTTGTATATAAATAAGCTCCATAAGAGATATTCACCAAATTCGCTTGAGTGACAATTTAATAGACTTATGTACTAAATTTTTACCTAATGTGGTATTTAAACGGCATCATTTCATCAATTAGTATACGCTGTGTTAAAATCTGTCATCATCAGGGGGAGCGAATTAGTATATGATTGTACTATTTTTCCTTAGTCAAGTTTTTATCCCACAGGGTTTTCTTGGACAAAGGTTTTAACGAGACAATCTGTGCAATGAAAAAAAATAGCGCATGAAATATACTCTTTTCCTTAGATATGTTTTTTTCCCACTGGGTTTTCTAATAAGGTTTTTAACGAGTTATATTCATAGCGCAAGTAATATCCTAAGGCAGTACTACAAATAAATTATTATATGTGGATATTACTTAAACATCATTAAGTATACGATTTGACAACTTGGCATATTTGTTTATAAAGGCACTCCTTACAATCACATTTGAAAAGTTAGTCAACAAAATTAGCATGCGTCAGCTAAGATATATTTGATAGAAATTATATTTTCATGAGGGGGAGATTTTAATGCACTGTACTCTTTTTTCCTTAACCTAGGTTTTATCCCATTGGATTTTCCTTGCAAGGTTTTTAACGAGGCAGTGTTATGGCGCAAATCCCTACAAGAATAATGTACTCTTTTTCCTTTACTAAGATTTTTTTCCCACAAGGTTTTTTCTAAGTAAGGTTTTAACGAGACATATTCTTTGTAAAATATATCAAGGGGGAATGTTATGATATATTATAAGATTTGATTGATATCTTTCCATATACATGAATATTATAGTTTTCATATTAATATTGATTGTATTTTCTCCTATTTCTTATATTTTTCTTATTGGAAAAACTTTTTATTTCTTTCTCTTCTGTACTCTATATGAAGGGTTTAATACTATTGAATGGAACAACTAGAAAAATTATTCTCTTCTCTATATTTTTTGTTCATATTTTTCTCCATTTTATTTATAACAGAACCTTTATTAACTATAATAAAGGGAACAAATAATTCTAGTGGTGGACATATTCCACACAGCATGCTTATGCAAAAATCTGATCCAAAAATTGGCATTAGAACATACAGCGTAAACTTGTCCAATTGGGCCCGGCCCATGATCTTACAAACAAACCGAGCAAAATTTTAATTTGCATTACTTACAGAGGAACTACCTTAATTGTTATTTTTTTTTTTAAAAAAAATCCTCTTGTTTTTAATGATCTTGTTTTTTCAGATTTTCAAAAATAGCTCTTTTATATATATATATATATATATATATATATATATATATATTGATACCATATTTTTTTTATAAAAACAATATATTTTATTTTTAGTATATACATAATATATCAAAAATATATCAACGATATACTAATATTATATGCCATATTTTTGTATAAAAAAATATATTTTTAGTATATATTTGATATAGCAAAGATATACCAATAAAATACAAATATCTGATACCATTTTTTCTATAAAAATAATATGTTTTTAGTATGCATATGATATACTAAACATATGCCAATGATATCTAAATATCTAATGCCTTTTTTTTTTATATATATATAAAAACAATATAAATTTGATATACCAAAAATATAGATTTGACATATCAATGATATATCAAATTTCTAGAAAACTTTTTCCATTTTCATTAACCAGCGTTAACCAATATAAATGGTGTCGGATGGGTTAAATTTTCATACCAAATGAGACTTTTACTTTTAGGAATCTGAAAATATCTTTGAAATATTTTAATTTAGCCGGATCGACGCTAAAAAAAATTTTAATACAGATTTTTTAGAGAGCTTTGTTCTCCTTCTACTGCGATGAAATTAAGCGTTTTTTGTCTTAAAATGAAACTTGAGTTTCAATGAGTTAATTGCAACTGATATCACTCCCATTAATCGCCAGAGTGGGCCAAAAAAAGAAAAAGAATTTTGGCTAAAATTTTTTTTCTTTTTTTGGCCCTATCCTCTAAACATCAATAGATTTTCCGGATTCAAAAAATCTTAAGAAAAAGTATTTATTTTGTTTAATGATCATTAGAATAGATCGCTGGAGTTTCGCTGAAATTCTCTTCTTGTTTGTGTTGATGAAAAATGAGATATTTTTGAAAATAGAAATTTTAAAAAATATATTTGTAAAATGGGGATGCATCTGTAAGAATATATATATATTTTTAGAGTAGTTGTGTAGAAAGCCCCTACTTATAGGAACATTATATAAAGAATTTTTTATCTAAATTATAAAGTTTTAGAATCAATTCAAAGAGATCATTAGATTGTGAAAATAAACACTAAAAACACAAACAAAACTTTATTGAGAGTAAGTAACAATAAATTAGAGAATAAAGAAAAGCTCAAAATTGGAATTCAGAATTGTCCCACTGAAGGACTGCAGAGTCAATATTCTGCTCTCTTTTCATCTTATCTTTTACAAACCAATCGCATACTCTCCCAGCATTTAGCTCCTCAATTGCACATCCTTCTTCCTCTGAGATTACCCTTAGAAGGTTCAATGATGATATCTGAATAATATATATAGAGAAACAGACTTTAATCAGAAATTGTTTTTTTAAATTTTTTTTTCTTGAACAAGAGTTTATTTATTGTACAAAGAAAATGATACCGTTAAACGGCACAGAAAGCGCTCATGAGTGCTTAATCCAGATATTTCAACGAGACCGGCTTCTTCAAGACTCAAGAAACTTCGTCTTTCAGCTGTCTTCTTTTTCTCTGGTTCTTGACCACTGCACCCTTTCACTGCAAGTTTTCTTGCATGGACTGTTCTGTTTGGAGCAAAAATGGGTGGTTTTGATATCCTTTTTTTAAGCTTTGAGGAGTTGATGAGAAGAGATGATGATTGATTGATTTTAAAAAATTTGAGTGAACTCATACTTGTTAAAGATGGCGATTGAGGAGAGAAATGCGTATTGAAGATTAAAAAAAAAAAAATTGTGTGTTTGATGAAAAAGACATACTTATCGGATTGGCTTTATGTGGTGGATATAGAGAAACAGAAAATGAATTATCCAACAAATATTTCCGTACGGCTTTTCCAGGATTGTTCCATTTTTAACCCACATCATAAACTGGCAATCGGGTTGGCCCGTTCATCCACTTACTAGTAATTGGATCTGGGCCATTTATCAGCGGGCCGCCGAACCAGTTTGACTTTTTAATTGGAGATGAAGAATAAAGAGTTGTTCTTAATAGAAAAATATTATCTGTAATCAACACAGGGAGCAAGTTTATACTATATTCGTTATGTTTATACAAAAAGGCAATTACAATTTACAAATAATTTAAAAAAAAAAAACTGTTTAATAACTTGATCTTCATTCTTCATAGTACAATAAACTTGTTAATAAGGACCCCAGCAACTTAAATACATGACAGTCCTGAAAGACTCTTCGGCCTGCTTAAGCTTGTCACTTTTAGCAACCTTATAAGCACCAGAATCAGAAACAGTAGCAGAGAAAAGCCTTGCCTGCTTGGAGGAAGACGAGCAAGAAGAATCTCTCAAAGACTTGATCGTTGAATCACTACACTTAGAAGCCTGTTCTTTCATTCCCTGCAAGACTCGCATCCCTGCCTGGTAAACCTGCCTGCTCATGTATCTCAAGCTCATAAATAACAAAACCAAACCAACCAAGAAAATAACAAGAATATACAATATACTAATTTCAAGATTTTATCTTGGGAGATGATGCCAGTTGAGGTTTGATTTTTATATATGGAGATAAAGAGAGACGAAAAGTAAACCCGTGGTCTTGAAAAACAAGATGCTCAGCGGAAATATATATATATATATATAAACTTATTTTACATAATTTTAAGTATTTAAAAATTATAATAAAAGTTTAAACATTAATAAAGTATTTCATAATATGAAAACTTAAGTTTTTTCATTTTTTATTTTGACATAATAACTTTATTTAAATAAATTAAGTAAAAATAATAATAAACCATAAAAGAAATAAATAAATAAGTAAAATATGATAATATTTTTGATACATTTGAATTGCTTTTATTTTTATATTTTTTATTAAATTTTACAATTAATAATCAAAACTTTTATATTATTATCAAAAATATTGACAGATATTGAGTCAAAAATTTATTAAAATAATAATAATAATTATCTATACAAAATATATAATAATTTTATATTTATAATTTTGAAAAATAATATTTATAAATTTTTACTTTATATGACATAAAATAATTAAAAAAATTGAGTGTAAACTGGTGAAGTGTAGGTTTTCAATACTTAAAAAGGAAACTAAGGGCGGTCGGGTTGAGGTTTGATCTTACTCAGTGGGTAGAGGACACGTGTCGATCGCTTGAGAAAAATAGTGGGATAAGCTGATAAGGACAAATTTATGTCCACGTAAGATTTGTTTGTAAGCAGTGAGCTTCTTTGCTTAGGATTCTTTCTTTTTATTATATTTATATTTTAAGATGGATTTTTTTTTTAATATTTATCCTGTTCATGGATTCATAGTAAATGGAGATGAGTTTTTATTTTAAATAGGAAGGCCTGCACACAAATGTGGACATTTGACAAATTTAAGGTATTTGGAAAAATAAATTTTAAAAATAGGTGATTTATAATATAATTTTTAAATTTGAGTGAATTTTGTTGAAAAGTTAAAATTTTAAAAATATTTTGTGAAATATTAAGTTTAACTTCAAAAACACTAAAAATTCTAGCCAAAAAAGTTATCCAACAAAATTTTTGGTGAAAAGTGCAACATCACAAAAAATGATGGCAGAAAATAGATTAAATATATAAAAGATCAAAATATGCAAAAAAAAAAAAAAAAAAAAGGCAAAAAGATCAGTAAAATTGTGAATTAGTACCAGCATCAGCACCAGTACTAACTATTTTTTATTTTTTAATTTTTTTTTGTCAAATTTTTTATTGAAAACAAGTTTTTATTTTTTTATGTACTTCACGTAATATTTTAGCGAAAGCTGACTTTCACCATTAAGTTAACAAAAATTTCACATCTATTTAGGAATTATTTTCTAAACTCTCCTAAACTAAGAAACTCCTTACATTTCACCTATTTTTAAATTTTATATATTTTTTAAATAAACAAAATAGGTCAAATGCTCCACAAATGTACTATCCATACATGATAAGTTTTTTATTTTAGCTTTGATGATCCAACATTGTCAAATGATTAGTAACTACACTAGATTTATATAATATAATTAATTTATAGCATTACATTTTAATAAAAATTTAACTATAGCTTGTTATAAAGTGTGTGTTATTATATAAGTTAGTATGTTCTTATAAAACTTGAAAAATATGTTATATCTCTTACCTATGTGTATATATAATAATGGTTAAAGGACAAATGCAAATGTATATTTATTTTTAAAATAGTTTAAATATATTATTGAAAATTTTTCAACTGATGATTGATGAGTAATGTCTGTAAAAAAAATAATTGAATAAAAGTTTACATATTTTATGATTTGACTCCATTATTTGTCATGAGGAATTTATTAATTTTTTCTTTATTTGATTGGATCACTAACCATAAGGAATTATACTAATAATAAATTATTAACATCTTATCATAGATATATGTTTAAAATATTATTAAATATTACTATTTAAAGAAATTGAACTTATTGCTCTCTCAATAATTTCTTTATCAAGGAGGAAGTAAGATAAGGATTCAAAGAAATTTAATTGGCGGTTTGATCTTTTGTGTTGACTAGCGATTTATTTTCCTCTTATTTATTGGATGGTTTTAGTTATTTTTTAAATTTATTTTTTAGAAAACAAGCGAAGTCTTATTGTGTAGTCTCCAAACAAAAATAGTACATCAATAATGCAAGCAAACATTAGCTAGAAATTTCTAGATATAATGAGCGTGATACATGTTTAGGAAACTCCAAAATACATAATGGAAATTGAGGACATTATTTAAATATCATTTATTAAAAATAAAACTAAAAGTGAATCCCAAGAGGAAAATAAAAACATATATTAATACGAATTTTGATTATGTTTAAAGTCTAATATAATGATAAAATTAATGTTAAAAAAAATATTATATTAAAGTCATTTTTAGAATCATAAGATTTTACGCTAAAATTATAATTTATTTTTTTAGTCAATCCAAATTAATATTATAAGCTCGAAATTAAAGGAGAATTAAATTTGATAAGGATTAAAATCTGTCTCTAATAATCAGATGACATGTATACATAAAATATTCATGTTCTACCCTATATATTAGTAAAAGATAAAGGTAAAATAAAAAGAGTATTATAAATATAATGGAGAATAACAAGAACAAAAAATATAAAAGAGATAATAGTTTTTCTAGTTATTCCATTCAATAGTATTAGGCTCTTTATATAGAGTATAAAAGAGAAAGAAATAGGAAACTTTTCCAATAAGAAAAATACAAGAAATAGGAAGCTTTTCCAAAAAGAAAAATACAATCAATACTAATATGGAAACTAGAATATTCATATATACGGAAAGATATCAATCAAATCTTATAATATATCATAACACTCCCTCTTGATATCTTTTACAAAAAATATGCCTCATTAAAACCTTACTAAGGAAAAATCTTATGAAAAAAAAATCTTAGTGAAATAAAAAAATTACATTATTCTTGTAGAGATTTGTGACATAACACTACCTCGTTAAAAATTTTGTCAGGAAAACCCAATAGAACAAAAGCTAGGCTAAGGGAAAAAAGAGTACAGTGCACTAAAATCTCTCCCTCATGAAAATATGATTTCTATCAAATGTCTCTTAGCCGACGCATACTAATTTTGTTGACTAACTTTTCAAATGTGATTGTAAAGAGTGCTTTTATAAATAAATCTGCCAAGTTGTCAAATCGTATACTTAATGATGTTTAAGTAATATCCACATATAATAATTTATTTATAATATTCCCTTAGCATATTACTTGCGCTATGAATATATCTTGTTAAGAACCTTATTAGAAAACCTAGTGGGAAAAAACATAGCTAAGGAAAAAAGTACATTTATGCGCTATTTTATCATTGCACAGATTACCTCATTAAAACTTTTGTCTAAGAAAACCTTGTGGGATAAAAACTTGATTAAGGAAAAAAAGTACAATCATATACTAATTCGCTCCCCCCTGATGATGATAGATTTTAACACGGCACATACTAATTGATGAAATAATGCTGTTTAAATACCACATTAGGTAAAAACTTAATATATAAGTCTGTTAAATTATCACTTAAGCGAATTTGATGGATATCTCTTTTGGAGTTTATGTATATACAATAATTTGGGTGAAATTTATGTCTACTTCGTTACCTTTAATATAACCATCTTTAATTTGTGCAATACAAATTGCGTTATTCTCAAAATACAATAGAAATATCTTTTAGTGAGGTACTTTAAGACTATAAAAATTTTTATAAAATTGTAATAACACCATAAGTGAATACATAGCCAGTCTAAAATCTACCATCATGGAGATTAAGCAAATAACCAATATTAGCATGTAGACCAATTTCAAATATGAATTATAATATTAATAGTATATTGAAGATAACTTTTTACACCACTCTAATATCTCTTTGCAGGTGCAGAGTTATACCTAACTTGAAATTTTTCTTGCAAATGCAATATCAGGCCTAATACAATTTGCAAAATATAAGAGTGCCCTATAGCACTTATATATGGTACTTCAAGACCAAATAGCTATTTATTATCTTTTTTTTAGGTCTAAAAGAGTCTCTCTTCACTTTTAGTGAGCGGACTACCTATTGGTGTGCTTGAGGGAGAATATTTATTCATGCAAAAATTGTTTAAATATCTTTTCCATATAAGTATACTGGTATATTATGACTCCTAATAATCGGTCTGCAGGCCGATACAAAATTTCATTTCTTTTAAATTTTTCATCTCAAACTCACTTTTTAAATAGATACATACTTATTTGAGTTCATTAGGAGTCACATTGATATTTAAATCAACTTATACTGCAATAATAATATATATCATTCTATGGTCTTTTATGAATACAAATGGACATAGTGTATTATTCACATATATTTTTTTCAATAAGAATTTACTCAAACAATCATACCACATGTCCATATTACTTTAATCCATACATAGATTTTTGAAATTTGATGAAATATATGTCACATATTTAATGTATATTCATTTATGATATACTTAGTCTTTCTGAGACTCTTATTACTTTCATAAGACATACAATAAGCTTTTCATTAACTGCCATATTAATTAAGTATCGGAACATGATCATTTTCATAATAAGAGAATTATTTTTCTCATAGTCAATGATAGAACAAGTCTAACTCTACTTTAATTGTCTTATTCCATGATGATCAATCATGTTTATGCTAATATTTAGTTATACTTATAGGTTATGGATCCATATTTTCTCTTATAACAGCAAGAGCTATTGTTGAGGCAAATTCATCGTCAACGGTAATTAAATTTCTATCAACTATTTCTTATATCATAAAAATAATTGAGATCTCATAGTTTTCATTTATATGATCATCAACTCCATAAGCCATATCTGGAGGATCTAATTGTTCCGTTGTCTCAGTCTGTGTCTCATAATTGGTTATAGCTCTTTGACTGAGATCTTCCTCTTCATGAGGTTTCTCTTCAGGAGATTTTATAAGTGGTGCTGCTTTTCTTTTCTACGGATTTTTGTCTTTAGTTCCAATTTACTATCCACATTTCTGGCGTGTAGTGAGATTGATTGATTTTCTATTTGCAATTAGAATCACAACCCTTGCTAGGGTATTAGCAGCTGTAATATGAGACTTTGTCACTCTTTTAGCATCTATAAATGTATTTGGCAGTTAAGTTGCAATTTATTGCAACTATATTATTTTGTAAACTTCTAGTTCACTCTAACTTGTATATGGATCAAAATTATTTAAAAAGTTTTCCTTCTAATAAATTTCTTGACATTCTTTAGCACTGCAGGTGCTTTTTCTCATCTTAATGTCGAAAAATATGCCTCATTAAAATAAATTTATAGTCTCTTTTATGGACTCATTATCACACATTGAGATAGATTTAATATATTAATGGCACAAAAAAATTTACGGCTTATGTTCTTATACAAGTTTCAAGAGAGAGTATATATGATGTACACAATGGCATTCATACCAAACTTTCAAGATTTAATTATTGAATTATAAGTTCAATACTTGAACTGCAGGTTCAACGCAATATATTGTGCATGTATACTAGGGATAAAATAGTAATGAAATAACTCATTATAATACACAACTTATAAGATCCTTGCAAATTACTCCTTCAAGAAATTTACATAAAATCATTAATATTGAATTGAGTTGTGTCCTCTATATGGGCGGTTTCTCTTTCAGAATCTCATGATCTACCAAACAATTTATAGTATTCACTTCAGAGAATACAGTTATACTAATGGGCATTATTTGATAATTTCTTGTTACCAATTATTCTTTTAGAATTCTCATTATCTACTAAATGATTTATAGCATTCACTTCAGAGAATGCAGTTGTACTAGTGGGCATTGTTTGATGATTTATTATTAACAATTATTCTTTGCAACCACTAGAAAAATAATATTTGTAAATTTTCACTTTTTATACTACTACTACAGGAGCATGTAACTTTATTACCGCACAATTTCAACTGTGAAGTAATTTTAAACATGGTTGAATTATATTTTCAAATAGACTTTAAGTCTTGTAGATGTAGATTTAGCCAATCATATTGAGCTTGTGGTAGTACCACATATTTCAAGTGATTATATATATCTTTAAAACTCTTTTAGAAAATATAAAAATCATTAATAGTGAGATATTCAACTTTTAAATCCTCACTTAAATGAGATTTAAGTAGATAATAGCTTTTGATTTTGCTAGCATCTAAATGCATTTCATTATCAACAACTCACGTCAAAAATTGTTGATAACTAATTAAAAGTTACAATTGATAACCAATTAAAAGTTATAATTGATAACCAATTAAAAGTTACAATTTGATTGGTTAATCAAATAGGCCATACCCATCATTCAAATACATATAAACAATAATGAAACACCCAAAACAGAAAAATCAAAGCAAGCATCTAAATGCTCCTGTAGTATACTACTAGTACAGGAGCATGTAACTTTATTACCGCACAATTTCAGCTGTGAAGTAATTTTAAACATGGTTGAATTATATTTTCAAATAAACTTTAAGTCTTGTAGATGTAGATTTAGCCAATCATATTGAGCTTGTGGTAGTACCACATATTTCAAGTGATTATATATATCTTTAAAACTCTTTTAGAAAATATAAAAATCATTAATAGTGAGATATTCAACTTTTAAATCCTCACTTAAATGAGGTTTAAGTAGATAATAGCTTTTACTTTTGTTAGCATCTAAATGCATTTCATTATCAACAACTCACGTCAAAAATTATTGATAACTAATTAAAAGTTACAATTGATAACCAATTAAAAGTTATAATTGATAACCAATTAAAAGTTACAATTTGATTGGTTAATCAAATAGGCCATACCCATCATTCAAATACATATAAACAATAATGAAACACCCAAAACAGAAAAATCAAAGCAAAAGGGTTTACTTTAATATTATGGCCATACGCAGATACTTTATTGACATCCAATTTATTCAACGCGTGTAGTTTAAATCAAATTTATTAGTTATTCAGGAATATAAAATATCAATTTTTCAGGGATGTCTATTTTATTGATTTGATTAATTCTTCAGAAACTGTAAAGATTATCAGTTCTTTCAGAAACTGTGAAGATTATCAGTTCTTTTAGGAACTGTAGAGATTATCGTTTCTTCATGAACTATAGAGATTATTGGTTATTCAGGAACTAGAATTTAAAATATAATGCTAGTTTTTCAAGAACTATAATTTAAAATATAGTTCTAGTTCTTCAGGAATTTAGGCAAAAAATTTTTTAGGAATTTATATCTTAGTTGTTTATTTAATTAATTTTTCAGGAATTGTAAATAATACTAGTTTTTTCAGGAATTAGAATTTAAAATATAGTGCTAGTTTTTCATTAAAATTTAAAATATAATGCTAGTTTTTCAGGAACTAGAATTTGATTAATATGGTACTAGTTCTTTGGGAATTATAAATAATACTAATTTCTTCAAGAATTGGAATTTAGAATATGGTACTAATTTTTCAGAAACTATAAATAATACTAATTTCTTCAGGAATTATAATTTAAAATATGGTATTAGTTTTTCAGGAACTATAATTTACTTAATGAAAATTAAATAACATTAAATAATAATTTTTTTTCATAAAAATGATAATCAAATTATTATTAAAATAATAACAATATATAACAAGAAACGAAAACATATATATAAAACAAAATAAAAATATTTTCATAATAATATAATATGATAACATTTGTTTTATATAGTAACAAAACAAAAACCAATTCATAATAATAATAATAATAATAAAGTTTTGCATGTTAACATATAAAAAAAAAATTTATATCAAATAATAATAAAAAAAAATGATTTCATTGTTGGGGAAAAGAATATATATGCAAATTTTTTATGCCCACATCAAAAAGCATAATATATATATATATATTTAATTTCATTGACACAATAAGATAAATATATCTTGAACATATATGCGTATTAAGCCATAAGCTTATATCTTTTTAAGAACATATATGATTTATATGTCATTCGAGATGAGAAAAAAATATCTTGAAAAAACTTTTAAAAAAAATTGTAGAATAAATTCGTACTGATAACGTGTTATAAATATAATGGAGAAGAATAAAAATAAAGAATATAGAGGAGAAAATAGTTTTTCTAGTTATTCCATTCAATAGTGTTAGGCTCTTTATATAGAGTACATAAGAGAAAAAAAAAAGAAGTTTTTTCAATAAGGAAAATACAAGAAATAAAAAACTTTTTCAATAAGAAAAATACAATCAATACTAATATGAAAACTAAAATATTCATATGTATAAAAAGATATCAATCAAAATCTTATAATATATTATAATAGGGAGCACTTTTTCCTCAATATCTTTCTAAACTCACGTACTCTATGCTATTTATCACCTTAGTAACTCGGACGTTAAAGACTTTTTTTATGAGATTTTCCCCGAGACTCTTAACTTTTTTTTTTATTTTTTATTTTTTTTATTTTTATTTTTATGTCTAGAGGCCACGAGGCCTTCCATCTACATATAAGAAGATTTTATACTCATCAAAGTTCAGTGGGTTTTTGTTATCAAATTAACAATCCAATTAAGTAATGACTCTTATTTAGTGGTAGTGGAGAAATTATTGAAATCTAATCAAAGTTAATTAATTAATTAATTTTAATAATAAAAAGATTCACGATATTAGCATTCTCCAAATGATTTATGAAATTTCATTTATAAGTTTTACTACTTTACGCCAATTTTGTCCTTTTCATAAAATTCTATATTATCTTTATTGGTTCTTTTAAGGAAAAAAATCTTAAAATTTGAAAATCAATTAATTAATATTTTTCCTGTTTAAAAGTTACTATTATATATATATATATATATATATATATATATATATATATATATATATATATATATATATATATATATATATTATTTATACCCAAAATTTATATATTTATGCTGGGCCTTAACAAAATAATTTATATATATTCAAATTATAACTCTTTTTTTTTAATTATGAAATAAATGCTTTTTCATAATAATATATTTTGATTTTTAATTCATATTACAACAAGAAAAAAAATTGAAATTTTGTATTTCGTTTTCTTATTAATTTTTCAAAAGATACTTCAATCTCTATTTGGGCGGATCCTAATTAATTGACTTGTTAATTCATAAAATAAAAATAATATAATTAAAATTAAAAAATAAATTTTATTACTCTTCCATCATAGTGCTCTTTTCAGAAGCCCTTAAGTAGTCAATATGAAAATAAAATTAGTCAATTAAAAAAAAAGCAAAAAGATAATTTATAAGAAAAAAGATAATTTCTATACAGGTAATTTTCTTAAAATAAAAAACTTTAGTAAATGGATACTTTTTTCAAATAATATTAGTTAATTAATTATTTTTCAAAATATTATTATTTATTTTGTAATAATGGTCAATAAAACAAACATGATATTTTAAAAATTTTCATAATAATATAATAAGAGATAACATTATCTATTAAAATGATAAAATTTATAAGTATAGTGTTAAAAATTATTTTTTATTATTGAGTTTTTACATAAATACTAAAAAAATATTTTCATTTATGTTTTCTTTTCTTTTTATTTTCAAAACTACCATTTACTAAATTTTCTATTTCAAAAATTTCTCACTTTAAAAATATATTATAAATACATCAATGTGTATCAAAAATATATCATAAATACATTATAAACATATAAAAAAATACATTTTTGAAAACCTAAAAAAATAAAAAGATATTTTTAAAAAAAATTAATAACTTGTATTTGGGTAATTTCCTCGTTGTTATTTGGATTCAACAGCCCAATTGAATCAGTGTAATGTTAAGGCCCAGACTTCGCAGCTTCGGGCTGTGCCCATATAGCATCGGGAAAATGGCCGACGGCCTACCCAATCCATCTTCTTTGAAAGGAAGAGCAACTGCCAACCAGTCGCATCCTCTCCGGCTAACCGCCACGTATAAACTCAGCACTCACCACCACCATTTCCTTGTTCCTCTTACCGGTCTCTCCCGTTCAATTTCTTTGCCCTCCAATGGATCTTCTCCATTCCGCTTCTCGATTCTCAACCGTCCAGTTCCTTCGCTGTCATCATTCTTACGCTACACCTCGTCGCAGGCGATTCTTCGCAGTAAGGTTACTCCACTCAATTCTTCTTCCTCTTCTTTCCGATGATCAAAATATTCGTTTTAATTTCCTTCTAATTTCTCATTTTTTTTTATTCGTTCTATATATTTTCAGGTCGAATCTTCCATTTACAAATCGCGAGGCGAAGTACCACAAAGAGCTTGAAGCTGCAATGGCTGTGGTAGAGAGGGCTTGTCGTCTTTGTGTTGACGTAAGAGGTTCTTAGTTTTCTTTAAGTTTGTTTTTCTTTTGGGAAAGTGATGCGTGATGGTGATTGCCAGGTGAAAAGGTCCCTCTTCTCTAGCCAAGGACGCATACTTGAAAAGAACGACCAGACTCCAGTTACAATTGCAGATTTTGGTGTGCAGGCCCTTGTCAGCTTAGGTAATTTTGATTTATTAAGTAATGATTAGTCTAAACGATAAACAAAATTCTTAATTTTGTGTATTGCTTAATTATTTGTTATTTGATGCTAACTGTCCTCTTGCTTCCTTAATAAGATTAGTTTTGTTACGGCCTCTCTTCATTTGTTTTTTATTATTGCTGTTGAAATTTGGAAAATTGGTAATTGCTCTATTGCTGCAAACATTTTAAAATTGTTACTACCGAATGATATTCTCTAATGATCATTGTCTGTGACCAGATAATTAGGTGGTTCAGTGATTTTCTTGGCTTGATGCTGGGGAGGATTGTTTCGTCTTTCTGTGATACATGTAAAACAATCCTCAAGTTCCATTAATTCTTAGCTGGCACCTTGTACCATTTTATGCACATTATCTGATCATGTTAACACTAATGCATAGAATTGGACTATGTTTTTGCCTTGATCTGATTAAATTTTGTGTTAATTTTCTATTAGTAAGCCTATGACTAAAGATTCAAAAGGGTTATAGCGTCACAGATACAGGTATTCCATGTATCTGTAATGGAAAAGGTCATGTTGTTGCCTCTGATTAAATTTTGAGTTAATTTTCTATTAGTAAGCCTATGACTAAAGATTCAAAAGGGTTATAGCCTCACAGATACAGGTATTCCATGTATCTCTAATGGACAAGGTCATGTGGCTCCTCTCCCTTGTCATCTTGTCATCTCTTGATACCTTAACTTCATATAACTTGCATTATTTCCATGGAATAACCAAATATTGTTCGCCCTTTCTAACTCATTCAGTAAGCCATGAATTAAAAAAAGGAAAACAAAATATAGTCACAGTAGCTATTTATGTATCATGGTATCACGATTCTTTTTTCTGTTGATAGTATTCTTACCTTTTCTGGGAATTGAAAGTTCCTTTTTGCGTTTTGTTCACAGAGCTGAGTCAACTGTTTCCTTCTATTCCCTTGGTGGCTGAAGAGGATTCTAGTTTTTTACGCTCAAACAATCTAGTGGATTCTGTGGTAAGTGTGGTTACTGATAAAGCAAGCTCTAATGATCAACCACTGAAACATGCTGATGTCCTGGAAGCAATTGACAGAGGGGGGAAGAATGATATAATTTATGGAACAAGGCCTGCCACATATTGGGTAGGTAAAGCTTCTTAGTAATTGTGATTTTGAGACAATATTTTTCTTTGCAAATGCTATTTCATGCAGTTGGCTTCTGACCATTCAAATTATTTACATCACACCTCCTAAATGGTAATAAACCATGAATGGCTCCATTGCCTAATAATTGTACCTTCTAATGCTTGTAATTGAGCATGTTCTCTGCTCGTTTTTAAAAGGGAGTCATATCGTGGTTTGTTGACAGGTCATCCTTTTGTTTTTGCATTAAGCATTGCTATTGGATATAAACTTGTTCTTTTATAACATGATCTATGAATTCATGCAGGTGCTAGATCCAATTGATGGCACTAGAGGTTTTGTCCAAGGAGATGAAGCTCTATATGTGGTATGTAATGTTTTATATATTTATTATTTCTTTCACTTAGAAGTTTTTAAAACTAGAAAGCTTGGATTACTCATACTAAGCCTAAATTTGATTGGTTGTGCCAAATCTTTACTGATGCCCTATTTAGTGTCTCTAGCATCCCTTGGATATATATTTTTTTTTAAAAGCCACTTTTTAGATGCTTTGACCATCTTAGATTCAAGAGCAACTTTTATTAAATATTTTGCATGAAAACTGATACTTTTGCCAGAAGAAGCTGCAACAACTTGCCAAGAAAACTCTGAATTAAGTAATTTTGGCAACGGGATTAGGTATGCATTTGCAATGGACATAACTGTCATCTTAAAAGATTTGATTGACTTACCGGTAGGATGATCGAGGTTGTCTTAAGCTAGATTTATAATGCAAGGTGTCATGTTAGGGATACAATATGTGTGGGAAATCCCACATTGATTAACTACAAATGACTTGAAAAGTTAATATAGAAATAGACTCTCTAAATTTAGTGGCTAGCATTTAAGGTTGGTTTTTCCAAATCTATATTAACTATTAGCATGGTATCATAATTTAAAATTGATTCATGCCCAAACCCTATCATATCATTTGGATTGGACTTTCACCTATCATATCATTTGAACATATCGTTTGGATTGGGCTTTCAAATTGCAGTGTTTCTTCACCCGATGTTGGCTCACCCAGTTCCTTCATTTGTAAAATTGTTCTGCCCAGTTACCACTTGAGGAGTGTTGTTCTATGTGTGGGAAATCCTATATTGATTAAATACAAATAAGTTGAAGGTCAATATAAAAATGCGCTCTTCAACTTTAATGTCTTGTTTTTAGGGTTGATTCTCCAAATCTTTATCAATTATCAACATGTTAGCTTAGATGGTTTCGCAAATATTAATGTGATTATGAAATGGGTTATGTTATCCAAGACCCTAAATACAAAAAATGTAACTTTGTAATTCATTTCTTCTATTTAAGAATGAAGGTACTGCCATATGATTAGATGTATTTTCTCATCTGTGATCAGATGATTGTCTGTATGTTTTTGTGTTGCTGTTCCAATCATGAGGAGCTTGACGATTACTTTCAGTCCAACTAGAAAATTCGTTAAGCTAAGCGAACATCCTCCATAATATCTAGACTTGAAAAGTGCTTAATGAAAATATACGTGTAAGAATATGTGATCCTGCATTCATTTTTCTTACTGAAATTTTTCAAGAAACAATTTTAAGTGCCATATGCATGCGTTGGAAAATTTATCTTAGAGTACATTCCTGAAAATAAAATTCTATTGTGCAGATCTTGTATTGGTTTTTTGTGTTCTGATCTATTCCCCTTTTTTCCATGTTTCCTAAGCAGTTAGCATATGCTGATTTTTCAGGTAGGTTTGGCTCTTGTAGTTGAAGGAGAGATTGTGTTGGGTGTTATGGGCTGCCCGAACTGGCTGGAGGATAGTGCTTACAAATCCAACACTGAGGTCCAGGAATATGAGTACATACTATCTGCATCTGGGATCCTTATGGTGGCTCATGTTGGCTGTGGAACATGGACAAAGAGGCTATTGGATTTGCCGGGTGGATCAGCCAAAGTTCCTGATGATTGGACTAGATGCACTGTTGATGGATGTCACTTTGTGCCTGAAGCACGTTTTTGTATTCCTGATAGTCAATCGTGGGATTCATTGCCTCTTTCAGCTTTATTCAGTGCAACAAATGATGTTGACAGAGTTGGAGAAAAAGAAATTCTTCTTTTGTCTGCATGCTGTGGAAGGTTTAATCTTATTTATTCAGTATTTTAATTGCATTATAGTATTATACCACTTCAGCTGCATCTACTTGAATTTTGATCGTTATGGTGGTGTATTATTCACTGTTTATCTTTCTATTGTGTTGTTTTTTGCATATTCCTTATGTTGCAATCTATTTCTACTTTGCTTCTATAGTAAAATATTTCTGCTAAATTTTGCAACATTTCTCTCTCTCATTCTCCTCCAAAATATATTCTCTTTGGAGAAGTGATTATACTTACTATCTGATAAGGATTATATTTGATTTGGTTTGGCAAACTTGGAACTCTTCAATTCTAAGACCCCCTTTATGATATTTGATTCTAGTCAGAAAAGCTTGAAATTTTATTGCATTCATTTGGAAAGAGCTATTGTCATTGATGAATTTGAAGTTTCCTAACCTTTAAATTTCTAATTAGGGTCTTGCAACCCAAGGCCTTTTCATTTAGATGGTTCGAATCCCTTGCTTCCTTGCTAGCCTGCATGCCATTAGGTCTTATCGTACAGTATAAATTTTTGGAGGCCCTGGTCTATCAAATGTGTAAGATAATGATGGAGTAAGGCAAGAATTCCAGTATGAAGAGCTTTTTTTTTTTCCCGTTTTGAATTTCAAATTTATATGCACTAGAGGACAGGTGGAGACAAGAATGAGTTTTTCATGGTTCCACTATTTATCCTGCATATGTAGTAGTTACCATATTGGGATATTTTATTATCAGTTGCTGCTAATTGTCTGTAGTTAGGTTTCTTTGACTTTAGATCTTTCTTTATACATGCCAAGGTTTCCAAAAAGTTTTTGACCATATGTTTCGGGGACACATGTATAGAGCCTTTTAAAGTTTCATGAAATAGCACTGAGTCTTTGGTTTTCTCTTTTCAACTGCTCATTTTGAAGCTTTCTTAGATACTTTTCAAGCTGGATTTAACTTCACTCAAAAAATTCTTTGCAAGGGTATGTGTCAATGTGTCTTGTTGAAGTTTACAACCCTGGCATTTTGTTGGTGAGGCAAAGCCCAATTGATTAAGAAGTCTATACATCAGTACGTTTTTCTGAGCAAACTTCTTCTCGTGGTCGCCTTATTATTGGTCCTGCCTTGGCACAGAGCATGCTTACAGGATGCTAAAAATGTATCCCATGAGTACCTGTGTTCATGAGTTAACTGAGAAATGTCTCCAATTGAAGGAGAGCTAAATTTTTCATTCTTACATTTGATGGTAATGTTGAATATTTTGATGCATAGAGTTTACTTTTAATTATTATTAATTCTATTATTATTGTTAAATTAGTTCTTGCCTGGACTGGGTCTATGTAGATCTCTTTTACATTGGGTGGATATCACCGTATAAAGGGTCTCATATTATGTGAGAATGATCTCATATATGGTGGAATTTCATTCATGGATGGAATGTCCACATAGACCCAGCCTAAGCAACAATTTTCCTTACTGTTAATGTAAGATGATGAGGGTACAAATCTAAGTATGTTCTAGATTAACTGACTTCCACAGCATTTACATGATAGAGTTATGCCTGAATGCAGTTTATGCAAGTATCTAATGGTGGCTTCAGGTAGGGCATCAGTCTTCATTCAACGAGCAAGAACTCAGAAAATTATCAAGGTGTAATGCTGATTTCATGACAAATGAATAGCAGAAGTTCCTGTAGCATCAGTTAATTCTTTGATTTATTTTGCTAGGCTTGGGATCATGCTGTTGGTGTAATCTGCGTGCATGAAGCAGAGGGAAAGGTATGTGCCTTGTTGCCACCCTTTTCTAGAGTTGCATATTTGTTTTTCTTGTTCGCAAATGTGAATTGATCTCTGGATTGATGTATTCTAAAGGCATGACAGCAATAAAGTATATTTACTGAATTTTCTAAAACATGGATGAGCTGCTGGATGCACTAGAACTGCAATAAATCATTTTGCTTTTCTTTTTTTTTTTTTTAAAAAAAAAGCCTCAATTGTCTTTGGCTATTTTTGTTGGTGTTTAATTAGATTTGACTTTGGATGAATTTATTTATCACAGTATCATATAAATTAATACTGTATGGTTCAATTAGATGAAAATAAAGATCACGGCAACACAAATGTCACACTTATTTTTTACTCTGCTCTCTATGAAGATCAACATGTATCAATGCTTTGTGCCACCTGCCCATCTTGGGGGAAGTTGTGTTTGCTTAGCCATTCATGCATGTGTGATACAGTGCAGTATATACAAGACAGTGCGGTATATACAAATAAAAAACAAATAACGTAAAATCAAATTGAAGTGCTGGGTGCGTGGTTTGTCTCTTTAAAATCAAATACTGCCATGCTTAAGATCATTTCTTATGAAATTGTGTTCCATTTCCTTTCTGATATGTCCTGTCCTGGCTCTTAATAGCTAATATCGTAGCTTTAGCAAATGAAGATTTTGCATAATTTCACATCTTTGTTTTTAGATTTTCCATCAAATTTCAATGTTATGAATGTGTAGAACTTGTATCAGTAATTTTGGAGATATATAGAGTTCTCTACCAATTAACTCGCTTTTGATCAGGTGACGGACTGGAAAGGGAATCAACTTGATTTTGCAGCAGATCAAGTTGAACGAAGAATTATATTTCCGTCAGGTGGTGTTCTAGTAACTAATAGCAACTTACATGATCAAATACTGGAGATGATTGCTTCCAGTTCAGCAATTGTTTGACTGTGAATGGCATTGACTCTTGGGTATTTTTTCTTCCTTGGGTTGGTGCGGGAGACGGAGAGAGAGATTGGAGGGGGATTTGTTAATTGAAGTCTGCTATTCAAATGTCTGAAAATGATAAGAATCATACAATATGGCAATGGATGGGTAAGGGTTTCTTATTACCCTCTGGCCAACATATTTTTGTATCCGCCTCGCTTTGGAGAATGACAGGGCGGTTTTTCTTTTTTATTATTTTTTTTTTTTTAGGATTATATCATTATTCACATCTGAACTCGCACTGGAACTCAACTCGGATTTAAAATTTAGAACTCGTCCCGCTCTGTATGGTAAAAAGGCAGGTAATACGCACCCCCATTAGGGACCTGGTGAAGCATACTAGATTGTCAACCCTAGCAACATTTCATTCAAGAGTGTGGCTAGGTTATCTACACAATTTATGAAAAAGAGAACTATTTTGACATGATGGAGCACTATTATGTTTGCATTTGGTTTATTTCGATCTCGTTATATTTGATTTGAGCAATTATTTTGGGTTCATTAGGAAAGTGCAATATATATTTTTTATGACACTATATTTTTTCTAACGTGCTTTGTCGTTGATTTTTATTATAAATCGTTATGACTTGTTATTGGTCGATTTTTAATATTATTATTTGACAATATTTATATAACTTGATTATTAAGTTCACTTTAATTATTAAATTAGTAAAGTTAAATTTTTTTTAAATTATATAGCCATACATATATAATATAATTAAATTGATAAAACACAATAAATATAAATTCTATATAAATATAAGAATGTACTTTGTAAGAATATTAATGATTATAAATTGCACATGATATTAGTTTAAACAGAATAATAACGTTGCAACATTGATTTTTTATTAAAGGAAAGAATGACAGAGTGGATTTGAGTACATGTGTTACTTATTTTTCATTTTGTAACTGTACTCGAATAACTTATTGGTAATTTATTTTTGAATCAGTATAATATGTCCTTGCAAATATTTAAATTTTAAATATTAGTATAAATGCTATATTACATGTAAATAATTTAAACAAATACTATGTGATATTATTTTTTAAAGTATGATACCTGTTAGATAACAATACTTCTTTGTAGACTATATTTTTTGTATAAGTTGCTTTTTTTATTGGGTTTTTCATTTTTTACTAATATTTTTGTAGTAGATGCTGAAACACTTTTTGACAATGCAACATATAATTGTCCATGTCAGAATACGTCTTGCGGTAAATACACTTTTACATTAGGTATCGTCTGTCCTTGTGCTTTATTAATAGTCATTGCAAAACAGAGACGTATAGGGAACTGTTTTCTTTTGAAGTGAAAAGGGCATCCTGCATTTTCAGCAGGTTATAGTGGTATTTTCGGCAATAGGACATGTTTTCTTGCATGTTGTCCTATTGTTATTTCTGCATGTATAACGTTTCTATCAAATTTTTTGTACACCATCCTTGTTCCATTGCATATCCATTAGATGCATTTATATTTCTGAGCAATATGATGGGACAATTAACTTTTAGTTCCAACTTGTGAGGTGGCAAGCTATTTGGCAACAATGTATTTAGAAATTCTTCTTGGTAATGGTTATTTGTGTTATCTACTGCTTGATCATAACTATTGTAGACTATTTTTTCTCCAGGAAATATATCTATTATTTTTTTATTGAGAGTGTCTACATACTCATTTTTGGTGGCTAATATAGCTCGACTCATCTTTTATTGTGGTGATGTATAATTGTTCTTTAGATTAGGAAATGCTGCATCAATTAACGCCATCTCATAGTCTGTTTTGTTATCTTGTGGCACAATCATCTGTTCTGGAATGAGTATATAGTCCTGCGCTGTTGTTGGCTCTTCTCTATTACCCACTCTCAATAGGAATTCACCAAAAGATGCATCTGATATTGCTCTCATGTTATTACTCAATTTGAGTACTTTCATTTTGTTCCAAAGGTATGATTTTACTAAACTTGCATTGATTGTTTCTTGTCTTGTTCCTTTTGGTATGACTGGAAGTACCTGTTTAAAATCTCCGCTGAATACACTTACTTTTCCACTAAATGGCTCATCATAATTCATTATATCTCTCAGACTTCTGTCAATTGTCTCTATTGCAAATTTTTTTGCCATAGGGCCTCATCCCAAATAATTAGCTTTGCTATTCGCAATAAATTTGCTTGGCCACTCTATTTTGATATACCTCGCAAGCTCGTTTCTGTTGGGCTCAATGGTATGCTGAATCTTGAGTGGGTTGTCCTCCCTCCAGGCATTATTGCAGCAACTACACCTAAAGTTGCTGTTGCTAAAGCTATCATCCCATGCGATCTAAGATTAGCTAGAATTGCTCTATATAAAAATGTTTTTCTAGTTCCTCTAGGGCCATCCAAGACGAACACACCACTTCTTTTTAAATTTACCCTATCTAGTATTCTTCTATATGCATGCATTTGTTCCCTATTCAATTTCAAAGCTGCCTCAATGTCTTCCTCTGGTATCTCTACTGCCATTTCTTCTACAATCTCCCTTTTATTGCTCGTTGGTTGCTCGGTATGATGACTTGTGATTCTGGGTAAATCATAATTCTTTATATCCTTTCTCATGCTTTGTAAGTGGTATTCAATGCTTTTTATTATGGATGAGACCTGAATTTCTACCGAGTCTTTATGAATTTGCTTGAAATCTTCAGACATGGCATCAGAGTAATCTTCCCAAAGCTTCCTGACATTTGCTGGTTCACAATACACTAATAGAATTGCAAATAATCTTCTCAGCTCTTTTGGCATCTTAAAAGCAACAGCTTCGCTCATACATTCTGATGCACTTTGAACTGATTCGAGTAAGCCTCTTTTTATTGCAGCTTCCTTAAAAGAATTGCATTCCATATTGTCTATTGTAAGCAGATCTTTAAATGATTTTGACCCTTTAACATGGCTCAACAGTAGTCTCAAGTAGTACCTTTCATCCTCTATTGGATTTGCTGCATTCACTCGACCAATAACTTTTCCTCTTTTCCTTTTATCCCAATGTTTTCTTTGTCTATCCCACACATAACGTTCTGGAAATTCTCTGTATAACAATCCCCTTGCATGCTCGTCTGTGGAGCATTTAGTGAAAAATTTTGTTAGCATTGTCTTCGTTACATGGTCCCATGTCACTAATTTTTTCAAGTCCTGATTTTTCCAGTATGACACCATCTGTTTGTTTGGTAAGTGCAACTGTAGGTTTATGACTGGTGGATTTATCTCATTCATTTCAAATTCAAATATTCTCCACATAGCTTCTTGGGCTGATACCCACCTAGCATCTTGGTATTGTTGTATCTCATCTATCTGTACCTCTCCGTCATCTGGAGCAATATAGATTGTGACTTTGTCGTGGCCTTTGTAAATGTATTTGTACAGATATTTTACTGCCTTCATTCCAGAACACACTTGTCCAAGAAAGTTCACATGTAATTTTTATGTAGATTGCATTTTAATTAATTCTTTGCATAAATAATTTCACATATATTTTAATCACACCTCTACATTGATGTGGCAGTTATATCTTGTCAATAAATATCGATTGTAAGGTACGACCCATCTGTTGTCTAGGTTCTTGTGTCTCTTTTTCACTTGCGAGATTGTTATACATTAAGATAATGCATAATTTTTTTTTATTGAATAACACATGTGTGTTGTTAGATGTCTTACCTCTCTTCCATTTTTAGGCCTTTTATATAAAGGGTATCCATCTTTTCCTTGCGTGGTTTTTGAGCTGTATGGTCTGGAGTAATGAAACATGCACTTGCCTTCTAGCATACAAGGGCATTTTGGATTGTTCTCGCCACATGGACCATGCATTATGTGTTTTGCCACCATTTCATATAGTTCTGGGTATTTATTCTGATATAGGATTTCTGCACTTACAAATTTATCAAAATGATTGGATTTGTTATCTTATGGCCAGGTTTTAATATAACCAAAATGTGTGCATGCGGGAGTCCTCTCTTTTGAAACTCAATGACATATGCATGTGCTGCGACTCTTCCAAATATTTCTTTCTTATACAATTGGTCTTTTAGATCCTGTAGCTTTGCTCGGAATACTCGAGAAATTAAATCAGGTCTGTTTTGTGCTTTTTTCACTTTTAGCTCATCCTTTATTTCCTCCCAATCTGGATTGCATGTCATTGTAATAAACAAATATGGTTTTCCATATGTTTGCACCAAAGCCATTGCATTTAGGTATCTTCTCCGCATGTCTCTAGGGCCCCCTATAAAAGACGCTGGTAGAACGCTTCATGTTCCTACTTGCATACCTCTGGTTTCTCCAGCATTTACACTATCTACTATTCCTTGGTACAATTCAATTCTTATCTATGATTGTTGAGTTCTGTAAAAATCCAATCTTGTTGATTCCAGTTTTATATACATGTTTACAACGAACTGCTGCATTAGTCTTTAAGATAGTAATATCAGTGAATTTTCATTATCCCTTATCTGACAATGGTAGCAGTAATATTCACGACACGACACTTTTTCCTGTGTTGGTCGTTTAACACCTGCACTCAATATTTTTCGTTAACATGCTATACACAGATTAAAAATTTTAAAATTTATGATTTTAAAATTTTTATAGAAATTAGCTGTCTGTGATACATTGAGAAATTACTTTGCAATTTACTGTTTTAATAATAATAAAAAGTTAATTTTATCACATAACTTATTTTGTTAAATAAGGACTTAATGATTTGGACTTTATTATGAATTTTGATTGTATACTTTAAGGAATGTTAGATCATATTTACTCAAATGTATAGGCAATGCAATTAAAAAAAGGTTTTAATTTTCCATTTGTAAAATATTCATAATTTAGATTGTAAAAAAAAGTAAATTAAACTCAAATCACATAATCACTTTAAAATATATATACAATGTTAATGTACCATACCATTTAAGAAATATAAATTTTTTTATGAAATTTAAAATAAATATATAGTTAATATAATTTAAGAAACTTAAATAAAATCATTTATTGAAATTTATGTTAATTATGTTAATTTTTTTTTACCTCTTTTCTCTTTTTCAATAATGCTTTCTGGCGACCTTGCAATTGCTAATTCTGAATTGTTGTCGTTTGTCGTTGTATTCCAACTGATATCACAAGGTGTAAACTGCTTTTTTATGTCTAAATGCCAATCAGTCTCTCCTCTAGGATAAAACAGTAGATATTACAGTGAATTATAGCAGCCATAGTAATGCTTAACTCTGTATCTGTGGCTTGAATGTGCTTGCACCACAATCACTCGTTCTAAAGAAACACCTGGATTGTTCCCTTCTATCCAAATGCCTGCTACATCTTCTTCTGTTGGTTCATTATATTCTTGGTGTTGTTGTATGTTCCTTTTTTTAATCCATATGTTCAAATTAAATAGAGTTCTATTAGGATTAATAATTTTAATATCCAAAACCAATTCTATTAGGATTAATGATTTTAATATTCTAAACTAATTAGAATGTCAAAAAAAATATAATTAACATAAGAAAATAGAGTTCTATTAGGATTAATAATTTTAATGCCTTAAACTAATTAGAATGTCCAAAATTTTAGTATTCTAAACTAATTAGAATGTCCAAAACAAATAGCAGGAATCTAGCTTTTATTGAATGAATTAAAACATTTCATTGAATGACTTAAAAATAATGTTACAATAAATTTTTTTTAGCATAACGTGACAATAATTTTAGAAATTATTGTAGCATAGATAATTTATTGTTTATTTTTCTTTCGTTGTTGAATTCTAATACTCATGATTGTATTTCAATTTTAATAGTTATAGGTTAGTTTATTAATTGAATAATATAATAAATTAGAATTGTTATAGGAATCTATTTGTGTTGCACGAAAAATTCAGGAAAGTAAAATAAAATAAATAAATAATAATAGTAATAATGTTACAATAAATTTTTTTAGCATAACGTGACAATAATTTTAGAAATTATTGTAGCATAGATAATTTATTATTTATTTTTCTTTCGTTGTTGAATTCTAATACTCATGATTGTATTTCAATTTTAATAGTTATAGGTTAGTTATTAATTGAATAATATAATAAATTAGAATTGTTATAGAAATCTATTTATGTTGCACGAAAAATTCAGGTAAATAAAATAAAATTAATAAATAATAATAGTTAAATAATAGTCAAAGACTATATTACCTTTAAATTAAATATATAATTATTAAGAGCATAATAAAAGACACATAAGTAAATATGTTTTTTTCCCCTATTATATATTTATATATAGTATAGATATATAATAAATTTAGTTTATATATTTTAATTATATTAATATCTAAAAAAAATATCAAAAGGTAATATTTAAATTTAACAATGATAAAAACAATGATCTGCATATATTAAAATATTTTGAGAAAACATAAATTAAATAAAAAAATATAATGAAAATCCGAGCGAAGCTTATGTCAGCCACTAATTTATAATGAATAATAATTCAAATTAGGGGTATCAAAGTTGAAATAGCCTTTGGGTGAGTACTGATCTAAACTTCTGGTTTAGAGTAAAAAAACCATCACAACCTGGCCTGTGTTTAAGAGTGAGCACTGGTGTTGGTGTTGTTTTTAAAACCGTGAGATCTTGCGTTTGAAGCCAGCCATATATACAGATGTAAAATGATGACTTACCTAAGTTTAGTTTGATTTTTCAAAAAATAGTATGATTTACGGATTTTTATACTTAAGACTTTTTTATTTATGGAAAATATTTTTTTATTTTTTTAGTTTCTTTTAAAATTTTTATATTTTTATTTTTTAAATTAAAAAATAAGAAAACATGTTAAGATTTCTTCCCATTCCTCTTCTTTTTTTTTTTTAAATAAGAAAACATGTTAAGATTTCTTCCCATTCCTCTTTTTTTTTTTTTATTTATTTTCATTTCTAAGGTTTATTTTTTGTATTAAATATATAACTGTTAGTATTTTTTTTATAAGTCTTTATTTTAAATGATAGTTAAAAACAACATAAAATAGTATAGTGTAATTTTAGAAAATTTGAAATTTTTTTTTAAATTTTCCATTTAGAAAATTTTAATAACACCAAGTTCTAATTTTCCACTTTCTTGGAATAATTTTATAGAAAATAATCTTTATTTTCCATACCTAACCAAAACTTTAGATTTTGATTTTAGTTTTTTCAAAATAAATTAAATCAAAATATAAACAGTGTTATTATTATTATTTTTTTTTTACAATTAACTTAACACATACACGCTGCATAGGGACACTATACGCTACTCAACAAAATCATATGCATTGGATTATGGGCAAATTGATCTCTATTTGTTGCTCCAACTATCAAAATGCATAGGCATTTGAAGGAGCCGGTTGATGATTAGTGTTTTTTTGTGTAATGAGATCGTAAAAGAGTAACTGTCCATTCTGAATTTTGATAAATATTTCATGATCTACAAATGCACTGTATATTGCCGGTAACGAAATATTGATGACCAAATTCTCAAAAAAAATAACTATACATCATATATAGATTTTAATTTTAATCTCCAAAATAAGGATAAAAACGTAATTAATATATACATTCTTTTTTTGCTTGAATTAATACAAATTGAGAAGGTGGATAGCCATTGCTTTATCCTTCGGTACTAAATTTATTAGTTTCTCTCACTTTTTACAAGAAAGAAAAACAAAAGAAAGAAAGTAGTAGAGCACTAGCTCCCTCTTAAGCCAAACTTTCATCCCTATAGTTAGCCCTTATTAGAAGGATGTAAAAGACTGAAAATATATATATATATATATATATATATATATATATATATATATATATATATATATATATATATATATATATATATATATATATATATATATATATATATATATATATATATATTTCATGTGGGAAATGAGAGAAGCACAAGAAACAATTTATTAGTAGACCAATGCCACAGCCACAATAACATGTCACCTATAAAAAGGCAGTTTATATAGTGATATATACAAGAACAACAACACAACTTGAATATGTAATAAGTAGGCCTTTGGCCATTTTTTCAATAAAATAATAAAGGCGAGTCGAATTCATAGTTTATGCAAAAGTCTTGTGTCAATGTTCATATTCAAATCCAATACATAAGTATGGCGTAGGATATAAAAATCCTCAAAGTTTAAAGACAAAGTAAATGTTTCAACTGTGTAAGGATGGTCTAGTAACATGGGCTATTATGATAGACTCAAGAGCAAAATGAAAACGTATGGTGATGGTGCTAAAAGCAGCAAAGTTAGAAAAGAGAAGTTCAAATTGGTAACAAGATTACTGAGAAGAATGATAAGAGTAAGGCAAGCTTTCCTCGTGGCCAAATCCTATAACCAAAAAATAAAAATAAATGGAATCAGTTTCACAATGAAGTAGAAGTAGGAAAAGGTTAAGGATCATAAATGAGATAAGAAAGTCGTCCAAGGACCTAGGAGTCTAATAATAGCACCCATCAGTATAGTGGTTGAAAGAAGACCTAGACTAACAATGTTAATGGGTTGGTGTGCCTTTCTTGGGAGTCTTGGAAGCTGCAGGGGCTGGAGCTTTCTTTAAAGTGGTGACAATTTATTTTTGAGAAATGCCTGGTCTCTCTCTCTCTCTTTTTTTTTCCTTTTTTTTGGGAGAGTGAGACTAAGAGTATGCATCTTCATTTTCTTCTTTAGCCTCATTATCTACAAAAGAAATAATTAGTTAAATGGAGAAGAATAAATTAGAAAAGAAAAAGCAACTAAAGGTGAGATGTTTACACTCATACTCTAAGATTGGAACCAACTCATCATATCTAGGCAGTCACCAAAAGGAACTTAGAATCTCTATAGCAAAGTTGCCCACTCCAAATATAGGAATGGGTAAGAGTTTTTTTTTTTTTTTTTTTTTTTTTGCCTTTGAGTAACCTCAACCTCTATAGTTAGATGCAAGTATGTCCTTTCATTTATTCTAGTTCATGGAAGACTTGGGCTAAAATTGATATGTGTGGAAGGTTTGGCATAATTTCCCAAGATTAGTTCTTTCTTTTTCGCTAGATGAAATAGAGAGTCTAGTTGATGTGCAAAGCCCATAGATCTTATTACAGAACACTTAGCAGAAACAATCTGCAAAAAAAGAAGAAGAAGAAGAAGAAGAAGAAGTTGAGATTGTTAGAGACTGAATATAGTATCTGGAAAGTCTATTGATTAGATTTTTGCAAATAAAAAATTCACCTAAAGTGCCTGCTCCCTATCTAAGGAAACCATAGGCTACCAAAATGTTGAAACAAACTTAAAATATCAAGTTATGTTTAAATTTTATAAAATTTTGGCAGAGTCTCCTCTTGAAAATAGACATTCTAGAGACACATCTCTATTTAAAGTAAGAAAATTATTCCTTACCCCTATTTCTTCAAACCTACACAAAATTCCAAACTCCTCCAAAAAATCCCAAAAACACCAAAAATTTGTCACACATCCACATAAACTAAACATCCACAATATTATATATTTTGCATTAAATAATTTTGTACGTTTTACAAAAGTCCTAGGACTTTGATCAAATTTAGAGTATTAGGGACTGTATAGTGCTTAAGCAATTATTTTAACTCAGAATCTACTAAGTCTCTTATTAAGTTGTTGATCCAAACATGTTTTCCATCTTAAATTTACACCTTTTTCTCTTTTTCCATTTTGATCAAGTTTTAGACTTATATTGCTTATCTTGGGTGGAGGATTTAGGGACTTCCATTCTTGGTTCTATCCCTTTACAATAGACCCTTAGTCTTCAAATTCTCAATTTTAGGTTTAAAAGTTTTTTTCTTATATATATATATATATATATATATATATTAAATTAGAAAACAAAAAGAAAAAGGAGAACACAGTAGCATAACTATGTTGGACAATCACAAAGCAAGTGGCGAGAAACCAAGCAGTAGTAATAGGCTATCCTTGAGCTGGCATCATCTGTACACGTGCTAGCAGTGGTCTTCGGTCTTCAAGGTAGTCAAAAAATTTGAAATAAAAAAAAATAGTCAAGATGAAAGAGGAAGAGAACTCACCGGTGGAGCAGTTGGGGGGGCAATAGAGCTCGAGTTGGCATCGATCAAGGAAGAATACATGAGGTGAGCTTAAGTAATCGATAAGAATGGTTGAGTTTGGACGAGTGTGGGAAGAGGAAAAGGTGGGTTTTGTGTATTTTGTGAAGGGTTATTAAATGAGTTTGGTGGTTTTTTTGGATTGGTTCAAATTTAAACAAGTTGGATTAAATAAAGAGAAGGTAGACAAAAAAGGATTTCATGGAAGAAAATATGGATGATTTAAATTTGAAATATTAAACAGGTTTTGGTAGGGATTGGAAAGTGTTTGGATAAGGAAGATGAAGAGTTTGAATTTAATAGGAAATTTGGAATTTTCTGTATATTTGGATAAAGAAGATCAAAGGGTAAGATTCTATTAAATGAGTTGCTAATGAAGCTAGAGAAGGGATTCTTAGAGTTTGAACTTGAGGATTTAGGAGGATTTTGATTAGGAATAGAATTTGAAGAATGTGAAGATTGGGTTGAATCAAACTATGGATTTATTTTTGAATAAGAGACAAATCCAATGTCAAACTTGTTGCGTGAAATCTGCAAGTGCACATGTTATAAACAAGTAATATGTCATTAAAGTAGAGTGTCGATTTCATCAGGAAAAGTTGATAAGTACCAAAATTAAGATTTCCTTTATTATTTAGAAAATTAAATAAGATAGAAGAAAATAAATAAAATTATATATATATATAAAAGACTTGGGATTTAGACTTCATCAATTGATTACCTATGAATTATGTATGTTCTCTAGATTGATTTTCAACTTATTATAAATTAATAATTAGATTTCTCTAAATTATGTGAAGTTTTCTCTAAAAAAAAATCACAAGTATTCAATTTAACTATATGTCTACTCTCGTGATTATAAGTAACTAACGCAAACCCATTAAATTTTATGAAAATTCTTTTAGCAACAACAAAGGAGTATTCTTATCTCTAAGTAGCACATAGGTCTAATATCTTAATGAACTAATATTATGTTTCCACTCTCACTACTTCACATAATATTTTAAATATATAAATAGTGATCAATTATTCACAAGCATTAAAACCTGAGATAAAAGATTAATTTTAATAATTAAAACTAATTAATGAAACATAGATAATCATAAGCAAATCAAGATGTTACATCTAAATTATAACTCATATTTATGAAAGAAGAAGTATTTAAATCAATAAATAATCTAAATAAAACATGATCTCAAATTATTATTAAATTGAAGAATAAAATTTAGAAAGAACTTTAGAAGAATTGATGAGAAGGAGTCTTCAAGCCTTGATAAATCTCCAAACTTGAATCCCCTCTTTGGATGTATCTTCAATTAAAACTAAAAACTAAAGAACTTGAGGATAGAAAACTTTTATAAAACTTAGATAATTAGATGATATGAGTTCTCAATGATCTAATCTATTTATAGTATATAAATCTTAGTTTTAAATGGAGTTAGAATCCTTAAGAGACCTTAGAAAATCAGAATCCTTCATCCTTTTCAAGTATATTTCAAATATAATGGAAAATTGCACTAAAAATTGCACTTTGGAACCCATCAGACACCACACAATAGTGTAATTGGTATACTATATGGCCGTGTAACTAGTCTTTTCAAAATTTGAATTTTCATTGCTTAAATAGACTCATTTCTTATTACATGGTCATGTAACTGGTGAATCACATGGCTGTGTGAAATATTTTGCATTTTTCGAATAGCAAATAACTGAATTATGCTTCATTATCCCACAAAAGTTATAGCTGTTTCTCTTAAATTTCCAATACATCTTGAATCACCGCAATTCGGCATTTGTAGCTCAAGTTTTGATTAAATACCAGAAGATGTCTGAGCTGTCAGTACCCATCAGAAAGTGTTCAGCCATGCATTTTTAAAACTCTATTTTTGCACTTCTTTTCCATTCAATTTGAATCCGACTTTATTCTAATGGATCTTTGAACTTTCAAATCCTTTGAAATTGAATAAAATCCATTCAAATAACCCAAGAGAACTCGAAACAAATTATAAAAATAAAAGTTAATAAAAACAAGTAAAAAAACCATAAATAACACATTTGATGGATAAATAAATAACAGATACTCTATTTATTAATAGGATAATTTGCACTTATCAGGATTTTTTCATTTCATTCTTTTGATACTTTAAATAATATGGAGTGAGTTTCATAAGAGGTTTTGGTTATTTTAGGCCCACAAATGGATGTTAGGGTTTGATTAATTAAATTAAGCCTCATTTTCTTTTTAGCACGTAGAAAGCCTAGAGTCTAAAGACATGGGATTGAGAACTGAAAAATACAAGGCTGGAGTCTAATCATAGTATTGGAGGCTAAATTAAAGGAATTGAAGGCTAATGAAGAACATGATGTTAGAATTAAGGAGCTAATTGCTTTCCAGCCAGTATAATTTCAATTAGCTTCAGGGATGAGGGAACCAACAAATCAACAACAAACACACAAAATCAACAATTAAATAATAAGCTCAAGCAAGCAGAATTATCCCAAATTTTCAAACCTTTTATTCATTTCTTGTCAAAATTTCTCAAGATTCTAAGATTTTTTTTTTCAATTTTTACATTTATCTTTTGTTTTTAGTACGTCAACAATTACATTAATCAGTTCTATTATTTCAGATCCTTCCAAATACATTGATTATTTTTGTGATAATTGGAGAAGTTGCATTCAGTTTATCTAATAACTTTTAAGAGATTTCAGGTCTGTTTAATCTTTTGTATAATTTTTTGCTAGAAGTTAGATTCATGTGAGACTTCTAAAAATCTTTGACATGTAGGGGCAGAGGGAGGAGGGCAAGAGGGACAACCACACTTTTAAAAATTTTAAATTATTACCTACATATTTTAGAAACTTTTTAGTTTGGCCCTCCCAATTTTTAAAATTTTTATCTATATATTTTAGATGCTTTTTAATTTGGCCCCTATAATTTTTAAAATTTCGCATATATATTTTAAGATATTTTTTAGTTTAGCTCACAATTTTGGATTTTTTCATTTTTGTGTCACCAACTTCCAAATTTTTTCATTTTAGTCCCTCAAATTTTAAATTTTTTTTTTTTGGCCTCCCTCCTTTGGAGTTCTGGCTCCACCCATGCTGACATGCTCAATTTTAGTTTACAAAAAAAAAAAAAAAAAAGCATCAACACTGCTTAATTAATTAGTACTATGATGATAATATTAATATAGGAAAAATTGCAATTAAAGGACCCAAATCTTGAGAAAGTTAATCTTCTTTTGGTACTTATTAATTAATTAATACTATAATAATATATTAATACTGGACAAATTGCAATTAGAGGATCCAAATATATTGAGAAAGTTGTGGACATATCCCACAAGGGCCAGGTGTCTTCACTTCTTTACCAACATAGTACTAAGCATTAATGATCCCCGCTTATATATAACTAAGTTTATTATATGGAATTCATAAAGAATTAATTGACCATGTACGTACTAATTATTAAATTATAGTAATATATGTGCATGGGTAGCTTAATTTAGTAATAAACGGATTAAACTTGTATACACATGCTTAATGCTTTGGATCTCGTATCTAAAAATAGCCATAAATTAAGTTAATTTTGTCTAAAGAATTCGTCTATAGGCAAATAAACAAAATCCCAAATATATATTAGACATTTGTTTAATTTGGAGCAATTAATCAAACAGCACATAACATAAAATTAATTAATTAATTAACAACATTATTTAGTTTACATAATCCACCAAATTTGTCTACACATGAATGAGTCAACGGGGAACACGCAAGGCAACTGCATATTTGGGTAACCCATTTGCCAAGCAAACCCTAAAATCTTGACATGTAATTACTATATCAAGTACCATATGCACTCTTTATTTATTTTTGATTAGGCATATATAAATTTCTGATCTCTGCATTAATCCACACCTTAATTTGCTGATTTGGCTATGTTTTTATTTAATAATTTGTCTTAATGTCAATGAGAATGGAGACATTAGCCTAAATTTATGATTACCTTATTTGTTAATCATATAGTACATTAGAAAGGCTTTATTCAAACATATATTAGTATTGTTTTCATTCCTCAAGATTGTATTTGTTAATCTTAATCGTAATTATATAGTATTAGTGTTGCTCCTCTCCTTTTTCAATATTCGACTCTAGAGGCCAGATTAATATTTTAGTTTTGATGTGA
This sequence comes from Reutealis trisperma, assembly GCA_947687605.1. Classification (NCBI taxonomy): domain Eukaryota; kingdom Viridiplantae; phylum Streptophyta; class Magnoliopsida; order Malpighiales; family Euphorbiaceae; genus Reutealis; species Reutealis trisperma. Next base: position 8,767,250 of record CANTUT010000003.1, read on the forward strand.
ATGGTATGCTTTTGATCAGATAAATGAAATGATTTAATATGGCACGAGAAAATTGACTCGTGATACCATCTTACTTACTTCTAGAAGAATTATATATATATTTTTCATGATACTAATCTATAATAATCTTTATTAGGTGCAATAAGACAGGTTTGAGTTTGAGGTAAGAAGGGCATGCATCCAAGCAAACTGAGGAGGATGTAAGAGATTGTGTCAAATTAAAATTGCTATATTATTCTAAAATATTCTACGGAGAAATTTTAATGTATGTGTATGAAATGATTAATTATAATAGTATTTAACTATATAATAGTTATTTCATTTTGTATATATAAAATTTTTAAAGAAAAAAATAAAAAAAATTAGAATTTTAATTTTGAACCATTAAATTATTGGTCTAATGATAATAAATTTATTGTATAATGATTAATAAAGCAAAGAAAAATTTTATCAATTATAAAGTGCACATCTACCTCGTCAATCTTAAAAAGTCACAACATTATTATATGAGATTTTCTTATAAAAAAATAAAAAATTTTCAATGAAAACAGATAAGTTTTCGTTATTATAAAATGGTAGTATTTGCACACTAAAGCACCCATTGTAAAAATGATTCTTATAACTATCTTCAACGAAGATTAATAGTATTTTTTTTTATTTATAATTCAAAAACAAATATTTCTTCTGTCTAAAAATATTTTTTATTTAAAATTTTGGTATATAAATTAATAAAATTATTAAATTATCGTGATTCTAAATTAAAAAGATTAAAATATATTTTATTAATTTTAATATAGAGAAATAAAAGTAATTAATATAATTATTTAATAAATGAATAAATAGAAGGTAAATTAAAAAAAATTAAAATAATAAATATTTTTGAAATAAAAATAATAATATTTTAGCAAAGACGACTAATCTCCATAGAGCAAAAGCAATGGTTGTCTTAAGGGGAGCAGACATCCAACGTCAGAGATTAAATGACGTGGAAGTCTCTGGATGGGCTGATCTTCAAGACCAACCTCATCTTGAAAAGTAAACGCCTTGCATAATGACACGTAGACATTATAAATTCCGGCTAATATATATATATATATATATATGTTCGTACGTGGAAAATCGTCACCCATGCAAATATATAGTTTTTTTTGGATAATATTCCCACTATATTTTATCTTCTAATTGAATTTAAGTTATTATGGCACTTGAGTTGCCTTAATTGGTGGCTTAGCTGATGCAACATTAAGATCAGCTTTATATGTGCTGTGTTCAATAATGTTTCTAAAGAACTAATTTTTTATAGAAATGGAGACATCATTCAATTTTGTAAAATCACGAAAATTGTGCTACAATTTGCTCTTTTTTTTTTTTAATAATATTCCCCTATCATAATGAGTTGACATTAATTTTAAGTATAGTTACTTATAATATAGAATAAAAACAACGTGTTAAACTCAAAAATATATATTCATGGAATGTCTTACTCTTTTTTATATAAAGATAATTATAATATTAATTTTTATTCGTTTAATTTACATTCACTCTGTTTATTACCTTTTTAATTTAAGGGTCGGCTTTCTTTTTCAGCTTAGTGCTAGAAAGCTTCTAATCCCCCTCTCTCTTTCTCTTGTTTGCAAGTCCTACTCTAAACTAACAAGTAAAAGTTGAGCATATCAACTTGAATAAAGAATTCACAAAGAAGGAAAATTCAGTTTTTATAATCATATATTCAAAGGAAAATATTAAGAAATTTGGTTAACTAGATAGGGAACAAATTCATTTGTTGATTAAGTTAAACTGAGGTTACATATTAATTTATGGTAAATTGTTGTAATAACAGTAAAAACAAGAAATAAAATATGGAAGTATAATGGGAGAATTATTATCTGTTGACTTAATCAACAAGTTATTGTGTTCCATTCAAGGAAAGCTAGACACAGAAGCTATGGTGATTTGAAATTTTAGTCTAAATGTTTACCATACGCGTGTTGAAGAGTGGAAAGGTGTAGGCTTTAAAAGTTGGAAATCATTGGTCTAACTTTAATTAATTAATTAAACTAATAATTAAAAAGAGTTCTAAAAACTCATTTCTTGTTGAAAGTTTTCTTTCTTTTCGGCTCTTCTTTTTCTCCTTAGCTATCTCTTTAACACGAAGAATTTCTTGTTTATCAGCCTTTTTTCACTTGTTTTTTTTTTAATTATAAAAAGAAAAAAAGAATAATTAATTTCTAAATCCCATTCCCATTCCAGTCTTTGGGTTCATATTGGCTCTCAACTTTGCAACTATTAAAAAAAAAGGTTAATCAATTTGTCTCTTAAAAGTCTATTATTTACGCTTTTCTTCTGCTAATTAGACTATAAATTAATGGTATTCGAATATGTAATTTCACAATTTAAAAGACCAATATAATATTATATATTAAACAAAAACTCATTGATAGGGACTTTCTCAATTTTAATTGGTAGATGATGAGAGATAAAAATGATCCTTAGAAGATAATTAGACTCTCTTAAATCAAAACTCATTGTATGTTTTCCAAGATCATAAAAAGATTAACCAAATTCACTGATTGAGCTCTCAAGTATCCTGAGCCTAAAGGCTTTCTGAATGAATTGGTGTTACTTAATCATCAAGTGACTTGCCAAACAAGTTAAGGCCGAAGCATACCAATTAGATGTCATATCGACTGACATGAAAATATGTGTGTAGTTAATCTGCATTCTATCCTGACGCTTCCCTTACCAAATACTTCTGAGAATAAAATAAGAAACATGCGTCTGTCATCATTACACCAATTCTCACCAGCTAATATGGTTAAATGACAGAGGACATCTCTTCTCAAGAAAAAGTGTCAATCTTATTTTACACTGAACCATACAAAAGAGGAAGAAGAACTCGAGTCCAGGTAGATGGAATTCTACACTTTCTTACCTTATTTTTTTCACTAAAAAATACTTTGAAGTTCAAAAGGAGATAACCTCTTGAGAATAAAGATTTTATCTGTACTGATTTGATTGTCGGAGAGTCTTCGCCAGGTGAGAGACCCGGCTTCTTTTTGATCATTTTTCTATTCTTTGTAGACACCATATTTCAGGCCCAATAAGAAAAATTCGGCCCATTCTCTCTCATTTTGATCTCGTACTGATCAATAGAGATATGATGAAATGAAATCTTTTTGGTGGGATAACAAAAATCATTAATTAACTACTTGTGTAGATAAACTTGAAATTTGCTATATATTATTTTTGTATGCAGTGGTTGTGAAATATAAGGTCAATAAAAAAAATTCAATTAAAAAAGGATTGTTATTTGAGAATTTTGGTTGGAAATAATTAGCTAATGGAACATCTACATAGGTAGAAAGGTGTGGAGAAGAGGAGATTGTGCTAAAAGAAATTTTTTGGATTTTAAGAGTAGCCTTTCCAAGAATATAGCTATTATTATTAGCTATTCTTCTTGGGTATTTGTTCTTCTTTATTTATTTATTTTTGGAAAAATTTTCTTGTACTATTAAAAAATGTAATGAAAACTTTCAAAGAAGATGTAATTTCTCAATCAATTAATGTCGCCATAGTCAATGAAAATAATTTTTTTTTTCTTTTGACGTTTTGCTAATTGACAGCAAATCAACATGTGGCTGAGATGGAAAGAGCGTACTTCATGGTTTGCGGCTGCACCATTGAAGTGAAAATTGCATTACTTCATATGCAAAATTAAACGCATATAGCTATTGTTACATGAAAACAAATTACAAAGTCACAGTTTAATTTCCTGATCAATTATACACTACGACAGATTAAGTAGTTTGACCATCAAACTTTTAATTGTATTAAGAATATAATTCCACATTAATTAATTACAAATATATTAAGTGATTAATATAAAAATAGGCTCTACAATCTTAACAGCTAGTTTTTAAGATTGATTCTCCCAAATTTATATGAAAAATTTAATATAGTATCGAAATTTAATTGATTTTTATATTATCTCATGTTCTATCATAATTTGGATTGGTTTTTTTTAATTGCCTTACCCGTATAGGGTTTATTTCAATTGTCTTACTTATTAAGGGTTTCTTATCTTGCCTGTGAATGGTTCTTTTCAAATAATGCAATTCATATCATAAGCTATAAGTATCAACTGAGTTTAATAAAAAATTATCTTCATTCAATTGTCATTTGAGGGGGCTATTAAGAATATAATCCCATATTAATTAATTACAAACATATTAAGTGATTAATATAGAATATTGATTAATTACAAACATATTAAGTGATTAATATGTAAATGGACTCCTCAATCTCAATAGCTAGCTTTTGAGATTAGTTCTCCAAAAATCTATATTAAAATTTTAATAAATTGTCTCCTAACATTAAACAAAAATTAAGAATTTAATTAAATTTTATTGACAAGTCTCCTTTCATTTAATTTGTTATTTACCCAAAAGTTTAATTAACGTGTTTTTAGAGAGTTGAAGAAGTAGGTACCTTCTTAAAACCCCAAATGTAGGAAATTTCATGTAGTACTAATTAAAAGTCTAAAACTGTAAAACCAGCATCTTTCACAGGATTGCAAGAAATAGTTGCCTAGGAGTTTTCTTTGTTTTCCTGATGAAGTTTTCGTTTTCTTGATGCAGCTATTAATGGGCGAAACTTACTCGCATGAAAGATCAAAGGTAGGTGGACAAAATAACTCGTAGAAGTCATCCTGCTCATAATAAGCTTATTATAAATAGTCCTTTTGTGTTCACACAAATCGAAATTAATTTGATTTCCTTTCTTTCTGTGTGTTTTCTGTTGACTAAAGCTCCATGCAAACTCTTTGAGTCTTAACTAATTTACCAATTTCGTGAAAGTGATCACTTTTGACAAGCTCTTGGGTTTCTGACAATTGAAAATTGGTCTCGACTCTTATAGAAATTTATGCAAAATTGAGATTCAATTAAATAATAGAATTATATATAATGTTAATACCAGAAGTCCAGAGATTATTCGGATCCACTCATGTTATGTTATGGTTTGCACAAGCTGCACAGTTAGATGTAAGATATATTATTAAAAATATTTTAAAAAATTAAAATTTAAAAAATAAGTAGTTATAATAAGAAAATACATCTGAATCATTTTTAATTTAATTGCGAAAATTTTGAAAATCATATAAATATAATACGTTTCTCACATGAAATAATCTTAATCCAAAAACAAAGATGATCAAAGCTTCGAAATTTTGTTAATTAAAAAAAAAAAAAAGTACTATCATACTCCTGAAAAGAAAAAATTGCAAGTGCTATCATATTGAATTTTAATTTTTTTTTAAAAATCATTTAAATGGGAAGAAAATTATATTATGTATGACTAATTAATTATATATATATACATCAAATATATGACCTATTTATACATACCTTTATTAATTAATTATTTATGAGAGCCACATTAGCTCTCAAATTATTGATAGACCACCACCTAGCTAGCTAATCTTTTTACACCTAAGGTCAACTAAATCCAATGGTGGTTCTCTAAGCAATGAAAAATTACTTAAACTTTTAGAAAAAATGACTTTCACCCCTACAAAATTTTTAATTAAAAAGATTTAATATTGTCTCCCAAACTTATGAGGTTAGATCTGCCATTAACTAAATTTTTTTTTGAAATCAAAATCTTATTGATTTTCTGTAAGATTTTTCTAAATGACAAATAATTTAGAAAAATTTTTCTTTTGAAAACGTTACCAATTAAGGGATGGAGAGAATATGATTTATAGAGAAATATTTAGATAGATTTAGTCTATTATATTATTTATAGACTAAATTAATTATACATTGACATATAATATTATTTATCAGATATAATATTTATATTGATTGAATTATTTATTTTCATTAAACACCTATAATGAAATATTAGCCAATATAAATGATAAATATAATGAATGACATCGCACATCAATATATAATCGGTTTAGTTTATAAATAACGTAATAGACTTAAACTACTTAAAAATTTATAGTGATTCATATCATTTTGAAATGCACAAGTGATTAGTTCATCTAAAAATAATTAATTTTTTTAAAACGGAAATAAAGAGTAAGCGAACAAAAAACCTTATCCTGAATTTTATTGGAGGAGAAGCCTTTTTTTATCACAATCTGCATAATAAATGTCCCTATATTTCGGCAAACACCAAACTCTATTATTGACACGGTGAATTAAATGCTCTTTCTCACTCTCTCACAAATATAAATATTAATCATCTAGAAAATGATCCATATTTCTATTCAAATGACTGAAATACCCACCTTAAAATGCAAAACTTGAGTAACCTCTTGGGCAATTTACCAAGGGACAAGATAGGTTTTTCACAATACTAAGTAATATTAAAACAAACAAATCATATAAATTAATTAATTAATTAAAATATAGCTGAAGCCATTAATTTCTGTACGATGGAGCCATGCATAAATTGAAGACTAGGAAACCCTAGAACAAGGGTCATGTTAAATAAAGAATACATACGTGGCTATTTATTGTTGGTGACAGCTAATATGAATCCAGAAAGCTAGGAGTGACACTTCGTGCTGGAAAATGATAGGTAATATTATTAACAAGATACTAATTCAAAATTATAATTAACTTTGAAATTAGAGTCCTTCCGCTATTTAAAGTTTTAGTGTATAAAATAAAAAATTATTAAATTATCATAATTTTTCAATAAAAATATTAAAATATTATTATATTAATTTTAATATAAAAAAATAAAAATAATTAATGTAAATAGTTAATAGAAAAATAAATATAAGGTATAATTAAAAAAATAAATATATTTTTTAAATTTTAAAATGATAAATAAATTAAAATAAAAATGACTTATAAAATGGAAGGAATTAAGACTAATTAATTAAAGACTATATTTAATAATAAATTAATTAATAAGTAAGATTTTTTGCATGAAATTTTTTTTCTTTTTCTTTTTGAATTGTTTTATTAGCCATTATAAAAAGATTTTAGACTTTCACATTTTTTAGGGACACGTCGCCATAGTGATAAACAGGGGACGGCACCGAATCCTTTTGACTTGTAAGGTTTCACAACCCTTCTCTTTTTACTATTTATATATACAAGTACGTTACGGACCTTAGAACATCTCTTTGTTGCAACTTGCAAAATTAAACTCTCTCTCTCTCTCTCTCTCTCACTATCCTTCTAAAAAGAAAAAAAAAAAAAAAAAGAAAAGAAAAAGCACAACAAGCTTTTCATAAAACTAATTAATAATACCATGGGAAGAGCACCTTGCTGTGATAAAAACGGGCTAAAGAAAGGACCATGGACTCCTGAAGAAGATCAGAAGCTTATTGATTATATTCAGAAACATGGGTATGGAAATTGGAGGACTCTTCCAAAGAATGCTGGTATGTATATGTATTTTATATTTATTTAATTCTTATAGAGATTTAAACTCGAAATCTCATAGTTTTAGAAACGACCATAATAATTTTATGTCTGTACAGGGCTGCAAAGATGTGGAAAGAGTTGCCGTCTTCGTTGGACTAATTATTTGAGACCTGATATTAAGAGAGGTAGATTTTCATTTGAAGAAGAGGAGACAATAATTCAGCTACATAGTATGTTAGGAAACAAGTAAGTCTTTCAATTTTATTATATTTTATTATCTTATTTGAAACATGATTTTTTTTTATTGGTTTTTAAAATATTATTGGTTTGATATAATATAGGTGGTCTGCAATAGCTGCTCGCTTGCCTGGAAGGACAGATAATGAAATCAAGAACTACTGGAATACCCACATTAGAAAAAGACTTCTCAGAATGGGAATTGATCCAGTGACCCACAGTCCTAGACTTGATCTTCTTGATCTCTCTTCAATTTTAGGTTCATCTCTTTACAACTCATCTCAAATGAGTATTTCAAGGTTCCTCGGGGTCCAGCCGCTGGTTAACCCAGAACTTCTCCGGTTAGCCACATCTATAATATCATCTCAACAAAATGGTCAAGAAAATCAGCTTTGTAATAATAATAATCTCCCTGCAGTCCAAAACCAATTTCAATTTCAACCTAACCAATTCCAAGAAATATCCAATTGCACCACATTGACTACAACTACTACTAATGATCCATTTGTTTCATATTCCAATGAAACACAAGTCATCGACCCAAATTTTACAGAATGGCGAAGTGATAATGGAATTGATTCAAATTTAACAGAAGAACTTGTGGGTCTACCAAGTTATAATAATAGCTATTATGGGACAACTGATCAAACGGCTATTATGGACCCATCATCTGAGACTACTACAACTGCTACTTTCATTTCCAACAACAGCAATCAAAATTTCAGTTTCGCCACGTCAGTCTTATCGACGCCATCTTCAAGTCCAACGCCATTGAACTCAAATTCAACTTACATCAATGGCAGTATAATTAGCAACGCTGAAGACGAGAGAGAAAGTTATTGCAGCAATATTTTGAAATTTGAAATCCCAGATATTTTGGATGTTAGTAATTTCATGTAATGCATGGAAAATGAAACTGATTATCAAATTAAAAAGTTCTTTTTTTTTTTTTTTTCATTTGTAGCTTTGATACGTGTATAATTCAGTACTAATTATTTTTTTTTAATTTTTATCCTACTTAATTACTGTGTCAACAAGCAAGATCCTATTCCTTTCTTATATAATTTTTTTTAATTACTTAAATTAATGGAAGTTTCCATCATTCCTATATCATTGTGCTCCCTTAATTAAGTCTTATAGCATTATAAATACTTGTTACAGTGACGTTAATGTATCTAAAATTTCTTCAAACAGATATAAAACAAAAATTAAATAATATTATACACGTGTTTCTTAGCCAATAATAGTAATCCAAGTATCAATATAAAATTATTTTCAGTCTTTGTTAAATTGGAAAATAATTTACCTATAAGAGGAAAGCTAAAAAATCTAAGTAGAAAATCAATTAATAAATAAATAAACTAAAAGAGAAAGGCGAAAAGGAAAAAAACAGAAGCACATAAGCAATCATAAGACAGTAAGATTATGTTTCAGAGATCCCGACAGATAGTCAAATTCCGGCGAGCTTTCCGGCAACAAAAATCGGAGCACGTGAGGCTAACACGTGTACCTTCCACCTGTAATGTAACTGTCTTTTCACGTACTAATAAAGTAATAATTTGCATGGGGATTATAGCAATGAGAGACTTTGACAAACCCAAAAAGAAATTAAAGAAAATCAAAAAATAGAGTATACGTGTCTGTATATTAGAGGCAATTTATATTTTTTGTTTTGTAGGGACCACAAGAGAAAGGCTTCGTGTTTTTTTTTTTTTTTTTTTTTTTTTTTTTTTGGTGGGGAGGGGGGCGGGGCTTTATTAAACATTATGGCGTGGGTCATGTGCTTGTTTTGTCCCTTTTTTATCCTTACCATTAATATAGCATCTCAGTGTCAAACCAGAGACCTAATTACTTTTGGGGGGACACGTGGACTCAATAATAGAGAGAGGTGGGTCCTTCATTTTGGCATCTATTGCAAGGTTACTGGTTGACCCGGTTAGATTACAGCGAGCGCCTTATTCATTTTCTACTTTTAGAAGGACTTGATTTTTTTTTTTTTTTGTTTTTTTAAAAGACCAAGCTATTAGGGGTCTTAGTCCTTGTCATGTTCAATTAAGGGTCATCAATTAGGTATTGAAGTCTCTGATTAAGTTACCTACAATCCAAACAAAACACGAATTAAGAGGCACAAACTATTCCCTGCAGTATCGTGTAATAATTATTAATTTTGAGTCTCCATACCTTGAGCGTAATTTAATTAGACATTATACATAATAGATTGCGTAAAAAAAGGATTCTAATTATAATTAAAATAGATAAAAAAAAAATATGCCTTAATCATTTAGATCACCACCTAGAGTATACTTAAGAAGTGAATTAATGATATAATCCCGGATTATTTCATCTTTAAGAGTTGTTTTGTTTGATTGGGGTGCAGATATGGGTTTAGGAAAAGTGGGATTGGTGGGTTAATCACTGGAGTCGGAAATTACACTGTTGAGTGAAAAATGTGATTGTAGTTGGCACAACAACTGTTGTTAATTTTGATCTGGAATTTTAATTCAGTATATCAAGAAATAAAATGAAGAAATGCTCACATAAAGTGAAACCCTGTAGATTGTCGGTTGTATATGATTCAAGACAAAGTTTTTATTGTATTGCATTGACACGTATCTGTTTCCAGTTGATGACAGATTAATGTTCAAAGTCATGAGTCCAATAACAAGAAAACAAAAGCCAAATCTGTAGACGGGATGTCGAGACTCGAGATCTATATATCGATGGATCTATCCATCCTCGTCTTATACTCACTGATTTAATTTGCATGCATGTTTTTTATGTGTTAAATTTCTACATGCCAGAAATATACGTGGTCAATTGAACAACTATTAAGTAGGCTACCCTACACAGCTTGATATATCAATGATCAATCAAGAATTTTTCAAATGCATCTCTTTCAATTTAATTTAAAATTAAGATAAATTTTTATCTGCATAAATATATGCTCACATAGAATTTATTTAATCATTTCACTAGAGTCAAGTCCAGAGACGAAGCAGAATTAAGTAGGCGGGGGCCTAAATTTTAGAAGCAGAAAATTTAGGGGACAAATTTAAAAATAAAAAGTTTTGAGAGGGCCAAATGTAATTTTACGTGGAAAATTTTTCAAAAAAATATAGGGGCCGGCGCCCCTTGAGTATGATTTGCCTCCGTCCCCGGTCTAGTGTTAACAAAAATAAATTAAAAATAAAAAAAAAACACTAAACAAACAAAATTATTTACATTGACTATATTAATTAATATGTACTCTTTATAAAATAGTGTGTGAAATTGTCAAAGAGATTTAAAAAATGAACGAACTAATATAAATGAGTTCAAATTTCAGATCAACTATGTTTTTCATAATTAAAAATAAAGAATTTCAAAAATGATATTTCTTTAATTATTTTTTGTTTACAATCCAAAAATTTCAGTATATATTTACGTAATATTATTTCATATATACATTCATTCCATTGGAAAATTATTATAATTTACTCCATCCGTCTCATTTTATTTGAAATATTTTTTTCATAAAATTTAAGAGTGCATTAAATAGTATACTGTTTTTTCTTTTATATCCTTTATTAAATATAATTTTTCTATTTTTTTAAAATTTTATAGAAAAATATTGAATTAATATTTAAAAATAAAATAGATAATAAAAAGTAAAAAATGTTTTAAAAACAAAAATGAGATATATATTAAAATATTTAAAAATATATATATTTCAAGCAAAATAGGACAAAATATGTTAATTATATACTATCGTGTATAGATAGGGTGAAGACAAGAATTACTCATTTTTAATGTAAACTTTTCACTTTTATTCATGGCCTATATACCTAAAATAACAGAGGGAAGCCGTATGAATATTTGATTCTTCCAAAATGCATGTGCATATGTACATATATAGTCAATACCCATAAATGAGAAACAAGAAGTAGGACATAATTACCAGAAATGCCAAAGAACAGCCATAATTACAGACTTTTACTCGTACGATTCGACGCTCCCTATCCAATATTACCGGCTCACTAGGTCAAACATCGCCAATAAACATGCATGTAAGCTATACATCATTTATACGTCAAAAAATAAAAATAAAAATAAAAGGGAGGAAATTAATAGGGACTTTTGGATATACGTATACAAGACAGGTATACATTGTTTTGTCAAAGTTTAAAATAAATAAATGATCAAGATTTAGATATAGACGTGTCAATTAATGCAAGAGACAGACAATTCTTATTTTTGTATGGATTTATAATTTATTTATGTTAATAAATAATTAAATTTATATATGTATTTTGACTATGAGCCGACCCTATGATAGATATTTCACTTTCAACTATCGACCGTCCAAAGAAAAAAGCTATGAATTTGTATGTATTTTTGGAATAAGTAAACTCCTTAAAGTGCGATTATGTCTTCGCCTCGCTTTGGTTTTCTTTTCTTTGTTTTTGGTTATTATTATTATTATTATTATTACTGCAATTTGTTCTTTTCTAAAGTCTTCCGTCATAAAATTTCCATCGTGGGGGCTCTGGCAATAATTATTGACCAACTTTTGTCTTTCTTGGAGTATAATTCAGAGTGAGGAAGTGAATTAAGGGTTCTTTGATCGATTTGCCATTTTTGTTGCTGTTATAGAAGCAAAGCAACTTATATATGTTGCTATTGTTTTTGAGACCAAAGGAGTAAAAGCAAAGGAAATAGGCTAAAGTCATGTAACCTTAATTTATGCATATTATTCTTACCTTTGGATAAAAAGTAAAACGTCTGATGTAATATTTTAATTTATAAGTTACTATCAAAACACAGATATATAAAAAATGTTTTCTTTATTCCTTTTGTTTTCTTTTTCAGAATCGTAGGACAAAAGTTATTCATTAGTAAGATTTGAAATTTGTACAATTTTTTTTTCAAAAATCATTATTGCCATTTGACAAGAATAAATTTCACGTAGCAGCTTGGATCATCCATGCCAGCAAGAAAAAGAGCGTTTTGGAGCTCTTTGACACTATTTCGGCGATAAGGCTTCGACGGATAAATTAGAAGTTGAAAGAGTCATAGAGAAATTGTAGAGAGAATGAAAGTATTGGATGGATGAATGAATGAAAATTAATATAAGAGTTACATTTATATAAAATGAAAATGAGACTCTCGTGGGTAAGTGTTTTCAAGTTCTAATAGCTTATTTTTTGTCCGTATCACTATTAATAATATTTTGGCAAAAAAATAAGTTTGCTATAGTATGATATAACTGTTTATTTTTATCATCATAAATTTATAGTAATAATTTTTATATTTTTCAATAAAAAATTATCATTAATTTTAGTATTTCTTGCAGTATTGGTATACTTGCTCTTGAAACTCATTATCAACCAATTCCTCAACCATCAAATACAAAGTATTTTGCCCCATTTTTCCTTACACTTGTAAAATCCTGGTGTAGTTCAAAGTGACCAATTTTTGCACTTGAAAATAAAAGGGCTCAATATATATATATATATATATCCGAGAGAGTATAAATTAACTCAACCCATATATGATAAATGAATAATAAGAAATCCCATTATCAAATTATGACTTTTTTTTTTCACTAAGCACATTGGTTTCTGATACCTGGTCCAACTAATAGCTCTATTTCTAGTGCTAGATGATCATTTTTCTCCTACTAGGCTACTACTGCAAGTGATTAGTGATCACAACTCCACCCAGCATTCTAAATTAATTAAAAAAAAAATTGACATTGCAACATATAAATTTATATAGCTTTCATCATTTCAGTAAGACTCAAAGGTCCACAACAAAGTCTTCTGATTTTGAGATAAATATAGAAATGGCCCCCCAGACTTTTGAAATTCTATTTTTTCCAAAATAAAAATTAATAACAATCTGACAATTTTAGTCTTTGAAATTAACTTTTAATTTGGACTTAGAACTGCACTTGATTGCCGCCTATATATGGCCTTATCTACTTATAATAAATATTATATATTTATAGCAATATGAATTATTTCCAGTACTCCAATTATTAAAAAAATTGCCATATTTAATTATTTATAATTAATTAAGATGTAGCCTCTCGATTAATTCTTCGAATTAATCATAATTTATACTAATATCTACATGATATTTTGGTAATTAAATCGAGAACCGTGCCGAATCTAACATATTTTTTCCAAACCAATTGGGAAAATTCTAAGAGCATACTCAAACTTTCGGCGGGAAAGATAGAAATTATGGTTTTAGAACGAACCCCTAAGTTCCATGTCATGATTGAATTGCCATTATAAAAGTCAAAGCAAGCTTAACATATAATTAATGTTAAAAGAAAATACACGTTTCCAAATTATAATCATTAATTAATGTCGTCAACATACACCTGTCCTTTACGTCATTAGAAAACTACATCAATTAGTTTATATGGCTGATAATAATTTGGGTTCACTGTACTTACCATGCCTAACATTATATTATTATTATTTTGGAAATTGACCTGTGTCGAATTATTTAGCTAGCTGTGTGAGGATTTGACTTAGTTTCATGGATTTACAGCCAGATCCATTCATTCAAATTAAAAACGTAGTACAATAATCAATTTCAAGGCCCCCTTAATTAATCTTTGATGTATGTCTTGGAAATTGTTGGATTTATTGTTGACTAAATTTTATACTCCATTGTTTAAAACTATGTATTAGTATGATAATTTAAAATAAATAATACTATATTATATATAATATATTATTAAAGTGTGATAATAAAAAATTAATGGAATGAGTTAGTATAAATGAGTATGTTAGACTAATAAAATCTCACATATAGTATGTAAACCATTGTATTTCACTAATGAATATTTACTTCAGTAATACTGAAATTATTCTTAGTGTTATGAGATTTTGAGCTTAAAACTCCAAATAGGAGCTAGCTCAAAATCCTCCAAATTGAAGTTATAATTACCGAAAAGAAAAATCAACATTTTCAAATTAATTAATTACTCATTAATCAGTACAAGATCTTAAAAAGATAGATGGGCTGGATTTCTTGGTTTTGGGCTTGTGATCAAAGGTTCAATCTACAAAAAGAACAAGAGCATCAAAAGGCCAAGTCTTGATTTAGTGAAGATATTTTGATACTTAAGTCAATAGCAGCAATGGATTTTGATGACCTTAAGGAGGAAGATGATTTCCTGAAGATCATATAGATTTAGAGAGAAAAAAGAGTTTAGAAGATTTAGAATCAGTACCTTGAATTGGTGGAGTCTCTTTGCCTTTTATACCTATAAGGTTATCACTCTTCGTTGGTGGGTAAGTAGTGTGACTAGAGGACATGCCTTGGTATGTTAGAGGAAGGTTGAACCTAGGTCATCATCTAGTTGTATTTCACTATGGAGAGTAGGAGTCACCCTCATTCTGACAAATGGTATGTCATTAGATTGAGGTCATGGAAGTGATGTTGCACGCTAGCTAGTTGGGAGAACTTTCACTATTGAAGAGCTTGTCTAGATCTGCAGTGGTTTTGTGGAGGGATGTCCTAATGAACTGACATCGAGAAGGTGCTTCATTCAGTATGAGGCTGAGTCACCCAGCCTTTTTAATATGGGCGCTCTTGTTGTTACTCGGATGAGGTCCATCAAGCTTCTCTCAGTACAATTAAATTTCTTGAGAGATTTGAGCATTAGAACACTTAGGCTTAAAGATGGGTGTAGCTAGATTTTATCCTCATTCACTCATCAATGTAAAAGACTATAGTAGAAACATATAGTAAATATATACAAGTGATTCCCCCCTAATCAGATTTAGCTTCCAATTATCATATATTGAGTTATTTAAGCATCACTTAATTTTTTGGGTATTTATTCATGCTACATCACATATTTTCTATGTAATACAAAAAATTCAATCAACATCATATTATGAACTGTTCAATTATAGTCTTCCATATTAAATAATAACTATTGCATAAAGTGAATATAGTAATTAACTACTTGAATTATACGATGTGTATTATAATTAATATACCGACGTGTCAAATTATCATTAAAAATCTACAATGTGACGTGGTGAACTTAATTGACTTATGAATTTCTCATATAATATATATATTTTTATTCATTTTTATAAAAATAATAATGATCTTAGTGATAAATTTATTGTCGAGGAAATTATACCATGTACTTTTTTTTAGTTCTATTTACTTTTTAACCCCCGATTTTAACTTTTTATTTTTTTGCTTTTTTCTTTTTTTTGCTTTTTTTATTTCTGTTTTAATATTGTTACGCTTTTTTTCATTTGTACTATGTTTTTACTTATTTTGCCTATTCACTTGGTTTTTTCTTTTTCTTTTTTCTTTTTCTATATATCTCATTCCTAAATGTTGTTGTTAATTAGTTTAATAATTCAAAACTTTTTATATTTATGCTATTAATTAATAATATAATAATTACATATTTGCATGATAAAATAAGAAATTATTTTTTAATTTAAAGCAATATTTAATATACTAATATATTAAATAATTATAATTTTTGTGTAGAAAATCTTTGCTCCAAACTAGAGTTTTTTGCACTAAATAAAAAATAACGTTGAGGGTGTTAAGTTTCCAAAAAAGACGAAAGAATTTATTTATGGTATATACTTATAATATATTTAACATATACTCGTGATATACTTAAAACAAATCTAAAATATACTCTTTACTGTGAAAACTGAAAATTATTTGTTAATTTTTTTTAGTCTTTTAAAAATTTAATTTAACTCTTAAATTCTTTAAAAATATTCATATTGTCACGACCCATCTTTGAGCCGCGACTGTCCTAAGGCACAGAGAGACGTAAGGTCACCTAAACTCGTAGAACAACCTATAACTCATAAACTATTACCATTACGTTACCCTTAACCCAATATCGTAGCCATAATTCCCATGTAATAGTCATTCAACATCTAAATTCATTTTCATATTTATCGCTTTTGAACTCCATTTTCTAGTATTCTAATTGCAACTCAAGTGAATATTAATTAAGTATCTGAACTGTATTAAGATAATACCCAATCACACATACTAATAATATTCTAAGTTATATCATTATTATAGACTTTTAACAAAACATGGAGCTCTAGAGTGAAACCTCCAAAATTATAACAAAATATGTACATGATGATACCCAAAATCAGCAACGTAATTTCCAAGCGGAGATGTAGAACTTGGAATTTACCTTGCCAAACCGTCAACTGATCCTGAAAATAAATAATAACTACGGGGTGAGACAAAACTCAGTGAGTACATAATAAAACTGTATGAAATAAGCAAGTGATAGGTGGTTTAGTGATAATTTCTTATAGCAATGAAATGAAACGGATCAAGAATCACTCTTATGGAATAGTTTTCCATATACAATAATTATTGCATTTTTAGCAGAATATTTCCTTTATTGGAAACGGTGTATTTCCCACATTATCATTCGAGTGGCGGCTTACGCCTTGCTCACTTCCATTTCAGTCACACGTACAACTGATCGGGTCACACGTACTAGGGGCCATAAACCCTCCCCAGCTAGGGTTCGGATACTCTTTACCCTATCCGTTGGTTTATTACCATTGTGCACAAGGCTGATGTATTGTCTCACATCAGAGGGGTATTCTGCTTATCACAGTATTATAAAAACATTTTTCCTTTCCATCCATGAAATAATTCAATGGATAATATATCAATAAATAATCAAAATTCCCATCATTGATCATATTAGGAAATGAAGCAATAAGGCTCATGTGGCCAAGTGCCATAAGGGATATTTAATTCAATAATTGGTAAAGCATATCATGCATGCCAAAGAATTGCAATGCATTTTAATTAGAAAAGTGATCCAACATTTAGGCTTATATTTAAAGCACAAGAAATATAATATTATTAGGTACTCACCTCTTGTTCCTTTGCTCTTATACTGATAGTTCTAACGCAGAGTATAACAAGACTCCTTGGTATCCCAAGCAATGCCTTTACCTTTCGATTCTACAAATACACCCAAATGATCATACATTAATTCCTACTCCTTTAGCTTGCTAATCTCATTCTAACTCAACTTAACATTAACTTCCTACTACTAATCACCAAACACATTCCAATACATTAAACAATAACATACATAAACACATTAATTATTTAATCATTTTATTTCAAAATCCCATGTTGTCCAAATCCTTTCATTAAAACAATTAGGTTCCTTTTCCTTCCTAATTCCTTAATTAAATTTTATGTTTATCAAACTAATGCTTAAACAATCAACATTCATTCACCCATTGAAACTAATCTCTTCCAATTCTCATAAACCCTAACTTTACCAAATTGGGATGATTTGGGGAAAACCCAAAATTTCTCAATCAAATCTCAAATTGATCTTGCCAAGATAAAATTAATGTTATGCAAAGCCTACCATAACAATCAAACATCAAACTACACTTCACATTACACACTTTCCTTATATCATGCATTATGCCTTCAAGAATTTCAATTTTTGGATAAAATCTCTAAATTCAAATTTTACATTTTTAAACCACTTTTCAACATCCCAAATAACCTTAGATATTGTTAAAAAAAATTTTGGACACTTCCCCTAAAATCCCTAGTTTGGCCGAACCTTATGTAAATTTCTCTTCATTGATCTTTCATGCTTCCCTTGTTATTATTCACCTATTAAACCCCAAATCCTTAACCCCAATTTTCATATTTCATCACTTAACATGCCAAACTAACTCTTCTTCAAACCATTCCACCAAAATCCAATTATAGAAATCAAAAGAAAAGGAATAATTGCTAACAATTTATCATACTTAGGCTAAGGAAAGAAAGGAATCACTTAAGCAATAAATCTCACCTTGAAATGCTCCAAATTTAGCTCTAAGTTGAAGAACAAGTTGGGAGGTTTTTAGTTTTTGGTGAGAGTGAAATTTTTGGTGTAGGTTACAAATGAAATAGTTTAACACAATTTCATTTTATATACAAATAAAATCAATAGTGGTGATTTAATCACACAAAATCAATAGTCATATTTTTACTTGAAATGGAGGGCTAAGATTGATCAAGATGGATGGTTGAGATGACCCTTAGGTGTATGGTGACTAAGCATCAAAATAATGAACACCATCATAACCAAAGTGAACATAATCATGGTGATGGAAAAGTAGGAGGCTTAGGTGTAAAGTTGGCATAAGTCAACAAATATGGCTAACCTAACTCCTTTCTCATCCTAAACCCTAATTAACTTGTTCTAACTATTCTTTAGTCAAGTTCCACCAAAATTTGAGGCCTTAGGGCCGGCCACTCTATGGGCTTGGGCTTTGAGTCCAAAAGCCCATTAACAAGCCCACCCGAAAACGTTTTCCCGAACTTAAAATTTTTTGTAACTTTTTCCCTTCCCTTTCACTTGGCATTTTAAATCTTACCTTCCCATATCATAATAAGCCTAAACTAAGCCATATTGCCTAAAATTAATTCAATAAAACATACAATAAATATTCCTATCTCATAAATGTACACACTCAAGCACTTAGCACCAACATGAGTTTCTATCATCCTATCACTATGTCATTGATACTATACCTAAAAAAAATTATATTTTATGGTATTATTATAACTTTGATGAGCTATGGAGACCTTGGGTATTACATTCTACCCCCCTTTAAAAAATTCATCCACGAATTTTAAAACTTACCCATTATTGAACAAATGCGGGTATCGTTGTAGCATATTGTTCTCGCTTTCCCATGTGCATTCCTCTACATTGTGGTTACACCATTGGACTTTTACTGTTGGTACTTCTTTATTTCTCAGCTTCTTTATTTGTCGATCCAGGATGGCAATTGGAACTTCTTCATAAGAAAGGTCTCTGTCAATCTCAATATGTTGGGGTTGCAATATGTGCGATGGATCAGATACATACTTTTTCAACATCGACACATGAAACACTAGATGTACATGTTCCAATGTAGGTGGTAGTGCTAACTTATATGAAACTTCTCCGATTCTACCGAGAATCTCGAAAGGTCCAACAAATTGAGGAGATAGCTTTCCCTTCTTACCAAATCTTATTACTCCCTTCATTGGTGAAACTTTCAAGAATACATGGTCCCCCACGGCAAACTGAATATCCTTCCTCTGAAGATCGGCATAGCTCTTATGACGACTAAAAGCAGTTTTTAATCTCTCCCGGATAACCTTCACTTTTTCCGTGGCTTCTTTTACCATATCAGGGGCTTCCAAAAATATATACTTATATTTTTGTAATACTTAATATCCAAAAATATTTGAAGATATATATCAAATAAATACAGGTTTATCAAATTTAGTAAACTATGTACTTATGATATAGAGATCATATACTCTAGATATACTATTTTATGGGTTTGCTAAAAAATATCTCTATTTTATTGGTTTCTATAAGTTTCAAATCTGAAACTCAATTTTCATATTTTAAAACTTTCAAATTCGTAAAAAAAAAACACATAATCTCCTCACTTTTAAGATTTTTAATGCAATAATAATTAAAAGATCATAAAATTTTAATGAAACACATTTATGAAATTCAAATTACCTCTCAAACTATTGAGAAAGTGAATATTTTGTCAATTAAGATAATTGAATTTTTAATGCTAATCAGTGATTTTTTGTTAAAAAGTTGAAGAGTATAGAAAAGTTAAAAAAATATATATACATTTAAACGTTTTTGTAATAATCTAAAAATGAGCCGTATAATTATAAGTTGATTTCATTTTTTAGGCGTTTTTGTAAAATTCCCTTTACTGCCTCGTTTAGGCCGTACCTTATATATATTGCTGCTATGGTTGGCTTGAGCGCATAAATGCCTAATAGGCTTAATCACAAGGTTATTTATAGTTTCCTAGAGAATAAATTCCCAAGCCCACTACTCTCAAAGGTGGGCTAGTCATGGCCCAACCACTCTTTTCCTCAATAACTTCCATTATCTGTTAAATACTAGATTAAGGATCGGCCCAAAAGTACCATGCTCAATTTGGCCCATTTTGAAAATCGTACAAGTTTAATTATAACTATTGACCATAATCAAAATCGTTTCAACATGTTGCCTAAAAAAAAAAAATCAGCTCAAAATGGAAAAAGGAAAAAAAAAAATCTGCAGGAAGCTTGAAAATCAAATTATTGTATAAAAAAAAAAAAACTGATGTCAAAAAAAAAAAATAATGAGATAATGGGTAATAATTTTTATTATCTAATGGGCCAAAAACTGATTTTAGAAAAACTTTACTTTTAAAAATCAACTTTTGGCTTATAAAAACAAAAAAACAAGTAGCTATTTTTCATCATCCCATGAGATTTTTTTTAAAATCAAATTTTTTAATATGAGAGAGAGAAAAATTGATTTTCAATATATTATTAAAAAAAAATATGCATTTATTAATGGGTTATATTTTCAGTATGCATAATTTCTTTCTAAAGTAGCAAGAAACTGAGTCTAAATCTGTCCTATAATTATTAAAGGAGACGAGTACATGATATATTAAATAAGTTTTATTTTTTGAACCCAATGAGCTACTGAAACGTAGATACCATGCCTTGAAGTATACAAATATTTTAATTAAGGGAATATGGGAAACATCTTAGTTTCCAAAGAGTATTTCTTCATTCCTTACAATTATCGCTATCAGTGGAATTCAGTGGCGCCCCAGAAAAGGGTATTTTAAATTTAATTAAATGCATCTATTGGTCCCATTCTGCGCTTGTTCTTCTTGTTTTGTTATTATTATTTTTTGTTTTAATGAAATCAACGAACCAATTTCAAGAGCCAACAAGTACTTAGTGGAGCAGGTTCAAAAATTAAATTAATTAAATAATTATTAAGAGAAGGTGATTGTGAAATCAAAATCTCCAAAGTCAAATAAGTCCATATATCATATTCATATTCATATATGGGTTGGAAAAAGAGAGGAAAATCCATTATAAAGATTTTTTTTTTTTAAATGACTAAGTGAGATAATCTATTATATAAATATATATGTTGTTAATTATTGCGTTAAATTATTATTTAAATTGTTTTATCTAGAAGCTATGACCGTAATACTATATACTATTTTTCCAGTTAGAGAATAAAACTATAAAATGCAGAAACATTCATATACTTGACATTTTCATGAAATAAAAGAAATAAAAATAAAAGGAAATTGTTAATTTTTTATTAAAAATATAATCAAATAAAATTAGTAGTGATCACATCATTTTTAATATTTAGTGATTTCCCACTAATTCAAATTTAATTAAAAGTTAATTAATTAAAGTAATTGCATTTATTTAATAACTAACATAAAAACATGTGAAAATATAGACTAATGATAAATGTACATACAACATGAACAATAAATTCAAATTCAATTCTCTCTTTTCTGCTAAAAAAAGTAATATGAAAATAATAATAAAATGTTTTGAAATTTACAAAAATATTACTAATAATAAGATTATTAATTTATAAAATAAGTATAAGTACATAAGAATTTTAAATACATTTAATAAAATTAAATAAATTTTTAATATAAAATTATTTTAAAAATTAATTAATTTATATTATATTACATATCACTCTAGCTTATTAAATTCACTTTTTAAGTTTAAATTATCTTAAAATTATTCCCGTTTGGAAGTCAAAAAAGGAAATTTCCATAAAAAAAGTGTGGAGGTCCACATTAAGCAATTCCGCGTCGACTTGAGTATATGGCAACGCCAAACGCAACCACGTGTACTTCTCAATTTCATTATACACAAGCTACGTGTCAGTGTACAAATATCTTATGCTACGTGTCAATCAATTCTCACACGCTTTATTTTATATAATTTTCCCCAAACAAACATCCAAATGGAAAAAGAATAAAAAGGCCATGTCATTTCGCAAAGCCCATTTGGGTGACTACTTGGTGTGACTCAACAAACACTCTCATTACTACAGATAGCAAGCAGGCACCAACATTGGTTTCCAGAATCAAGCTAATTTTCTTTAGCTATGGCTCGCTCTCTTGAGCCACTTGTGGTTGGGAAAGTGATCGGAGAAGTTCTTGACATGTACAATCCTGTTGCTGAGTTCACTGTGCATTATGGCTCTAAACAAGTTGCCAATGGCTGTGAAATCAAACCCTCTGTTGCTGCTCAAATTCCCCATGTACAGATTCTGGGTTCTCGTCTCTCCTCCGATCTCTATACACTGGTATATATTTACCCTTTTTTAAATTGCAGATTTTTTTTTTTTAATTTGATTTCGACTAGAATCCGAATAAAACCCTGACTCTGAGTCTATATACTCAGTGCCAGTAATTAATCAAATGTTTGAAGTTTGTTAATTTGTTGTTGTTATATGTATTAATAGGTTATGGTTGATCCTGATGCTCCAAGTCCTAGTGAACCAAAATGGAGAGAGTGGCTCCATTGGTAAATACTATTCATAACTTGCTTTTGCATTTTTTTTTATTGAAATATTTTTTCAATATTTTCAGATCCGATTACACGTTTATGTATATTATATTGCAGGATTGTTGTGGATATTCCTGAAGGATGTGATGTTACCAAAGGTTTTTTTTATATTTTTTTTAATTTTAATTTTTAAATTTAATAAAGAGAAATTAATTATTCGAAGTATAAAATATAATAATTAATTAAGATATAGAGATAATATATGATTGTGAAGTGTGTTGTGTTGTTTTAGGGCATCAGTTGGTACCCTACATGGGGCCTCAGCCTCCTACCGGCATTCACCGGTATGTTTTTGCGTTGTTTAAGCAGAAAGGTGCATTGATGGGAAGGTGTCGACCTCCAGATGGCCGTGGCAATTTCAATACCCGCCAATTTGCTGCCCAAAATGGATTTGGGCTTCCGGTTGCTGCTGTGTATTTTAACTCGCAGAAGGAACCGGCAGTTAAAAAACGTTAATATTCTGTTCTGTCGTAAAGAAAACTTTTAATGTCATTAGTTTAATAGTACATCTACATGGAAGGCAACTATAGGATTAGGATGTTATATGTTGATGTTGGTTTTTGAATTGCCAGTTTAATTTGGTTTTAAGTATTTTCTTTTTCTTTTTACCTTTGCTTAATTAGCTTTGTATTGTGTAATTTTCAAGAGGATGTGATGTGGTGGCAGAAGCTTCCTTTTTTTCATTTTTTCGTGTGTTGGGTTACAGCATGCACAAGCTTCATTTTCAAATCTGGGAAAGAAATGGGATGGAATTTGAGTTTTGAAGTTCGATTGAACTCTTGTTTCTGGTCAACTGTTTCTTGCCCGAATTCAACAAAAGTGGCCGTTTTAACTATATATATATATATATATATATAGATAGATATTTAAACTGAAAAAAAAGAATGCTACAGTGCGTACGTGGCTGTTGTTTGATCCTATCTCTGGTCAAAGTTATCGAGCATTGTTAGAAGATATGATTTTTTTTTCTTATAAATTTTTTCTTTTGTAGAATTAAAGTAATCTTAGATTCTTAATGTATAAATGTTTAATTTTCAATATCGGTCTTGTATCAATTTAAGACAAACATTTCAATACATTTCATTTTGAAATGGATCCGATTTTGACTAGCTCAAAGTGTGGTTTGCACTATTAAGAGTGAGAAGTTAGAAATTATATTTTTATAATTTAAAAAAACATACTTCTACAATTAAAAAAATAAATAAATGAATAAATGCAGTATGTTATCAGGTTAGGATTCTGGATTTCTCTAGAAGAAACGAGAAAAAAGAAAACAAATTGTAAAATAATAAAAAAAAAAAAAATCAAAGAGGTTTGCTGGGCTTTGAGTGAAGGCCAAGATCAGAATTGGTGAGAGTATCCTGGCCGCCAAGCTTGTGAATTAGTGATCTGGTTTAGTATTTTCCTATTCACAAGCTTCATAAATTTGTAATCTGCTGAACAGCCAGAAATCCACCGCCTTGCTGCGTGCCGGTGAAAGAAAAAGATGAGAAAGAAAAAAAGAAGGAAAAAAAAAAAGTACAACGTTTAAATGGTGTTGGCGTATAAACTTAGAATGAGCATGCAACATGTGCGTAAGGTACACCAACCTTTGTTGAATTGTTCCTTCAAAAACTTTTAATCAGTCCCAAGTTCTCTTACTATAGTTTGTTTGGGCCTGGTTGATCTCAAGACCGCACTCTCAACGAATCTTACTATACTTGGG
Organism: Reutealis trisperma; assembly: GCA_947687605.1. NCBI lineage: Eukaryota > Viridiplantae > Streptophyta > Magnoliopsida > Malpighiales > Euphorbiaceae > Reutealis > Reutealis trisperma. The sequence continues at coordinate 8,792,051 of CANTUT010000003.1, forward strand.
AAGCCAACCAACTTATTACTCGTATTCCATAGGAGCTCAGGTGTTGTGGAGTAGCTATGCTATCCCTCGACCAAGCAAAGTGGTTCTTCGTAGGTTTCTTTTCTGCATACTTTAGGCACATACGAGCCCTTTATACCCAATCACCCCTTTGATAACAAAGATCTACATTTTGTAAAAAGCAACATATCATGTCCTTGATCCCAGTTTAACTATCTATTTTTTGTCAGACATAAAGTTATTTTTATATTCACATGTGAGATATGATCTTATGATACTATATGATCATCCTATATTGACACATTGAGAAGATGTCCCATTAATCACATCCCACCAACCAATAAAGGGAGATGTTCACCGAATATAAAAGATAAATGATACTATTGATCTTAGATAATTGATTCTACACCTTTTAATCTCATTTTTCTCTTTAAAATTCTTTTTTGATACGTAGGAAGTCATTTTTTTTCTTAACACCATAAATTCCATTGTTGCTGCTAATTTAAACATCAAAATGTAGTTGACTTCAAAGTACGCTTTTTTTTTTATAGGCTCAACAAGGTGAACCTCTCGAAAAAGAGCCCAAAACCATAAGTTGAAATTATAAAACATAAGTTGCTAATTTAACATCATGGTTTTATATTGATGGTTTTCATAGTTGAAATTATAAATGATTATTAATTGATTTTTTAGATTTAGTTGGATAGAGAAAGGGAAAGAAAGAGAGGGGTGAGAGGGGATGAATGACATAAATTAGAAAATTTAATTGTAAATAAAGAGTATTTTAGACTTTTCACAAATTTTTAATGGAAAAATTAATAAAATGATTATATAGTATAACGGAATGAAATCTCAAAAAGTAAAAAGCTCATTTTTCAAACTGCAGAGATCAAGTTATTATTTAAAATAAATCTTAGAAATTAAATAATATTTTATCATAAAATTAATTAGTTAATAGACTTGGACAAAGAAAAATCTATAGGCTTTAATTATAATAATAGGTTAGCAATAAAAATTAAAGTACAAACAAAAGGGTAATTATTTATTTATTTATTTTTTGTAATTTAGGTAGACCAAGTGCGATGTGCAAATGATATACCTGGAGAAAAATTGGACTCAATTGATATTAAAATGAAATTTCTATTTTAAATTGGTCGAAAATGTTATTTAGAACTAATTAGACATTAAGAAAAATTCAAGGACAAATTAAGCATTTATCCATTCTTAATTTAGCTTATAGAATTATGTTCAAACAACAGACTATTTCATTACATATTCTTTTATTGAATCCAATGAATTAGTATAGCTCGATGGTTAACTTTTCTGTCCTCTAAAGCACAAGGTTAACTCTTTGTACATAAGAGATTGGGATTTTTTGGCAACTTTTATTTTATGTAAAAATGGAGAAAGAAAAAAGGAATTAAGACAGAAGAAAGGCAATTGAATCTATGGAGTCATTTGGGCTATTTGTTTTACAATCAAAGTTATATTGTAGGAATTCCAAAAAAGTCATCATGCATACTAAAGAAATTATACTAATGAGGATTTAGTTCACTTCAACTCAAAAGTCACTAGGAAAATTTTTGTCACGTGTCGGATAAATAGCATCTAAAATCATCAAATTTTGGTGTTTGTTCTAATGTGGTCACAAGATAATTTTTCTTTCTAGGCAAATGCATAAATTTCATTTTCTTTTCGATTAGTAGTTACTGTCAAAATCTTTAAAAAAATCTAACTAGAAATACTGACGTAAAATAATATAATATCAATTTAACTTAATCAAATTAACACGTAAATACCACGTTAACAACTCCAATTTAGTCAGACACCACGTAAGAGTAAATTAAAAAATTAAAATAAAAAGTGTTATACCCAAATTACCCTCATCCCCAACATCTGCCTAACCTTTCTCTCAAAACTCAAATCAATTTCTTATCACCTTCAATAAAAACCTTAAATTTCATTAAAAAAAAAAATAAACTAAACTAAACTAATTTCAAACCCTTTGATGCCCTTGTCTCTCTTTCATACTCATCACTTAATTTAATTTGTCCTTTCTAAGCAATTACATATCAATCTTTAGTAGCAATCAAAGAAGAAGAAGTGGCCAATGTCTGGGCAACAATTGGCGCATTCTTGGTTGCCATTTGGCCGTAGTTAGGGACTAGAACTGCTACGATCGAAACTCGTGAGCTTGGACTCAATTTTGGCAATTCTGGTGGGCTCTAAGCTAATCTAGATGCACTCTTCGTTAGCGAGCTACATTGATGCTATCGCCACTACTAGATCCCGCCATCACACGTGCTACTTTGGTCTCCTTCATCGACCATGATGAGAAGTTCAACAAACCCAAAATAGTAGGAGGTGAACGACGAAGAGGCAGCATCGATCTAGGACTTGCAGCGGTATCTGAAACTTGTGTTGATCTAGGACTAGCTATATCATAGTTCATTTAATAAAATTTTATACATTTTATTTTACAAATATATATTGTCATTTTGGCATTAAAAAAAAAATTAATAGAATACTATTTTTTTTCTCTCTTCTATTCCTTCTCTCTATCTGTTTCTTTTCCCATTTTGAGAAAGAAAGTCATTTTAGATCTTAGGAGGCAGCAACACTTGGAGGAAGACAGGATGTGACTTAAAGTTTGACGGCGAGGCAGCAGTTGAAGATCTAATGAGTATAGTTGTGAAAATAAATTATGATGATATTGTTGTGAAGAGGATGATTCTAGAATAGAGCATTGTCCATCCATTATGAAGACAATCTGTGCTATTTGAAATTCCATTTATGGGTTAGGGGAGTCCATTGACTTTATCCATATGAGAATTAGGAGGTAAAGAAGACATAAGAGAAGCGAATTAGAGAGAAATTTAAGATTTTTATTGGAGGATGAATGAAATTGATTTGATTTTTGAGAGAAAAGGCAGACAGAGGTGAAGATTAGAGTAATTTGAGTATAATATTTTATTTTATTTTTAAACTTTTTAATTTAGATTTACCTTGTGTTTGACTATGTTAAAATTGCTGATGTGGTATTTACGTGTAATTTGATTCTATTAAATTGATGACGTGTCCATCCACATTAGCATCTCCAATGAGATTTTCTCCAAATTGTGATAAGTTAGCATCCATCTAGGGAAAAAAAAAGAAATGATAATTTAGGTATTTACTTCCAAGAAAAATTCTTTTATGACCAAATTAGAAAAAACACCAAAGTTTAACAATTTTAAGTACAATTTAGCCTCATGTGTCAAGTAACTATCCCAAATGAAATTATTTCATTATTTTTTTTTCAATTTTTCTCACATAATTTTATATATACAATTTTAACTAAAATTTATAAACATCAACTATATAACATCTTTTTATTATTTTATTGGTTGGTCTGCATATAATACACTCGGTTCATATATTTTCTTTATATTAATATTTAAAATTATCAAAAATATTGATATATTTTTCTAAAAATAAAAATTTGATCAAAATTCATACAAATGATAAATTCACTTCTCTCTCCCTTCTATAAAAATTTGGAACTAATGAAACAGGAAAATGAACCTATTATAATAGGATGGAAAAAGTACTAATTGTCACATAATTATTGACTTTAAAAATTGAGTTTTGGTCAATAAAAGGAAAAGTTAAGCTAGCCATTAAGATTAATTCATCATTTCATGTTTTAGACATTGTTTGAAATAAATTGTGTACTTCAACTCAATTCATATGTTTGAAATAAGTTTTAAAGTAAATAAATTTATTTATTTAATTAGAATAATCAAAAAGTTAAAAAAATTATAATTATTTTCTTATTTTATCTTTGTATATATATTTAATTTAAATTTTTAATAATGGATTTCATTTTGATTTTAATTGCTAGGATGTTCTTTGTTGACATTTACCTAAGGGGATGTTGTAATCAAATGATCCAATTTGTGGCAAATCAATCATCCATATATCTCCTTAACTAGTCCATAAGTACACAATTCCATAACTTTAATGTCCCACTTAATTATAAGTCATTACTTAGTTACAAAATTTAAAATGGAGCTTTAAGAATTTTTTAACTCAAAATAATTAAAATTCATCAGTTATATGGTTAAAAATAACAAATGAGTTGAATTGAATTTTTATTTGAGAGTTTTAGGAATATTTATTTTGAAAATTGAGAAAGAAAGATTAAAAAAAAAAAAAAAGAAAGAAAGAAAAAAAAGGGCATTTTGTTATCAAATGAAAACGGAATCAATAACGTGGGCAGAGAAAACACCAGGCAAAAAATGCATAGCGTAAAGCCCACGAGAACCAAGCACTGGCAATAACTACCGTGGGCCCAGCAGGCCCAAGTCTTCTCTTACACTAAGCTATGCGTCTTTCTCCGTTCTTTGAGCCGTTGGCCATCTTAGGTATCACAGCAACGAAACATCAACAATCCTTCTACCTCTTCAGCCCTCCAAATTCCATTAAAATGACGATTCATAACTCCTAAGACGACAATTAGCCATAAAATCATTAGAAAAACCAGAGCAGATTCGAAGCCCGAGCACAAAGTAGAATCCATGAAACCATGCTTGCAGAAGCACCGAATACAAGAACTACAGCCATTATTCTTCACTACGTGCGGACGTTAACCTCAGCCTCCACTCCTTTCGGTTCTCGATCGCCATGTCCAGGTCTATTTCTCTCTTTTTTTTTTATTTTTTATTTCACGCTTTTTTTTGGATTCTTGGAGCTGTACTTGGTTGACTCGTTCCTGTTTTCTTGGGGAACGAGACGACTCAGTTAGGGAAATTTTTTTTTTGTTTTGTTTTGTAAATTTGAGCTAGTATTTATTGATGCATATATCGATTTCGAAATTTTACCTAGTCTTTTAGAGGAATGCCGCTAATTGCTTAGTTTAGTATGCCAGTAATTGCAAATTGTATTGCTATTATTTCTATTATCTAATAAACTTAGAATTGAATTTTGAAATAGCTGCCATGTAACTGTTGGATGCAGATTTTTGATGTTTGGCAATGTTAAGAGAGTTGCACGGTCAATTATTTTGAATCATTGTAATGGACAATCATCAGAATTGAGGAAGCATGGGACAGTAGTTACAGTTGGATTAAATTTACCCCAATACAGATATTATGCACATTATAGGTTTTCTAGTAGAGGACATCCGTCTTTTGGATTCCCTGGTGTTAAGGAACTTGCTTGCCGGAGTTATTTTTCTAGGAATTACTCTGTTGTGTCAACAAGTAATGCAGTTATCCATCATGCCCAACTTTCTTGGAAAAGGCTTTTCAGAAAGGGTTCTTCCGGTGGCCGTTCTTTCCCCCATATAAGTAGGATTGCTCAAGCAGTTAGCTTGGCTCTTACACGTTCGCACCTTGTGGTTCCTGGTGCTCTTGCGTTAACATGTGGGCAGGTGGCATGGGCACAGAGAACATTGGCAGAAACAGATTGCTTTCCACCACAGAATTCTTTATACATGCGTGCTCAAGATGGACGTGCTTATATGACCTCATTAGTGGTTGCTGCTATAGAAGGTTTTGCATTGCTAGTGAGAGCTTTGTATTTGGCAATTTTGTTCTCACCTAGCTTAATAATGGCACCATTTGCAGATTGCTGTGGTCCACGATTTAGGAAAATGTGGCTTCAGCTTGTTCATCGCACTCTGGAAAAAGCAGGTCCAGCATTTATAAAATGGGGTCAATGGGCAGCTACTCGGCCAGATCTTTTTGCTAGAGATTTATGCACGCAACTTTCGGAGCTACATACCAGAGCTCCTGAACATAGCTTTGCCTACACTAGAAAGACTATTGAAAAAGCATTTGGTCGCAAGATTTCTGAGATTTTTGAGGATTTTGAAGAAGTTCCGGTTGCCTCTGGAAGTATCGCACAAGTGCATCGAGCTTCTTTGAGATTTCGATACCCTGGTCAAAAACAGGTGAAGCCTATGGTTGTTGCTGTAAAAGTCAGGCATCCAGGTGTTGGTGAATCAATTAGGAGAGATTTTGAGATTATCAACTTGGTAGCTAAAATTTCAAAATTTATTCCAGCTTTGAATTGGTTGAGATTGGATGAGAGTGTGCAGCAGTTTGCAGTTTTTATGATGTCTCAAGTTGACCTTGCCAGGGAAGCTGCACATTTGAGCCGTTTTATTTATAATTTCCGAAGATGGAAGGATGTATCTTTTCCAAAGCCTGTATACCCACTTGTGCATCCTTCTGTCTTAGTAGAAACTTATGAGCAAGGGGAATGTGTCTCACACTATGTTGATGATGTTGAAGGACACAAACGGATTAAAACTAAACTTGCTCACATTGGGACTCATGCACTTCTGAAAATGCTTCTGGTAACAATTTTTTACACTTCTTTCATGCAGCAATACTTATTACTTTTTCATTTTATTGTTTTTAAGCTATATATACATATTTTTCATTGATTTTCAATTGAAAATATGATATTTCTTCTTTCAGGTGGACAACTTTATTCATGCAGATATGCATCCTGGAAATATCCTTGTCCGGGTGTCCCAGAACAAGTCTTCTCGGAAAGGGCTCTTTAAGCCAAAGCCTTCAAAGCCCCATGTTATTTTCCTTGATGTTGGTATGACCGCTGAACTTTCCAAGAGTGATCGAGTAAATTTACTTGAATTTTTTAAGGCTGTTGCACGTCGAGATGGCCGCACTGCAGCAGAGTGCACGCTAAGATTATCAAAGCAACAAAATTGCCCAAATCCAAGAGCTTTTATTGAGGTAAGTTATCTAGCACTTGGTAACTTGAATTAATTGTGTTGAGAAAGACAAGTTTGCTTCTCTATCAGGATGATGGAACTTTATATTAGTTGCATTTGGTGGTGAAAAAATGGCAATAAATAAATTGGATAATAAACTATAGGCCTTCTAGTCCTAGTTGGTGAGAGACCTGGAAAGGCATCATTGGGTTCTGGGTTTGAACTTAATAAGCAAAATATTATTGCACACTTTGGGTTCTTGGTTTGAACTTAATAAGCAAAATATTATTGCACACTAAGGCATAGCTTAATGGTAAGCCCATATTCTACTGGTCAATTAATCCAGGTTCGATTCATCTCTCCCAATGCTCAGGAAAAGAAAAAAAAAAAAAAAGGAAAGAACTATTATGTTATGAGCCTAAGATCAATTAACATTGTTGGTAATTTGAAATGTTTATTCTTTTTCTGCCATTTAGTGAAATGAGTGAATTCATGCAATTACTCCTTCTAACTTTTAGTTTTGTAGATGGACATTTATGTTTTCTAAACAGTGTTATGACAGTTGGAATCTTATCTCATCCTGGAGTTCGTGTATAGCAAATCTTTTTCCCTGCATGCTTTCAATATCTAATGGCTTGTTTTGACAGGAAGTGGAAGAGGCGTTCACTTTTTGGGGTACTCCAGAGGGTGATCTAATTCATCCTGCTGAGTGCATGCAAGAATTACTTGAGAAAGTCAGGCGCCATAAAGTCAATATTGATGGAAATGTTTGCACTGTGATGGTCACAACTTTAGTTCTTGAGGTAATTTAATTCTTCCTCTTGCCATGATGTTTTTAGGATGAGGACAACACCACCACTTGAACTTAGATTAGAATCATTGTTGCTTTAACTTTGTGTACCTATTGGCTAGCCAAAGTGTGATGGACTTGTTCTATAGGAGGGAAAAGGTGTATGCTTTGAGATACCTTGTTGAATGTTGAGTATCTCAGAGTCAAATCATTCTGGGTTAGGGGAAAATCTTTGGAGGACTGGGATGAGGTTTAGGGTTGTGAAAATTCGGAAAAATTGGATTCTGATCTAATTTGTTGATGGGGAATAAGAATTTCAGTAGGAAAAAAATGAAACTACTAGCCTGTCACTAATTGGTTGAAATGCATATTATTATACTTGAGAAATAAAAAGATAATACATGGCTGTTGTAGGTTCCTAATGACATAAACATGTGGACAATTACTCTGCACTGTTCACCCTACATCGAACTAGGCTGTCCAAATGAACAGTGAATAAATAAAAATAACACTCCATATAATAGTGGAAACAAAACATGGAACCTTCAGGAAACCAAGGTTGAAATAAATACTGAATAGTGCTTTCCTGCATTACTACACTAATGATAAATTGGCAAAGTCTCAAGCTAACCCTCTTCTGGACCCTTCAACACCATATTCTCTGATTTAAGGCTTGGGGATATAAATATTCTAGCTTTTCTTTCTTCACACCCTTTTCACCATATGCATTTGTATCCTGCATTTGTGTCCTTTCTTTTTCTTATCCATGATCGTTCTCCTCCCCTACTTGTTATTTGTCTCTGCAAAATTATAACAACTCAAGTGTTGGCAATTATGGTCCTACAAGTAGCTTAATAGGTGAGAAATTAAATGACAAGGTTATAATTTCCCAGACATGTTAGGGGATCTGGGCCTTAAATTAACTTTGCTTTTCAGTAGCAATTGGTGGTTGGTGTGACTCAGGATCTTCTTCCTTTTTTTTTTTTTTCTTTTTTCTTGGTGATTCGAATTTGTAGGGCTGGCAGCGGAAGCTGGATCCCGGATACAATGTAATGCAAACACTACAAACACTGCTCCTCCGAGCTGACTGGGCGAAGTCTCTTTCTTATACAATTGATGGGCTGATGGCACCATGAGAAGGTTATGTTCTGTGCTGTTCCTATGAAAACAATTTTGACAGTGCTAAGACTGGAAATTATACCAGTTCTAAGAAATAACAGGAGAGTTTTGGCCCCCTTGAAATTTTTCAGCATTTTTATTTTCTTCTCTAAAATTTTGTTCCTGTATTTATTTATTTATTCTTGTTGATTTTCCATATAGGATTACTCTTACTTCTTTGTCTGTCAACTTGCAAGCAAAAATGTGATAAGGAAGAATTTCATCAAACTTTTCTGCCTCTTTTCTTTTCTTCTTCTCCCCTGGTATGACCAAACAAGGAAAGGGTGAAAAAAACCCATGAATATTACTTACAGAATTCTTTTCAAACTTTCACTTGTAATCCACTGTTATTTTTGTTTTTTGTTTTTTGTTTATATATATATATATATATATATATATATATATGGGTTCAAAATTTTGTCAGCCGCCAGATAATATTGTATCATTTCATTTTTGAATGTTAACACGACAGGACATAAGTAGACTGTTACTGGTTATTTCAAGCAATCTATACTTTGAAGCGCGTGGTTATTGTATGCTATAATTGTTTATGATTCTTTGAGTATTGTATTTAATTTAAATTGGAAAGAGTACAGATGAAATATTGAACTGTTGATTAGTTGAGCATCGGGAAAGGATAGCTGCTATGCATTTTACTTTATACAAAGCTGCAGTGAAGTGCCATTCTAAACTAAGCTGCAAATAGTTGCTAAGCCATTGATTTGGTGGCAGCAAGTAAAGTTGAATTTGTGCAGTATTGTTGCTCCCTTTTCTATTTCAAAATGATGAAATCACCGGTAAACAAGGTCGCAAAGAACCTGTTGTGGGGATTTATACTTTAGCAGTTGAGCTCGGATGCATTCATTTGTTCATCTGATATGACAAATCATAATGATTTTTGCTTTCTGATTCCCTGGGTTTTCATTTATATTGCAATGGTATTTACAATTTCTTAAGCCTTATCTCCAATATTAACAGTATCCTCAAATATTAAGTTAAATTAGCTTCGGAAGCCATTGTCAAGTTCTAGCCCTTGCAAATAAGGGCACCGTTTGAATGATGATTGATATCTGTTCAGCGTATAAGGGCAAAACCGAACCATTGGGAGTATCTTGTCCTGTAGAAAGTAATTTTGGGACAGAAGTAAAAATGAACAAATGGTGATCTGGCGTCTTTTTATTATATACAATCAATTGATTGATCACAATTACATACACAAGTAGCAGAAAAGAGTGAATGAATGTAATCTTTGTCTGCAGAAATTAACTTTTTGTTGCTGCTGATACAAAGGGATCTATCAAAATTTCTGCATGCGATACATGCTATAGCAGAGATCAATACTCTACACGATATAATTGGCAAGAAAAAGGAGCTCAAACGCTAGTAAATTCAATCCATTGTGTTACCAGTCCTCATGGTCGATCATTGAGCTCACCACTGGTCCTGCAGTTATTTTAGGGTGTATAATAATAATAATAATAATAAATTGCTTATCATATAAAATTCTTTAAATTTATTAACTACATTCTTGCAGCGTGCATATCAAACATATTGCTCGGCAATGAAACAACTCTATGTCAGATTTTTTCAAAAGTCATAACTTGTACTTAAAGCATAGTAGAGTTGTTCATTCTGGTCGTTAGTTTGAATAGGCTGTGCTCGAGAGCACCCTTGTGCACCACAACAACCAAATACTTGGCCATGTTTCATGAGCTTTGAATATAGACCTTGGTCAGTCTTTTTATTGTTCTTTTTGGCCATTTAACAAAACACGTAAAATAAAATATAAAACTGTAAGCACTCACACACAAAGCCCACAAAAATGGGGTAACCCTCCCACCCCACTTAAACCAACAGGATTCAATCAAGGCCCTTTACTAGATGATCGAGATGAATTCAACCGGATTCATGAAATTCTTTAATTGTATGTACTATAAATATTACTACGATTCCAACTCAGCTGAAGAATTTTGACATGGTGACGCTAGATGTTTCTATCATTTGGCAATTAATACATGCCGGAGATAAACGAGAAGCAAAGCTGCAAGAAGATAACTTGTGTATTCTAATGGAGGCACTTACTCTGCACATGTAATCTCACGGATCTCTTTGACTGCTTTGCTAATACTATGAAGGGCCATCTTCTTCACCTGATTTTTGCAACAAAAGCATAGCCTTATTCATCACATGGACAAGCATGAAGAATAATCATTCAACAGTCAACTGCAATTTACCTCTAGACTATCTATTTTGGCTTTATGGTTCCCTGGAAGCAGACGGAGTTCATCAATCAACTGGATGCATTCAGTAACATTTTCAGGTGAAACAAAGTCCACAACCACATTAACGCATGACTGCAGTTTGCATAACATGACAGATGAACAAAATTAGTAATCAAATGAAGTTTTTGGCATTCAACTTGAATCTTGAATTACACAACCCAATAAATCAAAATACAAAATACTAAAATCAAGTTGATAATGAAAACTTAAGGCAATAGGTTTTTTTCAAAGACTTTAATTTCCTTTTTTCTTCTATCTGAATTTCATGAAAATGTTGGTAGCACAAAACGTAATGGACGTTAAGCAAATTAAAGAAGACAAAAATAATTGTGGAAACATATTTAAAATCACTTTGGTAAATTTGACAGGCATTAAATTATGAATTACTAATAGTTGAGACCTATGAAAACAAATGAAGCACTATGTGGAACAATCAATTAGACAAGTTCTGAATAATCTTAATTTTGATTGTTTTCCATGAATTACCTTAAGGTTCCTAATTTGGTATGGGCATCCCGCAGGAATTATGACAGCTTCTCCAACGTGTTGCTCAAAAGTCCATGGTTCAATTTCTAGAAGGAAAGGCAGGTTGAGAAGTTATCAAAGGCTTAACATTATATATATATATATATATATATATATATATATATATATATCAAATGAATAAATAGAAGTGATACTTACTGAACTCCTCCTTAAGTCTCATTTTATGAGTTGTATCAAGAAAAAAGTTCTGATCAAGTATTGGATGGTCCATCTACAAGAGAGAAAAGGTAAATAAATCACCATTAAGTTGGACAAACTAAAACAGTCTGAAGTCTTGTTTAGAACTTACATGCTTTCGAAAGCCATATGACTGGGTGAACTCATTAGAGTGCCTTTTCAGGTATTCAACAAGCTTTGGAACATCCTGCCTCCGAAAGACATCCCACTGGGCACCACAAGACCCAGCAAGTTTTTGCCTTCCCAAATGATTAGAACCCTCTGTATGCTTCCCACAAGACTTAACATTTTCTGCTGTCCTAGAGCTTTTAACAGGCCCAAAAAAAAATTTTGAGACTTCAGTGTCAGTATCAGTATCAGAATCAGAATCAGAATCATGCTCCCCATCAAGGAACATGTCTCTGTTTTTGAGGCTCAAATTTTGCGCTTCATGACTGGCAGCAGAAAACCAAGATACTCTAGCAACTTTCTTGTGTAAGCTCATTTCTTCTGTGATCATATCATGTAGTCCTACTCCTTCCACATTTTGCCCATCCGATGGTGCTGCTCCCCTTACTTCATTTTGTTCCTTGTGTTTTTTCATTAACTTTCTTATATAATTAAGTTGTTCTGTAGACACAGGGACATCGGTGGCATGTGCCAAAATATTAACCTGAAATCAGAAAGACCAAAAAAGTGTTTACATTAACAGGCTATTAATGAGAGGGAAAAATATTCAAGAAATGGAGACCTTGATTCTGAGAAAAGCATTTGCTTAGTAAACTAGATGATGTGACCTTGGAGAAATTCGTGTTAATTTTTCAGACTACATGCAAGGGAACATTTTGAAGCTCCCAGAAAAAACTAATTCAAAACAGGATAAGAGTGCGCATGAAAAAGCTAATTTAATATTTGGAATTTGGATGTTGTTCTTATCATATATTGCAAGAAATATGGCACAATCAAAGACATAGTTTTGCATTCTGAGGAAAATAAATTGAATACTAGTGAATTGGATCCAGAGGCTTAAGCAAAATTCACAGAGAAAATTTGACAACAATGCAGAAAAACAGAATAAAACTTACCACATCATATGAATCATAGCGCAATTTTGTCACAGAATCAGCCTGTACAAGATTCTCACCACTGCCATAAGAGATATAGATAAATGGGCCAAGGTCAGGCTTCATTATTTCCTGTTGCAATTCTGCAGCAATATTTAGAACACCAGAAATAGGATCCATGTATTCGGGGAGTGGTAAAGCATGAAGGATTTCACTATAATGAGCCGGAAAATGTTCTTGAAATAAAAGAGAAGAAAGCCAGCCCTTGAATTTTAGTTTTTCATGCCACATGTTGGCATGTGTTGGACCCTTAAAAGACCCCATGAACAGCTGCTTGATACCTATTTCTACCTGCCACATCAGATAACAATGGTAAAGTTCAGAATTGAAGTTGTTTTCAAACTTTATGATGCAACAAAACAAAAATAACCCTTGATGGTAAGAGAACAAGGGAAAAAAAAGAAGAGATATTCTTGCTGAAAAAGATGTTCATGCAATGCAACAATATTAGCTGATTTCATAATGAGTAGCAATTTACTTGCATTCAAAAAAAAAATATGATAGATAATTTGAACATTATGTTACTGTCAAAAGATCATGAAGATATGCACCAATAAATGCAACTTAAAAAATCAATGAATGGTATTGTTGTGGGGGGGAGGGGGGGGATGGGGGGGTGGGGGAGGAGGAGGACCAAATATACATGCTTCATCATGTTACAAGAGCATGCAACCTTGCCCCAAGCAGAGATTTTTTTTTTTTTTAATGTTGCAGAAAACTCACAAAAAGCAACATTTTAAGCAGTTTCTTGGAGCAATTACCAACCAGCCAGACTTCATAGGGAAGCAAAGATACTTGGGAAAAGATTCTATCCTGCATTCTTTACCAAGCTATGGGAAGGGAAGGAGCCACATAGCTTGTGCCGTTACATTTTTTGCAACGGAATCTCCAATCCACAATTAATAGTTACATTTCTACTTTTGAGGAATAATAATCTACAACTAATAACAGTAATGTCCCCTAGAAGGATACACATAAACCTTTACACTCATGAAGTTCACAATCAAGTCAAATGTTGCAATTGTCAAAACAAGTAAGTCAAAATATAATCAATATATAATGAACAAGTTGGGAGAGAGAGAGCAAAAATAAGATTTTTTAACCTTTTGAAACTAACAAGTAAACAACTACACTGCATTTTAAAGTGGAATGCAAGTAGAAAAATTCACTAACCTCAAACCAGTCCAAGCCATCAGCAGCTTGCTCATTGTCGGGCTTGGTCGCATTATTCTTAAGATAAGTACAGAACATGACTACTGGATCCCAACTTAGATCAGATGTACCTGGAAGCACATTACGAACTATAACAGTTTGACCTTTGCCCCAGTGCTTCTGAAAGTGTTCAAGATTATCAATATGGATGTCCACGAGAGTAGGATAATACAGAAAGTTATCATTAGAATCTTCTCTTGTAGCTGCTTCCTGCAGCTGCCTAGTCCCATTAACTTCACAATCCATCCCTAGGCATAATGAGCAAGGTGACAAAGTATCCAATGTTTCTGGCAACTCATAGCAACCAACTATTTCCTCAGCACTTGTTTCCAGTTCTTTGATCCAACTCGAGGGGAAAACACAACTTAAATGAAGGAGACTATCACCACAGCCACCAAACTCTGTGGGAGGACAAGGTATACCACCATTACCATCGGCAACTTTCCAGTTAGGTAATAACATAGAAGAATCAAAACATTTACTGCCATGATTCCACTTGGAGATGCATACGGATTTCATCTCTGAAATTTGTTTTCCAGATATACAAGCTTTCATCCTACTAGGGCATTTGCATATAATGGCTTTAACACTCCCAGATAAGCTCCCTTGAAAAATATCCCGACAACAACTTAAGCAAAGGTTATAGGAACAGCTTGGACAGCTTCTATGGAAATCCACGATGGAAGTCTTGCAATTATTGCTGCTCCAGGAGTCAAATCATGCAGCAGAGAGCAATAAAACAAAAATAAATATAGTATAAACAAATATATTGTAGCTTTAAGCAACAGAGGACATACCAACAACATTGCTTATTGCAGCTGACTTCAGCCTGTTGGATTTGAACATCAGATGGTTTCTGGCCTGTTACAGACTGAAGGACATCAGAAGAAAGATTCCCAGCAGGTTAGCAGCGAAAGTTAATTTCAGAAGATCAAAAAGCAGAACCATCATGATTACCTTTTATTTTTGCCTCAATTTCTAGCTCAATGCTCTGATCTTGATTTATTTGTCTTAGGAAAGGAAGAAGCATACAGATTAAATAATGAAAATGTAAAACTTTGTTGACTTTACTACTGTCCTTGGAGAAGTCCTGAGCCATGTTTTTCACATAAGTTTAAACATTATGATTAAGCATAGAATAGCAAATCAACTGGTTCAAAACTTAACCAAATTAGAAATCAGACCTTACATTCAATGTCCCTACATTGAATTGCTGAGCAGACCTTACAGTAACAAGTTCCGCGACAAACAGGACATGCTATCTTAACTTCTTCTAGCATATCAAAATACCTAAATTCATTTGAACATCAAGAATTACTAATCAGATTTCACTTCTAACCAAATGTTTCAAAGAGAAAAAGGGCCATAATCATAAAAACATGAACTTTATTTATATTTTGGCCTTTTGAGCACAAGCTGAAACTGTATCTGAATATCAAACAGCAGTTGGCTTACTGGATACAAAGTGCTCCCTACAGCCATTACTGGGTGGAGAAACAAAACAAGATATTTCACAGTGTGCCATGAATAGACAATTGCAGATTTGTATTTTTATAGTTTTGAATTAATTAAATTCTGATGCCTTGGCTAATCATACCTTCTTACTATGTTTCTGTATTTTCTTGATTCATTGAATTGCATGAAGCAATCAACATACATTCCTAACTATCTCAAAAAGTTTAGCCTTTTTCTCTTTTAATAGCATTTTGGTCAACTCCTTCAAGATATTAACAACTCACATTATTATTTGTAACATTTGACTACAGGATCATGGCAGCTAATTAGAGAAACTATTCAAGAAACAAATAATTTAAGGGAATTTAAACAAATTGATACTGAGAAACATACTGGTCTTTGATGCAGTCCAAGCAATAGAATTGTTTTCTACAACTCGAACACCTTATTAAAGACTTCAACCCACTTCTCCGACACCAATGACATTTTTTCCTCTTTCCCCTCCTCAATTTCACCATATCTTTCTTGAAAGGCATAACCTTTAAATTAAATTGACAAAAAAAAAAATACAGTTTAACTAAATTTCAGGAAAAATAGAAAAAGGGAAGTGAAGAACTTTTTGAAAGGTTACATAAAAAAAAAATACCTGCAATGTACCAATTGGCATTGGCTCGATGTTTTTAGACCGAAAACACCTTCTAGCAACCGCACTGATATCAGCAGCTCCAATTTTGATATCACAAGGCGTAGAACAAGAAGCAGCAGCTACATTGCCAAAATGTTTAGCAGGAGATATTGCCATTAACCCATTAGGCAAATCTCTCATTAGCTCTTCCTCACTATTACTGCTATCAATATCGTTATCATTATCAGTATTTATCTCTTCTACCACAACTTTCTTCTTCTTCTTTTTTTTCTTCTTCTTCTTTCTCTTCTCTACTTCTCTTTTCAATACCATTCTTATCAACTCCAGCTGCAAATCCCCTCTCTTTAGCCTCATCTTCTTCACAGGCTCATCAAGCGCTTCAGATTCACCGATCGATTTCTTTTTCTTCATGGGCTTCGGCAATTTCACCAATCTCGAAAATCTTTCCTCTTTCTGTGCCCTAATTTCGCCATTGCAAGGCACTGAGTCGGCATTTGTTGATTTCTTATTATATTTCCTTTGCAATTTCAGCGACTCCGGTACTTTCCTCTTATGCTGCCTATGACGGCCTTGTAGATGGTGAAT
The DNA here is from genome assembly GCA_947687605.1 of Reutealis trisperma. NCBI lineage: Eukaryota > Viridiplantae > Streptophyta > Magnoliopsida > Malpighiales > Euphorbiaceae > Reutealis > Reutealis trisperma. The sequence continues at coordinate 8,808,726 of CANTUT010000003.1, forward strand.
TTCGCAGAGCTTCTTATCATCCATAACTCTCCTATTGCACCGCCATTGCCGGCCGTCAGTCCGCTTACAGCGGAGATGGTCAGGCAGAGACTCATTTTCTTCCATTTTGCAAGGAAAAATGAAATTTTCCGGTAAAATTCGAAACTTTTTCTCGGTAAAGTGATGGAAAAAATAGTAGTTTTTAGAGAAGGAAACAGAGAATGCAGCGAGGGAAGTATGGAAGTGAAGGGTTTTAGAGAGGGCATTTATGGTAAGGAGTGGTTGCGGAGAGAAAATTGATGGCAAAAAGGTGTAATTTAAGGGAAAGCAGAGTCCAATTTGGTCTCCAAATCTTCAATATAGTCACGATCGATGATTAAAAGAGAGATTGAGAGACTCTGATATTATTAGATAACTGATAGACTATGCGAAGGAATCTTTCGGAGATTTGCAAATTTTACCCTTTCTTTTTCTTTATTTTTCTACAAAAAAAAAAAATATCACATTAATTCTTTATTTTCTATCTGCAATTTGTGAGAATTTGAGGCTGTTGCTCTTCCAGGATTTCTGAAATTCTGAAATTCCAGAATGCAATTTATGGCAGCTTTATAGCATTTGTTTTCTGCTACTGACATAACTACACAATTTTGCATTTTCATACTGTCATATATAGTACTTATTTATTTTTAATAATTTCACAACTTAATCTATCATGGAGTTCTGATTTTCTTTTTTTTTAACATAGAAGGAAAAAGAGAATCGAATATAAATCGCTCTATTGTCCAGTGCATAAAATTCTGATCTAACAAATCTGCAATTTTTGTTTTGTTAAAAAATAAAAAGGAATCATGTAGTATGTCACTATACAGACTATAATTGTTGTAGCAGGCTAGCAGCCCGGCAGGCTTGTTTGCAGATGCTGAATTAAATTTCAGCAATCTTACTCGTAAATTACTCTGCATTCAATAGAAAAATCTTTTATGATAATGTAAATTGCAATTATATTTAAAACAATTGCATACCATTTTGAATCAGACTAGTGTTTATTCCAATTGTTAATTTCTTCCGAATTTATGTGATTATTTGTATTTATTTTTCCCAAAATTTTATGATGTTGGTATTTCCATAAAATATGACCAGGCGACACAGGTGATTACTCAAGTTATATCAAAAAAAAAATTAACGCAAATCAATGAAATTTAAACACATCATACAGTTAGAATAAAATAAATTATAATTACTTTTAAACATATTATAAATTATATTAAAAAAATTATATAATTATTCTTATTATATCATAACTAATTATATTTCATTTAATTGCTAAATGAAGTATCTGTCTGTCATTACAACATCAAAAAAGGCAGTGAAAGAAAACTAACTGATCTGTGATAGAGCTTAACATAAAGTGGTAAAAAAATATAAAATGTTATGGCAGACCTGTGAATATTATTTTCTGATTCAGTTCTGGATAACCTAGATGAAAATATTGACATTAAATACAACCTAGATGAAAGACTTTTAATGCTTTTACATTATCCTTAATCAAAATAAGTCTTTCCTTAATCAAAATAAGTCTTTCCCTATTTAAGATCTAATTAAGTAAGAACATTAAATAAAAAGATATTGAGATGTGCCACATATTCGCGGGGTACAAGTGGTGCCCAGTTGATTTTCACTTCTGCAAAAGATGCTGGAGACTGCTGAGGGGCTGATTTTCACTTCTGCCCAGTTGATTTGAGCACTGGCTGCAAAAAATGAGGTTCTGACCAATTCATTGTCGTACTTGTAAATTCTGCAATTCCTAATCTGAATAATGTTATGTTAATAATCCTAAAGGCTAAAACAAAACAAGGGAGCCATGATTTCATAACCAAGGAAATAGCAAAAAAAATAAGAAACAAACAAACATAGAAAACGAAAATCCAACTTCCAAATTACATAGACAGAAAAGCAAAAGAAAAGAAAAATAACAATGCAAAATTTTCCCAACCATTTTGAGAATTTACCTTGTCATAAACAGTAAATTTTCTTGGAATTACTTGACATAGAAATAGTTCCAGAAAAATGAAAAAACATGATTGAATGCAGCGCTGGTGAAATCATATCCTACATAGTAAAAAATGAACAGAAAAATGTAGGAAATTCATCAACGCTGCACTCAATGATGTTTCTCCCATCTGGGGAGTCTCCATTGTTGAATTTAATTGCAATTACTGATACCCAGACATCTTTATATATAGACATAGTAAATATTGTAGTACAAGAACCTCTGTTTGTACTAGTTCATAACTTCATAGTATATATTGGCAGCAGCTGGTGGTGGGTGGTGAAATTAATTAGTAAATTAGATATATAAATGAATTTGAAAATGGGATTTGTACTGCTTAATTGGATGTACTGGAATTTTGTACTACATTGATTTGTCCCCTTCAACTTCCTTCTGAATCTCAAGGATTTTTGGTCTAACAAGGTCTGGTCCTTTTTTTATGTGGTAATCTTCTTAAGGTTACAATATATTGTTTGATTTTTACCATTTTTCTTCTATTTTTTTTACACAATTTTCTTCTAAGAATATTTATTAATAAAATTTTAAAATATATTCAATGGTATTTATTGTTTTTAAATTTATTATTTAGCTTATAAAACAAATGTAAGGTTTTTTTTTTTATTTTTTTTATTTAAGGTTATAGCTTTTAAATTATTTGCTATCTTTCTAAAACAATTTTTTTCCTTAATTAAAAAAATTATTTTTTTTATACTATATAAAAATAATAAAGTTCATACAACATAATATATTTGTGTTTGAAAGAGTTTAATATACTAAAAAATTTAAATAATAAGGAGATTGATTAAGAATTTTCTAATTTTGAAAAATTAAAAATGATTTATGAGATCTATTAAAATTTATTATAAAATACCAAAATTGTTTTGAAAAATTTTCTAAAAATATACATGAGGATAAAAGGATATTATAGTCAATTATAGAGATAAGAATAATAACACGAGCGTTATAAACCTTTTTGAAAGTGTCAATATTATTTCTCTTATAAAAATAATAATAATTTAAATTAGTAATTTAACAAAAAAATAAATTATTATTTAGTCTCTAAAAATTTATTTAATTAACAAAAATTGTTCCTCCTTTTTATTTTTTTTCTTATTAATTTATTTCCGTTAATAAAATAAACATTCTACTCAAAATAACTAAAATTTTATGTTAAATAAATGAAAAAGACTAAAACACTCTTTTATATATATATGTGTGTTTATAAAACTTAATATAAAATAATTTTGTTCTTTTATTTTTTATTTTTGAATAAAAACTCTTTGAATGAATTTGTCCACCTAATATTTTCTAAAAATATTATACTATATATTTTAAATAATAGAATATATATTTTTATATTATAAATAACAATAAAGGTTTTTACACTGTCAAAAATCATATAACCCTTTATGTTAATTAGTTTGAAATGTATATATAACTTTTTTTAAAACATAATTTGTTTATATTATTAAAATATATAAACATTTTCTAAAACTTTTAAATAAAATTTGAGTTAAAAATTAAAAAGTTTTCTTAGTTATGTCACAAAATTAATTTTGAATATAATTAGAAATATTGAAAAATTATTAACTGATTTGAATATTTTTATCTCTCTTTTTCTTATAATTAAGGATGTTTTAATACTTTTATTATTAAATCTTTCATTTAACTATTAAAAATTACTTTAATTAACAATAAAAAATTATTTTGTTAACGAAAACAACAGTGAGAAATGAACTTATTAGTTAAATTAAACTTTAAGAATTAAGCAGTAATTTTCTTCTTAATAAAATTTAGATATAATCACTGCCTTTTCAAGTGGTCAAAATAATTTTTTTCGTCAAACTCATTTCTAAATTAATTTATTTAATTTTATTCAAATTAACTATTTCCTTAACCATTGTTATATCAACAGTCATTAGAAAATGGTATTTTATGATTACTTTGTTAGAAATTAAAGTAATCTACTTCATTTTATTTTATGAGAAAATATTTTCTTACAAAAAATCATACTTTTTTTATATTTTTCATAAATTAAATTATATTTTCATAATTCTTCCTAATTGCTAAAAGAGTTTTAATTTTATAAAAATATGATTTATTCTGTACAAAATAATAATTTTATAAAAAAGATTTTAAATTAATAAAAAAAATAATTTTGTAATTAAGAAAAAATGGATCTCAACCTTTTTATATTTTTCATAAATTAAAACTATTTTTTCATAATTATTATTAATTGAAAAAAAATTTAATTTTATAAAAATATGATTTATTTTGTGTAAAATAATAATTTTATGAAAAAGTTTATAAATTAAAAAGTTTACAATAATAATAATATAACGTAAGTATTTGCCTTAAAAAAAAAAGTCGTTTAAAAAGTTTTAATCTCTAAATCCAATGCTTCTGTTCATTGACTTTGTAACAAATCAAATTTTGTGTTCAAGTTCGTTCAACCTTTTTTCAATAATAAATTATTTAGTATCCTGTGAATGTGACCATCAAAAATAAAAAAAAAATGCAATTTTTTCAGTTTTTCTTTTTTTTTTAATAATCTTCTTTCCTCCAGAAATGAAGAAATTGATTTCCTGATCATTGTAAAAAAAAATTAAAATTAATTAAAATAAGCAACAAATGCACTTTTTTTTTTTTCTGCTCAAAATGAGGTCATAAGCAATTGTCAATGTTGTACACTTGTAAATTCTGCAATGCCTAATCTTCATTGATTTATGTTAATAATCCTAAAGGCTAAAACAAAACAAGGGAGCCATGCATGATTAACCATAGATGCAGCAAAAAAGATAATAAGAAACAAAGAAAGAAAATTAAAATCTAACTTCCAAATTACAAAGGCAGGAAAAAAAAAAAAGAAAGAAAAAAGAAAACCATTTTGAGAATGTACCTTGTCACAAACGGTAAATTGTTCTTGGAATTTGTTGATATAGAAATTGTTCCAGAAAAGTTAAAAAACATGATTGAGTGCAGCGCTGGTGAAATCATATCCTTCAGAGTAAAAAAAAAAAAAAAATGTAGGAAATTCATCAACGCTGCACTCAATGATGTTTTTCCAATCTGTGTTGTCTCCATTGTTGGATTTAATTGCAATTACTGATACCCTGACATCTTTATATATAGAAATTGTATATTGTACGGCACAAAAAACTCTCTTTGTACTTCATATATATTTGGCTGCTGGTGCTGGGAGGTGAAATTAATTAAATTATGTGTATATTAAAAACAAATGAAATTGGAAAAATGGGATTTGTACTGCTTAATTGGATGTACTGCAATTTTGTACTACATTTATTTGTCTTCTTCAACTTCCATCTGAATCTCAATTTTTATTTTTTTTTTTAAACAAAATCTCAAAGTTTTTTGGTCTAACAAGATACTGGTTCTTTTTATGTGGAAATCTTAAGGTTACGATATACTCTTTGACTGTGACCCTCTTTCTGTTAATTTAAGAAGTCAACTGATTCCCTTAACTATAACTATTACTATTAAAGAATTTTTTTTCCATAATTAAGTCCCTAATAAAAGGATTTAGTTTAGTTTGGGTTAAAGTATAAAACTCGTTACTATCTCGCTAAAAAAAAACCAGTATTTTTAAGATATTGATTAGACACATTGTTAATATAAATAGGAAAATTTTTATCGAGACTAAATATGTAAACTTATCTTGTACATCATTAGATGAGTGGTAAGATATTTAATAAATATAATTATTTAATTTATTTTTTTCATTGAATATATATATATATATATATATATATAAAATTTATGTGTTCTTATTTTATTAGATTAGTATATATATTTGGTGTAACTAATAATTTTAATATAAATAAATAAAATTAAATAATTGATAAACTATAAAAACATAATAATTCTAGTTGGTAAATTTAATAATAAGGTAAATATATTACTATTTAATATTTGATATCTAATTTAATTTGCAAAATTTGTTCCTTCTTGTCAAGAAAAGAATCAAATAGTCTCTCATGTTTTGTTTCTATTCCTATTTGTGTTAAATCAATAAAAATAACTAAAATAACCTTAAGTACATTATGTTATTATAAACTTTATTAATATAAAACACACTATTTTCTTTACTTTTACTTTTCTTTTTCTTTGTTGAATAAAAACTAAAATTGAACATTTGTTCTTTTGAATTTGTCCATCTAAATTTTTCTTAAACAAAATTTTTTACTACACATTTTCAATAGTAAAAAAAAAATGTTTTTCTATTATAAATAACAAAAAAAAAATTACACTATCAAAAAATTGCATAACTTTTCATTTTAATTATTTTGAAATGTATATATAATTTTTGTACTTAAAATATAAGTTGTTTATGTTGTTAAAATGTATAAATATTTTCTAAAATTGAGTTCCAATGACCTAAAAATTAAAAAAAAATTATCTTAACTATGTTGTAAAATTAATTTTAAATATAATTAGAAAAATTGAAAAGAATTACTAATCAATTTAAATTTTATCTTTTTTTTTATAATAATTAAGAGTATTTTAATATTTTTGATATTAAATATTTCATTTAACTACTAAAAACGACTTTAACTAATAACGGAGAACTATTTTATTAATAAAAACAAATATGAGAAATGAACTCTCGTTGATTAAACTAAATTTTAGAGTCTAAACAATAATTTTATTAATAAAATTTAGTTACAATGACTACCTTAATTAATTTCCAACCAGTGAAAATATCTATTTTTTCATCAAACTCATTCTTAAATTAATTTATTAGTATTATTTAATTTTATTAGAATTAATTCTGATTATTTTGGAAAATAAAAATTGAATAAAATAATATACTTTCCTTGATAGGGATTATCTTGTGCAAGGAATACGCAAGGCATATTATGAGTCGGAGGATTAGAATTGTGTGCGGAACATACTAATCTACAACTTGATGGAAATGATTTCCCTTTCTTTGTTCTCAAAGAAACGTGATAAAAAATATGTATATTTTGATTTAGTGATATTAAAGTTATTTTTAAAACTGAAAAGTTTCATATTTGAATTTTATTTAGAGTTAAATTTATATTAAAAAAAAAGTGAAAAATGAAATAGAATAATAAATAAACTTTGAAAATAATATATTATTATATGCACTATGATAACTTTAAAATGAATCTAATTCATAATCGAAATTAAAAAATTAAAGAATAAAAAAATAATAATATTGGCTACATTATAATAATAAAATAAGAACATGGATATTATATATATATATAATATAATATTTAATTTGCAACGCATTGGCTACAATGTACCATATATATTACATTTTATTTAAGATACAGTTTAATCCATTTTATTACATACAAATTTCAGATGAAATTCTAAGTTCTAACAATCCCAAATCACAAACTACAAGTTATATCCATAAAGAAAGGTTTGTAGACAAATAAGAAGAATGATTTTGCTTTAAAATACAATCTATTTTATGACTAATTAACAAAAATTAGGAATCAGTAATTACATATCCACATTAATTAATATTTTATTTATTTCGAAAAACAATCTTACCCTGAGCATCGTCTTGTACAATAGACAAAACATCATGAGGAGGAATGTGCCACCAAATCTTAGGCTTATCAAATTGATGTCCTAATTCAGCCAATTTATCTGCAGCTCGATTTCCTTCCCTATAAACATGTGTTAAAATGCAATTATCAAGCTCAGGTATGATGAGATTTATATCGCTGATATGTTTACGCATTTCTGCACATCTAACCTCTCTTCTTTTCACTATAATTTCAATTAATGTCTTGGCATCTCCTTCAATCCACAGATTATTCCACCCATTTTCTAAAACCAATTCCAGGCCTCTTCGAAGCGCAGCTAATTCAGCTACAGTGCTACTACTTCTGCCTATGGACTCTGCATAACCCAGTAAAAATTCTGCTTTGTGATTCCTGAAAACACCTCCAATACTGGCTTTACATTCTCTGCCTTTGCGTGAACCATCATAATTTAATTTAGTCCAGCCTATCTGTGGTTTTTCCCATGCTACAGGTATAGGTTCCCTGTGCCAATTCCTGATTAAAATACGAACAGGGTTTTGTACTACTCTTTGGAACCTAAAAATGTTGCTAAACGATAACATTGTCACTATAAATGGATTAAAATCCTGAAACTATGTAATTGCTTCATGTTCTGTATATAATTAATAAAGTTGTGGAGTGGAGGGAAATCAATGTATACGAAGAATATTCACAATTTTACAATAACAAGGCAACGTTTTTGAATTTCTGATGATGATGATTATTATTTTATAATAGCAACAAAAATGGTCAGAGGCAGAGAGATTTCTTGAACAATAAAAGATCTTTATTTTAACGAAGTTTTTAAGAAAGGTTGAGTGCTGGATTGTTATTTGTAATGCAGAAAGAAGGGTTGCATGGCAAGTAAAGAGGGATTCCATGTTGACCATTGAAGTCTAACTGTAAAATCGATAGCTTTTATCCGTAGACTTAATAATAAGAAAAAAAATATATATACTATATATTAAACAAGACAAGCCTATATTTGTTCAGTTTATGGCGGTTATTCCGCATATTCTGGGATGTTTTTCAGTTGGTTAAGTTTCTGGCACGTTTTAGCCATCCGATATTTTAAAATTTATGATAAAGTTCGAGAAATTTAAAGAATTGAGCATTTTATTTACTAACTGGAATTCAATTTCTTTATTTTCTATTGTTGGAGAAAAAGATTTTACATTAGTGTTGCAACCAGTTAATTGAAATCCAATTTCTGTTAGTAAATGTTATTATTTAGAGAAAAAAATCTAATTTTAAGAAGATATTTATAAAAAGAATAACGGTTCAATGTAATATCTGATATAGATCATACAAGACCCAAAACAAAAATATTAGCATTGAGGGAAAGAGGATTTAAATATGAATCTATTTCTTATATTCAATATATATTTATTATTAAAATATATTTTGATATGCTAAAAATAATAATTTTAACCTTATAAAAATAACTGGCTCAAATGATATTAATATATTCATAAATCCTTATCAATTCAAAAAATAAAACTCATAAGGTCTACAAAATTTCAATGGGCTTAGCATCTTTAAAGGTTCTTTGCATGTTATAAGAAAATAAGAGTTGAATGAATTTTTTATTATTTAAATTTAAAATAGAGAGTAAATTTGAATTTTCATATCTAAAAAGTCAATTTCCCTCTTGATTTTAAATTTAATTAATAAATTTTATAATTTTCTATGTATGCTATTTATTAATTCTCTCACCTATTACTATTTGTTAATCCTCTCACTAGAGATAAGCATATATATATATGAAATAGTTTTTAATAGTTACGATTTCATGAGTAATCACTATAAAAATTTGTGTAAATTTTAAATGAGTATATATATTAGAACAAATATTAAATGAGAAGAAAGTAAATATTAATTAGTGTATATTAAACACATAAATTGGTTGTGCTTTTATACCCTTTCAAAGAGCTAATTGTTGAATAATAATATCAATAAATTAAATCATTCTTAATTAACTGTGGCAAGCTGATTATTAATTAATTATATTCATAGCTAGCACAATTTAAGCTCTAATGATATCGTGTAGGCATTTCTTTTTAAATATTTTCTTTCTCTACTTTATTTTATTTTTTGAAATATTTATGTGGCCAATTATAATTTTTTTTTTTAAAAAAGGCATAACGCGTGGCTTTTAAGGATATAGAGATTGAGCCAAAAAAATAGCCTGCTGTATTTTCGTGAAAATTTTGAATTATTAAAAAGAAATAAAAAAAATAGTTGGACAAGATAAGCATCGTGATGCAAAATTTTTACCAAAAATAGTTTTTTTATACAACATGGTTGGTAGTTGTTGTGCAAACAAAATTTTCAAATTCGGTCCAATCTTAAAAAAAGTGAAGGCAGTAGGTCAAAAATCATAAATTCGGTTCAATCTTAAAAGAGTGAAGACAATAGGTCAAAGATCACAAATTTAATCAAGATTAAACTAAGATCGAACTGTTATTAAATTAAACATATTATAAATATTACACATAATATATTATAATTATTATTACCTATTAAAATATGATAAATAAAAATATATTTTTAAATAAAATAAATAAATTAAGTAAATTTAATTAATAAATTTATTATATGGGAGAGATTGATTTTTTAATTAAAAAACTCAAAATTAGTTTATAATATGTTTAAATTTTATCCTTAATTTAAAATTTAAAATTTATTTTACAATAATTTAAAATTTAAAATTTATTTTACAATATATTTAAAATTTATGGTTTTAATTTTTTTTGAAATGACTGTTTAATTTATTTTAAAAAGTATTATTAACATTAATTTCATTAAATGTTAATATTATTTTGCGGAAAACCTTAACAATAATTAACACTTGGTTTAAATGATAATTAGAAGCTTAATATTTTTACAGGCAAGTCATGAATTCCAACCTTTGCAAGCAATTTCATAAATTTTTTCTAAAGTTGAGGGTTGGCTACTTGCTTGAATCGATTCGAATCAATTGGTTCACTGATTAATTGATTTGTTCAATTGAGTCTAAGTAGGTTCTCAAATGAGATGGTAATATAGATCAATCAGATAAGAAAAAAGGCCGATTTCCGGTTAATCCGATTCGACCTACTAATCCAGTTTTAATAATAATGAGTGCAGAATGTAGTACTTTGGATAAATTTTTATTTTTATGTTATCATTATATTTTTTATAAAATAATGATTATCTTGAATAATATTTATATGCAAGTCTTTTATGTTAAAAACAAAGGACAATAATATTTTTAAATTTAAATAATGAAACTTATTTGTCAATTAATATTTACCTGTAGATTTATATATTATTTTCTCAAGATACTTTTGTTTCAAAATAGATTTATAATTACATGAAAAATAATCATTTTCAATTAAGAGAAATATTTTTTTAAAAAAGTAATAGTATAACATTAAATTATATAATATACTTAGATATAATCTAACTAGGGGCATAGGCACCTTTTAAACAGTAAGGTCACATGCCCCTGCTGAAATTTTCAAGACTCTACTAATTTATGTGAATTTTAACAAAATTTTTAAAATGATTCCATTAAAATTGTTAAATATTACATGATTCCACTAAAATATTTTTAAACTTCTAAAATTCTATACATTTTAGGTTTTGTTACCACTAAAATATATATTATGACATACCTAACTTCTTGGTGTGCTCTTCAAATTCATTTAAAAATTTATTTGTCACCTCTAGATATTTAAAATTTTTTAAATGTTATGTGTATTTTAAGTTTTCTCTTTTTTTTAAATAATATTGTGACCATCAAAATTATTAATATATCTATTAGTTTTGCTTGTTTTAATTTTTATATGAAAATATATTTACTTCAAATAACATAATATATTTACAAAATTATTTTAATGATCATTTTTAAAAGTAAAACTATATGATTTTAAAATTTTTTATCTTTACTTTTTGTATATCCATTACTTTGAATTAAATAAGAAATATTATTTTTTATTTAAAATAAATCAACATAAAATTCATTTGATACTTAAATAAAATTTTTTAAAAAGTTCGCTTATAAATGAATTATAATATTTTAATTTTTATATATTGAAATTATAATATATTAATTTACAATTTATTTAAAATTTTTTAGTTTTAATAAAATTTAATTTCAGGTGTAACTAAATTTGTACAATTAATAATATTACTTCTAAATAAATTTTAGATCATAAAAATAAATACAAATTTGAAGTTTATAATAATCTATACTAAAAAAGATTTTAGTATTCGATGACTTTACTGAATAAATCTTTTGGCTACGCCATTAAATCTAACATTATGTAAATACATATATAACATAGATAATTGACTTAAATTTGAATGTCCTATATTTTTATAAGCAAATTTAGAATATTTTTATTAAATGGACAATTTAAAATATTCACTACTTATAAAAAAAATACAATAATTATTTTCACTTTAAAATTAAAATATAATAAAAAATTCACTACATAATTTTTTCAGTTGATTTATTAAAAATATATTATAAATGAAAATAAAAATATTTTTTTTAAATGTGTTGATTTTTTAAAGACATGCACATGCTAGTAAAATTGCTCATCCTTTACCACTTGTATATTTCTCTATTTCAGCCAATGCTAATGGTTTTGGATTAGTCTATCAGAATCTTTATTTTGTTGACACGTGAATATAATTGCACGTGATCTGCTTGTTCTTCCGTGGACTCAGCTTATTTACCATTTTTTTTTTATTTTTTTACATGGTACATTATTAATTGTAGCATATTATTTCTCACAATTTCAATTACTCGAGGCTTATAATTAGAAAAGTGGTTGTCACGTGTAGATAACATGTTTAAATGAGTATAATTTAATTGATTGAGATTTTTTAATAAATGATTATCAAAAATATTATTGAAAAACTCAAAATAAATTAAAATTATTTGATTTTAATTCACTTATTAAAAAAAATAATATTATTTGAACCAATTTCATCAAAATTAAATGCATTTAATGCATTTATTCAATATGTTAAAAGACATATATAATCTTTATATCTAATCAAGGTAAATAATAAATTTAATTTTATAAATTTTCAAATCAATATATTAAAATTTAATATGAATTAATGTAGATAATAATTATTTTATTATAAAATAAAAAATCTTAAAGTTAGATTAGCTTTTGACTGATTATATCTTCGTATATTTAATAAAGATATTAGGATAAATTGAAAATAAATAAAACATTTTCATAATTAATTTGAAAAAATTATTTAATTATTTTTAGAATTTTTTATTAATATATGTCCAATTAAATTAAATTATATATTAAAATAATTTTTAATAAACTGTGTTTATTAATTAAAAGTAGTTGCAAAAAAATTTAAGAGATTCGCAAGATTAGTTGTAAGGAATCCTGTAGTGCCATGCAATCAAATTAACTATTTTACTAAATTAATAATTAATTTAATGATGAAAAATTATTTAATTATCATATTATTATTATATAATATGATAACTATAATTAAAATTTAAGTATTAATTTATTGGACTTCAATTAATTTTTACCAATAGTGTCATTATCATATAATTATTATATAGTGTGAAATTATACAATAAATTTTAGTATTATATAATTGAACTTTGATTAACATTAAACTATCATCAATAAAGCCAGTCGTATGATGTTCTATATTAATTAAATTTTCATTTTTCAACAATCGGATTTTTATTTAATTAAACTAGTAGTAATAATACTACATTATATTCTATGTTAATCAAGTTCACAAATTTTATCAATTGTATTTCGATCCAATTAAACTAATAGTAATAGTAGCATATCATGTTATATATAAATCAAGTCTTAGATTTTGTTCAATTAGAATTTGATTCAATAAAATTAATAGTAATAATGCCACAATATGTTATATGTTAATCAAATCACAATTTTTCATCAATTGGACTTTAATTAATATTCCATACTATTATCAAATATTATATTTTTATCAATTGAACTTTAATTAAAATTAAACTTAAATATATGGTACTATATTATGATTATACTAAAAGTTTTTATTAATCAAATAAATTGTGATTATGCTAAACTTATAATAATTTTGCTAAATCATGATACATACTAACTATATTTAAATTTTTATTATATTTCATCAATTATATTTTGATTAAGCTGAACTTATATCGATAATGCCACTACATAATGTTTACTATATCAAACTATTTTCCACATTTTTTAACTTTATTTATTTTGATGAAGTAAAATTTTTTGCTCTTGTTATTGATTTCCAATAGAAATTAAACAACATAATTGTTTTTTCTCTTTTTCTTGATTTTCATTTAGAGATGAAGTAATTTTATTTTTTTTTATCTATAGTTCTTCATTTCTACTAGAAATTATTTTTTTATTAGATTGTTCAATGGTGTTAGGTTAAATTGAAGTCAAGATATTTTATTTTTAATCAATCTATATAACTTGTAAATTTCAAAACATTTTAATAAAGAAATAGATTACAATTATTTATTAACATAAATTGTAAGTTTCAAAATCTTTTATTAAAGAAAGAGACTAAAATTTAATTAAAATATGAAAATCTTAATTTTTTATCTAAAGGTATTATAGGCAATTTTTTTTTTACTAAAATATTGAAATAACAATAATATTTTTCATTAAATGATAAAAATATCTAATATATCTCTATTGAGCCCGATCAAATTGATCCAAAAAGTATTATTGTTAAAAACTAGTAACTATCAATAGATAAATTTAATAGTCTATTTTTGTTTTATGTACAAATTAAACAAATTAGTTAATGTCATGTAAGTTCTCTAAAACCCATATTCTTTAATGATAACCATTATTGTCAAGCCGGAGTTAGCCCAACAAGTTCAATCGAGAAACTTGGGAGTGGACCAATGGTCGTCCGATTCATATATCAGACCATGTTTAAGTGAAAATTGGAAATAAATTCCTTAAATCGGTCAGGTAACTAGTCAAATGGTCACGGTTCAAATAAGTCAACCTGGTCACAAGTGAACAAATTAAACTTAATGAAAAAATTAAATTCTTATTATTGCATTTCCAGGCTTCGAACACACTTGTGGATTTACCTCATAAAATAATTTAATGATTTATCTCACTACTTTTTCAAATTGAAAAATTATATCCATTATTTTTTTAAGAATTAAATTCATTAAATTTAATATGCTTTAAACTTAGCAAATTGATAATATCGTATTTTTTCCTCAAAAAATAAGAATATATATATATATATATATATATATATATATATATATATATATATATATATATATATATATATATATATATATATATATATATATATATATATATCTTGCAACAAAAAATATAATTATTATTAATATGGATACTTTATATATTTATTATGATTTGAAATCTTATTTAATAAACTTACTAATTAGTGTTTACTTATAATTTATATTAATTCATTTCTTTATTTATTTACTTTACTTTGATATGTTTTTATTTTTGGTTACAAAGGGGGCAAATGCCCAAGAACTAGACACCATCAATCTAGCACTACAATATATATATATATATATATATATATATATATATAGTTTACCAACTAAAAATTTCATCGGTAGTCTTATTATTTCTGTTGATCTCACATTTGTAGGTAAACTCATTACTGATAAAAATCAAAATAATCAATAATTAACAACAAAAAAGTTGTGGATAATTTGTTTTAGGACTTTCACTAAACAGATGAATTATTTGTCGGGACACAATTTACCAGCTGTATTTTCATTAGTAATTTATTTTATTTCTATTGGTAAAACCTCAATCATCTGTCAGCAAACAAATTACTAATGGCATAACAGTCGATAATGGATTGTTTATCTATCAGTAAATTGACAAATTGTTGGAGTAAAAATTGCTTGCCGATGAACGAGTTTGTTGGTAAGTTGTAGATAGTTTACCGACAACTTCTTTTGTTAGTAATATGTTGGAATGAGACAAAAATTCAAATTGATATTCTGCTGGTAATTATGTCCACCAACAGAAATATAGTCAACAATCGATAAATTATAAATTATGAATTTTTTTTAATAAATTTTTAGCTATTATTAATATGAAAATGAATAATAAATATAATTATATATAATATGAAATGCTAAAAAATATCAATTCCTATTCAAAATATTGTAATTACAAAATAATTTAAAATAACATTGATACAAAAATCCTACAAATAATATATATAGTAATATAACAAAAATAGTAATAACATAAAAAGTAACATAAAAATCCTACAAATAACATAACATATATAGTAAAACATGCAAAGTAGATATACTACTTTTGTAAGTAAATGATCATCATTATTATCACCCTCATCATGCTGAGAATTATGCTACTCTGGAGGATGTTGAGAACCATGTAGGATATTCACACCAGTTTGCAAATTTTGTGTAAGATCTCACAAATCATGTGTAAGTTTTTGCAAATCCTAAATCTCATGATCCTATGTAGCAAACCTATCTTGTAGCTGTTGAAGTTTAGAATTATGTTACTCAGTGTTGCTTATTCTTGGAGTAGAGGCATTGGACTACGTGTAATATTCAGATGCTTGAGATCTAAAACCATAAACATGATTCCTTTTCTACCCAACAGCTTCCAAATACAAGTTGCTCTCATCTACAATCTCATTTGACTGGATCATCTAATCTCGCCTAGCTTGAATACCATCCTACAAAAAATATAAAAATGATAGCAATGTCAATATAAAATAGATTAAAAAAAAAAGGTAAATAGACATTATTTAAAATAATTAATTTGAAGACATCATTTAAAATAATTAATTTAATGTACGTGAATAGCTTTAGACCTCTGACCAATGAAAGTCTGACCACCCCTTTCTTTGTATGTGTGTGAACAAATAACTCTGTAGCTGGATGGTCGACCTAGTTTTTATGCCTAAAATATAAAAATAATTTAGTTCGTATGAAAAACATAATTATTATATGAAAATGTAACAAGTTATTACTAAACTAAAATTCAATGAACTTTTATAAGTCGTCTTCCATACTCATAATGGGTAAGAGTGCCTCCAGTGTGCCTTGATAGTTCGGATCCATCACTAGACTGTGATAACCAATTCTTAAAGTACTGTCAAAATGTTGTTTCACTTGTGGCTTGTTCTAATGATTTTGCTATGTATTCCATACTTCATCAAGCACAGAAATTGGCCTCCTTCCAAACTTTTTGATCTAACATATCATGTTGTGATATCAAATTGTAGCTTTCACCTTCCATGCTGCATAGATTAGTGCATTTATTGCCTCATCCCAGATGCATAATTTCTACTAAAAATATATGAGTAATGGAATTTGAAAAAAAAATTATCAAATCTAACAAAATTGACTTCTTGATTTAAAAAAAGAATTAAATATCTTAAATCCATTCTAATAAAAGTCTTTCATTTTTTGGCTAATAGCTTTCCATTGGATGAATTTCTCTCCATCTTCTTCAATATTCCCCTCAAAAGTTTTTCTAATTTTCTGCAAGCGTGGTGCAGAAGGCTCCAAACTGCAAATCCATTAAATTAATTAATAGAATGTAATAACTTTAAATATTTACATAAATGCACTTGTATATATTAGCAAGTAATAACTACTTAAACAAAAATGTAGATATTAGCAATTAAAAACTATTTAAACACACTTGTATAAATCAAACGAATCAATTTACCAAAAATCTAACAGAGTCTCCCCTATAAAACGAACATATATCCTCTGTAAAACAGGTTCATTTATCAATAAACACATTAATTATCATATCAACTCAAGCAAACATAAGTTAATCATCTATCCATATATAATGAAGCATTTTATTTAATAGTTAATACAAACCAATAGTAATTAATAACTACTTTATCAAAAAATGTAAATATTAGCAATTGAAAATTACTTAAACACACTTGTATAAATCAAAACAAGTATTTTAATAAAAATTTGGGAGAATCTCCCCTATACCAACATACTCCTCGTAAAATGGGTACATTTCCTGATAAACACTTCAATTATTATATAACCTCAATCACACATAATGTTAATCACACATCTCTAATCATCAAGCCATTTATAATGAAGCATTTTATTTAATACCTAATACAGCCAATAGCAATTAATAACCATTTCTTAAAAATATTGTATATTACTTACTTTTTGCCATGTAAATAGACACATAATTTGCCTTGTGCAGAGGTACTACCAGAATAAGCAATAGATTATTGATCTGATTGAGGAGGTAGAGGTTGTGACTAAGGAGTTATATGTGTAGCAAATGGAGATGGTAGTAGCGATGGGAATGTTAATGGTAGTAATGATAAGGAATGTGTCGTATTAGGAGGTGGAGGTGGCATTGATGAATATGTCATTGTATTAGGAGGTGGGGGTTGTGCCGATGTCTATGTTGTGGTTGTAACATGTGGAAGAGGTTGTGTCACTGATTATGAAGTCATAGGAGCAAGTGCACCCGGACCATGTGTCTATGACTATAATATGTAGACCTATAAGTAGGTTAGGGTGGTGTTGCTAAATCATCCCTAACCAATCTTCGTTTACTGGTGTCTCGTTTTCTACCCACCATCTCAATGGTAAACATATAAAAAATAACAACTATAAATAATTAGATCATGTTAATCATCCCTAACCAATCTTCATTTACTATGATATCACTACAAGAAAATCACAGTTTACCTACAAAATTTACCGACAGAAATAATTTCGTTAGTAAATTTATTAAATTACCGACAGAATATCGACGACATATGAAAATTTTCTTTTTTTTTTAATTACCAATAAACTACTGACGGTTTACTAACAAAAAATTACCGACTATCAAATTTTGAAGCCAAAATAAGGTGCAAAAAAATGGCGCAAAAAATTAGCAACAATTTACTGACTAAAATTTTGGTCGGTAAATTTACCGACCAAAATTTTAGTCGGTAAATTAAAAGGTAAATTTTTTTTTAATTCAATTACAAAAGCTTTCTTATTTACTGACCATATTATTCCGTCGGTAAATTTACCGACCAATTTTTCAGTCGGTAAATTATAAAATAAAATATTTGTCGCAATTTTTTTTGAAATTACCGACTAAAATTTTGGTCCGTAAATTTACCGACCAAAAGTTTAATCGGTAAATTAAAAGACAAAATTTTCTTTAATTAAATTAAAAAAGTTTTCTAATTTACTGACCAAATTTTCGGTCGGTAAATTAAAAAACAAAATATTTGTCGAAAAAATTTTTGAAATTACCAACTAAAATTTTGGTCGGTAAATTTACCGACCAAAATTTTAGTCTGTAAATTAAAACGCAAAATTTTTTTTAATTCAATTACAAAAGCTTTCTTATTTACCGACCATAGTATTCCATCGGTAAATTTACCGACCAATTTTTCAGTCGGTAAATTATAAAATAAAATATTTGTCGAAAATTTTTTTAAAATTACCGACTAAAATAATTTACCGACCAAAAGTTTAGTCGGTAAATTAAAAGGCAAATTTTTTTTTAATTTAATTATAAAAGCTTTCTAATTTACCGACAATATTATTCCGTCGGTAAATTTACCGACCAATTTTTCAGTCGGTAAATTAGAAAACAAAATATTTGTCGAAATTTTTTTGAAATTACAAACTAAAATTTTGGTCGGTAAATTTACCAACCAAAAGTTTAGTCGGTAAATTAAAACGCAAAATTTTCTTTAATTCAATTAGAAAAGCTTTTTAATTTATCGACTATATTATTCTATCGGTAAATTTACTAACCAATTTTTTGGTCGGTAAATTACAAAACAAAATATTTGCCGAAAAATTTTTGAAATTACCGACTAAAATTTTGGTCGGTAAATTTACCGACCAAAATTTTAGTCAGTAAATTAAAACGCAAAATTTTCTTTAATTCAATTACAAAAACTTTCTAATTTACCGACCATATTATTCCATCAGTAAATTTACCGATCAAATTTTTGGTTGGTAAATTAGAAAACAAAATATTTGCCGAAAATTTTTTTGAAATTACCTATAAAAATTTTGGTCAGTAAATTTACCGACTAAAATTTCAGTCGGTAAATTATAAAGAATTTTTTTAATTTACCGACAAAATAATCTGTCGGTAAATGAAAATTTTGGAGGGAAATTTTCCTCCAAATTTTCATTTGATGTTCAAAAAAAATTACCAACAAAATTTTAGTTGGTAATCAGTTGGTAAATAAAAATTTTGGAGGGTAATTTTCCTCCAAAATTTTCATTTGATTTTTAAAAAATAAAAAAAAATTACCAACAGAAATTTAGTCAGTAATCTGTCGGTAAATGAAAATTTTGGAGGGAAATTTCCCTCCAAATTTTCATTTGAAAAATTTACTGACGGAAATTTAGTTGGTAATTAGTCGGTAAATAGCGTAAAAAAAAGTATAAAAAGGCTCATTCTCATCATTTTTCCCACATTTCTTCTCTTTCCCTTTTCTTATCTTTCTCTCAATTTCTTCTCTCATTTCTCACAAATAAAATTTCTTTTTTTTCTTTCTCTTTTAACTATTTCCTCATTTTCTTTTTCATCACTTAATATTTTCATACTCTTTAATACTTATATACTCTTTGTTTCATATTCTTTTTTTTTTCTATTTTATTTCTTAAATTTCAAACCCTTCAATACAAAAAATCTAATTATTTCAATTTTTTTTTGTTTTTATAATTTATTATTTATATTTCTTAAATTGTTTATAGCATAAAAAAGTGTTAATGTGATTTTTTAAAAAATAATTATTTGTTATCTTAAATTTATTTTTTTATTAAATTTTTTATATAAATTTAGTAAACAAAAAAATAAATTTAATAAATTATTTATCTTACCTTTTCGTTTTTACTCTTATTATTTTCTCTCTTAGCTTCATTTCATTCTTTTTATAGTTTTGAAATATAATTTTAATTTAGTTTTTTTAATTTAGTCATTTTTTATATTCTTTAAGTTTTTTAATTTATTTTATAACTTTTTATTACTTAATTTTCATGTTCACTCTAAAAATTTTAATTTTTTAAATTATTATTCTTATTTTTTGAAGAATATGTATTTTTAAAAAAAATAGAATTTTACTGACGGATTACCGACAAAATATTTTATTTTTTAAAAATTAATTTACAAAATTACCGACGTATTATCGATAAAATATTTACTTTTGAAAAATATTTATTTAAACTTTACCGATGAATTACCGACTAAATATTAGTTGGTAAAAGTGTTTTTCTGCCAATATTTTATATATTTACCGACCCAAACTTATCAATTACCGACGGAAAATATAGTCGAAAAAATACAGCGACAAAATAATTTACTAATTTACCGACTATATTTTTAGTCGGTAATTTGTTGAGCCGACTATTCTTTACAAATTTACCGATAAAAATAAGATAGTATACTAATAAAAATATCCGTTGGTATTTACCGACTATATTGTATTCAGTCGACATTTTTTTTACCGACAACGAAAATACCGACTAAATATTATTGTCGGTATATGGTCAGTATTTATAAATACTGACTAATTTTCTATGTTTACCGACAAAAAATTTAGTCGGTATTTAGCGCTTTTTTTGTAATGTATGTAAACGATTGGTGTCTGTGACTATGATATGTAGACCTATGAGTAGGTTAGGTGGTGTTGCTAAATCATCCCTAACCAATCTTCATTTACTGGTGTCTCATTTTCTACCTGCCATCTCAATGGTAAACCTAAAAAAAAAAAATACAACTATAAATAATTAGATCATGTTAATAAAAGCACAATAATAAAATAGCTTTATTAATATAAATTGAAAACATAATAGTGAATAAAATCATTATAAATCAACATTAATTAATATGTACATAAATATCAAATGTGATAATTAAATACAAATAGTGTCCAAACTAATTAAATACAAATATTGCCCAAACTAATCGCTATCACTTGCTTCTGCAATTTTATCTTCACTTTCATATTCATTTGACAGTTCTAATTCTATCTTAAGTATTGGATTCATTTGACAATTCTAATTCTATCTTAAGTATTGGATCATATAAAAATTTAGCTTCGCCATCTCCTAAATCAACAAGTACTCCATCTACATCATTCAACAGACTAAATTCATCGATTCTTATATATGTTTCTATGAGTTGCAAATTGATACTCTCATCTTCTTGGAATGTCATGGTAGTGACGACTGTTTTCTCAACAATTATAGGAATATACTTGTTGAATTTGCGCTTGTGGTTGACATCCACTAGAGGGTATTGTTTGTGAACCTTGATCCAAACATTATCAGTAGGATCAAACCATTCACACTTGAATAGAACAACGTGCTTAATTAAGAACCTTAGGTATTCCAACAATAGAATCTCTATTAAGCGCCTATAGTAATCACTTTCAGTTTCACTGTAATTTATACCCTTCATACAAACGCCGCTATTTGTAGTGGACCTAATCAAACCATGTGATTTTGTATGAAATTTATAGCCATTAATGAAATACATAGGAAATGATTCCACAGTATGTCTTTGATGAAGTCGTTATCAATGACATTATCATGCGCCTATTATTGAAAAAAAGTTTATTAGTTATATATTATATCAGCAGTTTCAAGAACATCGATAACATGTATAACTTGTTTTTGATAACTTATTTATTTCTAGAATTATTTGGCAAAATGTTCGTCAAGCATACGATCAAGCTCGGCATTAGTGATGTAAGGTGATACATTTTTTAACTCATCAATGTACAAATTAAATAATATATACTTTAGATAAATTTATTCAATAAAATTTAAATTAGTTTACTTTTTGATACACTTACAAGACATACGGATTAACCTTTGCACAAATCAATAGAATATATTTCTGTGCAGCTTTATATCCGATTTTGGACAATCTCCTTTTTTTTTTTTTAATCATCTATATGCTCGACTAGGATCTTTGAATATTGAAAGATTCCCTTCTACATGTTCAACATCTCCTCCATCATCCTTTCGAGTCACTTTTCATAGTCTTGTATAAACATGGGGCTCAAAATAATATGAACAAAAATTGGATCTTCTACTAAATATGCATTACAAAGTGAGAAATGGTAGAGAAATCATGAAGAAGCCAAAGAACCAACTTAGCTAGGGGTTGTGAGAGATCATAGAACCTCACAGTACAAGAGTTAGCATATAAGGCAATATAATCAATAGCAAAATTAACCTCTTTGTATATGTGAAGAAGGTGGGCTTCCCAGTCATGCCTTAACAATTCTCAAATATCTTCAATAATAGCCCCATTTGCATTAAGCAATCTAGAAGACCCTTGAATCAATTGAAAAATTCTATGACTGTCCACTTCCGCAATTAATTTCTTGATTCCCATGTCCCAAACTAGCTTAAACCCTTTCAAAGCTCCCAAAAGCTCTGCTCTAGTGATAGAGCAAGCATCAATGTTGAAGGCAAAACCACTAACTTAACCACTAAGATGATTCTAATTAAGCCACCAGCTATAGCCAAACCTAGATTGGAATTACAACCACTGTCAGTATTCAACTTGAACCATTGAAAAGAAGGAGGAGACAAAGCAATCTGCATAATCATCTTAGGATTGAGTAAAAGGGAATTCATATCGTGATCCTAAACTTGTGAATCTCCCTCACTCAAGCCCAAACATCATCAATAAGGGAACGAACGTGAGCATTACTACTAAAAAGGAGATTGTTTCTTCTATTCCATAAACACTACACTGTGACTTTAAAAACACAGCTCCATTCCACCCCAATTAGAAATAACACCATACTATTAATATTTGTGGAGAACCCAATCTTGAAGAGGGAGATCAAAAAAATTATCCTTTTGCTGATCTAGAAGAAGACCATTCCACACTTGTTTGCAATTGGGCAGTCTCTAACTACATGTATAGCATCTTCAATGTCACCACTACATATTTGACAACTATAATCTTGAGTCAAATGTTTGTAAAACTGATTTTACAAACTATAAAATATAGTTTATAGATCATGAATTTCAGTTGCTAATTATAATTAGCAACTAAATCACATAGTCTCTTAAAGTCTTCAAGTAAAATAGTCGCTAATTAGTTACTAAATGATAATAATCTCTAATTCGCAACTAAAAATGTTAGTCACTAAACACATAAAATAATTTCAGTTACGACTAATTTGCTACTAAATATGCAGTCGCTAATTAGCTACTAACATAACATAGTCTCTAATTTTTATTTTTTTATTTTTTTTAAATAATTGTCTAGATTTTTCAATTTTCTTTATTTTAATTTTCTTAATATATTAATTGTCTTTTCTTTAATACATATTTTTTATTAATTGTCTTTTTCTTTAATATATTAATTTTCTTTAATCAATTGTCCATTTTTATATTTTTTAATAAATAATAATAATAATAAAAGATGATTAAGGAAGAAAAATGAAAATAATAATAAATTATAATAGAAAAAATAAAGAGAAATAATAATAGAGAAAAAAAAAGAAAGAAATAGCAAAAAAAACAGTGATAAAAAATGAGAGAAAAAATATAGAAAAAATAAAGAAAAAAGAAGAAGAAAATATTAATTATATAAAAAGAAAAGATATGAAGAAATGAGAAGAGATAAAAAAAAATGAAAAAGATAAGGAGAAAGAAAAAATTATAAATAAATAAATTAAGTAGAAAATGAGAAAGAATAAATGATGATGAATAAATAAGATATAAGAGTGGAAAAAAGAAAAAATGAAAAAAGAGAAAAAAAAAATGACGTGAGTGAAGAAAAAAGTGATTTTATAAAGATTTAAATTTAACGATAAACAAAAATTTATCGCTAATCTATCAAATAAGCAGGAAAAATAAAAAATTTGGCGGGATGAGTTTAACGAAAAAATTTTTGTCGCTAAATATAAAATAAACGGAAAAATTGAAAACTTTTGGGAAAAACTTTTTTGAATTTAGGGGCGAATAATTCTGTCGCTATATATAAAATAAACGGGAAAATGAAAAATTTTAGTAGAAAAGTTAAAAGTCAATAATTTAGCTACTAAATCCGATAGTTACTAAATTTTGTAACTATTGATATTAGTAGTTAAATCAGTTTTTAAATAATTTGTGTCATTAACTTTTTTTCTCATTTCAGAATTTAGTTTCAAATTAGCGATTATATTTTCTTAGTTTCTAATTAGTAACTAGTTTATGATTAAATTTTAGTAGTTAAATATAGTGTCATTTTTTTACAGTATCTTTGGCGACCATTAATCACAAATAGTTGTTAAAGTATAATATTTTACTAATGGCCTTAATATAGTGGCTAATTAGCCGTTATAAAAGCATAATGTATAATTTTAATCGTTAATTTGCTACTTTCTTGCAGTGAATACTTGGCTCAGCTTGTTTATTAATGAGCAAAGCCCAAGGTAACCAAATAAATCTGTTACCTAACTACATCAAACAGATGCACTTTTATAGGTAAAAAGGCAAATGCTAACTCTAATATGTCCAAACCAAAGCCAACTTTAATGATGTACAAAACTTGTAACGAAAACCATTTTAATTACTTTATGCCAAAAGCAAAACAATAATTAAAGAGGAGATGGAACTGATCTTAATGCTAAAGTCAAATGGTTGAATAAAACAAGATCAAAACCCAATCTAGGGAGTGTAATAGCTATATTTACAATAAAATTCTCATATGCTAGCAGGAGAAAGTCGCTCCCATATCAAACTTTCTTCAGGAGAGAATAAACTTTCTTCATTAGTCTTTGCTCCTCAAAATGAACTGTTACCTATGAGCCACAGCCAATCAAGAGCAACACCTGCAAATATTCCCCCTAACAAAAATACCACCAGCAAATTACCCAAAGCATTTTGCTCAGGTCCCTGCAAAACCAAAACATTTTCAAGAGAAACCACCTTAGAATTTTAGATTTGTTTCATTAACATCATAAAATTAAAATATCAACTATCAACTAACCCACCTTGTAACCTTTGGGTGCCACTGTAAGGACACACACAGTTAAATAACCATTTGTTAGTCCCAAAAAAGATGTGAGCATGATCATCCATCCCTGATCTGCATACTTTGCGGTGAAGTAGAATGCAGGAATGAGTAAATAACGCGAAAGAACTGCAATCATTAAGCCTTTTCTGGACTCCAATTTCAAGCAGTCCACTAGGGGAATATACCTAGCTATGAGATCCCAAATGTTGTACATTGCAATCAGAACAAGTGCATACCTGAGACACCAGAATTAAAGCTTTTTTTTAGTATAAGAGATGTATAAATATCCTTCTTCAAGTCTTACCCTATGGCACCATATTTACACTTACCACGAACCCAACTTGTGTTGACCAGTATTTTCAAATAAGAACCCAGGAAAAATTGATAAGGTCAGCACATATATCAGAAACAGGTCTATTGCAAAATCAATATTTTGGAGAAATAGTTGTTTGTTGCTCAAACGTTCTAGCTGTTTGGGTTCATTTTCACCCTGCAAAGAACACAGATATTTTATGGGTATTTAGAGTTTCAGATGTATTATATAGGATCAAAGAAAGTTATCTATCCTTCCGAGCTATAAAACAAGAAATACATTACTTCTTGGGTTGCTGATGTTTGGATTCCAGCAGCTGCAAGATCAGCTGAAACGGTTTTTGATCCTTCTGAGGCTGCTTTTGCACGGTAGTACTTCACTATTGGCAACTTAGGGAAGTAAAATGCATATAACAGAACACATAGAAACTCCAACAAAGTCGAGATTGCTAGAAATAACACTGCAAAGTTAAACACAAGAACATCATTAGTTGGCATAAATTAAAATGAAACATCAAGAAATAGATTTGTTGAAATTATAGTTGTTCAAGAGAGAGTCACTTACTGACTCTCGAAATTATAATAGTTCAAGAAAGAGTCACTTACTGACTCCCTTTCGAAGCCCATCCTTAGCCTTGTCAAATCCTGCTTTTGTGATTAGCCTCAAAGCAGAAGTCAGTGCCCCTGATGCGGCCAACCCAGCAAGAAAGGACTATAGAGTATAATAAAATCAAAATGCATCAAGGTTGCAAGAAAATTCAAGAAAAATTTAACGAACATTAAAGAATTGCTAGAAAACTGACTTGGATGAATTCAGGCAACATGAAAGACAAGTCTCCAACCATTCCACCTTGAACATGGGCATCTGAAATTCCAAAAACAGCGACTATGGCACATATTCCGAGGAAAGTTCCAATTCCTCCTTTCCCTGATGTAGCCAAGTCCAACTGTAGCAAAGTGGAGCTGAATTACTTAAAGAAATGAGTAGCTATTCAAATTGGCTGACATGAAATGGAGGATTAACAGTACTTACAACCAAAAGCATCAAAGTACTTAAAGTGAAGAGTATATATCCAGCTATGTTCCGCTTTCTGGTATTGATCTTTGACTCATTGAATGCTAGTATTGCTATCGTCCCAAGTGCAAATGGTTGATAAACAAGGGTAAGTACCCTTGAAGGATGGTAACTCTTCAAATAGGACCAAAAATTAAAAAAAGCATATCAGTTATCATCAAATAAATATCTCTGCAATCCCTCCAGCTTAAAAGAAACGGCTAAGACTCGAATTGTTCTTAATTCAGTGACTTGGCCTTTTCCACATGGATTAAGATATCTTCTCAGGTTTGAGTTTTTTTTTTTTTTAATTTAAAATTTAAAATTTCTGAGAGTAGCTAATTATAGCATAAATCCCAAAATCTATCATATTCATCTCAACACAAGAGAATCTCAATCCTTTCTAGGTACACCTTGTGCGCAGGAGATTTTAAATTATATGTAATTGGTTAATTGGTAATAAGGAATGTTAGCTACTCGCCTCAGGGAACAAACTGTAATAATAGTCTCCTATGGTTAGCATACTGTTCCATGCAACAAGTGACCCAAGTCCCAGAATCCAACAAATGAATATTGCTTTATATTTTCCCTGGATATATCACAGAAATTAATTAGAAAAATCTTCACCAATCCCCAATTAAATTAAACTAATGAAACAAATTTATGACTACAAACCTCAACCCTTGATGGCAGAGTCCCACTTCCATTAGCAACAGTCATGTCGAGTCCCTACAAAATATTATCAACTAATTTTAGTACTTAAATACCCGGTAAACAGAAGCATAACCCAAATCAAAATCAAAATTAAAACTGGGATTTTTACACCATCAAAAGGGATTCAACCAAAAAGTTAAAAAAAACTTACAGAAATAAGAGAGAAAGAAGAGGCGAATGTATAAAATTTATGAAGCAGCAGACAAATACTTATAGAAATATGAAATGCATGATATATCATTTAAAGGCAGAAACCTTATCAAGATTAGCACTGCAAAAATAAAAAATAAAAAAGAAATTGACTTTGCCTTTTCTTTTGTCACCGCTTCTATAATGGAGTGGTATGGAGACTGCAAGGTACTGTGTGAAAGCAAAATATGAAAGAGTGTAGGCAACAGAATTCAAAATCAGAGAATCTTTACCTTTTAGTATTTAATTTCCTTGAAAATGTGAATCCACAATAATGATGATGGTTTATAAATGGCGATGGGTAAGGAAAGTTTGAATGCATGAATAAAAAAAGAATCTTTGATGATTTTAGAATCTTTAAGAGGAATTATTATTTACTACTAATTTGCCAGCCTAAGGTCAACTGAATCCATGGCAAAAGCCATAAAGCAGAAGGTGTCTTTTTTTTTTTTTTTTTGGAATTTTAATTAACTATTTATTGTAATTAGAATTTTAATCAAGCACATTAGTTTCAGTTAGATAATCTTAACGAAAGGATCGTAAAAGATATTAAGTTAAACACTATTTCCTTAGAAAAAGACTTCTCCACTAGTATTTTGATAAAGATGTAAAGATTAAAAAACAAGAGTTTTCGGCGGAAAAATTACTCTCTAGATTTAGGGTACGTTTGTACGTCGTAATAAGATATAATATAATATAATTAAATTAATTTTTAGTATAATTTTATATTAGAAATTTATTTGATTGCATTATATTACGTTCCATTACAGTCTACTAAATGCAATTTTAGTGCATCTCTTATATTTGATAATTCTCCTCAATAAATTAAAAAAAATGAGAAGACGAAAAAAAAAAAAAAAGATAGGTTAGCCTTTTAGTTGATTTTATACAGGGGAAAAGTAAAAAAATGCATGTGATTTCACCTTTTGTATTTATAGATTTGTGAAATTATTTATTTATTTGATAAAAATAAGTATGTGGTTTATTTCATTAGTAATTTGAGGTTTATGTCATTAATATTATTAATCAATATTGATGTGGCATAATCAATACTAATTTAGTATTAATATAACACTTGTTGGCTCCATTTATTATTCGCATAACTATCCAAAAAATAAAGAAATGAAACTCATAAGTATCATATTATCGTTGATTATATCAAATAGACGTTGACTAATGATATTAAAATTGTATATTTTAAAATATTAATAAATCAATTACAGATCTTTTTTGTCAAAAAAATTTCACCCATAAATATAAAGAAATCAAATTACAAATCATTTTTTATCAAAAAAATTTCACAAACCTATAAATATAAAAAAATAAATCACATAGTACTTTTTTATACTTTCTCCTTTTATATATACCGTTGTAAGTTGCATATAGAGTTCAAAATTAAAATCTCTCAATTTTTATTTTTAAAATGACTCTAATAATACTCATTTATAAACTTATTCATGAGTTAGATTATAAATCTCAATTTATTAAAAAAAATATTGTGAATAACCGGATTAAAATTTTAAATAATTTTCAAATTCAAACTCAATTGGTAAACAGATCTCACGCATTCTATTTAGTTGAAAATTTTTTTAATAAATTTATTTCACTCGTATCAACATAGACCAAAATAGTGACTAGGCATATCAATAAAGTGATTTGAATTCTTTTAAAAAGAAGAAACTTAATTATTTTATTTTTTTTATGTTACATTCTTTTTACTTTCTCCATATTATAAAGAAAATAATTAACATCCTTTTTTAAATTTGAAAATAAAAAATAGGGTAAGAGGAATGTGTGAAGTGCCAAATATAGAACATACTTAGAGTCAAAATTGCTGGTCTACCAAAACAAAGAATAAAAAATAAAAATAAATGTCAACGTGAAAGCAATTTCTTTTAGTATATGTTTTATTTTCACAGACTTCCAAATGAGTTTATAACCTTATCTTAATTACTTGGACCATCGAGCACATCACTTGCGCCATTCGCATCTTTGTCGTTTTTATTTTTTATAAAGAAACATAAATTATTTTATAATTTCAACTTTGGTTTCACGTTTTAATTTATCTATTCTACATAAAAAAAAATAAAAATTTTGCTAAATTATATTTTATTATAATAACTATCATACCAAATAATAAGTCAGCATCTTTATTTTTCATTCATTTAATTTATTTATTTAATTTTATTTAAATTTTTATTTTTTAACTGGTGCTCTTACGATACTCATTTTAAATATAAATTTTATAAGTTATATCCATTAAAGTGGTTATATATACCCTGTTAAAAAAATGATTATATATTCTCCTCTATTAATTTTTTTTTTTTAACCCTTACATATAAAGTGATTAATTTAACCCTTTAGTAGAGCTAGTAAATGGGCTTGAAAGGATTTTTTTTTTTTTTTAATATTGTCTCCAAGAGCATATATATATATATATATATATATATATATATATATATATATATATATATGTATATATATATATTTTCAGAAGTATGAGTGTTAGATTGGATTTGACAAATTAAAAATTAAGCATTGAAAAATTAATCGCTAAATTTTAGTGATTGAATATAATAAATATTTAAATTTTTAAATATTAAGTATAATTAATCTGTTTGATAACAGTTATTATTGAAAACTATTTAAATCAATATAAAAGTCAAAAAAATTAGCACAACTAAAAGTTAAGGTATAAAAGTCATTTTAATAAAAAAAAAATTTAAAAATTTAATATATTAGTGTGTTCAATAAAAATTTTAAGTCAAATATTTTAAATTTTCTATTTAAATAATTTTTGACTTAATTGAAAATTTTAGGTTATAATTGTTTTATATTATTAAATCATCTTAAAATTAATAAGTGTTAAAAATATTAAATTAAATAATAATTTAAATTATCAAATACTTCCTTAAAATATACATTCGATCATTTATTTATAAGTCTAAATTAAAACATTTGAAATTTAATTTTTCGCTAGAATTAAATTTATATATATATATATATATATATATATATATATATACAAAAGTACAGCTCACGGCAGATGTGACAAGGAGATTCTGCTTTTTAGCAAAGATTTTTTTTTTCTCTTCTATGTTTTTTAGGATTTTTTTCTAAAACTATTTTGAAGTCGTTAATTTTATCATATTGAGTTCCCGATTTATTTATTTATAATTTTTTAATATTTTCAGTTTTTGAATTTAAGAAATTCTCATTAATGTTGCTGAAAAAAATAAAACATCAAGACTTTTATAATAAGAATAATAAGAATGTTGTAAAATTAACACAAAATTAGAGTAGAACTGCAGCTAATAATTTAAGAAAAAATAATAATAAAAATTTATGAACACACAGATTTTATGTGTAAAACTCCTAAACAAATTAGAGTAAAAACTACGAAAAATGATAGAAGAATTTCACTATGAAAATAATAGAAATTACAATATCTCTATTTATAAAGGAGAAACAATTTTAATTCTCTCTTTATAATAGGAAATTAATCACTCTAACTCTCCAAATATTTTCTCACTAACTCTCTAATTTTATTCTCAAAATGGGATGGTTTTAGACATTGTCTTCATGGCTATTTATAGCCATCCAAGAAACAAAAAAATTCAAACCAATTAGTTGTTAATTGGTTGGCCTCCATTTCCTATTTGGTGTCTTCATTCTTCTTTCAAAATTTCTGTGCCAACTTTTGACAAATGATTTTCGGTGGCAATTTTTCTTGACAATCTCCCACTTGAGAATTTGATTGAGAATCAATCAGATCTTCACATCATTCTTTCTACCTCGCCATTTTCATGTTACTTACGTCTCTGCTAGGCTACTAGAGGATCGACACCAAATAAACTTGCTTGCCTTTGTCATGAAATCTGCTAGGTTATCTTTGGTATGAACTTTTTGCATATCCACAGTTCCTTCTTCCACTTTCTCACGAACGAAGTGGTACTGGACTTGAATGTGTTTCGTCTTTGATTGAAAAGCTGGATTCTTTGCAAGATGCAAGGCACTCTGACTGTCACAAAACAAAGAAATCTTCTCCTGTTTGTGCCCGAGTTCTTCCATTATCATTTTTAACCAAACTACTTCTTTACTGGCTTGTGTAGCTGCTACATATTCTGCTTTTATTGTTAATGTAACCACAACTGACTGCAGTTTTGAAACCCAGCTTACTGCTCCACCAACAAGAATAAACACATAACCTGTAGTGGATTTGCTTTTGTCCAAATCACCTGCATAATCTAAGTCAACATATCCCTTGACTGTAAAGTCTGATCCTCCGTAACATAATGCAACATCTGAGGTCCCCTTAATGTATCTTAGGACCCTTTTCACAGCATTCCAATGCTCTCTACCAGGATTCGCCATGTATCTACTAACCACTCCCACTGTATGTGCGATGTTTGGTCTTGTACAAATCATAGCAAACATTAAACTTCCCACTGCTAATGCATACGGTACTCGAGACATCTCTATCCTCTCTGCTTCACTGCTAGGACTCATCTTGGAGGATAACTTGAAATTAACAGGAAGTGGGGTAGAAATTGGCTTACAATCTTGCATGTTAAAGCGTCGCAAGATCTTTTTCAAATAATTCTTTTGAGAAAGCCAAATCTTCTTATTATTTTTGTCTCGGTGAATTTGCATCCTTAGAATCTTGTTTGCAGGTCCTAAGTCCTTCATTTCAAACTCTCTAGCCAATTGAGCCTTCAAATCATTGACATGATCTTTATTAGGACTTGCTACCAACATGTCATCTACATACAATAGTAAGATGATAAAATCATTTCCACCAAACCTCTTGACATATACACAAGGGTTTGCATTAAGTCTATTATATCCAAGGCTCATGATGAAGGAATCAAATCTCTTATACCAACACCTCGGTGCTTGTTTGAGCCCGTACAGAGATTTGTTCAACCTACAAACAAAGTTCTCTTTTTCTTTTTCTTCAAATACTTCTGGTTGGAGCATATAAATTTCTTCTTCAAGATCTCCATGAAGAAATGTAGTTTTCACATCTAATTGCTCTAAATATAGGTCAAGAGTAGCATATATTGCCAGAACTATTCAGACTATATTAAGTCGAACCACAGGAAAAAATATCTCATTAAAATCAGTCCCTTTTTTCTGAGCATACCCTTTTACAACCAGTCTTGCACGATATCGCTCCACTTGATCATCACTATTTCATTTGATCTTGAAGACCCATTTATTGCCAATAGACCTTCTTCCTTGTAGTAACAGCACAAGCTCCCAAGTCTTGTTTTTATGAAGAGCTTCCATTTCCTCCTGCATTGCCACCATCCACTAAGATGCATCTAAACTATTCATTGCTTCTTGGAGAGTTGATGGCTCCCCTTCCTCTGTTAGAAGGCAGTATGCAACATTGCTCTCCACAAAATAATCAGACAGCCAGGCTGGTGTTTTTCTTTCACGAGTTGATCGTCAAACTTCTGTAGTTTCAGACTCAACTGGTTTTCGTTCCTCAATTTCTAAAATTACTTCAGAAGAATCCTTTAAATCAGACTCTTTTTTCACCTGTACCATTGTAGTTTCTGGTTCTTCATTTGAACTGCTACTATCACCTTTCTCTTGTAGCTTCCCTTCTGCAAATATCACATCCCTGCTGATGATAACCTTATGGGTAGTGGGATCCCATAGGCGATACCCTTTTACTCCATCAGCATAACCCATAAATATGCATTTTTTGGATTTTGGATCTAACTTCGTAGTCTCTTGGGTGTTGTACATCACGTATACAGGACTTTTGAATATATAAAGGTTTGAATAATCGGAAGGCTTTCCCGTCCACATCTCCATTGGTGTTTTCAACTTAATTGCAGTTGATGGTGACCGATTGATCATACAACAGGCGGTGTTGACTACTTCTGTCCAAAATATTTTTTGTAGACCAGTAGCTCCTAACATGGCCCTTGTTCTTTCCAATAGGGTTCTATTCATCTGCTCTGCCACTCCATTTTGTTGAGGAGTGTATGCTGTAGTGAACTTTCTTTTAATGCCTTCTTGATTACAAAAGTTAGTAAACTCACTGCTAGTATATTCTCCTCCATTATCTATCCTTAAACACTTGATCTTCTCCTCAGATTCAAGTTTTACTCGCGCTTTGAATACTTTGAAAACTGAAAACACATCTCCCTTCCCTTTGATAGGAAACACCCAACATCTCTTGGAGTAATCATCTATGAAGGACACAAAGTACTTTGCTCCTCCCAGAGACGTAACTGGTGCTTGTCATATATCAGAGTGAACCAATTCTAGAACTTTCTTGCTTCTAGAATTTGATGTGTTAAATTTTATTCTATGCTACTTGCTTGTAACACAATACTCACAAAGGGGTAAGGAAACCTTTGTGAGTCCCGAAAGTAGTTTTTTTCTGTAAGAATTTTCATTCCTTGCTCAGACATATGTGCAAGTTTGTAATGCCACATTATTGCAGATTTGTCATTCAAACTACTCGAAGCAATCGATGTTTCTCCTTCCTGCATAGTCTTTCCCATCAGTATATACAAATTTGCAACCATTTTTTGTCCTTTCATAAGTACAAGTGCGCCACGGATTATTTTCTTAATCCTATTTTGGGTTTCAATCCTGCACCTAAGATCATCCAGCTATCCTTCAGACAACAGATTCTTCTGCGAGCTCTCCACATATTGCACGTTTTGAATAGTGCGAATTGTACCATCATACATCTTCAACTTAATGGTTCCAATACCGACAATTTTCAAGGCATGATTATTAACCGTGTACATAGATCCTCCTGAGATAGGTTCATAATGATGGAACCACTCTCTCCGAGAGGTCATATGAAATGAGGCTCCAGAATCAATGAGCCATACATCAGCAAATCTTTTTCTGCCATCCGAAGTCATCACTGCTTCACAACACAAAGCTTCTCCTTCATTTGAGGTAGATGCTACATTTCCATGAGGACTGAAATTTTTATTTAAACTCCAGCAATCCTTCTTCAGGTGACCCTTCTTACCACAATGGTAACACTTCATGTTCTTCTTACTTCTTGATTTGGACCTACTATGATTTTGGCTCCCACTTGAGCCACATTCCATTGATCTCCCTCTCATCACTGTCAACGCCTCTACTTTATGTGAACTGACTAATTTGTCTTCCTTGTTTTTGCGCCGATTTTCTTCTTCAAGAATAGCAGCTGCAACATCATCAAAAACTAGATAGTCCGCAAGAATATTATTTGTAAAATTAATGATGAGTTGATCATATGAATCTGGTAGACTTTGAAGCAGAAGTTTAGCACGTTCTTGTGAATTTATTGTATATCCCAACAATGTGAGTTGAGAAAATAGTGTATTCATCATATTGATGTGCTCCGTCACTGAAGTAGATTCTGACATCCGAAGGGTGTACAATTTCCTCTTAAGGAAAATTTTATTGTGGAGTGACTTGGCCTCGTACAATTTTGTGAGATGATCCCAAATCTCCTTTGCTGTTTTCTTCTCCTTTATGCTAGACAATATCTCATCTGCAACTGCCAGATGAAGATTTGTAACAGCATTCCTATCCATCTCATTCCATTTGTTATCATCTGTGATTTCCGTCGGCCTATCACTAATGGCCACCAGGCAATTATCTTTTCTTAAGATAGCCATCATTTTCAATTTTCACAGTGAAAAATTTATCCCGTTAAATTTTTTAATCTCAAATTTTGCTGCTATTACTTCTATCACGAACTTTTGAGCAAATCCAGTTCCCATTATTTTACATAAATGGTAATTGTATACTGGAATAGTGATCGTAGTCCGTGAACAATACACCAGGTAAGTTCCCAGGAAAAAGAGGTAGGTCACAATGGATACACTTAAATACCAAGTCTTTCCTTAGCCAGAACTTTTCCTAGACATGTATTTTCACACTACCACACTTATTTTCAACGTACCCATGAATAGTGCCAAATTGTATAGTACCTCAAAGTACTATTCGCAATAATAATTTTCCAAGAAAAATTTTTCTGATGTGGAAGATCAGTTAAAACTGCAACCACAGAGTATACTCTTATTTTTCAAAAAAAATTAAAACCAATAACTCTGATACCACTTGTTGTAAAATTAATACCAGATTAGAGCAGAACTGCAGCTAATAATTTGAGAAAAAATAATAATAAAAATTTATGAATACACAGATTTTATGTGAAAAACTTCTAAACAAATTAGGGTAAAAACCACGGGTAAGGATAGAAGAATTTCACTATGAAAATAATAGGAATTACAATCTCTTTATTTATAAAGAAGAAACAATTTTAATTCTCTCTTTATAATAGGAAATTAATCACTCTAACTCTCTAAATATTTCTCTCTAACTCTCTAATTTTATTCTCAAAATGGGATGGTTTTAGGCCTTGTCTTCATGGCTATTTATAGCCATCCAAGAAACAAAAAAATTCAAACCAATTAGTTGTTAATTGGCTGGCCTCCATTTCCTATTTGGTGTCTTCATTCTTCTTTCAAAGTTTGGTGCTAATTTTTGACAATTGATTTTCGGTGGCAATTTTTCTTGACAAATAATAAACAAAATATGATAAATTTAGTGTTAAAATGAATTTTTTCCTAAAATAAAAATAAACCATAAAATATCAAATGGCAATTTTTTTTTTAGAATAAATGCATAATGGCATTCAATTCATATATCCTTCATGTGATTTGTGAACCGTGAATTGTGTAGTGATGAGGGATAAATGTGACTCTCGAAGAGAAGATTTGGACCCTCTTATACCCGAGGCCCATTATAAGGCCTCCAAAAACTATGAAATAAGGAAAAATCCCATTGGCCAGGCCCTCGACCGACTCAAGTCGAAAGGCTTTCAGACAAGCTACCACTCCCTTCCTTTGGAGAATGACTTACGGAACAAGCAATGGCCGAAACCCTCTGAGGATAGGTCCAGTCATCTAGCAGGACGAACAGTCCTCAGACAGTCCATGCCATGCCCTGACACTCCTCTCACCGAACATCCCTAAGAATGGGACAGAGGACATGCGCCTGCTACCAACTCTCACCAACCAGCATGGCCGAATGACAGGGGACATCCTTTCTTAAAAGAAAGGTGTCAGACGTACCTAACCCAGAAATCATACAAAAGGAAAAGGAAAGCCTAAGCACAGGTAGTTGAAATTTTGCACTCTCTCACCCCCTTTCTCTCACTCAGAATACTCTAAATAAAGAATTGACTTGATCGTCCGAGGGTCTGAGCCAGGCAAAAGGCCTGGTTCCTCCTTGATCCTTTTTCTTCTCCTTCGCAGGTATCAGGCTCAGACCCAAAAGAGAAGATCCAGCCCATTCCTTTTCATATTGATCTAACATGATCAAGTTGGCGCCGTTTATGGGGAACACGAGCTGATCTTCTCTCGACGTTGCATCTTACTTCTATTTGCCTGTGAATAAAATTCGCCATTATGACGAGCCCTGATGATCCTGAATCTTCAACCCCCTCAAATCCTAGACACTCCATTCCAACACCTACTGATCCTCCCCTAGCAACTCCCATTGACCTAACGCGTCGCTCCAACTTCTTATTTCTCAACAAAACACAATTGGGCCGAGTCAAACCCCTCTGAACCTTCCCAATCCAGACCTAGCTCCCGCATTGCAGTTTATTAACACTATAGCTGCATTTGTGAGAAGCTCTCAGCAATAAACTCCTCCGGCCCAAACCCTCGTTGCTGTCCCAGAAACTATCCCGAGGAGGAACGTCGCTCGAACCCTGGATTATGAGAAGCAATCCCAAGAACCTATAGGGGTTAATGAAGAACAGCTGGTCCACCTGGGTGGAAATGTGGAGGGAAGGACGGAAGAGCAACGTGGAGGAGAGGAGAGTTCAACTAAGGAAGAAGGGAGTACGCAAGCTTCGCTCCCAGACAGTAAACGTAAACTCGTGCATGGAAAAAATTTTCATACAAGTAATATGGAACGGGGCGGTGGAAGGAATAAAGGAAAATGTGAGTATGAAGAACCAAAATATGGGAAAAGAGAAAGCTTGAGAAGAAGAGAACAAGATGGAGGAGAATATTCTGTCACTAGCCACCCCTCGTGGGCCCGAAGCAGAGGGTCACCCATTAGAGGCAACGGCCATAGAAAGAAGGAAGAGGAGGTGAGAGATGCCATGAATAAGTTTTTGGAAGAAATGAATCAAGGTCCCAACGGGAAAGCTATGGATACCACCTTAAGACTCACTCTAAAATCTCCTTTTACCAGATCCATTAGAGAGTACATCATGCCTAGCAAGTTCAAACCGCCAGTGTTGAAAAAATACAATGGGGAGACCGATCCCAGGGTACATATCATGGACTACAAGCACGCGGTTGAATTGCAGACAGTGGATGACGAAGCTCTATGTAGAGTATTCAGAGGAGCTGCAACGAGATGGTTTGATGGCTTAGAAGAGGAAAGTATTCGCTCTTTTATGGAGCTTGCTAGATCCTTTATGCACCAATTCGCTTCTAGTATCCTGGTGGAGCGGAAGACTCAGTATTTGGAAATGGTGGTGCAAAAGGAAAATGAGTCCTTAAGGGATTACATGGCTCGGTTCAATTGAGAAGCCTTAAAAGTCACGCACTTGGACCAAGCTCGGGCAGTGGAAGCACTGCAGAATGGAACCTCTCATACAGATTTCCTCAAGGCCCTTTGTCGCCATGCTCCTCGTACCTTGGAGGATGCAATGGCATTAGCCCAGAAATATGTACGGCAAGACGACGCTTTGGCCTTTAACCAGATGGCAAAGCGGAGAGGAATAGAGATCATTCCTAGAGAGGAGCCAAAGACAAAGTGGGAAAAGAAGGTAGAAGAAAAGCAAGACGAGAAACCGTTCGGCGGACGAAGAGGGGAAGGAATAATCAATCGCAATTTAGCTTCAATCCCAGCAAATTCACCCCTCTCAATGCCAATCCAGCCGAAGTCTTTGCAACTTTCAAAGATCAAAATATATGGGCTCGCCCCAAACCTATGATTGCTCCCTCAGAAAAAAGAGATCAGAACAAGTATTGCCTCTTTCATAACACTCATGGTCATAACACCAATGATTGTAGGCAGCTGATGGAGGAAATTGAAAGGTTGATCAAACAGGGTTACTTGGGAAAATTCATGAAAAGAGAAGAATCAGGCAGACCTGGCCCTGGTGAGGATAAATGAAGATATCCAGAGAGAGTTAATGATGGTTCGGCAGGGACCATTCATTGTATCACTAGGGGACCAGGCAAAGCTCAGGAAAGTAGAAATAGTGCGAAGGCCTCAGCCAGACGGAGCGAAAGGCCTGAGTACGTTTACTATGAGGGGGGGAGGAATCGACTAGAGAGGCCAGACGGAAGTGTCCTTCGCACCCCTCACGCTGATCCATTGGTGATCCAAGCGATCATAGCTAATTATATAGTCAAAAGAATCCTGGTAGACGAAGGAAGTTCGGTCAACCTGCTGACGAAGGAGGCATATTTAAAGATGGGTCTCAAGGAAGAAGATCTGGAAGAAGTGGGAATCCCAGTTCGTACTTTGGACGGAACGGAGGTCCCATCAATTGGAGTGGCGAAACTACCCTTCACAGTTGGCACCGCCCTTGAAAGTGTAACTACTATGGCCACATTTGTTATTGTCAGGGCACATCTGGCATACAACGTTTTGATGGGTAGATCACTGCTATATGACCTGGATGCTTCAACAAACATCAGACACTTGGTAATGACGGTCCCAAAGCCCAACGGAGAAGTATTTCACATCTATGGCAGTCAAGATGGAGGGGCAGAAAGGCAGAGAAATAAAAAGATAAAGAAGGGCAAAGTCACTGCTGAGGTGGTAGCTGCAGTCGAAATTGCTGCTCCTGAGAAAAGAACAGAGCCCGTCGATAGGTTGGAAAGGGTGATGGTTGGAAGAGAGCCTGAAGAGTTCCCGATGGTTAATTCTTCATTAGAAAATGAGCAGAAGTCGCTCGCACACCAATTCCTGAAGGAGCATACCCACAATTTTGCCTGTTCTTCGGCATAGATGGGAGGGGTAAGGCCCGAAGTAATAACGCATCAATTGAACGTAGATCCTGCCTGCAGACCAGTCAAGCAAAAGAAAAGATGCTTCGGCTCGAAGCGGCAAGTGATCATCGATCAAGAAATAGACAAGCTCCCAAAGGCGAAGTTTATCAGGGAAGTGCAATATCCAGAATGGCTAGCAAACATGGTGCTAGTCAAGAAGGCGAATGGGACTTTTTGGATGTGTGTAGACTTCACAGATTTGAACAAAGCCTGTCCAAAAGACTCTTTTCCATTGCCCATGATAGATAAACTGGTAGATTCAACGGCTGGGTTCGGATTCTTATCATCTTTGGATGCGAAGCAAGGGTATCACCAGATCAAAATGCACCCGGAGGATGAGGAAAAAACCTCATTCATAACAGAGAAGGGTATATATTGTTATGTGTCGATGCCCTTTGGCTTGAAAAATGCCAAAGCCACATATCAACGCCTAGTCAACAGAATATTCAAAGATCAATTAGGCAGAAACTTAGAAGCATATATGGACGACGTGATCGTGAAAAGTAGAAGCTTCGAGGACCATGTCCGTGACTTAGCCGAAATGTTGGCAGTAATGGAAGAATATGGGATGAAGCTTAACCTAGAGAAGTGTGCATTTTTCATTCAGTGAGACAAGTTCTTAGGGTGCATGGTCAATGAGAAGGGAATTGAGCCCAACCCTGACAAGGTGAAGGCCATCTTAGACATGGAACCCCCGAAAAATGTAAAAGAAGTTCAGAGGCTGACGAGGCGAATCGCTGCATTGAACAGATTCATGTCTAAATCTGCTGAGAAGTATCTCCCTTTCTTTAAAAAGCTGAGAAAGTCAGAAACGTTTGATTGGACGAAGGAATGCCAAACAGCATTCGAGGAATTAAAAGCCTTCCTGAGCTCAGAACACATCTTGAGCAGGCCTTTGTCGGGTGAAGAAGTATTAATTTACTTGTCCGCTTCAGACCAAGCAATCAGTTTGGTGCTGATTAGGGAGGAAGGAATGGTCCAGAAACCCATTTATTACTT
The DNA here is from genome assembly GCA_947687605.1 of Reutealis trisperma. Lineage (NCBI taxonomy): Eukaryota > Viridiplantae > Streptophyta > Magnoliopsida > Malpighiales > Euphorbiaceae > Reutealis > Reutealis trisperma. Next base: position 8,849,702 of record CANTUT010000003.1, read on the forward strand.
CAGCAAAGTCCTGCAAGTGGCGGAGTTGAATTATTCCCCGATAGAAAAACTGGCCTATGCCCTAGTGCTCTCCTGTCGAAAGTATAAAATATACTTGCAAGCGCACCAAGGGGTAGTTGTAACAGATCAACCCTTACAAAAGGTACTTCATAAACCAGAAACTTCGGGGAGAACGTTGTGCTGGTCTGTGGAGTTAGGTCAACATGGATTGCAGTACAGAGCTAGGTCAGCAATCAAAGCTCAAGCATTGGTGGATTTCATCTCCGAATGCTCCTTCGGCACCAAAGATGGGGGAGAAGACCGAAACCTTAGGAAAGGACATTCGTCAGCGATACTCCCGGATCTTCAGTGGGAACTCTTTGTAGATGGTGCTATCAGCAAAAAAGGAAACGATGTGGGTATCATACTTAGAAGCGCTCAAGGATTTTCACTGGAATATGCCTTGGGATTGAATTTCGAGGCCACCAATAATACTGCAAAGTACAAAGCCATGATCCAGGGATTGCTCTTCGCTGATTGCCTTCGCATAAAGCAGCTCACGGTATATAGCGATTCCCAATTGGTGATCGGGCAAATAGAGGGAGAATTCGAGGCAAAGGAGCTGAACATGACCAAGAATTTGCAAAAGATGAAAGAGATAGTTCAAAGAATGAAGAATAGAGGAGTTAGGCTGTTCTTTTAAAAGATCCCTAGAGAAAGAAATTGTAGAGCAGATAGCCTCAGCAAACTAGCTGCCTCTCATCCGGTCGAACTTGCTCAGAAAATTTATTTGGGCTCCTTAGCCTCCTCTAGCATCACCGAGGGGGAAGAAGTTATGGAAGTCAAAGAAGAACCATGCTGGATAGATCCCATAAAGTTTTACTTAGAAAAAGGAGAACTCCCTGAAAATGCCCAAGAAGCTAAAAAGGTCAAGCGAAGAAGCGCCCATTTCTCCCTGGACAATGGAATCTTATACAAAAGAGCTTACTCATTGCCTTGGCTGAGATGCCTAAGGCCCAATGAAGCCGAATAAATCCTTCGGGAAATACATGAAGGATCCTGTGGAATGCATATAGGCAAAAAAGCGCTGGCAGCTAAGGCAATCAGACAAGGATACTACTGGCCGAGGATGAAAGACGAAGCTATGACATTTGTCAAAAAATTCCCCTCATGCCAGAAATTCGATAAGGGAAAACATATCCAAGCAATGGAGTAGGTCCCCATCTCTAGCGCATGGCTCTTCGCTAAGTGGGGGGTTAACATAGTCGGGCCCTTCCCGGCGGCATCAGGTCAGAGAAAGTTTCTCCTAGTGGCAGTAAAGTACTTCACTAAATGGGTAGAAACCGAACCTTTAGACACTATCATTGCAGAAAGGGTGATCAACTTCTTATGGTGAAACATAGTGTGCAGATTCAGCATTCCTTATCAGCTCATTAGCGACAATGGCAAACAGTTCGATAATGCTAAAGTTAAGTCCTTTTGTTCAGGGCTTTAGATCAAACAACATTTCTCGTCAGTAGCCCATCCTCAAACAAATGGCCAGACTGAGGTAACAAATCGGACTATCCTGCAAGGCCTGAAGCCGAGATTGGAAGGATATGGTCGAAGCTGGGCAGACGAACTACACCTTGTCCTATGGGCATATAGAACTACTCCCAGGCAACCCACAGGAGAGACTCCATTTAGCCTGACCTATGGCACAGAGGCAGTAATCCCCGTGGATATAGGCCTCCCTAGTGGAAGGATCAATTATTGCGAAGACAGACACAATGATCAAGCCAAAAGGATCGACCTGGATCTCCTAGAGGAATTCAGAGAATCAGCCAGCATTCGAATGGCTAATTATAAGCAACGAGCTGCTAATCATTTCAACAAGAAAGTTAAGCACAGAGTGTTTGGCGAAGGGGATCTAGTAATGAGATTCTTAGAGGCTACAGGAAAACGTGAAGGTACAGGCAAGCTTGCACCCACATGGGAAGGACCTTTCCAAGTAAAAAGAGTCCTAAGTCCTAGCACTTACAAACTTGTAACCCTAGAGGGTGTGGAAATTCCTCATACATGGAACATCCAACACCTCAAGATGTATTACCAATAATAATAATAGAAATGCCGTTTGCCTCAAATTGTCTCCATTCGCACTAATGAAGCCTCACCAAGAGTGAGAAGAACTTTGCTAAGGGAGAGCCTAAGCCCTAGTAAATCTAGGCATGAAGCCTCACCAAGAGTGAGAAGAACTTTCCTAAGGGAGAGCCTAAGCCCTAGTAAATCTAGGCATGAAGCCTCACCAAGAGTGAGAAGAACTTTCCTAAGGGAGAGCCTAAGCCCTAGTAAACCTAGGCACGAAACCTCACCGAGAGTGAGAAAAACTTTCCTAAGGAGAGCCTAAGCCCTAGTAAATCTAGGTACGAAGCCTCACCAAGAGTGGGAAGAACTTTCCCAAGGGAGAGTCTAAGCCCTAGTGAATCTAGGCATAAAGCTAAAGAAAGAAAGAAACGAATGTGCTCGAGCTAAAGTGGAGGGATAGCTTCACTGAAGTGTTTCGCGGTGCTTGTCAGATTACAAGTAAGGCGTACACAAAACAAGAGTATAATAACTATATTATTCATTGAAGTGAGTATGTATCACATTTATTCACAAAAGAATGAAAAATACAAGTGTGAAAAATACAAAAGAATGAATAAAATGCTAGTGGAAAAACAATAAAAGAATGTCAAAATGGGAAAAAGGAAGAAATATCTAAGGCAGAGGATCGCCCGAAGGAACTATTGTTGCGGAAGATGGCGGAGGCTGGCCATCCATAGGATCCGGCCGAATAACAGGAAGAGGTTCGGCTTGTGCAAGATCCATCCCAATAGGAAGTCCTTCGTTTACGTCCCCTTCGTCACCACTAGTAACTTGGGGGATGAGAGATGAAACTGGAGCAACTTTATCCCAAGCTGGGAAATCTTTGGGTCGTAACAGACCTTCATCCCCCTCAGGAAAAAGATCTTGGAACTCTAAAAGGTTGGGCGCCGGAGGCTCTTCAGCAGCATCCAACTCAGATACCACTTGTAGCACACCAGAAAAGTGCTCCGCTGCATCGCGGAGAGCATTGTTGTAGTATTCGGCTGCTACTTTGTAGGTGTGGTATGTGATGATGTCGTCAAAACTCTTAGACTGCATGAAGTCCCTCACAGCCCTTCGCCGACCTTCTTCGGCCTTGTTAGCCTTCTCAAGTGCAACTTGAGCCTGAGTATTGGCTTGCGTATATCCGAACTCTGAGACTCGAAGTTCCTGTTGAGTCTTCTTCAAGAGATCTCGAAGACTGGGAACCTCTTCGGCCTCTCAGGCTAGCTCTTCATTAGCACTTTTCAACTTGTCCAGCTGTGCGTGGAGATCAGCAATGGTTTTGTCCTTAGCTGCCATTGCCTCAATTAAGGCACTAACCTCTCCTTCGGCCTTTGAACGAGCCTCCTCATGAGCCCTAGATTGCTTCATGACTTCATCAGCCCTCACCTTCACGAAAAGCAGCTCTTTCTCTAATCGGGAACACAATCCCAGTCTATCCTCCGCCGCTCGCCAGGTGTCTTCATAGTAATCTCTCAGAAGACTGAAATCAGTCCTCAAAATTTTGGAATCCAAAAGCGCCTGCAACAAACAAACAACGATAATTATACAATGTGGTAAATGGTCACAGCCCAAGTGGGGAATGAATTTACCTTCTCTAGCAGAGTCTCTTGCTTGGCAAGAGTATCCTTCATAGACCCAAAGAGAGGCCTAGGGGCAGGACGCAGAAAGGGCACGGGGGCCAAGACTGTGGCAGTTGGAGCAATGGAAGAAGGAGGACCAGCAGATGCCTCGACTTCTCCGAGCGGAGGTGAATCCACTACTACAATCTCCGCTAGGCCTCCGACTCATGGCCTCTTACTTGGCGAAGAAGCCTCCATTGTTATCCCCTGTGGAGGGGCTGATACTCCTACATCCGCCCCAGGTGAGGGGATCCTTAAAGCAGAGCGGGCCTTCGAAACGGTGGTGGTTGAAGCTACCGCCAGGGGCCTATTGCGGCGAAGAAACTCCCCCACTGTCAATTTCTTCTTAGGGGGACGAAGAGAAGAGACACCTTCGACCGTAACAATGGCCCCTGGTATGACCCCAAATGAAGTAGCAGCTGAAGGAAATGCTTCGTTAGTCGCAGCAACAGCAGCCCTCTGATCAGCCGCCAGTGGAGCAGCAGCTGAAGGAAATGCTTCGTTGGCTCCAAAGGGACCCATGATAATCGCTGAAGAAGCCTCAAGAAAAGGCTCCTGAATAGGGGCATCCGCTTCGCCCACAGGAACTGCAAGGCACAAAAGCAAAAACATTCACAAATTCAAATCAGCAAATAAAGGCACAGGAAGAGGTAAATAATAACAAGAAGGCAAGAAGTTGCCTCTGTCTCTTGAAACGAAGGCCTCCCCTTCGGCCACAGTATTAACTAGGGAAGGATAAAGCCTCCTGAGGGTCGCAAAGTCAGGATATGAAATCCATTACTCCTCAACATACTTCTCCCAGGCCTCAACCTCTTTGGCACTAGGAGATCTCTCAGGCACAACCTCCTTTGACCATCTCAGATATGTCCCTCGGATGACATGAGGGTCCTTATAGGATGAAGGTGATGGGGGAGAAGAAGAGTTACCTGCCCCAGCTTCAGCCACAGGGGCACTCAAGTCATCCACCAGGTTCTTCAGACGGGCCTCAAACTCTGCATCAAGAACGTCTGTCAGAACCTTCTCCAAGTTCGCCAGCTGCTCCGCCCCCTGAGAAGAGTGAGCAATCATATCAAGGACATTGGGGATGGGAGGCCCTTTTACTTTTAGCTTGGGAGGATGAGGTGCGAACACCCCTTTCCCCTTATCACCTACTGGAGGAGGCGGAGGTAGAGGAACGGAAGCCCCAGTAAGCCCAGAGATTGAGATACCCCTCTGAGGAGCAGGCCTTGCAGCAACTAGTGCAGCTCAAAGCGGAGGAGTACCTCTCTGCATAACAGGAACAGAGTGATCAGAAGCCTTAACAAGTCATCTTCGAACTATTCGAATAGACTTCGCACTGGCTACACTTACCTGGGCCTCTTCTGATCCAGCAACCGGACTAGACCCGGAAGAGATGAGCTTCGTCGGCTTGTCCTTATGAGGCTTCATCGATGAGGACTGGAGGACGGAGGAGGAGCGCAAGCGGAGCTTCCCTGTCTTGAGGTCGAGGATGGGAAGCTCAGCATCTTCGCTGAAGGGTCTTGGAGAAACCCCTTCTATCTCCTTCATTATATCCTAGTAATGTCCAGGATCCTTGGCCTCCACTGCAATCGAAACAGTAAACACAACACCAACGGGGTTAATACCCCACCATCAATTAAAGCTATAACAAATGAGGAGCAGAATTACCTCTTATATCTTTCAGCAAGAGTTTGGGAGTAGGAAGGCCATGCTCGTCCTCTGCATTGAAGGAGGCCATCATCTTCTTAGAGTTATAAATAAAACCCTGACGGACCAAAGCCCTGAGGTTCTCCTTCTCCTCAGCGGATAGCCTCTCAGGCCACTCAGTTAGGCCTTCGGTGGGACGCAGGAAATGGCTGAGGAAACCAAATCCAGGGGACTTGTCGCCGAGGCCTTTAGTGACCTCTATCAACCCGAACTTGCCCCTCCAGTCCTTCAGCTTATTCTCTTTTTCGAAGAAAAGGCTCCGGCGAGGCCTAACAGAAGTCATATAAACCCCCGGTGACCTCTGTGCGCTCTAGATCCTGTAAAAGCATTGAAACAGGCGAGCAGAAGGATGAATGCCGTGAGCGAAGCTCAGAACCTCGAAGACGTGCATGTCCCTTATGGAGTTTGGGGTCAGCATCATTGGATTCACTCCAAAGTAGTTGAAGCACTTAACTTTGAACTTCGTAGGAAGAAAAAGAAGACCAGCTTCCAGCTGGTGGTAAAAAATAATGTAATGCCGGTTGTCTTTAGGCAGAGCAGCTTTAGGGTCACTGGAATAAACCCTCTCGTGAGCCTCAGCCCGGCGGAACAAAAATTGGGTGCTACCTTCCAAGTTCTGGCTGAAGGCCAAAAACTTAAATGTTTTTCCAATGGGAGATATCTCCCCCCATTCCTCCTCCAATATCTTTTGGTAGTGGGAGGAGCTTACTTGGTCCCTCCGGGGGATGTTCTCTTTTCTGGGTGCCATTAGAATGAAAGAAGAAAATGGAAGAAAATACTAAAGAACAGATGCAGGAAAACTGTGGAAATTAGGAGATTCGAGAAAATGAGCAGGAGTTCCGGAAATGGGAAGGCAAAGGAGTATATATACTGAGAGCCTCCTCGGTAACCGTCACAGCAATAAGTGGGGGCATTAAATGGATGTTCAAAATTCAAAATCCATGGAAAACTTAACCGTCTGCTGCGACACATGGAAGAATGGGGAGAACGAGGAGACGTGCCTTCAATGCGTGTTCTCGCATTCAATGCTTATTCTTGTCAGTCGTGCATGCATTGAATGACTGCGTGACCTTCCATCTACCCTACGAAGGCTGCCTAGAATGCAGACGGTCCCTAGCCCTTTAAATCACTTCATTCAGACGAAAGCTACCCTTTGGAAAGACGAATCAAACGTTCGAATCGGACGAAGCCCCCTCGGCAAAGCGAAATCCTCTCCTAAGAGCTACTTGCCACAGATAAAGAAATGATAAAACCCCCTTTGCTATCTAACGTGGAGGTAGTTCTCTTCGGCCAAGAAGACCCCTGAAAGATAATGGTGCAAGGACGCGAAGCTATTTTATTAAGGTTCGACCCTTCGCCTTCTCCTTAATAAAACAGGGGGGCCCTTGATGAGGGATAAATGTGACTCTCGAAGAGAAGATTTGGACCCTCCTATGCCCGAGGCCCATTATGAGGCCTCCAAAGACTATGAAAGAAGGAAAAAGCCCATTGGCCAGGCCCTCGACCGACTCAAGTCCAAAGGCTTTCAGACAAGCTACCACTCCCTTCCTTTGGAGAATGACTTGCAGAACAAGCAATGGCCGAAGTCCTCTGAGGACAGGTCCAGTCATCTAGCAGGAGGACCAGTCCTCAGACAGTCCACGCCATGCCTTGACACCCCTCTCACCGAACATCCCTAAGGACGGGACAGAGGACATGCGCCTGCTACCAACTCTCACCAATCAGCATGGCCGAATGACAGGGGACATCCCTTCTCAAAAGAAATGTGTCAGACGTACCTAACCCGAAAATCATACAAAAGGGAAAAGAAAGTCTAAGCACAGGTAGTTGAAATTTTGCACTCTCTTACCTCCTTTCTCTCACTCAGAATACTCTAGATAAAGGACTGACTTGATCGTCGGAGGGTCTGAACCAGGCAAAAGGACTGGTTCCTCCTTGATCATTTTTCTTCTCCTTCGCAGGTATCAAGCTCAGACTAAAAAAAAAAGATCCAGCCCATTCCTTTTCATATTGATCTAACATGATCATATAGGATATGAATGGAAATTGAATTGTATTATGTTAATTTGCAGTCTATGAAAGTAAAATTACTTATTTATATATATATTTAAATCAAACCCATTGAATTTTTGGAAAATTTTAACATTTTCCAAATTTAAATTTAAGTCGGCATCCACAACTTTAATTACATATTTTTACTAGAAGCAACTTGCGCGTGAAAGGACACCATCTCTGTATATGAAAGGCAGTCAGCTGTCCCCGTTGGCAAATAGGCAGTGCTTTTTGTGTAGGACTGTTGCCATCGGCTGGCAGATTAAGCTTCCATGCTAGCTTTATCTTAATCCCAATCAATATATGCCATTGTTTTTCGTTTTAGAATTACAATAAAATATTTATTATTTTTTAACTTTACTTTTCATTAATTTTTCAGTAAATATTTATATTAATTATTTTTATTTTTTCTCATCAAAATAAAAAAATATTTTAATTTTTTTATTTTTAAATTGTGGTAATTTAACAATTTTCTTAATATTTTTATCGAAAATTTAAAGGGGTGATATTTTATGGACTGCTTGGTGATGTTGATTTGGAAGATAAATACATGCCAATGATGCTTTTTCGCTCTACTCCAAATTATAATTAAAATATCACACTCTTACTTGCCGAAGTCAAATAATAAGCTTTCTTATTTTATTATTTACATATATCAACTTGATATGAGATTTCAATAATTTACTTAAAGCAATTAGAATTTAATTAATTGCTACAATTTTATTAAAAAAATTACTTGTGATTGTTAATTGAAAAAAACAAACTTACTAATACTTGATCAACTAATTAATTGCGCATGTTTTTTTCCTTTTTTTTTTTTTTTTTTTTGAACAGGAAAAAAAATACAATGCAATGAAGAGAAAAAGTTGACAGGTGGAAAAACAATTGAAATGTGGTGAACTGGTGATGTAATCAATGAATTTTTTGATATATATATATATATATATATATATAGATTTTTTTTATAATATGCATGTTAATTTTTACTATGACTCGTTAAAAATATAAATATTTATTCTAAACTTTTACTTTTTTCTTATTAAAATTTTAACGACCAATATTTTGTTACTTAAATATAAAATAATATAAAACTTCCTAAATAAATATCATTGGTTAATTTTTAAGATTATCATGGAGTAATATTTATATAGTTTGATTATTAAATTCACTTTAGTTGTTGAATTAAAGTTAAGTTAAATTTTCATATGAAAAACATAAAAATTTAATGAAAATATAATTATACATTATAAATATTATTTAAATTATATAATCATGCATGTTTAATATAATTGGAATAATGACATAAAATAATTATAGATTCTATGTAAATATATTAATGTATTTTAAAAGGCAATACATACATAATATTGAAAGAAGACTTTAGCATATCTAGCTAAATCATTTGTTACAATTTTAAATGATTTTCTTATATTTAATAATTAGATAAAAGAAAATAACTAAATTGATAGATATATTTTATTATAATTTTTTAATTTCTTTTGTTATTGTTATGTTGACTAATTATTAATTATTGATTGATTTTCATATTAATATTTGGTATATCTATTATTTTCTTATAATTTCAATGTAAGTTGTATGTTTTTATTAATTTTAATAAACTTCAATTTTTTTGACATATTATAGTTTAATTTATATTCCTCTAGAAAATTAATAATAATCTTTCTAATATGCTTTTATAAATTTAATATCAATATTAATTGTATGCAATTGATTTATTATGTGATATCATATTATATTATGTGATGTCATATTATATAATAAGTCTAAAAAAAATTTATTTAATTATTATATCACATGAATACTTGTGAATATTTTAAATTTAATATTACAAATATTTTTTACCATCAAATACAATGTAATGATGTAGTGATTTTTTACCATTTCAATCTTCATGGTGGTCAACAAATTTTAGATCAATTTCATCTTTCTCATTGGCTAGCTTAGTGATATCTCCAATAACAATATGTCAAAGACCTATATCAAAAAACTTTTCATTTCTTTAATCCAAAGATTTTAGTTTGAGCTAGTCAAAATAGTTGCAATATCATATTTCTCCATTTGGAAGTAGAATTTTCAGAAATAGAGTGCCAAAAATTGAGTTAGCAGGTCCAAAGACGGTAAGAAGATTCTGCCCAAAATCCAAGAATAGTAAGCTATGTTTGAGTTTTGCCAATGACGAGGAGACAAATTAAACAAAGTAAACAAAACATTGGAGTCAATAACAACAATGGGCAACCAGAAACTAAAAAGGGAACAAAGTAGATGAAACTCAATAGTGATGGAGGAGTGTAGCAAAAGTAGTGTTGCACAAAGCCAAACGATAAAGAACCAGAAAATATCTGCAAACAAAGTGGGTGTTCGGCAAATCTTAGCTATTAATGTTTCGGTTAACAACAGTTGCATCAAAGAGCTGAGAGTTGTAAGCCATGTGATGATTTTGGTTATTTTTTCCCAACATTGATTATATTTTTAGTGATAGTTGTTAGGAAGCTATTAAATAGTCAAATAGTTGCTGTTTACAAAAATTTTAATTTGTAGCTTTTTTGAAACAGTTTTTGTTTATTTAAATAAAAAGATTAAATTATTCTATTAAAAAATAATATTTAAATAAAAAATAATATTTATTATTACTAGTCATTAAATATATTGACAGCAACAATTAATAATAATTTTACCGAACACTTAATAATAACCAGCTATTAACTATCAATTATTAGTAATCAACTATCAACTACTAACTATTACGTATCAACAATAGTTGTTATGAACAACTAAATTAAATAGGCCAAAAGTAATATAGAAACTAAGAAGAAAATGGAAATACAAGATTTTAAAAAACGAACTCTGATACCAATTTATTAGAAAAGCGATTTTTATTACTTAGATATAATTCGTACGATAGAATAAGTCAATATTTAACATTCATACATGAAAACCTAACACTAGAAAGGAAGGAAAATCCGTACAATAATTATGATGCACACTAAAGCCACTTACTTCTAATAATACCTGTGATTATGCTAATATGATTTCCCATGATCAACCATGCTAACAGAGATAATATCGTAACAACCAGTAGAATAATGAGTTCCAAAGGTATTATTATTTTCTTAAATTAGAAAATTTTAAAAGACTTGAACTAACTTATTTTATTATAAAGCTTAAAAGTTGAGTCATTGTATTTTCATCAGAAGAGATACGTTGGAAATTTAAACCGCCTGGCAGATAAAAATACCAAGACATTGGATCAGTGGAGGTTTGATATGACATATAGGTTTTCTTTTCCCTTTTCCAGATTTCATGAACATAATATGGTTTGTTTCCCGAATGGCAATGGCCATTTTTATTGGATCGTGCGCTATGGGCCTATAGAGTCCAAGAAATGAGTAATGCCCCACTTCCATTAGAATGTTGAGAAGAGATATATAAGAACTCATAAAAGTGACTTCCAAAACAAGAATATATATATTACATGTATTTTTTATATTTTTTTTCTTTATATATATATATATATATATATATGAAAATTTGATTGATTGCTCGTATGCTCATGAATTAATTGTTATTTTTTCTATATAAATATTTCATGTTTCATAATATACTTGTGACACTAAAATTTTTTAATATTTTACAAACTTAATTTATTTTTATTTTTGTAGTTCTTGAAATATAGTCCTAACCCTTTTTTATTAAGTTATGTTTAAGGTAATACACATAGATTAATGAAGCATTAATTATTTTAATATTAAAAATTAAAAGACTAATTTATTTTTAATTAATAGTATCAGAAAGGTTACTTCTATTGGTTGAATATTTCAATTAAGGTGTTTAGTGTAGTTAAAATGGGAAATAAATTTAAAATAAATAAATAAATATAGTTTTGATATCCTAAACATTAAAAAAAAAAAAAAGAAAAAAAAAAAAGAGGTTGGTTGCCAAACTTAATATAAGAAAATCGTATCCGCCTATGCTGGATAATTATCGTTGAATGACTTGCATTTTGGCTGCTTTTCCATGTTTTTAAGCTTTTGCTATTTCTACTTTTCCCCTGCTTTCATAGGCTGACTATACACTTTGAAGTAATTTGTCTGTAGTGGGACTTTAGTCACCGGCCAATGTAGACTAAGCTATCGACGACCCTTTAATCATTATCAACTTTACATAACAATTCACAAAACTAATTAATTATATTATTTACGTTTGTTTCAACATCACCCAAATTCAGATGCTACAGTCACGACTCCACAATCTTTAAAGTAATTAACATCTCAATTGGTGGTTTAATTTTTTAACACATAAATTAAAAGGTTATTAAATTATCTTAATTTTAAAATAAAAAAATTAAAATATTTTTTTATTTTAATGTAAAAAAATTAAAATTATTAATGCAAATATTGAACAGAGGAATAAATAGAAGGTAAAATTAGAAAAAAAATAAATATTTTCTTGAAATCCTAAAACGACAGATAAATTATAACAAAAAAAAATTTCTACAATAACAAATATTTTAAAATGAAGGAAGTAAAAACGAAAAAAGATTTTATCATTACAATGAATTACAACTATGTATGATTCAATTAATAATCAATGTCAAGTATATGTTTTTTTTTTATTATTTTTTTTCTCCAAAGGAATAAGACTAGCATGAATAGGGCAAAAAACCCAAATTCAGTACAATGAGTAACAAAATAGGTAAAACCCAAATAGAAAAGTACAAATTTAATTTACCCAATATTGGAGTTTTTTGCCTTGGGTTTAAAACTCATATAGAAATTAGGCTTGGTGCCTGAGAAAAAAATTCTATTCCACTTATACCTTGGCTCTGGTGCCTATTCCAAAAGCTTTTGTCACCATCACCGACCATCGCATCAGTGTTGATAACTAACCTTGCTCTGCAAGAAACATAATGGCTAAGCCCATCGAAAAAGAAAAGTACTGAAGATCTTGAGAAACCACCCTCCACTGCAACATATAAAACGTAGTGAGTAGATAGTGGATCCTCCCTCTTCTGCTAATAACTGGCCACTGCAAAAGGGAAGAGAGGAATCCACCATTGGCCTGCTACTCAACACCCTTAAAATGAAAATCGAAAGGCAAGCCCATCCAGAGCCTGTGCTAGTCAAACTTTCCTCCACCCACCGACAGGTACTCATCACCTTCATAGGATAGAGAACATGACGGTGTGTAGACCGGACATCGTCGTAATTGGAGCTGACACCATGGCCAAAAATTACTAGATCACAACATAACAAAAACTCAACTAGATGGGAAGGCAAAGGCACACAAAACTACAACTATCGGCATTATTGGATTAAAGGATCAAAGAAAGACATAAAAAAAAAAGTAGTAAAATGGGTGTACCCACTAGTGACTAATGTCACTAGGATAACCCTAGAAGAACATTTGATGTGGTGCAAGAAGAAAAGAAAGAACCCTAAGAGAGAGAACAGTCCCGTGGGTCGACTCTTTATGTCAAGCTTATGTTTACTTTAAAAATAAAAGTTTGATTGTATTTCAATCAATGTGTATATAGGACTAATTAATTGTATAAAAAAGCCAAAGAATTAATATTTGTTTTTTAAAATTTGATGGTAATTTTAATGAAAAGAGTTAATGCTTGATTAAAAGTTTGAATTTTTAGCTTTCATACCAAAATATCAATTTTTAATAATAAATTTTAAAATTTAATAGTTAAAAATATAAGCCACTAATTTTAATTTTTTAAATATTTTTTCAAGTAGTTGAATATGATAGTGCAAAAAAGAAAAAAAATAGTAGAATATGTAATTATTTGAACCATATGAGAGACAAAATATTAACCAAATGGAAAGTAAAACATTATTTATGAAGGAGAGAAAGGCGAGTAAAAAAAGAAAAATATATAGATGTGACATTTTCATCTCCGTTTGGGAAGGTAGGAGATTGCTAAAGAAAAATAGGAGTAAAATGTTACATTTCGCGAATAATGCTACACACCTGGCACACAACGCACATAAGAATAGGTTAAGGCAGCCTCACTTGGCTAGCCAATGGGCTAATGGGCAAGCAGATAGGCACGATTAGTGAGCAAAGGGAGCTAATGAGCCTTGCCGAAGCTAGAATTGGCGTAGCCCAACGCCTTCATACGAGAAAACATGCAAGGCTAGCATGGTAGGTGAATCAACATGCACTCTTAGCGCGGCAGCATGCCAATGCACAACTTGCCTGCTTGAAGCTTTCGGAATAGGTGAGAAATCTCACCAATGTTGGGCAAAGCCATGCGGTAGATGTGCCCCATTTGGCGCCAGATGTTGCCAGCGAGTTCTAAAGCATTCTAGCACTATCCAGCAAGCTAATGCACACGCAATACCTATGGTAGGAGCTAGAAGAGCCAGAGGCTAGAAGCTTCCAAGCACAGCCAACATGCCTGGCAAGCAAGTCCCACCATAAGAATAGGCCAAACTTCTCTACAAAGTTCCACTAGCTTGTGCAACCAAGCATGACTAACCTAGAACCTCTTAGAGACTTTAATAGCTGCATTTCTAGGAAGCTCTAGTATAGATATTTACGTAGAAAATTATAAGCATTAAATCATGGCCACATGTTGTAAAGCAATTGTAGCCACATATTTGGAAGGCCAATAAGTATAAATAGGCCATAATCTAATTTGTAAAATGTATGCTTGCTGGCTATATACTTGAAGCTCAATATTTTAACTTTTGCAAACTTTTTTTGATCAAAAAAGAACAAGCATTCTCTAACATCCATTGCTCCTTCATCTCTTCATACACACATTTAAAGGCTTACTTAGCATCTACTACCTACAAGATTGCTAAGTGTTGTGCAGGTTATTATGTTGAAAATATAACCCCATGATAGAAAACTTGGGACCAAAAGCCATTCTTTCCTTTTCGGAGAGGAAAAAGAGAAAATTATATTGAAAGTCGAGTTTTTAATGGATTTATTTATTTATCCTTCAATATTTTTATTTTAAAATTTTATTATTGTACAACAAATTAATAATTTCATTTTGCATATTCACATTTCATTTTTCTTAATTTTTAAAAATAAAATTTATTATATTTTTACTTTTTCTTTCCTTATTTCCAAACAAACTTGATCGTGTATTGGATTTTAAATCGCAATTTGTGAAGAAAATTATAATTCAAAAAAAAAGTCTAGAACAAAAAAAAAAAAAAAAAAAAAAAGCACATCCTAATAAATTTTTAAAAAATTTAACATTTTTCAAACTTAAATCCTACCTATAAATAAATCTACTTTTAAATAACATTAGATCAAGAGATATTCACTCCCCTCATTTTCTCTCCCCTTTTTGTTTTCCCATCCCACCTTTTTTTTTTTTTTTTCCAAAACAAACTCTTAAGTTTTAACTGGGTGAATACACATTGAATATTAAGTCCTATGTTCGAGAGTAGGTGAAAGTGAGGATACGATTATAATTTTCCTTGTTTAAGAAAATAAGAGAGAGAAGAGAAATTGAAATAGTGTAAAAGTGATTATATAGGCTCACAGTTACGCAATCACCCAAATTTAAAGAGAAAGATAAGAATTTCACTTTGATTATTGAGCTTCTAAATCAATTTATATATTTACCTCATAAGACATTTTTTTTACCCATAAATTTTGTATATGAATGAATGCAATAGTAATTTTTAATATTTAAAATTTGCTTTTATTAGAATTTATTTTTTTAAAAATAATATTTTTTTTTTTCATTTTCTCTCCTTCAACTACACTCATTTCCAAACAAGAGCGAAAACAATTTCTCTTTCCTCACTTTCGCTCTCCTAATTTTTTACCCCTCACTTTTTCTCCCCACACTCTTCTTTCCCAAACGAAGGGAAGGAAAGAGTGGAGTCCGTAATTGGGTGATACAAGAGTAAAAAGACACACCGAATTATCTTATGATTGGGCAGTGAGGTAGATAGTGGAAACAATAGAGTGCGTTTAGCATTATCCATTGGACAAATATTGGTGACTGGCCACCACGTTAGGCCCCCCTCAATCAAACATGGCCAACTGGACCCACATACAAAGAGCTCCTCTTCTTCTTCCCTTCCAAGCCAGCATTGGTATTTTACTATTGCAAACGGCAAACCTAACGCCCAGTAATTATAAGCCTTCAAGACCAGAAATTCTTGTGGATTCAAACACTCTCCCTTTCAACCGGCAAGTAATTAATAGTTTAATATCTATAATTTCTATTATATATATATATATATATATATATATATATATATATATATATATATATATTATTAATTGATTCTCTCTGATAATTAATTAAAACAATTGCAACCTGTGTTTATGAGTTGGTTATTCAATTAGAATTTCTTTCTTTATAGAATGATAATTGTCTTCGTGTTGTAATTAGTCCAAAGTTTTTACCACTGATAATCAATTAACTGGCATTGTCATTCAAGAATCAAGAGATTCGACATTGAATACTGGATCTTCTGCTTTTATTTCCAGCATCTTTCCAATTCTATGGTTAGGTTTGATGTTGTATTTAGGTCAACTTCATATAGATATATATATATATATATATATATATATATAGTTGTAGATATAAATAAATGCTTGCTCTTTTGGATTTTTTTTTCTCTGAAATTAATTATTGGATTATCATGTAATTGCTTAATACAACTAAATGATTAATTAATTCATGGTTTAGAACAAATATTCATTGCATCATCCCAATGATAATGATGATAAAACGCAGTCCGCCCCAATAGAAATCCAGCTCGTCTTGAACTGATGAGAAATCTCCACTTTATCTATAGTAATAGGGCGTTAATGAGATTAAGTTTTCTTATTTTGATCTCCTTCTTGATTGCATAAAATTAATATTAATATATATATATATATATATATATATATATATATATATATATATATATGTTAATTTTCTTTAAAATTTTATCATTGAGTATTTAATTATATTTTTAATAAAAAAAGTATTTAATTATTATAATTTTAAAAATTAATTAATAGTATATAAAACTTAACATAAATATTTATAATTTTTATCAAAATATATAAATTATAAAGTTTTAATATTAATAAAATTATAAAAATATAAATAAAAATTCTTGTTATCATTTCGCATCCCCTTTGAATTCAATTTACCTTACTCTGCATTTATTCTGACCATTTATAGAACGAAAATGAGAATCTCAAAATCCGTCTTGTCCTGTCTCATTGCCAATTCTACTCAATTATGGAACTAGTAGTTCACCCTTCTATATATATTATACTATTAATGAAGAGTAGCTAATTTCTCGATTTCTTTAAAACCAACTTGTTAAAAAGCACAATACTTGTGGCTACTAATAATTATTGAAATGATGCTGATATCACCGAAAAAAAAAAAAAATTGCATCACTGAAATGTCGGCTTCTTAATGACTTGAACTTTGAAGCAATGACTAATATATAAAATTTCCAATGCCAACTTTTGATCTGAATCTTGACAAAAAAATAAAGAAAGAAAGCCTTGCATTATTATGTGTTTGACAAAAAAAAAAAAAAAAAAACCTGATTGAGCAATCCATAGGTACTGTGTAATCTCACCGCCCAAATCACCACCACCACTACTTGTACATTACATATATATACATGTACAGGTCCCATCCAATAAAAACTTCCCCCTCTAAGCTAGGGCGCATAATTTTCATCTAAATCATAATGACATCAAATTGATGGATGCTTAGCTAATATAACTATATATATATTGATATAGAAACTTATACCTACTTTTCCTGTAATTATTGTTTTACACGCTAAGAACCATTTGAGATTGAGTTTTCTAAAATTATTTTTCAATAAAATTTTTTATATTTTTTTCAAAACTACTTTTAAACAGAAATAGATAAATTAATACTTTTTCCAGAATCAAATTAAAAAAAACAGTTTTAAAAAAATAAAAATCAATCAATTAAATAAAAAAAATTCTAAAAGCGCTTTTTTAATTCCTAACAATAATTTCAAACACACCTTAAATCAATCACAATCACAGTTGCAAATGGGTATTATAAAATTTTTATATCGGATTTATATGTACACAAGGTGTAATTAAATCTTTCCTAATGCATATAGGGATTGTCATTAAAATTTTAATTAGATTTTAATATATGAAGCATCAACATCTTAGTATTGTGTTTAATGCATATGTATGTTATATTTATGCTCGAGTATTATAATTAATTATAAATTTAATATATAATTTAATCTTAATCGACCTCTCAATCATTATTTATTAATAATAATAATAATTAAAAATTTATAGCCAGGTCAGCACCTGTGAGGCTGATTCAGCACAGGAAAGAAAGAGAATTATTTATAAACATGGGGCTTCAAGCACAACAGACATTCTCTTCCTGTTTGTTTACCGTTACAGGTTTTACAGTGGAAATGTTTCAAAAATTAATAGTTTAGTTTTTGCTTTTAGCTGACAAAACTTGCAACCAATCCCACAAGCCACAGCAACACAAAACAACAAATCAAAATTTCTTCTTCTAGCGGAGAATCCAACATCACCTCCTACTAATTGTTTGTCTGCAATTAAGTTCATCAAACACTATGGCTTCACTTCACGCATCAGAAATAGAATCTGCCGCCACTGACTCAGTCGCATCGTCTCCTCGCTCAGATCACTATGGTTCTCACGATCCTCGTGTCCGATTCATGTGCAGTTTTGGTGGTAAGATTCTTCCTCGGCCTCAGGACAATCAACTCCGTTATGTTGGTGGGGAGACTCGCATCGTGGCAGTTCACCGCTCCACCAGTTATTCTGTTCTCTTGACTAAACTTTCCAAACTCTCCGGTATGTATACTGAATTTCGATTGTTTCCCATTGGAAGAAATTATGATGATTAATTTTGTTTCAGGTATTCCTAACTTAAATGTCAAGTATCAATTACCTAATGAAGATCTGGATGCTTTGATATCTGTTACTACCGATGAAGATGTAGACAATATGATGGATGAATACGACCGCGTTTTGCTGAATCTGAACCCACGGTCGGCTCGACTACGGCTATTTCTCTTCTCTAATGGAGAAGATTCAAGAGCTAGTAGCATCAGCTCGCTTCTTGATGGCTCAACAAACAGAGAGCACTGGTTCTTTGATGCTCTTAATTCTGGGTCTGGACTCGAGCGTGGTCGATCGGAGGCTTCCTCCATTGTATCTGAAGTGCCTGATTATCTATTCGGGTTAGATAATTCGGATGATCTACAATCTCGCGAGCCTAAAGGCAAGACTAGACTCTGTCTGCATGATAATGTTTCGGCTTCGGATCCGGGTTCGCCTGCTCCCGTTGTTTCTTCACCATATTGCTCTACTTCCTCAGCTGTTCCGATTGTTCCTTCAATTCCTGATCTTCCACCTGTAAAGACCAAAATGGATCAAAGCCCGGGTCCAACTATTCAACCGAAGCAGAATATAGCTGATGCTTCTTCTGAAACAATTGAACCAATTATTGTAACACAGACTGGATATCCCAGTAATCCCGTTTTGCATTATATTCCGGATTCCCATTATTCGGGTCATCATCATGTACAACAAATACCAGTTTATTATGTATCGGGTCCAGTTCCACCCGGTAATGTTCCAGTTCAACAATACCGACCTTCATTTGTTCAACAATACCCAGTGACAACGGGTCAAATACCAGTAGGGTACCACCAACCAGTTCCAGGTATGGGTCAAGTATATGGTGGGGCAGGTATGAGGCCTATGACTGCACTGGATCCATATGTCGAGGGTGGGAGAGTGGTTCCTGATGGGATGAACCAACAGGTTTATCATGGGCATGGAGTTAGAAATGCAAATCCAGGCGTGATTCCGGGCTATCCAGGTTTGATGATGCCGGGTGGGGAAGATTTACAAAGGACTGCCTCGGATACAAAATCGGGTCGGGTCTCCCAGTCTTCTTGATGGTAAGTGGTATTTTGGTTAATTAGTTGTTGTTTATTTTAAAAGGTTTGTGTTTGATTATCTGCTAGAATGGGCTTGTAATTAGTTTTTCTTTTCCCCTCTTTAATTTTATCTTTTGTTGATTTTGTGTGGTAAAAACAATAGTTGGATTTTGAAACAAGTATGTATAGAGAGACACAAATATGCTTTAAGTTCAATTTTTTTTGTTAATTCACAATTTAACTTTTCTCTTTTACATTTAGACTGATATTTGGTAAAATTGAAAATTAAGCGTTAAATATTTAAGTATTGAATTTTAAGTAATAAACAAAATAAGTGATTTAATTTTTTAAAAGTAAAAATATTTAAAATTTTAATCACTTATTGCATTCAGTATAAATTTTAAATTAAAAATTTTGATTTATCATTTTAAGTGATTTTTAACTTAATTTAGACTTTTAAAATATAATTATCATACAAACTGAAAATGATTAAGTATTGAAAATTTTAATTTTAAGTACTAAACTGTGATATCAAACATTACTTATATGTAGTTGGCAAATGATAGCCAATGGCTAATGATCTATTGAATAGGCAGATAAGATTTTTTTTTTTCTCAAAACATTCATAGAAAATGGGATTGCATATGGCCTAGGAGAAGAAAAGTGAAGCATGAAAGAGAAATATTTAATAATATGAGGATACTGAATTTAAGGTATAAATACTCAGCTTTCGGTCCCTTATCTCAAAATTCAACTTGTTTAATGGAACAAGTTCATGAGATTTTTCTTTTTAAAGTTTCCTTCATATAATTAAAACTATGAGTATTTTTTTTTAAAAATAATATTTAGTTTTTCAAATCTGTAAGTCATCTAAATCTAACACACAAAGGTCTAAATGTGAAATTTGAAATCTTTTTTTCTAAAAATTATTGAAAAACAAATATTTTCATGACTTTACATTATAGGGTTTTTAATTGGGTTTATCGAGTAACGAAACCAGAAATTTATTTAATAGGATTTAAATTTTTATATCATAATTTAAATTTAAGTATTAATATAATTAAGTCAATTTTTATATATATTAGAAAATTTTTTTTATCTAAAATAAGAAATCAATTTTAATATATATGTATACAGCTAAATTTTAATAAAATTATAATTAAAAAGTTGTATTTTGGAGGTTAGGAGGGCTATAACTCCTCCTAATCCCCATCGTCACTGGATTTTTGTTTATCTCATGGAATAATTTAATTGATAAATAAATTTATTTTTTATTTTATTAATCAAAATATAAGTACTAAAATCAAACCAACTATGAACTTAAATTATAAAAAAAAATATATTTTCTCCATTTGCAAATCTTTTAATCACAAGATAACTGAATTAATATGATGTGTAAAAGTTCATCGATGTTTTTCTTTTTTCCATAAATGTAAAGCCTGTTATTTGGCCAAAAAAATAAAAATAAACATATGTAAAGCCTGTTTGAAAACAAATTTACCAATTTGAGCCTAAGAGTTAATTTTGGGGCTAATTAGATAGTCATAAAAAGTACAGGGATCAATTTGTACCTCAGGCTGATTTCGTTTTGTTTTGGTGTTACTGGTTAGATGGGCTCTTGTCTTTGTTGCTCTTCTAAGATCAGATACTTAACCGAGTCCATTAGATATTTTATTGGGCTATTTCGGCAAATTTGGTTGTTGGCCCAAATGCAGACCTCCCTTATGATCATGAGTCCATGACCAGATGAAAAGGAATTGTGGGTTGCCATTCGTAGACCCAAACAATTGGTGTGTAGATGAGTCAGCTCGCCTGTTGGGCAACTATATTATATTCAAAACCTAGCCTCATATGATCATCAGGGCTGCCTAGAGCAATACAAATGTTAATTGTGCTCTACCAGAGCAATTCAAATGTTAAACTTACACAAGGAGATGGCCACACAATACAAATCATAATTACCCATTAAAGGAATTTTTGAACATGGGTGAAGTCCAAAAGAACAATAAGAACACATAAATTTTCTGGGTTGTGAGTTACTAAGGGTACTTTTGGAAAAAATTTAAAATTAATGATTTTAACTAAATTAATCTCTAATTCTTAATCCATGTGAAAAATTAGTTGTGTCTACCAATTTATGATAGAGCGAGTAATAACTATATATTATTGAGCCTTTAAAGTTGTCTATAGAATTAAAAAGTTTCGAACTTAAATTTAAATCGGAGTCAAATTTATCGAAAAAAAAATGACAATTATATTAAACAATACACCTCAACATCAAACTCCCTAAAATTGTTTCCAAGGTTTAGAGATTTTAAATTTAAATTTCAATTACAGCCAAATTTATCAAAATAGCTGACAATTGTATTAAATAATACAACTCAATATGGATGAGAAATAAATTTGTACAAAACCCAAAGTTATCTTTAAATTTATAATCCTAGTTGGGTAAAAAACAAAACTAAGAGTCAAATATGTAATTTCCTAGTACTTCAATTCCCATCTAAAATTTATCAAATAAGCTCATTAAACTTGATTGATATTAGAGCATCTTCAATTTTATTCTTTATTTAAATAGTATATTTTATTTAATAGAAATCATCTAGTTGATAAAAAGTATAAAATTTTATATAAATGCAATAAACTTTCTTTATTTTATTTTATCTCATAAGTATTAATTATTTTAATTTTTAATTTTTTAATTTTGTCCGATAAAAAAAATAGTACTAAAATTATCTTAAACAAAATATATAAAAATTTATATTGTAATAATTAAAGTTAAAATATAGAGTGATATTTGGCTCTCTAAATGTAGAAAATCAAATCAATTCTATTTTTTAATTTTTAAAGATAAAAAATCTATTCAATATTTAATTTTTGAAATAACTTTTTATAATAAATAATTTGATATATATAAAGAGTGCATTAAAAATGCTCTTATAGATATGTACTATAATTAGTAATTTTCACCGCAAGTTGTCATGTAATCACATAATCTACCTAACTTGCTATCTAATCATTTCATGTGTTTTTTACCATTTTTCTTTAACTTGTCGTTCCTGTTCAATGATGGAGCTTTGAGCAAAATCTTTCAATAATGGATTGGGCACGAGTAAGTAGTATTAGCTAGGAGTGAGCACGGTTCGGAGGAATCCGGAAATTTAAAAATCTCCATAATAGAATTGAATTTCGTGGATTTTAAAATTGAATATCCGGAACCGTACCGTGATATAATAATCTCCGTACCAATCCGTTCCAATTTTTCGGGATGGTTCGGTATGGAGATTCGGACCTAACGGGATGATTCGATACGGAACGGAATGGAACGGATATTTGGAGATTTTTTATTTTTAAATAATTAAAATATATATATTTTCATCTTAAACTAATTTGTAGTATCTCAAAATTTCTTAAAATTTTTATTATATTTTTACTTTATTTATGATTAAAATTATAAAAATTTCATCTTAAACTAATTTGCAGTATATCAAAATTTCTTAAAATTTTTATTATATTTTTGCTTTATTTATGATTAAAATTATAAAAATTAATGCTTAAAATTGATTGAAAATAAACTATAATATATGATACTATAAATTTAACATTATCACCAATGAAATTATAAGTATCAATAATAAATTAATAATATAATGGTCTTAAATTTTTGAATGTGAGATTACAAATTTAAATCTATTAAAGAAATAGCATCAAATTTTTACATAAAATCATTACATTATTTAATGATTGACTTAATTAATTATATTGACCAATTAAAAAAATTGATAGAATTATCACTGTTTTAAAGTTATATAATCAAATCGATATTGTTTTATTATTGCCCAAAATTAAAAAATTTCTCATAAGACAAAATAATTTTTTTTTTTTTTAGTTTTTAACCATGATATATTATTAATACTAGGATTATACAAATTATTAAATTTTTATGAAATTTTAAAATAATATTAATACTATACAAATTATTAAATTTTTTTTTCAAAGTGTAGATTGCACTTATAAAGTTGTAATATAATAACTAATTTGAAATTGAAATTTTATAATTAATAAAACATAAATTTTACTTATACATTATTAAATTTCTTTAAAATATATTGCTAATTCAATATCAAAATATGTGTGTGTGGGTTTGTGGGTGTGTGTGTATATATATATATATATATATATATATATATATATATATATATATATATATAATCGGTTTTAGTTTCGATTTTTCGGTTCGGGACAGTTTGGTATGGTTCGGTACGGTTCTTGGTACGGATAATTACTAATCTCCATAACCATATCAAAAAATAATTTCGAAACGGTTTGGTTCGAAAAAAGTCAAATAGTCAACGGATATTTTCGGTTCGGATTTTCAATACGATTTGGTATCTCCGAGTCCCGTGCTCAGCTCTAGTATTAGCAACAATTTTCTATATAATCGGTTATGTATAACTTTTTCTTTCTAATATACAAGTAAATAACTTACATACAGATGCTTGATAGAGCACAATACCAAGAATTTTCCAAATAGAAATTAATCAAATAATAATAAAAAAAAAAAAAAACAATAGAGTGGTATGGAGGAGTACCAAAAAGGAGCAGAAATAATTGTAGAAAAATGAATGATTTTGTCCGAAATAGAGAGAAAAGAAGAGGTCCGCAATCAGATTGAAACACACAGCTAATATTAATGAATAATGATGGTGCTATCTGCATGGGGTGAAAGGCGTGCATGCAATGCACTCAATACTCTCACATGAATTCCCCTGAAAAACAACGACTTCACATTTCTATTCTATAAATTATGTAACACCCAAAAACTACCCATACCCATATATATTTTATTAATCAATTAATTGTTTTTTCTAAAAATCATTCATATATTTATGTATAGGTAAAAACAATTAAAGCGAGTGGACAGAAAAAGAAAAGCAAAAGTTAATTGGTCTCCCAATGAATGCGAATTATGGGATTTCAATTCAATATTTATAAGCTTTATAATGACTTTCTCTTATATCAATGAGAAGCAGAGAATCAATTAGGGCACCAACAAGAAGACACTCACTACCAAAGTTAAAAGGAAAAAAAACAAAATCAAAACCTAAAAAAAAAAAAAAAAAGAAAAAGAAGGCCGGTCAAGTTTCATAAAAGGTTACAAGTTCCTTAAAAAGTTATCTTGACTTTTCTCTTTATATATATATATATATATATATATATATATATATATTCTAGATTTTTTTTAAGATGTTTTGCAAGTTGATTTCTATTATAATTTGTTTTAAAATATAAATAAAAAATAAAAATTGATTAAAATATAAATCTAGATTAATTAATATACTCGTTTAAATATGAAAAAAGTGAGAAAACAAATTTACTTAAAAATCTTTTTATTTATAGCTTGCTAATTATTTATTTAAATTGGATCAATATAGAAATTTACTGATTGAATATTAGATAACAATAATTATTAATTAATACATAATTTAATTATAATAAAAATGTTCTTAATTATAATAAGAAAATTATAAAAATAAAAGAATCTAACTCATATACTAACTTAAAGATGAAAAAAATTGAATAAAATATTTAATTTATTGGTAATATCACTAAGAATACTATTTTCATTCCGGAACATATATGTCCAAGGAAATACACATGCAATTTTTATATAGAATAAATTTATTATTTCTTTGCATAAATACTTTCATTTACATTGATATGATAATTGTACCTTGTTAATAAATACATATTATAAGGTATTACCTATTTGTTATCTAAATTATTATGTTTTTTTTTTTTTACCTGTGAAATTGTGATACGTTAGGATAATGGAAAAAATAAAAATTTTTTATTGAATAATACATATGTATTATTGGATATCGTACCTCTCGTCAATTTTAGGTTTTTTATATATTGAACATCCATCTTTTCCTTGCTATAATCCATAATACATATATACTATATAAATATAACAAATTGAAATATATATTTATTTATATATATCATTTGGTTACTTATTTAAAATGTTTTTCCTATTGTTACTTTTAGACTCAGTACTTTTTTAAATCTTTTTATATTTTATTGCAAACATTTTCCTTCACATTTTAATATTATGTCATCATAACTGATAATTTCATAAATTATAATCATATTAGTATTTTATAAAATAAACAATGGGCTTCCAAAATTATTAAAAATAAAACTTAAAAATAATATACTCACGAATCTCGTAGCTATCAACTTCTGGTATATTTGGATTAATTTAAATAGTAATAATTTTAATATTGATAGTTGAAGCTCAGTTATAATATAAAAAATTAAAAAAAAAGTAAATTTAAGTGTTTATAAAATCATAAACAACTTATTTTTTAAAAAAAAATCATTATAAATATAAACTTTAACATTTTATAATGCAATAATAGAATTTTGATCATTATTGTTAAATAAATTTTCAAATAGTGCACGTTTATTTTCTACTGCATTATATCATAGAGCTAAAAATAATTTTTCTAATCTACAATTTGAAAAATAAAATAAAAATAAAAATATACATATATTTTAAAAAGAAATAATAATGACATAAGCAAATAAGAAAAAAATAAATTTAAATTTTATTATATTTCTGTCACGATTGTGATATCTTTTATCATTATTTTTTTTCTCACAAAAAGTTGGTCTAACATAAATCACAACTCCTAAAAAATCTGCACAATTGAAAAACAAAATAGCATTGTCCAAGTTAATAATTAGGCAATAAAATAATAACAAAATAAATTATATTAAAAAATTATAATAAAATGTACTATCAATTTCTTTGCTTTTTTATCTTTAACATATTCTTAAACATTATAATATAATTTAAAATTATAAGAAACAATTTCTTTTAGTATGCTTGGCATATTTTTTTTTAATATTGTGTATATACTAAAATGCAATTCTTTTTATTTATGAAACAATCGGAAAATTAGAATTAACTTTTTTAACTGAAACATTAGTAATAGTATAGTTTTTTTCAACTCAAAATTTAATCTTTCTGTTGCATCTTTTCATATTATAGCACAAATTTTAATATCCTAAAAAATAATTAACTATTTTTACTACATAAACAAATAATTTATGTAAGAAAATTAAAAAAAAAAAAGCCTTAGTATCAAATTATTTATTTTTATTAAATAAACAAATAATTAATTAGGAAGTACATGTGAAATTTAGAACTTAGCAATGAGCGATCCACATGGCAGATACAAGAGGGCATAGATGCATAACAGAAACCTGGTTGAGACTCTCATACTATGTCAAATGGCTTTGTTAATATATTTGTATATTTATTAGGTTCTTGATTTTAGATTTCTAATTTGACTTATTAATATATTTATTATAGTTTAGGTTCTTAATTAGACTTGATTATAGGTTTCTAATTAGGCTTGATTATGGGTTCCTAATTAGACTATTATTTTCCCTTTTCTTTCACACTTTTTGTGTATATAAAGAGGTGTTATTTCATTGTATTGCACACATAATAATAAATAATTCTTTATCATATTATATTTTTGTCTTTATTTTAAGTTGGTATTAGAGCCAACCTTTAAAATGTTTATTTAGTCCTAGGGATATGTGTCCTCTTTTTTAGGTTTTCTCTCTTTAAAAATTGACTAGCTAATTCAGTTCAAATTTGGTCAGTTTTTCTACAACCTAGACTAGTTCCCAAGGTTTTTTACCCTCCTGATTTCATTTTTGAGGTCTTTTTTTTTTTTTTTTTTTTTTTTTTGTTTTTCAATTCAGCCTCTACCTATCAGTTTCAAATTCTGGTGTTTAATTTTTTCTACAATATTTTTATTTATTGCTACTATGAATGCCTCTGATAACTCTCATTTTGTAACTCATCCTATTACTGTGATTTTTAATGGTTTAAATTATGATTTATGGGCTCAAAAGATGTATAGTTTTCTAAAAGTGAGACTTTTTTGGTGTATTATTACTGGTAAAATTACCAAACTCTCTAAAAAGGATGATGAGATAAAAACTATGTTCATTGAAAGGTTAGATCAATGTGATAGTAGAAATCATCATACTTTAACTTGATTTCAAAATACTTATCAACCAAATATTAAGTTGGAATTTCGTCGTTTTGACTGTGCTAAAGATGTTTGGAATTTTTTACAGACATGTTATGCAGTTTCTAATGATGTTCATTAATTTCAGTTTTATTGTCAACTTCATCGTATGCATCAACAGTCTAATCAAACTATTTATAGTTATATTTCTATGTTACAGACTCTATGAGATCAATTAGCAGCCTATGATCCTATTTGGCCTGATACAACCTATGCAGCTATCTACACTTCTCTCTGAGATCCCCAACATGTGTGGCATTTATATTTAACTCTTCATACCAAGTTTGAGTCTACTTATGTTGCTCTTCTTCACCGGATTCCACTCCCTAAACTTGACATGGTCATTCAAGATGTACTTTCTGAGGAAACTCGACTTAATACTCTTTGAGCCAAGTGTTCTCTCCCTTCTACAGATGTGGTTCTTATTGCTCCTTCAACTACTGTTGTCACCTCTTTTTTTTTTTTTTATTTTTTTATAAGGGATCTTGCAGATATTGTAAACAAAAAGGGAATCTTATTTTTGCTTGTCCAAAACTTGAAGCTAAGCGAAAAATTGTGGCCAAGGTAATTCAACCAAATCTCATAATCAATTTTGGTCCTTCAGTAATTCTACTGCTGCTGCTACCATTGAGGATTCTACTTCTAAGGATACTTGTCCTTATTTTTCCTTAAAAGATATTTAAGCTATTCTTCAACAAATCCAATATACCTCTAGTACTCCTCCTTCCCCTGTCCTCTATGTCACTCTAGGTACATCTACTTCTTAGTTCTTTGACTCATCTTGTTGCAATCATATAACCTCTGACTCTAAATTATTTAGTTCTATCTCCACTCCAACTCATACACTGATTGTCCATACTGTTGATAATTACATCTTGCATATTAAACATATAGGCACTATTTCAAATTTTTACTTATCATTATTTTTGCTGGTTAGTTATGTGAGTTTGATGTTAATATAACCTTTTTTGAGTCATGATTGTACTGTGCAAGATTCACAGATGGGCAAGATTCTTGGGACATGGTGTAAGGTTGGTTGACTATTTGAGCTTATTTCTCTCCAACTATCCTCTCAAAGTGTTGATGCAGTCACCTCTTCTAGCATTTAGCACTTTTGTCATATTTCTCCTTCTAGATTAGGCCCCTTGATTTCTAATGGATGTTTTGGATCCGTTAAAAATGATCACTTTGATTGTGTTTTCTCTTAACTTTCCAAACATCATGCTTTACCATTTAATATTAGTGACTTTGTTTCTTCTATACCATTTGATCTTATTCATTATGATATTTGAGAACCTGCCCTTCATGTTACCATGGGTGGTTCTAGATATTTGATGAATATTCTTAATATACATGGATTTATCTTATGAAAAAATCATCTAAGTTACCTCACATATGTATTTAATTTGCAACAATGATTAAAACTCAATTTTCTCTCAATATTAAAGTTTTTTGTATAGATAATGCTATGAAATATCGAGACACTAAACTCTATTAATTTTTTGCCACTCATGGTACTCTTGTTCAACATTAATGTCTTGGTATTTCTCAACAGAATGGTCATATAGAACGTAAACAAAGACATATTTTGGATACTGTTTGGTCCCTTCTTGTGTCATTTTCATGTCTTGAGATTGTCTAGAGTGAAGCCACTCTGACAGCAGTTTATACATTTAGTTGTATCCCTTCTTCTGCCATTAATAGTATTTCTCCTTATGAGCATCTCTATGTTCATTGTCCTGAGTATCACAGTTTTCGAGTTTTCAGATCTGCTTGTTTTGTTCATCTTTAGTCATATGAGTATACTAAATTAGAACCTCAAGCTTGATTGTGTTATTTGTTAGGGTATGTGTGAACCCTTAATTTTATACATCATCATTTGGCCGCAGCTTAACACCTGCTAAGTTTAGTACGGCACGCAGAGCCAGCACGGCGGTCCCACTAGCCAATTAGCAGGCAGGGGTCAAGGGGGTAGCACCTCCGAAGCTAAAAATGGACTTGTAATCACTTTAATATGAAAATACTTAATTTTTTAAATGCTAGTACTTTTTTACCCTAACCGGACCTTCTATATCAGACAATATTTTTTCAAAACTAATCGAATTTTCTCCTTAACTGACTGTTCAAATATTTTAAAATTAATTTTGAACTTATCGACACTGACTGATTAATTTTCTGAACTCTCTAACTCCCAAAAAATAATTCGTAAGTTCAAAAATCTTAACGAGCGAAAAAATAAAAATCCAGCCAACATGCCTACCGAGACGCCGGTGGCGCTGACTCTGGCCTGGGAGACGCCGTTGCCCCTATAGGCGGCGTGCTGCCCAGGTCTCCGGTGATGCCGCCCAAACTGCTCGCCTGTAGTCCACAAAATATCTTCCAATATGATTTTTTAGTTTTTTTTTCTAGCTCTACCTTTTTGGTCTTTTCACTTTTTCACTTCTTAAACTACTCTCACCCACTTTTCCTATAAATAACCCCATCTACTTCTCATTTCTTGGCACATGTTGAATTAGTATTAATGGTTATCTATTAATTCCTCTCTTCTTCTCCCTCCAACCACTCTCTAATTAATTAATTAATCTTTTTAATTAATTAATTACCTCACCCCAACCAAGTTAATTAATCTTTTTAATTAACTAAAATTCTCTTTTTTAATCACTCAATTAATTAATTAATTAATCTTTTTAATTAATTAATTAATCACTTTTTTTAAAATAAAATTAATCATTTTCTTAAATTCACCATTTATCCAAATTAATTAATTAATCTTTTTAATTAATTAATCTATCCATTTTTTTCATAATATTAATTAGTTAATTAATTTTTTAATTAATTAATTAATCCTCCAAAATCAATCATTTTCTTAGCCTACCTTTCATCCAAATTAACTAATTAATCTTTTTAATTAATTAATCCATCCATCCATTTCATCACATTAATTATTTAATTAATCATTTTAATTAATTAATTAATCCCTCAAATCAATTCAATCATCCGGTCATGATAAAATGGAATTTCAGTCCGGTAAAACTCTCCGCCCAGCAAAAGCAAAGGTATCAGCCTTCTTCCCTGACTCTCAAAACACCCAAATCAAAATCAATCTAACTAATTCCAAAATCCTTTTACTTAATCGTGAAACGAATTACTTGAATTTTAATCCCCATCCAACGGGGTACGTAGATATGTTTAGAATATAAATCACCAAACCTCAAATCTAAATCCCAATCAATCCTCTTTTCCCTTTTTTTTTAATTAAGTTGTGAATGTTTTATTTTCACCATGCATTCATATTATATCATATTCATGCATTCTCTTTAATATCATCTTATAAATGTCATTCATGAAATCTAATTTTCAAGTCAAATTAAACTTAAGAGTCAAATTTAGATTATTTAAAATCAAAAACTTAGTCCCTGAACTCAACCTAATTCGAAGGCTAGTGATTTTTATCCTTGGGCAAATTAATTAAAAAAATTAATGAATTAGAGTCAATTTGGATTTTTTCCTTAATATTTTCCCAACTAAATAAAATTAAGGTGGCGACTCCTAAAAATCATTTTTAAAATCAACCAACCTGAACCCAAGAGTTCTATCATGAGTCTAAACCCAAATGAGCATTCCGATTCCTTCTAGCGGACTGAGCTAGTGCTTGGGCGAGATCTCATAATATGGTATTGAACATAAGGGTTATTGGTGTTGGGATCCGTTGTCTCAACATCTTCATATTTCCTATCATGCCACATTTTGGGAACATAAGATATTTTATTCCATATCTGCCTTCAAAGTCACATCATCTTCTTCATTCTTTACTGATCCTACTATCAATTTATTTTTTGATAATTCTTCTATAGGTTTGATTGGCTTAAATAGCTTAGATCTCCCTCAGCCCATGCCTAATGATCTTCCTTCTATGGATCCTCAACCTTCTTCATCTACTACTCAACCCATTTTTGATCATCCACATCATCGTTCCACTCTTGTAAGTCAACCTAATATCCCTCTTCGTGATTATCATTATTATTCTACCATTATTTCTCTTTATAAGTCTCACATTTATCGTGAAACTAGTATTAAACCTTTATGGCAACAAGCAATGGTAGAAGAACTCAATGCACTTACTTCCACACATACATGGGATTTGGTTGATTTACTTTTGAAAAAATCTATGATGGGTTGTAAATGGGTCTATAAAATCAAGACTAAGGCTGATGATTCAATAGAATGATATAAGGCTCGATTTATAGCTAAGGGATTCATCCAAGAATATGAGATTGATTATGAGGAGACTTTTGCTCTAGTAGCTCGCATCACTTCTGTCCATACACTTATTGCCATTGTTGTTGTTAAGCATTGGACTTTATTTTGGATGGATGTTAAAAATGCCTTCTTAAATGAGGATCTCAATGAAGAAGTCTACATGCAACCTCCTCTTAGTTATGATCATCCATCAAATAAAGTATGTCTTCTTTGCGAGGCATTATATAGACTTAAATAAGCTCCACGTGCTTGGTTTGCCAAATTTAGTTCCACCATTTGTGAGTTTGGCTTCCAATCCAATCTCCATGATCATGCCTTATTTTTTTGACAGACTAAGCAGGGTACTATTCTGTTATTACTGTATGTTAATGACATAATTATTACTAGTGATGACACTCAAGGCATCCATGATCTCAAGACCTTTCTTCGTCGCCAATTCAAGATGAAGGATCCTGGAAATTTGAGTTATTTCTAATTCCAAATGATATTATTTATCTCAAGCCAAGTATGCTACTGATCTTATCTCTTGTGCAGGTCTTATTGATAATAAGATTGCCCACACTCCTGTTGAGGCTAATGCTCATTTTTCTGCTTCTGATGGTTCTCCTCTTCCTGATTATATTTTATATCATTGCCCACACTCCTGTTGAGGCTAATGCTCATTTTTCTGCTTCTGATGGTTCTCCTCTTCCTGATTATATTTTATATCATCTTATCTCTTGTGCAGGTCTTATTGATAATAAGATTGCCCACACTCCTGTTGAGGCTAATGCTCATTTTTCTGCTTCTGATGGTTCTCCTCTTCCTGATTATATTTTATATCATCAACTTCTTGGCAATCTTATCTATCTTGCTGTTACTTGAACTGACATCACTTATGCAGTTCATGTTGTTAGTTAGTACATGATAGTTTCTCATACAAGTCATTATGCTGCTGTTCTTTGTATTCTTCGTTACATTAAAGGTACCTTGTTTCATGGTCTTCATTATTCCAGCTCCTTCTCTCTTTAATTACAAGGATATTCTAATGCTAATTGGGCTGGTGATCCTACAGATCCACTATCTACTACTAGTTATTGCTTTTTTCTTGGCACTTTGCTTATCTTTTGGTGTAGTAAGAAGCAAACTGTTGTCTCTTGCTTCAGTATAAAAGCTGAATATTGAGCTCTTACTGATACTACTCCTGAACTTCTATGACTTCTCTGGTTACTTCACAGTTTGGACATTCTATTTTCATCTACTACTCCTCTTCATTATGATAATCGTAGTACTATGTAAATTGCTCATAATGATATTTTTCATGAATGCACAAAACACATTGAAATTGATTGCCATTTTGTACATCACCATGTTCAACACAATACAATTCATCTTATTCCTGACTCTTCTCAAGGATAATAGCTTGTTGACATTTTCACCAAAGCTCATTCTGCTCCTTGCTTTAGCACTCTTATCTCTAAACTCAAGCTGTTCAATACTTTACCACCTTGAGTTTGAGGGGAGATGTTAATATATTTGTATATATGTTAAGTTCCTTATTAAAGCTTGATTTTAGGTTCATAATTAAACTTATTAATATATTTATATATATTTTAAATTTCTAATTAAGCTTGATTATGTGTTCCTAATTATACTACTATTTTCCTTTTTCTTTTTTACATTTTTTGTGTATATAAAGAGATATTATTTCATTATATCATGCAAATAATAATAAACAATTCTTCATTATATTATATTTCTTCTTCTTTATTTTAAGTCATTCCTTAATTTTATTATCTTATATATTATATGCCTTTTGTAAACATAAAAAAAAAAAAAACAGAATTTTTCCTAAAATCTAATTAAATTCTTTTCATAAGACTTATATTTTGAAAAAAATTCTTGTCTACCTTATGTATATATACTCGCCTTATTAATTATACATCCAACTAATTACATATATGTGATTTAAAAAAAAATTATTTGTCACTTAAAAAATATTATTTACTAATATAATATTTATGTCAATTTATTTTTTCAATAAATTTTTAGTTCAGTGGTAAATTTAGATCTTGAATTTGAACTCAGTTGGAGACTGTATTAGTATTTATCCAATTAATTAAGTTAAGACACTAATGATTGATATGCCAAAATAATGCTTTATTAATTTTTATATATTATAAGTAGTTTACCTTTTGACTTAAAAATTAATTATGGTTTCTTTATGATTCAATCATTCAATACAATGTCCACAGAAAAAAAAACTGACATAAAAGTGGAATTAATGATGATACAATGATTTGGGTATTAATTATATGTCAAAACAAATGATGTTAATACTGTTAGTTAGTCTGAAATTTAAGGCAGAGGCTAATGATATTATGTTGTTTCTTCATTTTTATTTTTATTTTGACAATAAAGAAACCAATGATTGCATATGTTGAGATATATGTATCTTGTTAAATCATGTAATGTTTTACGTATAAGGGATGAAAGAAACGTCAAATGTTCAAATGGTTTGACCATGGTGCATATGCAATGATGATTGATCACAACAATTATATTTATAAATATAAGATCTGAAGTCCTGACCATTTTCTGCCATTTTCTGGTATGTGCTCTTCTTGATATATCATTCAATAGCGCATCATATGTAGATTCTACATATCAATAATTAATGCATGCAAACAATAAAAGGACTGTAGGGACAATAACACCTCAAAATAAAGGACTTTTTTTTTTATTTATTAATTTAATTAGCATTAAGTGATTTAATTTAAAAGCCAGTTTGATATTGTAATTCCAAAAAATTAATTTTAAACAAAAGATAAGAAA
This sequence comes from Reutealis trisperma, assembly GCA_947687605.1. Lineage (NCBI taxonomy): Eukaryota > Viridiplantae > Streptophyta > Magnoliopsida > Malpighiales > Euphorbiaceae > Reutealis > Reutealis trisperma. Next base: position 8,884,298 of record CANTUT010000003.1, read on the forward strand.
TAATTTTCTTTAGTGAATGATAAATAATTACTTGCTGCCTTATTTTTATGAATTTTGTTTGAAATCAATTTTTAAGTCCATAAAGTCAAGTGACAAATAATTATTATTTATTAAAAAGATTTTTTCTTTTATTTTGAGAATAAAATTATTTTTTAATAGTAATAATAAATTGGGTCTTAAAATATCTCAACCTATCAACAAGTTAAGGGAAATTACTAAATGGCTAATGCAAAATAAAAAGAAGCAGCTTTGCACATTGTAGCTTCACACAATTAATAAAAAATTATTGTGTAATATCAAGCAAAAAGATAATTAATTAAATATTATGTGTAACATCAAGCTTAAAAAATAATAATAAATTTACATATAACATAGAAGATATAAGTTATATATGATAATTGTATTATTATATAATTTTAAATTATTATATTTTTCAAATATAAATTTTATACTTAAATAGTTATCATAGTTATCCAAACAATAATTTTAAAATCTAAAATTTCAAACTCTTTATACTCTCCAAATAAGAGATTTGTAAATTTAGATATTTCAAATTATAAATTTTAAAATATGAGTTTTTTTTTGAAACTTTTAAAATAAGAGATTTAAAATATAAATTTTAAATACAAATTCATACGTCTAAATGCATACATAGAGTATTTCAAAGTTTGAGCATATTTAACTTCAGTAACTTAATTAAGATTTAATTATATATATTTACAATTATGAAAATTTTAGCGATTAATTTAATTTAAATTTTGTATGAATATAATGATTACAATATTCCATGTTAAGTTGAGATTCAATTAAATTTAAATAATCTTCAAGCCCTTTGGTCATTCCCTTTTTTTTTTATTTGAATTTATGGACAAGAATCAACTTAAACATATTAAGGAGATATTGTAGGAACAAAAAGTAAAAAAGAAAAAATATTGAGAAAAAATATTGGGTAGGAACATCAGAAACCCAATTAGTTGTAATGTTCATTGGTGATAGCTCTTTTTCATGCCAAGTGTACAAGTCAATTGTAACTAATAGTTTTGAAGAGTAAAAGATTATTGAATCCATATAAAAGAGAAATTGAGTACCAATATTTTGAAATTTTCTACTATTTAGTCAGATGAATGAGTGATTTGTTGGTTTGATTGTTTGTAACTGAACAATAAATAAATAAACAAATTAATTAATTAAGTAACTAAATGAAATTTAATGGGAAAAAGGACCTAAGATTTAGACTTTAATTGACTCTCAATACTCGTAGTTCATGTATACTCATGCAAATGCTTAAGAATGCAAGGAATTAAAGATGACTCTCCCTCACTAAATAAAGTATTTTCTCAAGGTAAATCACTCATACTCAAATCAATCTCGCGCGTACTCTAGTGGTCACAAGTGCTAATCAAATTTATTAAGTTCTTTGGATGAGCATGAAGCATCATCTAGGTATATATGTCACACCTAAAATTCATGGTATGATGATCCTAGTGCATGGGTAGGTTTAAGACCATTGAAGACCCATACAACTACTATGAACTTAGGAAAAGTTAAATATATCCAAATCCACATCATTAATAATCATAGAAGAGAAACATGCTCATTCATTGATAAAACCATTTAAATCATACATCACCATTTAGTGTCTATGGAGCTACTATAGATAAGTTTAACACTTTCAAATACAAAACAAAAATACAATTCTTAAACTAGTACATTTAAGGAAGCTTTGAGGAAGAAGGAACTTAAAGCTCAGCTTTACCTCTTGAAGAACTCTTTGACTCGACCACCTGAAATCATAGATGAGGGGAGCGAGCTGTCAATTTAGTAAGTTAATAAAATGCATGAACATGGGGTATCTTAAGTGAACACATATAAATATAAACATATATGATTTTCATGAAGTTTTAAATATCATAGGATACAAGAATAATTAGTATGTGCTAAGGAGGAATAGGCACTAAAGGACTATATGATATGACATAACAAAACTATAACCATTAGAGAAAATGAATGGAGCTGCACTGCTGACCTCATTAGCCTCCGTAACCATTAAGATAGTAACTTCTCCCTGTATATATGCTTAGTTGAGCATACGCCTAGGGTAATGGGTCATCTTTTGGTAGGATATTGATACTTTGACTCTATCAGTTGAGTCATCGATGCGCACGATCTAATGGATTCTCTCCCATTAGAGTAGACGTTTTGTCAAGCATGGCTCAGGCTTGGTACTGGTTCGATAGGATCACATTAGGAATCAATCAGTTGGCCCAATGGCCTTATTTTTAACAGAAATATGGTTCCTCGATCCAAGTGGCCTTTAATAAACAATAAGTGTTTATTAGTAATATTGGCTTTGAGACTAAATTCATAATTTAGGAATAACAAATATATATTCTTAAAATAGATAAAGATAATAGATGGTTAGTAGGAACAACCATAATAGGTTAACATGCATTATATATTTCATAACTTGAAGAAGAGCCTTACTCAATTCTAATCTTTTTATAACATGAATTTAGCTATGTTGGGTTCGGTCACCTATGGATAAATTCTTGATATAGCTAACTCTTTTATGAAAGGTAGAAGGAAACATATTGTTTAAAACTTAAAATTTTCACTAGAAAGTTTATGGCTTTTGGAGAAAGGAATGAAGTCTAACTTTTAAGAAAGAAAAGAAGAAAAAGAAGAAATGTTTAAATTCCTATATTTTTCATGTGTTAGTACCTTGTGCATCTTTTCAAAAGTTAGTTTGGGATGCTAACAAAATCTCTTAATGGCCAATGTTATATACATAAATCATCATTAATCTTACCACGTGGTAAACATACACTTAACGAGATTTCTTTTGTTTATAGATCTTTATTACCTCATTGTACCAAAAATATGTATTTCAAAATAGTATGCATTCCTATGGTTACACCTATCCTAGCTACAATATAATGTTATTCAACCTTGAGTCGCTCGACTCACCTTGTCTAATAGTGAGCTTGCCCTTATTTTTGACATCCACCAATTTATATAATCATACTTCAGAGTTTTATCCTTACTAGCAAAGCTATCCTTTCCTTGTCTGGTGTTATAGAGGTTTCACCTCGACAGCGGAAACTTAAATAAAACTCCCTTATATTATACATATTAATAGATACTAGGAATGTCGATACTATCCATTTATATACTTTGAAAAGAATACCATCATTGGATTATTACAAAAACTTAGGGTATTACAGCATACACATATCTCTATATGGTAACTCTTTGAGATTTACCAACCTTATGAACAAATACCACACTTTTAGCCTCACTACTTTATATAATATCTTAGATTATAGAAGTGGTGATCAATCACTCACACAACATTAAGCTCAAGGATGAAAGATTCAATCCAAGCAAATAATCATAAAATAGAATATATATAATACCACAAGTAATCAAGTCAATATCCATTTAAATCCTAGTTTAGAATTTAGTTATTCATTGCAAATTTAAAGAAAGAAACTATAAATTGCATTCAAATCAATAAAAAGATTAATTACAAACTGAAATTAAAAGGGTAAAGAAATGAACTCTATAGAGAAATTTGAGATCTAAGGTTGAAGATGATCTCCTTAAATTCAATTGTTCAATTCCCTGTATTCAAATCCTAATCTAATCCTAAATCTAAAATATAAATTTTCCTACTACATTTTCTATGTAAAACTACTTGCTTATCTTGCTTGAGAAAAGAGAGTATTATATGGATCCAAAAACCTAATTTCAACCACAAGATTTAAGTGAGTGTATAGTTGTCCCATGCTAGCCCATAGGCTTGTCCTCTTTGGACTTCATGACCGCATGCGTTTGAAAATGTTTCACTTGAGCTATTCACCTTGCAGATTTTGGAAGATAGAAGCAAATTAAAATGCACGACCTCTATCACACCCCACCTTTGGTCACTATACTTATTCATCCTTGCTTGACTTCGACTAAAGATTTAATATCCATCTTTCTTGACCAGTAGAGGCACGATTATTCTAAGGCATAGGTAAGCTTAAGGCCACCAACCACCTCGCAGAACCCTTCTATACTCTTATGCTTATAATCTTGACTTAAACACACTCGATTAATCAAAGACATATGTGGGCCAGTTTAAAATCATCTGACACAATTGAACTTAATAAAATCAACCTTTTTGTTTTATTAATCTAAATCCCTTTAGTACATAACAATTCTTTACAATATTTGATGTTCTTGAAATAAATCTATAACATTAATGACTTTTAGAACTATTGTTGGTTAAATCTAATACTTATATTCTTACTCTTCTACTTCTAACTCAAATAACTTTCCTTGTCATAAATTTGCAAGGATACATTTGACTTAGTCTATAAATCCAATCAATTGAGTCACCAGTGCACATGCTTTAATGATTTTTCTCATTACTTGAGTGTGCTGTTAGTTGGCTATTCAATAAATAAATCATAAAATTAAGAAAGAAAAGATTCTTTATTATTTTAATAAAAAGTTAGTCTAATTGGCCTCAGTTACAAGATAGGGACTTCGGTCCAATTGGCCTCATCAATTATAAGGATTTTGACTTTGGCTTGAGTAGCCTCGATTACAGAATAATGGATTCAACCCAAATAACTTCACCGATTTCACTTTTTGATAGATATTACAATGAAAATACAATATGAAGTTACCCATCAAAGGTGATGGTAAAATAATGAAAATCAACAAAGGAATGAAATTCAACGAAATGCGAGAAGAAGCTTCATCATATTGTTCATACATTTCGTAACTTTACATACTATAAATCTTACATTCCCATAATCTTACCTCATAAAATTTCTACCTTCAGCTTAGGCTCTACAACACCCTCTCAAGTTCATTTTTGACTCTAAATTTCTCCACCAGAGTAAAAAAAATCTCCATTAGAGGCTCCTTCATAACTCCTTGGTCATTTCTTAGATCAACATCACTACCTAAGCTATGATCATCATTGATTGGGCCTTTATCATCCTTGGGCTCATTGAATCCACAAGCCTACCATCTAGAACCACCTGAAGCTCTTCCAATTAGGAAACTAAAAGAATCATATACCATTTAGGTCTGGGGTTTCATATGAAGATTTACTATTTTCTTTTGGAAGAAAAACTTGAATTGAAGAGTTTTGAGTTTGGGATTGTAGTTTGTTGAGTTTCAAAGAAAAGTCAATGTATAAATTTTTAAAAAGAAAAAATAATTATTTAATTTAGAAATTGATCAGTCTTGAGGGTTTTTAAATAGAAAGAAATAATAATATTTTTATGTTATGAAAAGACTTAAATTCCATCATTAATTAGTTTTGAAAAGATAACTCATATTGGAAAGGAAAGCTCTTATCATGAAGATAACTTTTTCTTGGAAAAAGAAAATTATCATTGATTATTCTAGAAAAATGGCCAGTAAGATGACTTTCCACCTAACCATATATATCCATTACAACATAAAAATATCTAACTCCACTATCACCTTATATTATGCATGAGCAACCCCATCAGTCCACCTCTTAACATCTACTAAATGCTAGGCCCTAGTTATCACTGTTCTTTTTTGTTCTAATCGTGTTTGACTTACCCAAAATTTCCTCATAAATCTATGGACATCCTTAGCCTCGCTTATTTTAAATTCTCTCATTTGCTCAATTGAACTCATTTGTTCGTTTACTAATGACTAATCCCATGCTTATCTTTTCCCACATCAAACTCATCTACCTATCTAAGCGTCTTTATCAATTAATTCATATGTATTCATTTTCAAGTCATATCTCTCATCATTTCTATCATCTTTAATACAGCTTCGTATCACTTCGTATCTTGCCTTGTCTCTATGACTCATTCTCATTGAATTTCTAATTTCATCACCAATCTTATTCTAACCATCAAGACTTCAATTTTTGCTTCGTCATTAAATTCTATCCTTGTAAAAAGGAGAAGATCTTGCCAACATTCAAGAAAGAAAATATCACCTAATATCTTGGGATTCTAATTGTATATTTCCTATTTATATTCCCTAATTACTCCTTGATTAACTAGGTTTGCCATGTATAGACACAAGTGTTGTATATAGATAGGTATGTAATCCTTGTACTAAGATATACAAAAATATTATGTTTTCTTTCTTTCAAACATTAATATGGTATAAGAGCATTGAGTAATTCTTTTACACTCTGGCATATATTCTTTTGAGAATTTCTTCCTTCGTTTCTTTGTGATTATCCTTTAAAGGATTTGTTCTAGCTCAAACCTTGTTTTTTTTTCTTAAAACTTTTGATCAATCATTATGGATTCAAACAAATTGGAAACTATATCTGTCAAATTCAATGGCAGAAATTTTGCATTTTGGGAGTTCCATTTTCGAATCTTTGTTAAAGGAAAGGGTTTATTTGGAAGTCTTGATGGGTCTGAAAAAGAAGAAGGTGATAAGAAGGCGAAGAGCAATTGGAAAACAAAGAATGCGCAGGTTATCACTTGGGTACTTAACTCAGTTGGACTTGACATTGCACAAAGTCTCCTATAAACAGGCAAATGGATAAAGTTTACTACTCAATAAAGTTAGATCATCTCAACTTAAATAAAGTTTTCTCTTCATTGTTTCTCTGATCATCTCAACTTAGATCATAGCTAACAAGATTTCTAACCATCCCTTCAGCCTAGTATCCTCTCTTACTTGTCTTTATGTGTTCATCTCATGTATTTGATACATGGGGTATCACAGCCTCATGTATCTTTCAGAGCATCCTCTTGTGCGCCTATTGTTGTATTACTTATGTACTTCTTCCTATAGGACCTAATGCTCTCTAATTTGACAAGTTTTTGCTTCAATTCTTCACTAAATCTTGCAATTCCTTGTAAAAACACACTACGACTATAAAATGAGTAATTTATGGAATTTGAGATAATTTCTATGAAAAATTAAGCTAAACATATATCATTTAAAGGTAAATTTATAGGAATATGTAAATATTTAGCACATCGTTCACATTGTCGTAATGAGTATATTTTTCAAAAAGATAGGTGATGGGGAAAAACCAAATGTTGGCAGAGTCTGGATTTAGACATGTCAAATGGGGACAGAAAGGAATCATAACAAAAAGGCGAAACAGTACTCGAAGCTTTAAGTGAGAAAGGCCATTAATTATTGATGTGGGCACGCACTTAATCTCATATTCCCTATTTCTTACATTTTTGGATTTGGAATATATATATATATATATATATATATATATATATATATATATATATATATATATATATATATATCAAAACAAAAGAATTATTACGTATTAATTTTTATGTATTATATTAAATTTTTTATAATTAATTAAAGTGGACAATTAATCTAAGATTAAAAGAACTCAATAAATAAAAAAATATATATTCTTCTTAACTATGTTCTACTCCAAAATTAGATTTCTAATAATTAATATATATAATAACGTAATATTATTAAATTTACTACACAATTATAGGCATGCATTAATGATATTATGTCACTTTATATTAGAGATGACAATTTTATCTGTTTTGCCTGGTACTTACCTCATCTCTATCCTAATACATGATCTGTTTACTAAATGGGATAATATATATAATAATGTATTATTATTATATTTAACTACACAATTACAGGCATGTACAAATGATATTATGTCACTCTATATTGGAAATGATAATTTTATCTGTCTTGTCGGATACTCGCCTCACTTTTATTCTAATCTCTGATCTGTTTACTAAACGGGGTGGAGTAGATTTTAAATTTTTAATTCAAGTCAGGTTTAGGTAATGATATAATATGATCTGATCCAACTATACATATTATTATATGTTTTTTAATTATATATATATATAATATTAAATAATTATTTTTAAAGAATAAATGAAAAAATGAAAATACAAATGAAGCGGATGGCAAGGCAGGCAGAGTGGAGGAATGAAGTACAAGAAAATATTGGCGGGATAGGGCAGATAATGAGAAATCTGCTTCATATTCGCCTTGTTGTTATTCATATTCTACATATTCTAATGAGTGAATGTGGTCTTAAGAGCCTCGCCTCGATTCTAATGCCCAATATGTTTGCTAAATGGGGCGAAGCGAAATTTATTTTTAATTCGAGTTAGGTTTAGGTAATAATATAATCTAACTAGATTTGATTATATATCTTATATATGTTTTTTAAATTTTCAAACATATAAAAATAATATTAAATAATTATTTTAAAGATTAAAAAAATGAAAATACAAATAAAGTGGGTAGCATGGCGGGGGGAGTACAAAATAATATTGACAGGATATAACAGATAATGAGAAACCTGCTTCGTATTCATGAGATGGGGTAGGCAAAAATTGACTGAACTGAATTTTCAAATCAAACTGAATTGAAATTACATATTTAGTTTGGTTATTTGGTATTCGGTTTTCGGTTCGGTTTGAGATTTTAGATAATTTCGATTTTTAGTTGGGTTTTAGAGGTTGAAAAACCAAACCAACCAAAACTATATATTTAAATATATTTTTAATACTTTTAATATTATTTTTATTTTATATATTTATATACTGTTTTATAAAAATTATTTTATGTATTTATAAATTATATATTATTTTACAAATAATTATTTTATATATTACATTTTTTATACATTATTAATATATATTTAAAAATTTTATATTATATTATATATAAAAAGTAAAAACCAAAATTAAAAACCAATTTCCTACTGAACCAAACCGAAATTTAAATTTCGATTTAAGGATTTATTTGGTTCAGTTCGGTTTCAAAATTTTTACAAATTTCAATTTTTAATTTTTCAATTTTCAAATTAAACTGAACTGAACCAAACCGATACTCACGCCTGCTCATGAGAAACCTGCTTCGTATTCATCCCCGTTATCATTCCTACTTTATATATGCTAATGATCCCAAATTATCCTTAAGAATTATATGAAAGTTTGTGGAGGTGTACAAATTATTAAAAGATGTAGTTGTAACAACTCTAAACATTAGATGCTTTCACACCAATCAAATGCGTCCATTATTTATAAGATGTAGATTTGTTGTAAGTTTTAGGTTGTAACAACTCTAAACATTAAATGCTTCGTTTATTTATAAATTTAAGAAAAGAATTAAAAGTGATATTTAATAAAATTAAATATTAAATATTAAAAAAATTAGGTGTTAAACTTTAAATATTAAATACTATAAGTGATATAATTTATAAAAAAATTTAAAAATTTAATTATATATATATATATATATATATATATATATATATATATATATATATATATATATATTGCAAAGTTTGATTTTCATTTTAACTTATTATTTTAAATTAATTTTAATTTAATTGACCATTTAAAATTAAGTGGGATTAAATAATTTAAAATAATTAAATAATAAAAATTTTAATTTTAAATGCTAAATAATATGTATATATGTATATATATTCCACTGAATATTGATATTCCTATTATCCTATATACTTCTTTTTTTGTGATACTGAATTCACATGTTACTAAGTCAATAAAATGCTAAAAAGAAATTATGCTAAAAATAAATTACTAAGCAACAGAAGAATAAATAAAAAATAAAAAGAAAGAGAAAAAAATAAATGCAGAATTTACGTTCCTCGACGTCCGGTCGCTGTTGATGGGGACGACTGACATGTTTTGACACTTACCAAATGAATGAGCATTTCTAATACATATTTATTTGGCCAAAAAAATAATAATAATAATACATATTTTATATTTTTTCCCTTATTTATTTGTTTTTTGTATCGAGGGAAGGTTTTGAATCTGAGCGTGCTACATATTCTATATGTTATATATTGCTATCATTACAATATAAAAATTATTTTTTTTCTTTTAAATCTATTTTAAAAGATTTTATAAAAAATGTTAATTTTTTTTTATTAAAGCTAATTCTTGATTTTATTCAACATGACAACTTAACTATAAATTTTCATATGCTCCAAATAAAATGAAATGATTAAATAAAAAGTGATAGAATAATATTGTAAATTAGTTTTTATGTATTTTATTAAATCAATTTTTTTTTTTTTAAAGTAAACACACAAATCATTTATATATGTTGGAAATAAGATATGAAAAAAAGAGAAAAATTATCTTTTTCTAAAATAGAATCTTAATCAATAATATAAGAAGTAAATCTATTTATTTATTTATCTAATTGATATAGTGATAGATTTTTAAAAGTTGTATGGCAGTTATTCTTTCAAATTAATTTTGAAAAAATTTAATATTAAAAAGTGATATAAAAATTTTGAAAAATAACTTTCGTCTTTCAAATTTTTTTAAAAAAATTTTATATCATTTTTTAAAATTAAGATATTAGATCCGTCACACAACTGATAGAATTAATCTTGGAGTTATTAAAGATTATTGGTTTCTTATTTTATCATGCATTATTTAAAATTCATTTTAAAGAAACAGCAATTTTTTATTTTTTATTTTTTTAAGGAAAGCATAGAAATTAGGTATGAGATGGCAAAAGATTCAAAAAAAAAAAAAAAAAAAAAAAGGTTCTCTCATTGAACAGAAGGACATCACAGCAAGCTGTATTTGCTGCAATGACAAGGAAAGACTGTTAACCATATTTGTAAGTTCCAAATGTTAGAATTCTATACAGTAAAAATTTCTGAAGTTCCCTTTGGAGTTTGGAGTGACCTATGCATGTGGTGTATTGTGCATTTGCAGGATATTCTATTTGTCTTTATATGCCAAGAAAATGTCACCATGTCCAATTTTACAAATTAAAATTAAATGAAATAAATAAACTATATTATACCTATTTCTATATGTGGGGTCAATGACTTCTTTCAAGTTGTGTACAAAGGAAGCAAAGCCAAGTCACATCTATGAATGGTTCTATGTCATGTTTATACCCACACCATTTATTAATTAATTGTCTCCTTTAATCTCTATAATTTGATTTTTATTAATAATTAAGCTTGATAATTAAGTAACCAACTAATTATTAATTTCAATGAGAACAAACATACAAATAAACAAATTAAATCAATATTCAAAAGATTGCTTTTTGAGTTGGGAAATTTCTATGAAACTGATTAATATCTCTGGCTAACATTATGATAATAGTGGGGTTTCTGGAAAATGCATTATTGTTTAGTAAAAATGATTATTTTTTGTCTAATTGGAATTTATAAATTAATCAAAATCACTTTTTCGGAGATAATTTGTTTAAAAAAAAAAAAAAAGGCATTTATCGCACACACATGAGTGACATGCCGAGAGGTATATATGTTTGCTGGGTATGACAAACACTGGATGGCCCCAGTAAGTTAATGTTGAAAAGATCTATAGTTTGATAGTTCTTCATTGAATTGTTATCTTTCCCTTTAGAAGTGGTAGGCCATTGCTGTATTTACTCATCTCGTTACCTTCTGTTTGTGTTTACTATAAGATTCATTTGTTTTGGAATAACAAATTATTATTAGTAAAACAATGTAATTATGTTTGATGGTAATTAAGTTTGGAATTTAGTTAATTATTTTGTATTTTTCTCTGTTGTTTAATAGGAAGGAAAAGCTGGCGATCATAAAAAGCTGGCAAGCCAACCTATCGATCAGCTACTAAACAAATTTGTATTTAAACGTCGATTTAATGTGGTATTCTCTTTTTTCTAGGAGTAAGAAGATATTATCTGTCAATTTTTATATACTATTCTTTTCGTCTAAAAAAAATTATCCATTATTTTTTTTAAAATATTTTAAAATAGTTACTCACTCTAAAAATAGTTATAGGATTTGTCAATTTTATTTTTATTAATCAAAATATTGTATTCTCAAAATTAATAATAAAGATAATAATAAATGAATATATGAAAATATATAAGTAAAAAAATATAATAAAATCTATAAATTGATAAGTAATTAATAATATTTTCTCAAATTGTGTGAGAAAATAAAGTAAATAACCTTTTTGAAACAGAGATAATATATTAAATTCATCTTTGATTTAATAAAAAATTAAACTACCTATGTTAAAATTAACTAGAATCGAGAAAAAAATAATATAGTACTAATCAATTCTCGTAGTCAAATTAAATTTATCTCTCTAATCTAGTTATTCCATTAACCATCTACTTTGAGATTAAAAATTCATAATTGAGAAAAAAATGGTATTTCGAGTCCATTTTCATGTTTTATATTAAATTTACCTCCCTAATTTAATTAAAAGTAAATTATTTATCGAAACTGGTATTTTGATCCAGAAATTTGTAAATGGTAAAAAATCTTTATTTATAATTTGATTTTAAAAATGAAGTCCTAATTAATAATTAAACAAAAAAGTAAATTCTCTTACTTATGGAGTTAATTACCCCTTTGAGTTAGTGTGGCATGTGATATTCTCTTTTATTTTAAATGTACTAGCTTTTTATCCTGGATCATACAAATCATATTTACCACATTTATCTATAAGTAGAGTACTATCATGTCGGTTTTGTACTGAGAAGAGGGGATCCTTTCACTATGTCATATTATGAACTACTAAATCGTAATTTTTTATTTTAAATAATGATTATTAATAAGGAGAATATAATAATTAATTATTCAAACTATAGGATGCGTATTATAATTAAAGTGTCGAAGTGTAATATGATTGTTAATAATTTATGATTTAACGTGTTGAACCTAGTTCACTTAAAAATTTCTCACTTACAATGGTTTGATTTTCCAGTTTAAATTATAATTCACTTCATCCTATTTTAGTGAAAATTATAAATGGATATTCGGTACTTAATATATACCACATTAAACTATCAACTATATATATTATATGGTCCTTTTGTCAGATTTTCATTTTGTTCAATTAAAATGTGTATACATATATACAATCAATTGCAAAATCACATGCATTATGGTACAGTGAAATTGATGAGAAAACTCCAATTTATTTGTCTACCCAACCTCTTGGATATTGCCCAAAATTATTTAATATTTTGCCTATTTTCCACATTGAATTAATTTGATTTTTATATGGAAGATGTGTTCTAAATGAGAGTATTAGTGAACAAAATAGAGGAAAAATTATTCTGAATTTCATAGTTAGAGTATAAAAATTAATAAACCCTAATTGGATAATTCAATAATAGTGACTGTTTGACTATAAGATGCTTATCAAGTCAAGCCTTGTTTTGATAAATATACCTTTTGAAGCAACTGTCAGCAAGTGCTCAGAACTAGAAAAAAAAAATAAATTTTACTAATAAATCAAAAATAATATAATATTTATAAAAAAAAATGCTCTCAATGGTCTACAGTCTATTACTCTTTCCGTTTTAAAATATTTATTATTTTAAAAAAAATTATTTCAATTTATTTATCATTTTAAAATTTTAAAAATATATTTATTATTTTTTTTAATTTTACTCTCTATTTATTTTTTTACTAAACATTTGCATTAATTATTTTTCTTTTTCTACATTAAAATTAATAAAAGGTATTTTAGTTTTTTTTTTTTTACTTTAATATTATGACAAATTAATAACTTTTTGAATTTATATGTTGAAATCTTAAACGACAAATATTTTGAAACGGAATAAGTATATCATCACTTAGGTAAGGGAATTGGATTCTTTATTACTACTTGTACTAATTAGACATGCAGTTAATAACTAAATTATTATTTTAATATTAGGCATGAATATAAACTATTTCCAATTGTTTAGAAAAAATATAGAAGACAAAACTTAAATCCCTAAAAGAAAAAATTTGGGGTTTTCTGTTGAATTTTTTTTTTTCCAAATTTGACTTCCTCAATTAGGAGATGAACTTGAGGCACATTAGTTTTAGAAGGTATTTTAATATCACTGAATAAAAAATTTATCAGTCTAAAATAGTGTTTTATAAGTAAGTTAATGTTGTTGATGGGATGGAATGTTAATTATGTTTATTTATATAATTTTAAATATAGTAAATAAAAGTAATTTTTTGTTTCAAATGATACTTAAGTCAATTCTAAAGAAATGAGATTAGAAATTTTAAATTCAATCAGTGTCAAATAAAAAAAAAAGCATAATTAATTCTTCTAATTTGAATTCTGAACAGAAATTTTTATATCAATTCCCTTTGCAAACTTTTGGAAAATAGTCAAATTTCAAAATATTATTGCAATAAAAATATGTAGGTGTATGCATTTTTTCAAAATTATTATATTTTTGAGGGGTGTATATATCTTTTCTGTGTTTCTGTATGTCTTTATACATTATAACAAAAAAAAGTTGGTAAATAAAAATATATCCAGTAAAAAAAAATAGAACATCTTTTGAGAGAGGGAGAGAGAGAGAGAGATGCATATAAGAAGAAGACTCAGAAGTGAAGTTGAAGACTAACAGAGTCGTCCTTTTTTTTTTTTTTCTTCAGCACAGAAAGCGAAGCTTCTCTTTCCATCATTATTATTTCTCACCTTCTTTGCTTCGCTTTTCTCTCTCTCTCTTTCTCTCTAATCCTTTCTGTATTACATAAACACTAACTCTAGCTCACTGCCACATAAAACCAACAAACAATACAAAGATTAAACCAAGAAACAGAAGAAAAAATTTCAAGAAAGTAGAAGAAAATGGATTTAGATCTTGAAAATCCATTAACAAGCTTGCAAGAACACCAATCTGATACTATCCCAGATCTTTTTTCCTCTGAATCTGATCACATGCCTTCAAGAAACTTGTTAAAATGCCTCAAATCCTGTGACTTCTATTCCTCCTTTCGTCAAGAAGCCATTTCTCTAATTTTACAGGTAAGCTCTTATAAATCTTGTTTAATTCGAATGTTTCGTTTAATTTTCTTGTTTATTGCTTGTGCATTGTTGTAATCTTGTCTTAGTTTTGCAGGCACGGTTTTCTTGCAACTTTGAGCCCTTTCTTGCTTACCTTGCTGTTAATTACATGGATCGATTCATCTCTAGACAAGAAATTCCGGTATTTTTTTTTAATTTTGTTTTGAATTCTTGATTAATTTCAAGTTTTTTTTTTCCCTAAAGATTTGTCCATATGGTTGAATTTCTTGTTAATTTATAGGATTTTGTGGAGCGAGGAAAGCCATGGGTTCTGCGACTTCTTGTAATATCTTGCCTTTCTCTAGCAGCAAAAATGAGGAACACAAATTTCCCACTCTCTAATTTACAGGCAAGAAAATTTTTAGTACTTTATTTGATAATAGAAAATTTGGTCTGGTCAGAGAAATTTACGTGAATAAATGGTTCAAACAATGAAACAGAGTGAAGAAAGTTTCATCTTTGACATGCAAACAATTAATCGAATGGAGCTTCTGATTCTTGATGCTCTGAATTGGCGAATGAGATCCATAACACCTTTCTCTTTCGTGCATTTTTTCATTTCTTTATTTGAACTCAAAGATCCACCATTAACACAAGCTCTCAAAGATCGAGCTACAGAGATTATTTTTCAAGCTCACCATGGTAATAAATTCACTAAACCATTCTTTCTTTTTTATTTAAAGCTCAACATTTTGTTTACTAGTAACTGACGATTTTATTGCAGAAATCAAGTTACTAGAGTTTAAGCCATCAATTGTTGCAGCATCAGCCCTTCTTTTAGCTTCACATGAACTATTCCCATTGCAATTTCCTTCTTTCAAATGTTCAATTTCATCTTGTGAATGTATAAACCGAGTAAGCAACAGATAATCAATAAGCAAAATCTTCATTTTTGTTGGTTTTGATTGGATTATATTTCATTAGTTCTGCTAATTAATTAATTAACATTGATGAAAATGGTTTTAGGAGCAGCTGCTAAAATGCTTTAAAGCACTGAAAGAAATGGTGGAAATGGGATGGTACGAGTCAATGTTGGATACAGTTTCGAGCACAAGAACTCCATTAAGTGTACTAGACAGACATTGTACCAAATCAGGAAGTGAGACCACCACAATCATCTCTGCCACTGCGTTGCCCGAGAAGAGAGAGATCAAGAGGAGAAAAAGGATTGGCTATTACAGCAGCAAGTGACAACATATGGCCCAGCTTAAATTTAATTTTACAGACACAAGAACAGAGTAGATAAACTCTGCAATTGGTCCATTTTTCTATCATCAATTATAACCAAGCTAACAGAACCACAAAGGGGATAGCTTGAAATTAGACTATCCATACCCACAAAAAAAAAAAAAAAAAAAAAAAAAAAAAAAAGAGAGAGAGAGAGAGAGAGAGGTTTTATGGGGGTTTAGCTTGGGGTAATTAAAAAGGTATTAGGATTATGGGAAGGGACCAAAGAAGGACAAAACAGAGCTTTGAATGTTAATGTCACTTTGTTTGTGCTTATGATTTTATTATTATGATTATTTTTTTTGGGGTAGGGAGTTTGGTTTGTGTCTGATGGCTGGTGGCAGAGAGGGAATTACAGTGCTTCTTTCTTTTCCTTCTTTTTTATTTCAATTTTTAAATACCAAGAAAGTGAATTTCTTGAGCAAGGCAAAGAGAAATGAAGTTGATTTCAATCTTCAGAGAGAAATTCAGTTAAAAAATATGGCGGGAAATAAATTACAGTAGTTGCTGATGTCTATGTAACAGGGTATGTGCGAAGATAAGAGACAAGAGACGACGTAAAAGACACGTAGCTTTGTTAAATTGGTCTATTCATGTGCTTGAAAGCAATTGCTTGTACCCTATCCTTAAATGTTGGTTTAACAGCTTAAATTAAATGAACTTACCTTCTATCAATCAAACAGTAAAATCTGACCCTGAATTTATACACAGATACCCCAATTTGTTATCTTGGAAGTTATTTAATTTATTTTTATTAGGATTTTGTCTAAAATTCCCAGTTAGAAAAGGATTTTGTTTACTAATAGAGTTTTTTATTTAAAATAGTATTCAAGTTAAATTTGGATTTGAATTGACAGCCTATATATATGTGCGATTTTGATCATATAATAGGAGTAATGTTGATTAGTAGTAGAAATTGTAGTAGAGATATAGTGTTAAATTAAGATAATGTGGTGTGATACTGCATTGATAGGTACTTTTTATAAAATTGTGAAAAATTATTTTGTGAGTATTTAATTAATTCGTGATTATATTTGTTCATTTATTAATAGATTTGTTTTGAGATCTCTCCAATTAGCTTGTGGAAAAAATTGGAAGATTTATATGTATGTCAAAGTTACTCACCAACCAGCTGTATTTGACAAAAAAAATTGTATGGATTAAAGATGTATGAAAGTATCAATGCTCATAACCACCTTTATACCTTTAAAAGGTTAATTAGTAAATTAGCTAGTTTGGATGTAAAGATTAAAGATGAGCTAACAATCCTTTTGGTCTCTCTCCCATTGTCTTATGAAAGTTTAGTGATAGCCATGACAATTGGAAAGAAGTAAGTGATCATGGAGGAAATTGTTGTTGCTATTATAGAACATGAGAAATTAAAGGAGATGAAAAGTAGAATTGATAATGGAGTTTTTGCTGTGAGTTATAGTTGTAGTAGAAATAATTCAAAAGAAAGATATAGAGAAAATAGCAGATCAAACTCAAGTTCTAGACTATAAGTAGACTGTGTTGATAAAGAATGCTATTACTGTCATGAGAAAGGGCACGTCTAGTATAATTATAAAAAAATGAAAGAAGATATTGCATAATTTAATTAATTCAAAAATAACCGTGGAAAATCCATAAATGTTGTATTTGAAGAGAAAGGTTCTACAAATTTTGCAATTGGAGATGATGGTAGTTTTGAAACTAATGTGTTTACTGTTGGTTTGGTTAATGAAAAGAAAAAGGATTTATTATGTAATAAGTGAGTGATGAATTCCACCTGCCTTTCCATATTTGCTCGAAGAAAGAATGGTTTGATAAAATTGAAGATTGCAAAGATGAATATGTAAAACTAGTCAATGATGAGAAGATGGAGATTGAAGGTATTGGTAGAGTGAAAATTGAGATGCATGATGGAAGTGGAAAAACACTTTGATGTGAAAGTATATTCATAAATTTAAGAGGAATTTAATTTTTTTTTTGGATAATTTAGATTCATTGGATTTTAGATGTTTTTTTAGAAGTATAGTTATAAGAGTTAGCCAATGTGCTCTTGTGATAATGAGTAGTGAAAAATTTGAGAAATCTTTATAGATTGGTTGATAAGAAAATTGTTGATGGTGTAGCATATGGTGAAGTTTGTAATGAATTGAAGAATAAAAGTGCAATTGTGATTGCATCTACAAAAAGGGTGCAATTCAAAGAGTGAGTTGAAGAATTTAAGATTTAATAGAATTTGAGAGGATTTTGACTCAAATTCCTAGTAATAATGAGCTTTTGTATTTAATGTAGTATCTAAGTTGAATTTGGAATTAAATTGAAAGTCTATATGTATGTGAGGTTTTGGTCATACAATAAGAGTGAGATTAATTTCTTGTAGAAGTTATAGTAGATGCTTTAGTATTAAGCCAAAATAGTGTGGCGAGATACAAAATCAATGCATATAGTAATGTTAGGATTTCAAGTGTGTAAAATTCCATATTAAAAATAAAAAGGATTAAGGAAGAACATATAAGTGGGAAAGACCATAAATCTATTGCCTTAAGATTTTAGGTTGGAATGTAGTATCACACCTATGAGTATATCTTTTGTCAAAGCCCATTATGGAGATCTTTCAAATGAAGTAGATTTCTTGATCCCAACAAATGTTATCAGAGCGATATCTCAGTAGGGGCAAGTATTGTATGGAGTTCATATCCCCTAGATTGCAACCTCCATGTGGAAGAGCAAGATGACTCCAAGTGCATTTTAATTGATAGAGTACTAAGACTCTCTATCGTAAATACTCGATCCCTACTCAAGACTTATTTTGAAGGGGAAGCTCAAGCTCAATGTGGAAGTTCATACTTGAGGAGTGGATTATTAGGAATTACTAGTATTTAGACTATGCCTTGTGTGTGATACAAAGAAATAGTTAAAAACATAGAAAAAATTTTGTGGTTGGCCAGAATTATTTACAGCAAAATCTGGAGAAGCCTTACCATACTTTCTGATGGTTGAAAATACCGGTCATGCCTTCAGCTTTTTTCACCTATTGTCGTGAAAAAAATTGAAGCACTTTCGGTTGAAAGTGAAAGTCCTCTGGCAAATATTTGAACAAATCTATACCACTAACCACTAAAAGCTGTAAGATACAGAAATTTCAAATGTTAAAAAATGAATTGAGGTAAATGCTCAGAAAGTTGGTTGCAAATATCAAATTAGATCAAAATATTTCCATGAGACGTTCCTTTCTTGATTGTTTTGTTCTTTTGTTTTTAAATCTCACACTTCTATCACTTTACCTTGATAAAAGCTTTGATAATCAGTACTATGGGTGGCCTGGTGGTGGAATCTGACGTTACAGGATATGGTGGGGATCGGTAGTTCACTGTGGACGAGAGAATGGCTCTGAATCCAAAGGACCAGCCGTGATTGACCAGAATTTTTCCAGACGACCGGAAATGTTGTCTGTCGTTTGAGGTTGAAGGTAAAGTTTTCCCTGTCGTTTGCTATTGACAGAGAAATTTTTCCTGTCGTTTGCAACACAGTGGGAAAAGTTTCTAGCGTTCATGACAGACTGTAAAATCTGGCCTATTTCATCCGGCAAATAAAGAGACCTGTAATTTAAAATTTATAAAATCTGGGCCAAATGGTTCAGATAGGCCCATTTGAATGGTCAGACTTGATTGACTCCTGGTGGCTGGTTGGGCATCAGTTTAAATAATCTGATAAATTGAATAAATGCATACAAGTGGCAGGTCAAGATAGGACCCACAACATTATTAATTATTAATTAATATAATACTAATTTTCTGCAAATTGAAACAGCGTTCCATGATGGGTTACTGAAGAGCGAAGAACCCAGTCAATAATCTAATGTCTCTGTAAATAGTTTCTTTTCTTCCAAAAATCAAACCACATCACTGCTCTGTCTCAAATTACTTTTTTCCAGCCGGAGAAATGGCCCAGGAGATTGAAAACTATCTACTGGAAAAACTTAGAAAAGATCTTGAATCTTGTAAAGTTCCTTTAGCTAAAGAATTTAAAGCTCTCAACAACTTGATGAGAAAAAAGATTTCAACTTGCTCGTCTTCAGATATCCCATCAATCAGGGCTCAACTCTACTCCCTCAACGACATTTTCACGGATTGTCTAGCTTTATCAGGCAAGCATACTCTTTTTTCCCCTTCTCTCAATGAAATCAAGCAGAATTTGTCCAAAATCAAGACTGAAATCGAAAATATTAAACCGTCCGTTAACAATCAAAATACTAGTCCAACCCAGATCAATGCCCAACCCACCTCATCATCTGGTACTAGACAACTTCCCCAATCCAAGATATATGGGTTTGATGAGGAAATACTGTATTTGCAGAAATGGCTGGTTCGACCATCCAGTATTAATTATTTTAAGACAGTTGGAATTGTAGGATTAGCAGGTGTTGGAAAAACCACACTCTGCCAACTGCTTTTGACAAAAACAGAGGTGAAGAACTACTTTGTTCCCAGAATTTGGGTTCATATGTCTAAAATTACTGATGAAGATGAGGATCCCAAAATAGCAATTGTGAAAAGAATATTGAATTCGTTAGGAGTTGAAGAGAAGATGGCGAAATCAATTTTAGATGAAAATGGCCTTGCTGGGTTAATCTGTGCTGTTCATGTGGAGTTGATGCGAAAGAGATATTTGATAGTTCTGGATGATGTTAATGAAGGAGGCGACTGGTTCAGCAACTTAAACGCTTCATTACCTCGCCAAGTTAAGTGGGAGGAGCGCCTTGCTTATGGATTGCCAAAGGGTTATGGAGGGACTGTTATAGTTACAAGCAGGAGTGAGGAATTGATGAAGATGATGGTTGGTGGAGAGAAAATACACAGGCTTTTGCCTCTTGCAAACAAAGATCTTTGCTGGGATATATTCAGAGACGAAATTGAAATGGAAGTTAAACCATTTCGCCCATTTCATGAGGAAGAACTGAAAAGGGAAGTTATCAACAAGTGTGGTGGAGTTCCATTAGCAGCAAAAATGATGGGGCAGCTTATTAGAGAAGGGATTAGAGAAGGATCTGTGTCTATTCAGACCATCCAAACACAGCAGTCAACAGACAACATTTCAATTGGCCAGTGATAATTTTTGTCTTTAATCTTTTGCTTTGCATTGTCATTTCCATTTGAAATCAACAAGAGACTTCTTTCTGATTTATCTTCGCATTGTCATTTCCATTTGAAATCAAAGGACACAAGTTTTCCTCCAAAATCATTTCTTTGAAAAAGAAGTGTAGCAATGTGATGACCAAGCAGGAAAAGAGCGCCCGATGACTTAGAAAAGTTCAGTGTAAAGGGTTGAAAATTGAAAAATAATTGCCCAATTGGAAGCCTGTTAATAAAACCAACAAAGCTACGACGTGTTCAATGTTAAAAATGACATCAACTGAAGCAAACCTGGATTAGCGGCCAGCCTAAGATTAGAAGTTTCAAAATTGAATTGGCTTTTTTGCCTTCATAATGGCACTGGAGAATTTTTTTTTTTTTTTTAATTGTCTTATGAAGAAATATGCATGCTTACAACCCATCTAGGAAACATCATTTGGATCAATTTTGCATTCTAGTAATGAAATGGGATGACAAACTGCCAAACCAACAAGGTTATTGTACTGGTCCAAATTAACTGTCATTAGAAACACAAACAACTAAGCAACTCAGAGGATGAAGGGGGAAAAATCATTAAACTCCATGATTCAATGAAGCATTAAGACGTCCTGAATATGATTCTCAGAGTTTCGTAACAGTTTGATATCAAAATTCATTCCACAGTCTGCAGAAATCAATATATAACTTCACTGATGATAACCACAATTATCTCAAATGAAAAATACCCCTACTCTTTTTCTTTCAAACACAATTATTTTGGAGAGATTTGTCACATGATCTGAAGCAACAAAACAAAACCCATCTAACAAATGCTATATCTGAAGCACTAAAGCACCTCATGAATAAACATATCGAACCATAACAAAGTGAAATACAGAATAAAAAACATATTCCGAAAAATGTAGAAAGAAATGTTTTATTGCTTACACAGACCTAGTAGCAAGGAAAGACCAACTGAATTCTAATTCTTCCAACAGCCTCTTATCTGAGAGCAAATTTCTATTCAGCCACACTCCACTCTCATCACAGGGAAAGAAAGTCAGCTTGGGGCATTTAACTTTCTCCAAATATATCAAGTCCGGAAATGCATCGCGTAACTGTCTCCACTCCATCTTTAATTCACCCAAGAATTTGACACGTAGTATTTTAACTTTCCATTTGTCATTTCCTCCCTCAGCTTGACCAAGATCACTCAAGTTCCCTCCTTTGACATAGAGTTTCTTGAGGCGTTCCAGTTTGTTAGGCATCAGCCAACGAGGAGCCTTAGTTTCTGGATAACACTGGAGATCCAATTTCTCCAAATCTTTTGGAAGTTCAGGATTCATTGCACTGTTGTTGTCTTGTTTGAAGGCAGTTGATCTTCTATATTTTTTTGTAACACTTGGACTAGTCGTTATCACTGATTTTTCAAGAGATTTCCCTCCCCATTCTATCCTTAGCTTTCGAAGTGATGTAATACGCCGGAGAACATCCAGCTCTTGACCTGTAGGGAAATCTTTCTTGCTTGTATAGATGCTCAATTTCCTCAGCTTTGCCAATCCTCCCAAATCATTAAGAGTACCAGAATTTTTTATTTTCAAATCACTAATTACAAATCCCTTAAGGACTTGTAGTTTTGTGAGCGACCCGAGTCCCTTGGGCATGAAATCCAGCAAGTAGCATTCAGAAATATCCAAGTGTGTGAGGTTTTTGAGTGACCCTATCTTATCAGGAAGTGCCTCTAAATTGTGGCAAGCATTAAGATCCAAAATCCTCAAATTGTGGAGATTCCAAATGGTATCAGGAAGCACATTAACTCTAGAGACCCCTTGTAGGCTAAGATACTTCAGATACTTCATATTCTTTAGTCCCTTCAAGAATTCGATGCCCTCTACTTCAATGTGCCTCATACTCTCCTCATCTTCTGTATGCTTCTTAGACGAATTATCCCACCTTCCCAGACAAAGAACATTAACATTTTTCATCCTCAAGAACCATTGCATTTCAAAATCAGGAAAAGGATCATTGACATTGAACAAAGTTCGCAGTTTCTCTAGTCGTAGTTTCTCTGGTTCTGGATGAGCGTTGTTCTGCAAATTATGATTATTTTTCATAAACACTGAGCGTGAATACCACTCTTCAGTTTTCACTAAGCAAGCCCTCTGACATGATGAGAAGTCCGCAGTTGGATTCCCCAGTCCATCAAAGCTAAAGAATCCTGCTTTCTTTGCACGAGAAATAACTGCATATCGAATCCATGCTTCCATTTTAAACCCAATTAATCTCCGTTTCTTGAGAACAGGCTCAATAAACCCCTTCTCCAAGAATTTCTTCAAAATCCTATAAGCAACTTCCTCAGCAGTGTTAGCTTTTTTCACTTCATTTTGACCACTGGGAGGCTCATTTTCCCCATCGCCTTGAGGGTCTATAAAACCCTCTCCAATCCACCAATACATTAACAGCCTCTTCTTGACAACAGCACCCTCCGGAAACACAGCAAAACACAACAAACAAAGTTTATCACTCGAATCAAGACTACTATAAATTTGCTCAAAATCTTTAAACGCAGAACAACCTTGAAAATTTTTATTGGCAGGTAGTTCAAGCATTTCATCGATCAAGTTACGGGCATCAAGCCCACTGACTGCTTCTATATATCGGGGGCCTTCAGTAGCCAAATTCATCTTATGGGGTGATGGGATCTGAAGTTTCAACTTCATTACCATATCAGAAATAGACTTAATATTGGCATGGAATTGCTTTGTCGGGAAAGCACTCATTCCATTCTGGGATTGCAGTATGTATCTAACAACGGTATTAAGGATGTCGCCTTGTTTTTGAAGAGTCATGAATTGCTTACTTACATCGACTTCCAAATCTTTGAGTTTGCCGATGGCAATTTGGATAAAGTTGAGATCTTTCTCCAATCTCTCCAACTGATTGTGCAATTTTTGATGGTCTTCATGGCGAGAATGAGTGTCAGCACTACTGCCGCCGTTGTTAGTTGTACTATTGCCGGCATTATTGCTGTTGCCAGTAACGGCGGAGGTAGGAATTGATCGGGGAACAGAGCCGTTGGACAGAGGAACGGAGGTCTTACGAACATCTGGGGTAATGCTATTGTTGTTATTAGCGGCTACGGCAGTGTTATTGGTGTTTGGAGGCGAAGGAATGGAATTTTTGGCATTGGAGAGGAGAAGGATCAAATCTGGGATAGATTTGATGATATGTGGAATCGTTAAGACATTGTTAGCTTCATTTGATTGTGCAGAGGTATGAGTTGATGATGATGAGGCCATGTTGTAGTTACTCGAACAACGTTAACACCATTCCACTGCACACATAAATGGAGAGAGCAAAGCGGAGATCTTTTTGGAGAAGATGGCAAAATGGTTTAAGATTAATAAAATTTTATTTTCACAGATCAAGCATTTTCTTCTTAATTAAACTTTAATGGAATCAACAACTTCAACTCATAATCCCACATTAACCAATCAGAGACTTAATTAAATCCTTAACTACAGTCTTCCACAAATGTACATGGCAATTAAGTCTTTGTTTATAATTTATTGTTGGGTCTTTGCTTAAGCTTAGAGGTTGCACTGGCCGCATTAATTATAGTTAGAAAAGGGAAGCAATATTTTTAAATGCAATAAGATATAAAGTAAAACATGGAAATTTCCACTTAGTTTCTTAATTTAAAGATATAAAGAATTTTTTTTTTCCTTTTTTGAATAAGTCTTCCCTTGAGCATTTCAATTTGTTTTGTGATTAGTTTAAAAAAAAAAAAAAAATTTGTTTGTGCAGGACTAAGTTTCTCTCTCTTTCTTGTAAGAGAAAAATTCAATTTGTGTAAATTAATTAATAATAAATTCAATTTGTTTTATTTTTACTTACTCTTATTTATAATTATTATTATATTAAGATTTAATTTTTTATAAATTTTTATTTATATATATATGAATTTTTTTTGGTACATTCTGCAGCCAAGGATGTTTGGCGCCTTATCAAGAGGAAGACTATGGAAGAATTGGTAGTTAGAAAAGAGAGTGCCAAAGGAAGAACCAAGGAAAGAATGCAGAGAACCAAGAGGAGAATATGCTTAGATATCTCTATTTAGCTATTTTGTGAGTTTTGATAATTTGTTATTCATTTTTATTAGCTGTAATATTACTAGAATCATTAACTTATGTGTACAGCTAGTATGATAGTCCTATTAGATATTTTGTTTGGTAGTGATTCCGTTAGGAATTAATAGGCTATAAGAAAGAAGGGAATATATTGCAGAAATCAATCTATAATTAATCAATCGATTTCCTCAAATTCTATTCTTCTATTCTTTGCTCTCCCTGTCCCTTTCTTCCCCTTTTTATCACTATCCTCGACCTTTTCTCCTTTTTTATTTTATTTCTTTCTTATTCTTTTCTTCTATTTCTAATCTAATCACAGGTCTATGACAGATGGTACAGAGTGAATTCTTGACCATGGCTTCTTTGATTCCTTTGTTTATCTTCAATTTTCTCTTTTCCTCTCTATTTCTTTTCTTCTCTATTTTCTCAGTAAATAAACAATCTTTTTAAACCTCAATTCTTCTTCTTCTATTCTCTTTCTCTCTTTTTCTCCATAGTACGTTCTTAACCTAATTTTATTCTCTCTTCTTTCCTCTCCAATCTTCTCGATTCTCTCTTGCAATTTCTCTAAATCTATATCTTCATTTTTTTCCTCTAATTCCTCTATTAATAGAGGCTTCTCCTACTCTGTTAAAGAAATAAAAAAAAAAAAAATCTAAATCTTAGAGATTCAATGGTTGATCATAAGCAATTGGAGGCATTTCTGCAGATTTGGGAACAAACATCTTAGACTCTCTTTAAAACAACTCAGGGCTACAATAAGATGCTTCAAGGCATGCAAGCAAAGAATCAAAGAATGTTAGGATGAATTAGGGATTCCATGAACAAATTTGTGCAGCCTCATGATGAAGACATAAATTCTACAATTTAGGTATTCTCTATTAAAATTGAAAAAGAGAAAAAATGATTATGGAAAGTTAACGCAAAAATTTGGTAACGCAAAAATTTGGTTTGGATAAATTTATTCCTAAATTAGATTTTGTTTCAATTGATGAGACTATTATTGATGTGAAAAATGACAAAAATAAGAATGAAACTTGTGTTTAGTTCTTATACTGTGGGAATGTTGAATTAAAGATTGAAAAATGTGGTTTTGAGTTGTTAAAGGAAGATGAGCTAGAAAATTGGAGAAGGTAGAGAAAGAAATTAAATCCTATGTTCCTTGGGATCACTATCAACAATCAGACTCTTATGTTTCCAATTCTAGTACTGTGAGTGAATTTATCACTTGATGAAGCTTCATGGGAAGACATGCCCTTCAAGCCTAGTTTTCTTAATTTTTCCTTGAGGACAAGGATATTGTCCAAAAGAGGAGTATTGTTATGGACCAAGCACATTGCAGGCAAGGATGTCTGGTCTACAACTCAGAGCCCAATCAAGAAGAAGAATTTGGAAGAATTGGCGATTAGAAAAGGGAGTGCTAAGAGGAGAATCAAGGAAAGAATGTAGAGAACCAAGAGAAGAATCTGCCAATATATTTCTATTTAGCTATTTTGTTAGTTTTGATAGTTTGTTATTCAAGTTTTGTTTTTATTAGCTATAGCAGCACTAGAGTCATTAGTTGATGTGTGCAACTGGTGTGGTGGTCCTATTAGCTATTTTGTTTTGTAGTGGTTTTGTTAGGAATTAATAGGCTATAAGAAAGAAGGGAATCAATGAATTAATCAATCAATTTCCTCAAATTTTATTCTTCTATTCTTTGCTCTCCCTCTCCCTCTCTTTATCTCTTTCCTCGACCCTTTTCTCCTCTGTTTCTATTTTATTTCTTTTTCTTTCATTCTTATTCTTTTCTTTTATTTCTAATCTAATTACAGGTTCATGACATACTGATAGCTAATATGTTTTTACCTATTATATTATAAGATTAAATTAAAATTTATAATATTGAAAAATTAATTAAAATTGAAAATTGTCCATATTACTTTTTTTTATTCCCTAACTTATGCAACTATTATTATTACTAATAATATTATTAAAAGAAGTCCTTATACATAAACTTATACGAATAGTGGAAAATATAGAAAAAGTCAATCTTTTTATTATTTTTATTATTAACAATTACCCTAATTTATATCAACATTTGTTAAATTCCTATGAAAAAAAAATTAAATTCTAATTTATTATATAAGAATTTGGATAATTGAGTACAAAAACTTAAACACACATTTATTTATAGCATAGCCATAACTTATCAGCTAGGTTAAAATTTTTGTATTATGGTGAATTGCTAATTTAGTGGTGCCAAATTTTTGATTCAGGATTTTCAATATTTTACTTTAATTAATTGACTTAATTTATAAATTGTCAATTAGTTGGCACATGTTGATGATGACCAAAAAAATACCCTCTATAGGAGTCTCTATTTTCCCCCATATGTAAGTAAAGAAACGATAAAAATAAAGTTAGAATCTCTTTCTACACTTTCTCACTAACTCATATCCTCTCAACTCACTAAATTAGTTCACTAATTTAGGCGTTGGAGGCTCTTATGGGGATTAACTCCAAGAACTCTTGACCTTCATTTTTTCTCTACTTAATAGTCCTATCCCTCATGGGGCCTCCATTACCAGCATGAGATGATTTTAGACTCATTAAAATAGCACTGTCCATATATGGGAACCCACACAAGAAAGTTGTGTTACTTTTTATTTTCACCATATTTAACCATCTCAGTCATCCTAATTTTTTTCGGTCATCAATCAACATTTTGGATTAATCATTTTTGTCAAACCAACACAAAAAATCAAATCAAGAAAAAAAAAAAAGGCAAAAATCATATCGAATTCAAACAAAAAAGAGGGAGAAGAGAGAGAAAATCAAACTACCATCACCGATTTGCTTACCTTTGATTATTGTCGATCGACATTGCCCACACCATTACAAAGCCCATTATTTGGCAACCTCTAGAGAAGCAACCACCGCACGAACCACCATTTGAGGGTGAAGAATGCATCATCTAAAGCCTTCCATAAGCATCATTGCTGACGATATTTTTGCTGTGATATCTATTGGTTTTAGGTACCATTTACGAAGTTCTTGGTACCATCTTGAAGCTTATGATTCTAAGAACACTCTGTCACCGATACTAACTAGTGAAGATGCCAAAAACCTCCAGTGAAGAGAGAAGTATTCGGCCACCAAAACTTTTGATGCATTTTTCGGCCAATCGACATCTTCGTTTTTGGTGATTTTTGTTCCAATGGACTCCCCTCTTTCCTAGTTTCATCTTTATACCAATGGTGGAACTAATGTATTACCAAAGAAGGAGATCGAAGAATGACCCACCGAAAGTTCCTAGGTCAATTCTGGCCAAATGGAGAAGACTAGCGGCAAGTGAAGCATAGATTTGGACTCTTGACATCAAGTCGAGTCTAATGGTATGACTCCTGACTCCTGACGTCAAGTTGCATGGGTCCCATTGGCTAGCGAAGCTCTAACTAGACAGAAGTTCACATTTTATGCGTACATCATGAATATGAAGTTAGTTTGTCAAGATTCCATCCTAGACGTGCTAGAATATTACATATTGATCAATCAAACTATAAAAAAGTAATATATTTAGCTTCAAAATGGATTTTATGGATTTAGAAATTATCCCAAGCAATCTTTTTGGCCTTTCTCACCATTCCAGATAGTTTTAATATTTTTCATACTTTAAGTTTAATTTTGCAATATCATTTGCTGAACCAGGATGCAAATACATTAATATTTTGAGTGATTATTTGCTATAAATTAGGCATCATAAATGCCAAAATATATTTGAGAATGACATATGATTAATTAATTATGCATTTTTAAATGTCATTTTACATACAATTTATTGCTAAAAAATCAAGGTTTATATTGAAAGCAAATTATTTACCTAACATGGACTTTTTGTCATCCATTATTTTTTCGGGGGATGAGAGTCCCTCAAATTGCACAAAATCTTTTATGCTAATTATAATACATAATTTATTAAAAATCATAACTTGAATGAATTAATATGAGTTAACATCATCTTCATTTGCTAAAAAAAAAATTGTTGTTAAATTATTCTTCATTGCAATATTGAGCATGAAATTATCAGAGTCTACTTAGACTTCACGTGGCACACACAAAACTTTTCTAAAAATATTGCCATATAGCCAAAATTGGCATCTCACATTAACTTGTGAGTCATGAATCACACATCTTATATTTTATCTTTAAATATGCTTGTGTAGCCCTTGTTTGTGATAGAAAAATTATAGAATTTATCATTTGAGGATAGTTATAGTGCTTGATTCAGTAAAAGTATCAAATTATTCAAATCAGTTTGCGAACTGCATACACAAATGGAATCCAGTAGATACACTTAAGAAAGCTATTGGAATAAGCTTAAAAGAGAAAAGAAGACCTCGTAATCCCAAGATGGTTTCCTATAGAAGGAAGTAAGAGCCCTGGTGAATTCAGGGGAAATACATTGCAATCACAAGATGGGCTTCCTGCAAAAGGAAGTAAGAGTCCTAGTGAATCTAGGCGAAAAGATCTAGCGAGATTCTAGACAAAATATACCTCGTTAAGATGAGATGGACTTTTTATGGAAGAAAGTAAGAGCCTTGGTGAATCTAGGCAAAAAGAC
Organism: Reutealis trisperma; assembly: GCA_947687605.1. Taxonomy (NCBI): domain Eukaryota; kingdom Viridiplantae; phylum Streptophyta; class Magnoliopsida; order Malpighiales; family Euphorbiaceae; genus Reutealis; species Reutealis trisperma. The sequence goes on from CANTUT010000003.1 coordinate 8,914,191, forward strand.
CAAGTGAGATTTAAGCAAGAGATCAAGTTTAGATACAAAGCAACAAATGAAGAGCCAAAAAGACTTACACTTTATAAAGGAAGGTACAAAGGGAAAAATTCCCTCTTTATGGGGGGAAGAGAGATAACCCACAAAAGCAACCCTCAAGCTTTCCATAGAAGCTACTCAACTACAAAATAGTTCGAGAGAGAAATAAATAACGAAGATAAAATGTTCAAGAACTATATAAGTCATACAAACAAACGAAACTATCTGAAGACAAGTTATTTCATTTTAGCAAGTAAAGTCCTCGATCAGCAAGGCAAATTTTTTCTGTAGCTCTCACTTAATAAGGCACATTATTTAAAGACCTTGATAGATAAGGCATATTATATAATTCCTTAGTCAGCGAGGCATATTATTGAAAGTCCTTATTTCGTTAGGCACATTACCTAAAATCCTCTATTAGTAAGGCATATTTTCTTAAAGACCTCTATGAGAGGTGAATTTCTAAGCCCTAATTCAGTGAGGCATATTATATGAAGACTTTTAAGGAGGTAGTTTTCCTAAGACCTCGATGAGCCAATTATTATCATATAAGCCCTCATTTGGCGAGGCATATTACACAAAGACCTTGTCAAGCCAAGGTATTGAAGACCTAACAAATGTTAGGCATACTATTAATATTATCTAAGTTCTTGAACGGAGAGAGAAATTATTTGAAGACCTTTATCAAGAAGTGGGGATTCACAAATTATCAAAATCCTCAATCAGCGAGGCAAATTAAGATCTAAAATCCTTAGCCAGTGAGGCATGTCATCATTACTATTATAATTGCTATTATTATTAGTATTATTGAAGTCCTCTTTGAGTGAGACAAACTATGTTCTAAAGTACTCCGTGAGTGAGGCAGGATTTCTCTAAGTCCTCTATGAGTGAGGTAAGTTTTCTTGAAGACCTCTAGACAAAGCAAATTTCTAAAGCCCTCGATTAGCAAGGCACATTATCTGAAGAGAATTTACAAAGCCCTCGTTCGATGAGAAAGATTATCTAAGTCCTCAGTCAGTAAGGCAAATTTATCAAATGAAGCCCTCTAATGGCAAAGTAAAATAGGCAAAGACCTCTAATTACAAAGCGCATTAGGTAAAGACTTCTAATGGTGAAGCGACTTACCTAATTGGCAAAGACTTTTGATGGCAAAAGTGCATCAGACGAAGACCCTTGATTGTGAAGCACATTAGATGAAAACCTCTAATGGCTAAGCAAATTATCTAATAAGTGAAGCACATCAAATGAAGAACCCATTTGGCAAAGTGAAGCTTTAAAACCTTCGGCAAACGAATCAACTTATCTAAATACCTTTGCTAGTGAGCCGACGAAGCAATTTATCTTCGATCAGCGAGGCATATATTGGTATTGTTATTACTTGAGTTTTCGATGTATGAAGTAAAATATATTATCATCATTACTTAAGCCTTTGATGGACGAAGCAGTTAATCCAAAGACCACCCTTTGACTGACGAAGTAGTTTATTTGAAAGCCCTCCTTCGGTGAGGCAAACTTTTAAAATCCCTGGTTGATGAATCAAGTTATTCGAAGATCTTAATCAATGAGCAAACTATCTAAGTCCTCTACTAGTGGGGTAATTTTTGTCAGAATCCTCTACTAGTAAGGAATATTATATGAGATCTCTCAATGAGGTATGCTATTGACTAAGACCTTTCTCCAGAAGGCATATTATTTGAAGACATCAAAAGAAGAATATTCATGAAGATATTTAAATACTTGAAACTACTTGGAATCTATAAATCTATGGATTGTGACATCAAAGACTTAAAGCTGTATGGAATCTATAAGACCATACTATGATGTGGCAATCTGATGAGGACCAAAAAATTCCCCCTATAAGGGTCCCATTTTCCACATATATAAGTAAAGAAAAGGTAAAAAGGGGGTTAAAACCTCTCTCACTAACTCATATCCTTTCAACTCACTATATTAGCTCACTAACTTATATGTCAGATGCTCTCCTAGGGGTTAGTGTCTGAAAGCTCTTAACCTTTTTTTTTTTTTTCTTCTTTCAGGTCCTACCCCTTGTGGGGGCCCTCCATCACTAGCATGAGATGATTCTAGACTCATCACATGTTAAAATTCTTATAATTATATATAGTTTATGAAATAATCTTATATTCAATTATCGCCTTCCATTTGGATAGTTTAGTTTCAAGAAAAGTTCATGTTGTTCAAATAATTAGAGTTGGACCTATAATGATTCTTTTTATTTTATTTTATTTTTTTTGTGGCGGGGGGTAGTAGTTTACATAATGATTCTTAGTTGTTCAATATTAACTTAAAATTATTATAATTTATTTTTATAAAAAGTATTAAAAAGATAATTTTTTTTGCATAACCAAATTATATTTTTAATAATAATTTATTATTTATAATTACTATAAAATTTAAAAATTATTCATTCACATAGTTAATCGCATGCGAGGTTGAGATTTTATTGTGTTTCACTGTTTCTTCTGCTAGATTTTTAATTTTTTTTTATTATAAGCGCAAGAATAATTTACTAAAAATTACCAAAATAACAGAAAACAAATCTGAGGAGAACTGCTACTACATCTACACCAAACAACTAACTTAAGAACCTAATAGCAAAAAATACCAGCAAAATACACTAACAGGTCTCGCAAGAAGCAAAACAAGACAACAAAATCTACCAAGTACTTGATAGAGAATTGCTATAATTGAACCCATCACCATCTACTGTACACCATCTTGAAAGGAAGTCTTACAATACCATAATCGTATAAATATTTGGATCATCTGTAAACCCTTCAATTGATTCCCTTCAAAGATTTTTACAACCTTTAATCTGTAGGATCTTCTTTCTGCAGTATTTTACTTTTATGTTATTATTTTAATCCACATTAATAAATTGATCCCACATCCCAATTATGAAATTAATCTCACACAAAAAGAAAAGGAATACTAAATACAGCACCCTATCTATTGAAATGAAGTATTGCATAAACAATAAAGCTATGTTTGCTAAACCATAATGAAATAAAATATAGCTAAATTGTATTTATTTTTAGCATAACAATATTATATAATGCATCAGATTTATACCTTATGCATCAGATTTAATTCGCAGTCGCATTCGTATTCATATTCATATTCATGCGCATGCTTCAAAAATTCGTCCAAAAGTCATCACCACTACGATTGTGAGAAGAATGCTGATAAAGGGAGTCTTGAAACCACATAAGTTGTGCGTCTATGGCCAAATGCAAGTCTTCAGCTGAAAATGGCTGCTCCCTAATCAAACTTGGGAGGAATTCTTCTTCTCCAGTGCTACTATTATTCACCTGATCCATCTCCATGGTGATATCATCAGTTTTCGGATTGGATGATGACATTGATGCTTGAGGGCCAATACTAGTTGAGGATAATGAGACATTGTTATGATCAGCTTCAGATATGTTCATTCCTTGGGTTTCCAAAATTAATGATTCATCATTATTGATCCCTTCCTGTGACTTGTTAGTATTGTTCTTCAAGAGTTTTCTCAAGTGGGTATGCCAGTAATTTTTTATTTCATTGTCTGTTCTTCCAGGCAGTCTTGCTGCAATTGCAGACCATCTGATCAAAGTATAGATGTGAAAAATCATAATGATCAAAAAGAAAATCAACATTGAAAAAAATATTTGGTATGACAGATTTATTTACTTATTCCCCAGCATTTCATGTAGATTGATGATGGTTTCCTCTTCTTCCTTAGTGAAGTTTCCACGCTTTATATTTGGCCTCAAGTAATTCATCCAACGAAGCCTGCAACTCTTCCCTGACCTTAACAAACCTAAAAGAAAATTAAGAACAAAGAAATCTTGATAGATAAATTTTGTTTTTAATTAAATACGATTGAATTTTAATTTCCTTTTATATATAAATTACCAGCAGCTTTTGGCATCTCACTCCAATTCCAAATGCCATATCTGTTGATATAAGCTATCAATTTCTGATCTTCTTCAGGACTCCAGATTCCTTTTTTCAATGGCATTTGATTACATTTATTTGAAGCTCTCATGGTCTTCGTCTCTGACTGTCTTAATTCTGGTAACAAGTGATCCTTTCCATCCATCTTAAAGGAATGATGTACATAGAGGACTAAGGATTCATGGAGTCATTAAATATCAATAATATATATATATATATATATATATATATATATCATTATTTTAGATAAAATAACCATGTAAATATTATACATCAATTCCATCAGAAAAACGTGTTTCAAAGTTGCAACTTTTCCAATTGGCTGACTTTTACTGACAAAGCAAGTAATCAAGCATGTAAATGAGGACAGAAATTTCCTGCATGTGAAGTAAATTTTTTCTGCCAATTACACAATGAATGTGGAAGGCTGCAGGAAATTTCTGTCTTGTAACATGTGGCTTACTAGAGTAGTGATGCGGTATTAATTAATTATGACGTTATTAGCTCTATCTTCTTTGTTTGGTTAGAAAAATTAGCAAGGAATACTAGTCAAATGCCACGAGGCAGTCCATAGTCATTCTTAAACTTTTAAACAAGAATATAGTTGTAAATATTAATCAACATGATGTAAAAAATAAAATTACACAATTTGAAAAGTTGACTTATATTAAAGTTTATCAACTTATACATACGTGTGTTTATAAGTAGGTAACTGTTGAAATCCACTTATATAAAATTAATTAATTTATACTAAATTCAACATCTATTCACCCATAAATTTTCTACATATTTTGTTATTATTCGAAAGGAAATTTATTTCCTAACAGCTCATACATATATATACATATATAAAATTCTGGATGCTAATGGAAGTAGGTGATGTGTTTGTTGTATGTTAAGTCAGCAATTAAGCTGGCCAGCTCAAAAGAATTTTGAAATGAATTATAATTAAGGTCAAGCATTTAGTAGTAATGTACGTTGATAGATAGACAAATTAATCAAACAGTAACAGTACGCCAAGTTTGAATTTTAATTATTAATTTGTCCCACTACATATATAATTATTAGTGTTCAAGGGATAGAGACATAATTCGTATTTATTATCATTTTCGATTGCCATAAAGAAATACGAATCTTGGCCACTTAAACAAGAATAATTCTCAAGATTAATCGTTGTGATTATATTTTTCTAATTATTGAGAACTGACTTCCCAGTTTCAACGGGTAGCAACCGACGTTTTGAAAGGAGATGGACAAGGCTATATATATACATATATAGGTGCTTTTTCACATGTTGATATATATGATACAAAAGTCATAATTAATTTGATTAATGCACCTTAATTAATTAATTAATTGCTTTCAATCTCAAATACTAACAAAAGTTGTCAACACATTACAGATACAATTGGGTTAATCCAATGTTAATGATTCCATGCATGTATAAATATAATCTTAGTGCATAGAATAATCTATGCACTAAAATATTAAAATATTTTTAAAAAATTTGGAAACGAAAGTTATTTTTGAAAAAAATTATTTCTTTTCACTGTATGTTAAATGTTTTTCAAAAATCTTGAGAAGGCGATTCTCACCCGTCCTCAGGATTTACACAAAAAAAATTCAATTAATTATGCATTTTGATTGTATAATTTTTATTTAGATATGAATTGTCAGTTTAAAGCACACATATGTTTCCCTGTGAACAAAAAGCGGAAAGCAGAAGACTCATGAAAAATGCTCTTTGGGTTGGTAAATATAAATGGGTTAGAATTTGCTATGTCGATTTGTATCTTAAAATAAGCAAAAATAATGAATATATTCATAATAAATTTTTTAAAATATTAATTTATAATTGGTTTGATATATATAAAAAATTATTACTCTAAAATTTTCCTAATAACGGCTGAATCTAAGCTAAATTAATAAATGATGTGAGCAAACTGAATTTCGATCTCTCATGTTAGATATGTTGAATTGTCTAAACCTGCAAAATACAAAATTAGAGTATCTAAGTGATCTATTTGGGTGAGTATTTTAATGTTTAAGTTAGAATATGTTTTCTACTAAGAAATGAAAAGTTTTTAGTGTTTAAGATACATCACTTGTGCCTATAGGGCAGAGTATTCGGTCGGTTCGGTTTCTAAACTGAACCAAAACAAAATGAAATTTTAAAATCGAAACCAAACTTTTAGTTTGGTTCTGTTTGGTAAATCGGTTACTGTATATATAATTTTTGCTCTTAATTTTAAATATGATATTGAAGTTTGCTTGGGCGAATGAAGTATGATTAATTTAAATGAGAGGCGCGGGTTCGATTCCTCAATAATGCTCAATTTTATTTTATTTTTTAATTATGTAACTAAAAAATTTAAATTACCATGTGTCGAATATAGGAACTTAAAGTAAGAAAGGTCTACTTATCATCAAATTAAGAGAAAATAATTAACATTTTATGGATAGTATATATGCATATGTATAATTCAGTTCGGCTCGTTTTTTTGATTTTTTTCACATAAAAACAGAACTGAACTGAAATTTCTTAAAATTTTCAAAATAAAAACCGAAATAAATTTCAGTTCGGTTTTTTTATTTAAACCGAACAATGCTCACCAATACTTGTGCCATAGAGTATATGGAGATTTTTGTAGGAGACTATCTTAGAGAATAAGTCTCTAGAATATAGGACCACTAAATGTCCAAGTGGCAGGATAATAATCTCCTTTTTTTTTTTTTTTTAAGAAGTGAAGATCGTGGTAGAAGGTCATAATTGAAGTCATGGATCATATTTAATCAGATTTGATGAACTGTCTGAATGATTTGTATTTGAGCGATTTAATGTCTTAGTGAACTCTTAGCGCTTGAGTTGATCTATTCAATATGAGAATTACATGTCGGGATAAGAATAGTAATAGTATTTTTTACATTGGGTAAAATAATAAATGAATAAATTCATTATAAATTTTTATTCCCTAAAAAAATTTCAAAAGAATTTTTAAAATATTAATTCATAACTTGTTGGGTGCATAAAAAGATTGTTAAGCCAATATTAGCTAAGAATTATTCATAAAATTAACGATAAAATGTATTTCCATGCGAACCACGCCATGCATGTTCCTCATGATATGGTGATCAATTCATGCACTTGGACTCAACCTGGCTAAATGCGTATGAAGGCATGACTAACTGTCATTTTGTTTTGTTGCTTTTCACACAACCATTTTCTTCCTAGTTCAGTGTACGAGTTCACGATTAGACAATACTAAACTCTTATTATTAAAGAATAAGTTCTCATAATCTGTATTAGATAAACCTCGTTAACTTAATCAAAATTAGCTCATCTACATCAAAATTATAAAAATTTGCAATGCATATGTGCTCGAACATTAAAATTAAAAATCATAATCAGTAACAAAGAAAACAAGCCCATTAATTTGGACATAATCAGTAACAAAGAAAACAAACCCATTAATTTGGAAACTAAGTTATTAATATTAGACTTGAACATTTCATTATAATATAATTTTTTTAATATAACAATGACATTAAATGTCATATAATAGAAATAATTCTACTTTTATTATAAATCTGTTTTTTTTTTTTTTTTTTTTTTTTTTTTTTTTTTTTTTTTTAATCAAGTTTGAACTCGAGAACCTTTAACAAATATATTTATTGATTTCTTCCTGCTCAATCAACGACGCCTCCCTTAAAAAGGCAAATATATATATATATATATATATATATATATATATATATATATATATATATATATATATATAATGTTTAATACTACTTATCGTGTACAAATCACTCATCTATGAAAACAGGAAATGGACAAAACCGCGTTTATTAATTTTTCATATTCCCTAAATTAGACATCTATTATTATTATTATTATATAAGAAAATCTTATTATAATAAGATTTACATTTATTATTATTATTCACTGTCCTTAAAATAATAAATTTAGTCACTAATTGAATTTAGTGACTACTAAGCGACTAAATCACACAGTCACTAAAAATCTACCACCTAACAAGAGAAATAGTCGCTAATTATTAACAGTAAGATTTTCATCGATAATTAGCAAGTAGCAAAAAAAAAAAAAAGGCTAAAGCAAAACTTTAGCAGCTAAATAATTATACCACTTCGTAGTATGCGATTAGAAATGGTGACTATTGGGTGATTATGAGATGATCATAGTAAGCGGCTATGGTATTAATAGCTAAATTTAGTTGCTAATAGTAAAAAAAAAACCCTTGTACAAAATTCTCCATTGATAAAATATTCTCTAAAATTAGAAAATATTTATTAATGAAGATTTTTGTGAAAGGGGTTTTTTTTTTTTTTTTTTGTGTATTAAAATGAAACAACCCGAATTTCTAATTATTTTATAAAATTCTATTTTCGTACGGAAATATCTTATTTTATTATTTTATTATTTTTCTTATTAAAATAAGATTGGAATTATATTTTATTAAATTATAAATATTCATATTATTTGAATATGTATTATTTATAGCAATTTTGATATAATATTACAATATTATATTATTATGATAATGTTAATGTGGATTTTTGGAGAATTGTATTTTGGATTATATTTTGATATTTGAGTATTAATAAGGGTATTAATTATATTATAAGTTGATTATAGTATTTTATCGGATATTTGAATTTCCGTATAATTACTATAATTATCATAAATAATGATATTGATATATATTCATGAGTATATATTGTAAATTATTATTAATATGTAAATTATGAATTATTGTTAATTTTTATTATTATTACTATCATTTGTATTATTATGATTATTGGTGGTATTATTATTATTATTATTATTATTATTATTATTATTGTTATTATTTTGTATATATATAGGATATATATATAGTATTATATGTATAGTATATGGTTCAGTATATATATATATAACAAATCTGTTTTAAGTTAAAAGAAGAAAAAAAAGGAAAGCTGTGATTGGTTGGGAAAGAGGAAAACGGGGCGTTTTGGTTGAAGCAAAAATGGGACAGAAGCAGAGGAGAGAGGAGAGAGAAAGGGAGAGGCCGAGAGAGAGAGAGAGAGAGTGTTGGTGGCTTTCCGGCGGGCGGTGGTGAGCACCGCCACCACCGCTGGGTAGAGGGAGGACCGACGACCTCGAGGGAGGTGGCAGCTTGACGATCGGCGGCGACACGGCAGCGTACGCGAGGAGAGAAGGACCGCCGGCCACCGTGACTTCAACTCCATTTTTCGGCCGATTCCGGCAGCGGAATCCGGCGATCTTGGTGCCGTTTTACTCCTGGAGATGAGAGCTTCACTTTGGTACCTGCCTTGCCCCCTGAGGACCACCGGAGGAGGAGATCGAAAAATACCAAACCGTGGCTTTGGAGGCATTTTTCGGTGGCTGAAGGGCGAGTGCCGGCGAGTGGTGACTGTTTTTGTGCTCCTGGGGTTGAGGTGAATCTGCTGGTATGGAGTTTCCCCTGATCCGCCACCACCGGCAGTGGCGTGTGGCCGGTCGGCGACGACGCGTGGTGCCGGCGCGTGGGGAGGTGCAATGATTCTGTTTCGACGTTCTGGCATGATCCTCGACGTCCGTATGTTCGAAATTTGTGAAGGTGAACCCGGAACCCTTGTATTTCAGTTGGGTTATGAGTTAATCTATGTTTAGTGATTTTTAGAGTATTTGTTAAGTTATCGAGTCTGTTCTGGGGTTGAGTGTAATCTTATCATGTTCATGTTCTCTGTTGCGAGGTGTCAGTGTCTGGCGTCTTCCTAGTTCCAAGGCTACTCTTCTGAGGGAAGCCGGTCGGAAGCGTCGACAGTTAGGTGAGTGATACTCACTGATATATTATTCTATTTCCATTTCATATGCATTATTGTGTGTATATATATACGTATATTATGCATTACTATCGCATCTATAAGCATGTGACATTTGACTGTGAGTGATTAATTGATATTTTGTATTTTGTGCCATGTTATGGTTGTGATTGATGGATGGAGGTCGGGAGGATACAGTACCACCTAGGATTATGGGATTGTTATGGATTACGATGAGATTCAGAAGATGAGCTATGACTGATAGATGCCGGCCGGGCCTGCTCATCGCCAGGGCTGCTGTCAGTCGGGTCAGGGCTGCGTGGTACAGACCAGTGACGGCCGGGCCTCTTGGATATAAGAGACAGATTATTTGGATTCAGAGAGCCAGAGTAGGGGGATCGGCTCCCCATATTGAGTACTGAGTATCAGTGTGGTACTGTGAACCATACCCCATCCTTGCTTGATTGGATGATTTGTCTGTCTCTATGACACGGTGCATATCATGTGCATTAGATTCTATCTGTTGGATACCAGTTTAATATATTAGCTGGTATCATTCACTGAGTCGAACGCTCATTTCTGTTCATCTTGTTGCTTTCAGATCAGGAAATGAGCTGGGAAGGAATTGTAATTGAGTAGACTGCCAATTTCCCTTCGGCAGTGATTTGTATTAATGAGATATTAAGAATGTATATAATAGAAGTATATTTGTAACTGTAACTCTATAACTCCGTAATGTTACATATTGGTAATTGAGCTTATTGTATTATTTTCAGTTATATAATCTTTGGGGTTAAACAGAACCTTTCTGTAATTTATTATTTTCTGGCAATTATAGAATAAATGATGTTGGGCCAATTTGACAAAGTTATGTTATGTTGTGATTTCATTTGGTTCTGTTTACCTTGTTTGGGCCCATAGTCCTTCCAAGTTGGGCTTTTCAGTTATGTGTTGTGGGCTTATTGTCTTGTAGTTTGGGTTAGGCTTACTACGGGCACTGGTAACCACGTCCATGTCCCGTGTCCTAGTGCCAGTCACGTGTCCTCGGGATCGGGGCGTGACATAAAATTTATTAAAAAATTAATTTATAATGAGAATTAACTTTATTGATGATATGCTTGATAGATTTTTGGGAAATTGTATTTAAAAGATGGGGTAAAAGGTAAAAATTCCTCCTAAATGTAGTAAGTTTGTGTGAGTCACATCATTAAGTTATTGTGTAAAGTCAAGCACTCACACCATTGAAATATTTAGAGAGAATAATGGCAAAAGTGAAGGTTGGATTTTAGGAAAAAATTAACCATCGTGAATTTAGTTAAATCGAGTATGTAATGAACAGTAGTAATTGCTCAATGAATCATTTTAGCAATTCTACTTGACATCAAAGTTTCATTTGAATCAATGAATGTTTTTAAAAATGCAATTTTTTTAATAGGTTATCATGACTTAAAATGATATCTTGATCAAATAAATTCTCAATCCGGATATACATTAATATTTAGAATCGTATTAAAATATTTTATTCGGTTCAATTCAATTTAAGAAAAGTCAAAAAGTTAAAGATTTAATCCAATTCTAGATATTTTTTATTTAATTATTCGGTTCAACTCAAAATTTTTAATCTGTGTGCTCAACCTTATCAATAACTCTACCACATAAAACCCATAAAATACCTTTTCTTCTTCCTCTGACATTCTTACCGAAATTTCTTTCTCTTCTCTAAAATCTCATCTCAAACACTTCATCAAATCCTAGTTTTTCAACAAAACCCAGATAAAAATCTATTACCAAATATCCACCACCACCATTATTCACTTTCGGCAGCACCCATGTTATACTCAATAGCAAAATTTTCTAACAAGTTCTTCTATAGGCTTGTCTCCAAAGAAAGTTTCCTGGCTATTCTTTCCGGATGTATTATCGGTATAGTTAATGTACCATTCATGTGAGAATCTCAACCTGGTACTCCTAAATATTCCTTATGTAAAAACACTCTTCCTCCACCTCCTTCTTACTATTCAAATTCTAAAAAAACCCATAAAGAAATAGCAAGCAGAAAACCCATATAGATTTTCTGGTAAAAAATGTAAAAAAGGATAACAACAAAGCAAAAAAGAGTATAAAGGACATAGTTAATGGATAAAAATGTACAAAAAAAGTTACGGTATAAATCATATTTAATCTATATATATGTTGAATTATAATTTATGATTTTGTTTAGATGGTGTAATTGTCCAAAATTGTTGAGTTGTAAATTGTAATAATTAAATTAAAAAAATAGCCGGGCAGAGGTGGAGTTTGGGTCTTTGTTTAAAAATTTTCACTCTTCTTGAAAATATATATGTGCGATAGTCAAATGTGGGGGCATGAAGAATCTAGAGTGATGAAATTGTCGAGGAAATAGAATCTAAATTATCAAATTATGGCTGTACTTTCTTTCTTTTAAATAAAAGAAATGACCTCTTTAAGCATTTAATTATGAGTGTTATATTGTTGGATGGATCCAACACCAAAAACAAAAACTCAAGAACCAGCAGAAATGCTAAATATGTTGTAGGCGAAGGTAATAAAGGGTGATCATTAGAACCTTAATTATCAGCCCAATGAGCTAAAAGAACTTGTAAGTGTTATTCAGCTTAGGGAGTAAGGAGATCAACCAGTCTACATTGTGATTCTTCATTCTCGTTTATCCAAGTAATGATATTGAGAGAGTCAGACTCGAATTTGAAGGAATGAACAACAGGACCAAGAAAAAAAGAACCGGTAAATGGAAAACTACAGTCAATTACTTTTAGCCAAAGAGAAGACCTGTGTGAATTACTATATTAAAAATAGCTTCCCAAAATCAGTCGATCCATCTCTAACCAAATATACCACAGAGTCCCCAAAAAGAAAAAAAAAAAAAAAAAAAAAAGCCATTCAGACTTTATCCAAAAATAAGACCCTTCCACTGCTCAAAGCAATAACTAGGAAAAGATTTGTCTTTTACACTGAAATATGTATGCACACCCCTCATGCACCCCACCAAAAATATATAACTCTGTATAACTCATCATCACGACCAGACATATAGTCAAGCTTCCTATTATCAAATATTCTCTATACTATCAGTACATAAAGACTCCACATTATTAATTGACAAAAACATGATAATTTAGACTAAACCTATATTAATAATTTCTCCTTGATATTAATGGCCGGAGATGATTAATTACCACAAAGGATAATATTCAAAAAAATCATCATTTTCAGGCTCATGAATATTGGAAGTGTATGAGTATGAATAGACAGCCGAGCCATCAAGTTCAAGCCCCATTGGATATGTTGTTATAGCCCAATTATCCTCCTCCACAGTATACTGAACTTCCATATTCTCCTCTTGAACACACACTTGATCTGTATCCATTAACCAATTTTCTTGAATAAGATGCAAGTCTCCCATTGAAAATGATTGAATGTCTTCAAGATTAATGGAGCCTGAAGAAGAGAAATCAGAAAGGGACAACTCTGATGATGATGATGTTATTGGAGTATTTGCCATGGAATTACTTTCTGATGAATTTGATGCGTCTGGAATAGTGGTACTAAAAAGTATTGATGAGACATCGTTTTTAACAGAATTATAATTGTTTTGATTATTGGGTTCTGCTTGAGATCCATAATTGTTGTTGTTGTTGAAGCGTTTCTTTAAATGAGAGTGCCAGTGATTTTTTATTTCGTTATCTGTTCTCCCTGGCATTTTAGCTGCAATTGCAGACCATCTGACACAGCATAATTATACAAACAAAATTAGCATAATTATACAAACAAAATTAATCATCTGTACAAAATGCTTTCTTATTAGTTAATCATTGATCAATATTATATTCAGCTCCATTATTCTAATTAGATAGACCAAGAAATATAAAATTATGCAAAAATTGTTATCGATCATTTTCAAGAATGCTAATTTTTTTAATCATTTCATTGAAACAAACAAATGGAAAGCATTTATTCTTTACATTAGCATTATGAGTTAGGCAGACATTCGATTACTTAAACGATAGATCAATCAGCACAATCAGTTATAATCATTCCCTTACTGTAATTCAAAATACAACAAGAAACCTTTCATATAAAGGGAAAGACTTGGTTCATATAAAGTTTGATTGCCATAATTAAAGAGGGACTACAAGAAACGATGTGAATATACAAAAATAGTTATAAGAACTACAAGAAACTTTTCTAAAAACAGGTCAGTTTACCTATTTCCTAGCATTTCATGGAGAGTGAGTATAGTCTCATCTTCTTCCTTGCTGAAGCTTCCTCTCTTTATATCAGGCCTTAGATAATTCATCCAACGAAGCCTGCAACTCTTCCCTGACCTTAACAAACCTATAAAAATTAAACAGATCAGAAATTAATTAATAAGATTTATTAATTCGCCAAAAAAAAAAAATTGAATTAACAAGTATTATATACTATATCTCACCAGCAGCTTTTGGCATCTCGTTCCAATTACAAATGCCATATCTTTTAATATAAGCAATCAACCTTTGATCTTCTTCATGACTCCATGTTCCTTTTCTCAGTGGCACTTCCACTGATGATTTCTCTTCAGACTGAACATCGTTCATCATCATTATCATCATCTGAATTATGTTTTTCTATGATAAGGGAAATCTATGTTATAATCAAGTTTAATTACACAACCCCATTTATATGTGCAGATAATTAAATATGTTCCCCAACTAGAAACGCGTCTATTACAAATGCTCCAAATTTCTAATTATTGATTAATTAATTTCCTCCATTATTTTATATAACATGGACCTCCCTGAATATGTATTTCAATAATTAATATGATATATATATTTCAACTTCCGGAATTGGTGTTGTAATTGTAGGGACCCAATCACACCATTAATTATTCAGTCCTCCTTTATTATTTTCTTTTATAATTCTTATTTTTTTAAATGGTATTTTGGTTGACAAGAAAAGAAAGACCTTAAGCCACGACAAAGAGCTATTTATATCTGTGCAAACATAACTAGATGCACACCACGGAGGCCTTAATATATATATATATATATATATATATATATATATATATATATATATATATATATATATATATATATATATATATATATATATATATATATATATATATATATATATATATATATATAAAAAGAAAAAATATGATTTTTTGTACTAAACAGCAAAATAATATTACAGGCTCATTTCAAAGCATCATACTAAGTGAGTGTTTGGCAAAACTTTTGAAAATAGCTAATAATAATTTTACTAAAAACTTAACAACAATATGCTATCAGCTATTACCAGCTATCAACTAATAACTAACGACTGCTACGAATAATTAAATCAAACGGGACCTAAGTCCAGTCCAACTCTCTAATCTAATCTAAGAGTCATATGAATTAAATGTCTATTCAATTATTGGTTTGGGAATATGAGATAATAATATACATTTGGTGTTAAGAAAAATTTTCTTATATTTACACAGTTTTCATAATAAATATCCTAAGAGCTAAAGGTAGTTATTTCACATAAAATTAAACTAATTAGGAAATTTTTTAAAATTTTAAAATTTTGTTATAAATATATCTATTATTTTGCTTAGTGTAAAGATGCAAATAATCTCTTTATACCCATATGTAATTTTTATATTAATTAGAGATAGTGAATATATTAGGTGTAATTAAGTTTTTCCCAGTTATTCCATACAAAATCTTATTAGAAAGTAGTTGTTTCAATCAAATAAAAGTAATTAAATTAATTTAAAAATGAATTGATTAATTTTGATAGAATTGCATTTAGTTATAATTACTATCATTCTAAATGATCAGAAAAATCTTTTTTTTTTTTTATTTATCCAACTTATTTATTTAAATTTTGTTTGAATAATTAGTTCTAAATTAACCAATACCTATGGGGAACTCATTAAAAAAAATCCATATGTATATATAATCAACTTTCCAGGAATTAGATATTTCATTCTAGGTCATGTCTATTTGTTGAGTATTGTTTGGTACTATAGAATACAATATGAATCAGATATCAGTTTTAGAAATTTTCCCTTTTAATAAAAAACATCTTAATAAAAAAGGTGTCATGCAAAAATATATATAAATACTAGTTGAATAGATAATAGAGCTTCCTTTTCTTTTTCTTTTTTTTTTCCTACGATAATTGGATCAACATAGTTTCTTTAAAATATTTTAATATTCATAAAAGAACATTATAAATTAAATTAAATAGACTTTTTTTCCCTTAATATTAGGATATTAGTCATGAAAATACTCAATTTATGATTTGGCCTAAAATTAGTCAAGTCTTAATTGAATCCAATAAGAATAAAATTCATTTAGGAGACTGTCTCTTATAAGCTAATAACATGACTCCATATGGTAAATCAACCCACTCGAAGTTTGGTTCTCATATATGCACAAGTTCGTCCTTTTCCTTATTTTCATCATAGAAGCACAGGATTCATTTAACAAAGCACTATATCGCACTGAAGGACTCATCTTCATCATCATTATAGAAGCTTATCATTATTCTCAAAACTCATTAAGTTGACTTATATGAAGGTTATTGAGTACACTGATAGAAGAGTTGTCATATCAGACAGAATATGTAAGCATGTCTATGATGGTGCTTGGAGCAACTAAATGCATACATGATATCAGAAGATTGACACATGAGAGGTGACTTATCCCATCAATTCAGACTCCACTCCTCTTTTCCTCCATTAGGATACAACCATGTATGAACCTATCCACATACTAAAGGGAACTCATCCACTCATGCAAAGGAGAAGGATGGAACTTCCACATACTAAGGGTGGTAATTCATGTTAGTGGGTTGTAATCGGATGGTGTTGATCCACACTCACGACACTATAATGATCAACATAAATACAATACGATTAGTTTATCGTATCAAAAATCTAAAATATAAACATGATCCATGTGATTAATAGGTAACACAATACGACATGAATAACACGTTTAAAATTTTAAATTAATTAATTTTTTATTTTAATATCTAAAAATTATCAAATTTATTAAATTAATCCCTATTAATTTCTATTATTACATTATATATGAATTTAAAAAGAATATTAAAAGTAATATTTATATGTACATATTCTAAAAATCATAAAATATATTAGTTTAAATATATTAATAGGTTAAATATGTCATTTTTTAATTAACAGTTTAATCCGCGATACAGCACGATTATTTTTGTGTCACACATGGGTCTAGATGAAATTGATTACGAATAAAATAATTTATATATCAAACTTGCTAATTTCGTATTGGTTTCGTGTCGTGTAATCATAACTTATTTAATGGTGCCGCCCTTACCACAAACTAAACTCTAGTAAGTCCACTCTCACAAAACAATCTAGAAGAGGCTTTCTCTCTCTTTATGAGTTCTCCATGTTTTAGCCCAATGATTTAGGCATAGGAGATTCTCCCGCCGGGGTTTGTCTTGAGGGCCTCTTATATTTTGTTTGTCTACAAGCTCAAATCATAGCCCTTATGTCACAAGCTCCCTCTATGGTTGGACTGAGGTGATTCTAGCCACGGGGTCATCTTCTTTGAGGTGAGATCACGATTTTATATTTAGATTGAGAAAATTCAAATAGAAATAAATAAATTCAAAAATAAAGAAGTGTATATTTTAACATTTTGCTTAGGATTGTAGTGATTGTAACTAATCAAAATTTTCATTTTTTCTTATTAACTGAACTCATTTTAAAATTAATTTAATTATTTTTATCCTAAATTAATAATTTTAATCAAATTTTTTTAAATAATTATTTTTTAACTAGCTTTTATCTTAAATAACCGCTCTTAACTGGTTATTTTAAGATACATGTTCCAAAAATCAATTTTTTATATTAATATATAGATAAACTATATCAACATGTATATTTTTTCTCATTAAACTTATTTTACATTTATTTAATTATATTTATATGAAATAATTATTTTATAATAATATTTTATTTAAAATAACTGCTCTTAATTAGTATCTTATAGCACTCATTAGAAAAATCATGTATTTTTTAACTTAATTATAAGATTAAGAAGAGTAATACTATGGTTAATGTTTAACTATCCTTCATCAAACATGCATGCATGTATCAATCTCATTCCACGACATGGATTAATTGTATATATCATAACATTAAATTATTAAATCTTGAGGTTATAGTACTTTCCTATAATATAATGCTTTCACTGCAGCACGTGCTAATGATATGTGTTAAAATAATATGGCTACTTGGCTAGTGACGTCATCTTGCTTATATCACCAATATCGGCGGCTATATAATAATATGTGATAAGATTACGACAGTGGCAATAAAGCCGAATAGTCAATCACAATCAACTACCCTAACCATGCATGTGCATTTTAAACATGAGATTAATTAATTAACAATTACTCATTAAGATTATACGTAAACGACAAAGCAGAAAATACAGGTTCGACAGGTCTAGATTACTAAAATCCATTCCACAAATTCAGATTAGTTGGCTGAGAGAAATTGAGGAATGAAATTTGACAAATTTCTGTTGAAATTGGATCATTGCAAAAGACCACTACAGTGCAGGTTCTAATATCACATGCTCATAATCATAATAATTTGAATTTAATTATTTGACTATGCCTCAAGTTATATGAAGAATTAGTCAAATTTTTCTAGAATTGCATTTCAATAAAAATTAAAAATAAACCTAGCGCAACTAATCCTAAAATAAATTTAATCTAAGAAGAGCTCAACTATGTTCCGATTGTAATAAAATTTGAATTATGATCAATAAATCCATTTTCTAACTAATAACAAAGTAATCTTTTAATTTCGTTTGAAAACTTAATTTTTATAAAAAAATTAATTTTATTAAATTTAATTTTATCAATTCTCAATTATTGTGAGTTAAAAAAAAGTCATTTTAAATGAAATAAAATTATATTAAAATGAAAAGATTTTGTAGGGATTCAATTTATTTAATAAAACCTACTATATATTAAAAATTGAAAATGCCCTTATTTAAGTTTTTCTTTTTTTGAACAATAGGGAGGGGGAATATAATTTCAGTGAGCATCGAACCATAATATTCACTCTTAAATATTTTTATTTAAGTTAAATATTACTCTTTTTATATAAAAATAAAATGAAATAATTATATATATTATTACTTTTCAGTTATTTCAAACAATTCAAATAAATTCTGCCATTCAAAATTTATTTTAAACAAATGAATTCTACTATTAATTAAATTAAATTCTATAGAATTTGAATTTTTGCACATGCATTTTTGTAAAAGCTGCAAGTTTTCTTACCTAACTTTACTTTGGTCAATTGTTTGTGATTGGAGATAGGACAGCTAGTACATAAAACGTTCCGGTAGGTAAGGTAAACACTGAATCATGCATCTTAAATTCTTTATAGGTTTTTTCCCCCTATCTTTATCTTTGTAATTGCCTTTTGTGTAGTTTTCCACTATTATACAAGAAAGATTAGTGGTAAAGCCACGAGGCCTCAAGGCTGAAACCATTTAGTCATTTTTAGCTAATTAATTTATGTATATTCTCAAAAAGGAGAACAGGAAACACATGAAATTTCATACTAGAATTATATATTAGTAATTAATTATGATTTATGAGGAAATAATCTTTCCAAGTTACAGATTCAAAATATTAATTGGAAAATTCTAGGTTTTGCAATTGTTTTCAAACAATTATAAAATTATTAGTGTTTGATTTATAAATATAAGTCTACTAGTTATTTTTCCTCTGCGTTTACCCTTTTATTATATACTATAAAATATTTTTTCATTAGTATAATAAAGAAATTGGAACATTCACGCATGTGAACATTGTGGATATATGAATTGAATTAGGGTAGCCATAGAAACTCTGTTACATTCTTTGAATGGAATTAATAAAGGCAGAGACTTCATTTATTTAATATAATCTATAGCTCTGATTTATGAGAACTTTAAAAAAAAAAAAAGACTAAGACTTTCTTTTGTTGTAAATGCAATTCAATATTGACTCTTTCTTCCCATCCCATCCACGATTCGAATCTTTTCTTTCTTTATGATTGTGACTGAAAAATTGTTTCTTATTCAACCCACATAATATATATATATATATATATATATATATATATATATATATATATATATATATATATATATATATATATATATATATATATATATATATATATATATAAATCAATTAATTAGTGACCTTTTAATTATATATGGTTTGGATGAATATAAAGAGACAAATAATAATCAATTGCTTGTAGTTTATTAGACAAATGTGAAAGAGACGATTTCTCATACCTTATCCTCCCAGCCCTTTCTCTAATTTATTCCATACAAACAGTCTTCAAAAATATTAAATATGATCAGTACCATCACTGATTTAATATATATGAACGAATTTTCCTTATGACTAAATACAACTAATTAATTAGTAATATATAAAATGAATTGCATGTGTGAAATGTGAAGAATAAAGATCAAACTTTGTGTACTACTGTTTGTACGTGTTTGACTTATCAGTAATAATTTAATTGAAGTCGTGCGAGATAAAATAATAATTTAATTGAAGTTTGAAGATCACGTTCTAAATTAAGATTAAGGGACTTCTTCTAGGAAGTAACATTAATTTAGATGTTTTGTGTTTGCATAAAATATATACAACATATCTTCCTAAAATGCAACTTTTCCATGATGAGATAAAATAATCTATGGAAACACTCGAGAAATTGAAAAGTCTCATTATTTTTTTTTCATATATTCAGTTCTTACTGCAATTTGAATTTAAAATCTTATAATTCTGATAACAATTTAAGTACCATTGAAATTATAAAAGTTCAAGTGTATAAAGGCAATTCAAAAAATGAAAATTATACGAAGGACATATATCTATCAAGTACTATTATTTTTTTGAAAATTTATAATTAAAAATTTATTGGTTTTAAATAATTTAATAAAATACTCTTTTATTTTCATACAACCCAAAGCAAATTTTTTTTTAATTTAAAATGCTTTTTTTTAATGGAATAATGGTTCATTTTATCACATTCTTGTTGCAAAATAAATTTAATTCTGTGACTAAAAACTTTAAGATTAGTCATTTATAAATCCTCTAAGATGAATAGATATTAGATACTTATGTATAAAATTATTTGAAATAATTTAAATTTTGTAGTTTGTGAAAATAATAATTACATATCATTAATTTTCATTCATATATTAAAAACATTATATCTTGATTTGAAAATAAAAATATAAAAGTATACATTAAGAAATATTAAAATAATATAATGTCTTGAATTTTTCTAGTATCTCTAACGGTTTTGTTAGACGTGGCAATTCAATGAAAAACATGCTATGTTTGGTGGCTATTTAAGTTACAAATTGGTGGCTAATGAAAATTGTACAAAGGACAGATTTATCAAGTACTATTATTTTTTTTGAAAATTTATAATTAAAAATTTATTGATTTTAAATGATTTAATAAAATACTCTTTTATTTTCATACAACCCAAAGCAAAATGCTTATTTTTTTTTTAAATTTAAAATGTTTTTTTTAATGGAATAATGGTTCATTTTATCACATTTTTGTTGCAAAATAAATAATAATTATGTGACTAAAAACTTTAAGAGTATTCATTTATGAATTCTCTAAGATGAATAGATATTAGATACTTATATATAAATGTATTTGAAATAATTTAAATTTTGTGGTTTGTGAAAATATTTGTTACATTATGTATATCATTAATTTTCATTCATATTTTAAAAACATTATATCTTGATTTGAAAATAAAAATATAAAAGCATATATTAAGAAATATTTAAATAATATAATGTCTTGAATTTTTTCTAGTATTCTCTAATGGTGTTGTTAGATGTGACCATTCGACGAAAAACATGCAATAAAATTTTATAATGATTATTATTGTCATTAAAACTAGATATTTTGGTAACCAAGGCAACAATTGTCCTATAAGCTTTTTGTAATGGACTTGCTATGACGAAATTTTTTCATCACCATAAATCTTTGGCGACACTTTTTATAATGATTTTTTGTGTCATATTTTATCCAATTTCTTGTAGTGATGCTATGTTAGGTGGCTATTTAAGCTACAAATTGATGTTTACATCTTTGACTAAAATATTAATATCAAAATCTAAAACTAATTTGAAGATTGTAAGTAGTCTAAGAAAATAAAATTTTCCTATTAAAGAAGAAAAAATTACTTACCAAAAAATAACCAGTAAATCCCATTGAGAAGAAAAAAACCTCAAAAAGGAAATGAAAAACAATACAAAATAATAAACTAAAGCAAAAAAAAAAATAAAAATAAAAAGACATATGGAGATTAACAAATCTCTATATTTATCACTGAATAGAAAATTTAAGATAAAAGATAAGGAAATTACCACTGATAAAAAAAAGAAAAAAAGAAAATTAATAATGACTCAAGGAAGAAAGCATTAAAAAAAAGAGTTTAAAACTTTTAAATTAAAATTTTTAGATATTGATCATCTTTCTATGTAATTATATTATATTATATTATTAAAAAAATTGTAATTGTCGAAGAACTAAAATTATGGTATTCAATTTTTGAGTTTCAGTTTTAGTCTTATATTTTATTTTATTTTTTATTTTTAATTGATCATCACTTAAAGGTAGAATTGCGATCTACACAACTACACTTGGTATACTATTTTTTTTTTGTTTATTTAATTTTTCATCTTTTTTTTTAATTCAATAGAATTAATCCAATATATCTTGTAAGGAAAATATGTTAATTTATTACATATTAATATATTTTATCTTACAAAAATTAAATTTAGGTTATATATAACTTTTTGTTAGAATCTTCATCAAGTAATAATGAAAGGTTTTAATACTTTTTATGGATATCAATTGTTTTACATATTTTTAATTTAGTATTTTTGTACATATTTAATTTTTTAATTGTGAAA
Organism: Reutealis trisperma; assembly: GCA_947687605.1. NCBI lineage: Eukaryota > Viridiplantae > Streptophyta > Magnoliopsida > Malpighiales > Euphorbiaceae > Reutealis > Reutealis trisperma. The sequence goes on from CANTUT010000003.1 coordinate 8,937,041, forward strand.
TTAAAGGTTAATTAATTACAATTGAGATTTTATATTTTTATTATTGTTATCATTATATTAATATTAATTAATTTTGCATGAGGTATGTACATGATTATAATTTTTTCATATATATATATATATATATATATATATATATATATATATATATATATATATATATATATATATATATATATATATATATATATATATATATATATATATATATATCATGAAAATTTCAAAATTACCATATAAACTTCTATAAATAACATTTTGACTGTGCTAAGGGAGGAGTTCAAGGAGGAGCATTCATTGGTTAGTAATCCTAAAAAATTTAAAATAAAAGAATAATATTTTATTATTATATATTTTTAAAAAAAGATTTTATATTTTGTTGTCACAAAATAATAATAATAATAATAAAAAAAAAATTTTCAAAATATCAATTTTTTTTAAACCTATTTCAAATGATCGTTGTCTAAATTGCACTAAAATAAAAACCAAAATAATTTTAAAAGTAATTTTTTGTGGAATTAAGATTTTTGTAGAATAGAATTTCTTATCAATTTTTTTTTATACATATGAGCTATTTATTAATTAATCCTCTTATTATTAGTAAACTAACAGTAAATATATACGTATATCAAAATTCAGTATATATTAAGTATATATATGTTTAGTATTTGTAATTACTTTATATATACATACAGATTGTGATTTAAAAAAAAAATTAAAAGATAAACTAACAGTACTAAATGGTCTACGTGTAATAAAAATTGGTATATATTAAATATATGTTTGGCATATGTAACTATTCAATATGTACATATTACAAATTTGAAAAAATTTTGGTATATATAATCAAAATTTAGTATATGTTAAGTATATGTTTGGTATTATATATATATATATATATATATATATATATATGGTATTCATGGTTACTTTGTTTTTAAATAAAGTAACATACTTTGTTTGCAAAAAAGAAATAATTTTTTACGAAAAATAATAATTTTATTTATATTTTTTCGCAAATTAAACTTTTTTTTTAATTTTTTTAGTTACAAAAAAACTTTTAATTTTACAAAAATATAATTCTTTTTTGCAAAACAACAATTTTACAAACAAGAAAAATAATTTTGTAATTATAAAAGAAATACTCTCTTATAAAAAATCATAATTTTCTTATTTTTTTTTATAAATTAGACTTTTTTTTAATAAATTTTATAGATATAAATTTAAAATACCACCTTAATTATTCTAGCATTTCTCTTTTTTAATTAGTAAAATATAATAGCAGATTAATTTAATTATAATACTTTAAATATTTTAATTATATTTATTATTTATAACTATTCTATTGGCAGTAAAAAAATAAAATTTTATACTTTATTTTAAAACAGAGTTATATAAAAATTTGCTTATATGATATTTTTTATAAGAAGATTGCAATTTTTTTAAAAAGAGTAATATTGTTTCATAATTATAAAATTATTTTCTCATAAAATTGTTATTTTGTATAAAATAAATCATATTGCAAAATAAATTATATTTTCATAAAATTAGAACTTTTTTCGTAATTAAGTAAAATTACGAAAAAAAATAGCTTAATTTATGAAAAAATATAAATAAAATTATAATTTTTCTTATAAAAAATATTTTTTTCATAATAAAGTAGGTTACTTTGTTTAAAAACAAAGTAACCATAAAACACACACACACACACACACACAGATATATATATATATATATATATATATATATATATATATATATATATATATATATATATATATATATATATATATATATATATATATATATATATATATATATATATATATATATATATATATATATATATATATTTTGCAAATTTAAAAAAATTAAAAAGATATATAAACTAATGATAAATAGTATACATATCTGTTTAGTATCTGTAACTACTTTAAATATACAGATTGCAAATTTGGTGTTTTTTTTGTTGTTTTATTTTTACAAATGCAAATTTGTTATATGTTAGATATATATATATATATATCATATGTTTATATATCTTTTTTTTTTAAATAGTATACATATCCGTTTACTATATATCATATGTATACCTAACATAGATGAACTGTAACATAAATGCCATACTCAATCACATCCCAAAAACAATAGTAAGATAATATAAATTCCAGCATCAGCTCTAGCCATGCACTTAAGAGATTCATTATTTCATCATCAGTTTTAGTCATAGTAAATTTGGAAAGACACTTCTCTCTGCACAAATATTTTCCTCATAATTTTTAAAATTTTCAAATCTTTTTTTTTTTTTACCAAATTAAACTTTTCCAAAATTTTCAATAAAATATCACAAAGTCAAACTCAAAACCATTCATGGCCCCAGCCATTTCTCAATTTCATTGTTTCTTCTCATTGTTCCAAGAAAATAAGCATCATAGGACAAAGAAATATTAAAAAAGGCCGAAATCCAACTTCCATTCGTCAACAAAAATTCAAAAAGTCAAACATTTTTAAATCTATGGGACCCATTCTTTTATCATCACCTACTAGGATTGAACATCGTTAGCTCCGATACGGACATTTGAAAATCTCAAAAATTCAATTAAACTACAAATATTTTAATTTCTACATAATCGAAACTAAAATCAAAATAAAAAAAAAATCATGTATTGTATTATTCAAAAAGTTTTAAGACAATACAATTTAGGTATTGGATATTTTAATTTAGTCCAATTCAAAATGAAAACTTGAAAAAATATATTTAATAATTAATTTCTTATAATTGGATAGTTTTAAGTTTTATTTTTTATGAAATTTGTGTATAATAAATTAATATATTATATTAATATACAAAATTATATATTAAAACTAGATATTAATAGTTTTTGCAGTATAATTGTATATATTATTTAAAGTTAATACATAATTTCTCATAATTAATTTCTAACTTTTTATACAAACTATTAATTATCTATTACAAATATTTTTTTTATTAATAACTTGTCACATAAATGTTAATTAATGAAAAAATATTTTTCAATATTATAATATTAGATACTAATAAAAATTAATTAATTAAAAACTTTATTCGTATCATATAAATTTTATTAATATATCATACTTTTTTATTATCACTCATTCATTAATCATAACATATATTCAAAATTTTTATTCTAAAACATAAAAGTAGTGAATTTACAATTTTTAATTGTAATATGTGATTATATCTTAATATTATTAAATCTTAATCCACATTATATTTCTAATTTTTCATTAATATAATTTTAATGAATTTAATATTTAAGTAAATTGTATAGATATTAATAGTTATATTCTATTGAGTTAAGGTATATTTATTTTTAATTATAAATTTATAATTCATCTAAATTTTATTTTTATATAATTTTGATATAATTTAATAACTGTTATAATGATATATATAATCTTATAATTTTTGTATTATCTCTATATTATTTAATTAACATTACTTATATATTATAAATAAAAAATTAAAAAGTTTCGGTTATTTTGGTTTAATACAATTTGGCACAGTTCAGTTTAATTCGGTCAAATTTTCAATCCAGATATACGTTAATATTCAGAACTGTACTAAAATATTTTATTCGCTCTGATTCTTTTTGAGAAAAGTTAAAAAATTAATTATTCAGTCTAATTTTAAATATTTTTAATATAATTATTGTGCTTAATTTAGAATTTTTGGTCTCCCTAATCAATCCTATCACTAACTCCAACACACATAACCCATAAATTACCTTTTTTTTCTCCCTCTTACATTATCACCGAAATTTCTTTCTCTTTTCTAAAATCTCATCTCTCAAACACTTCATCAAATCCTAGTTTTTCAACAAAACCCAGATAAAAATCTATTACCAAATATCCACCACCACTATTATTCACTTTCGGGAGCACCCATATTATACTCAAAAGCAAAATTTTCTAGCAAGTTCTTCTATAGGCTTGTTCCAAAGAAAGTTTCATGGCTATTCTTTCCGGATGTATTGTCGGTATAGTTACTGTACCATTCATGTGAGAATCTCAACCTGGTACTCCTAAATATTCCTTATGTAAAAACACTCTTCCTCCACCCCCTTCTTACTGTTAAAGTTCTAACAAAAAACCCATAAAGAAATAGCAAGCAGAAAACCATCAGCATCAAGCAGAAAATATTATGACCGATATAGATTTTCTAGTGAAAAGCATAAAAAAAAAAAAAAAAAAAAAAAAAAAAAAAGCAGCAAAAATCGGTAGAAAAGAAATAATTAATCCATAAATTGTATAAAAAAAGTTACGGTATGAATGATATTTAATCTAAAAAACCATACATAATGTAATTTCCTCTCTCTCTCTCTGTATATATATATATAATTTATGATTTTTTTTTTATGGTGTATTGTCCAAAATTGTTGAGTTATGAATTTTAAAAATTAAATTAAAGAAATAGCCGGGCAGCGGCGGAGTTTATTTGGGTCTTCTTTAGGTCTTTGTTTAAAATTTTTCACTCTTCTTGAAAATATATATGAGCAATAGTCAAATGTGGGGGCATTAAAGAATCTAGAGTGATGAAATTGTCGAGGAAATAGAATCTAAATTATCAAATTATGGCCGTACTTTCTTTCTTTCTTTCTTTTAAATAAAAGAAATGACCACTTTAAGCATTTAATTATGAGTGTTATATTGTTAGATGGATCCAACACCAAAAACAAAAATTCAAGAACCAGCAGAAATGCTAAATAAGTTGTAGGTGAAGGTAATAAAGGGTGATCATTAGACCCTTAATTATCAGCCCAATGAGCTAAAAGAACTTGTAAGTGTTATTCAGCTTAGGGAGTAAGGAGATCAACCAGTCTACATCGTGATTCTTCATTCTCGTTTATCCAAGTAATGATATTGAGAGAGTCAGACTCGAATTTGAAGGAATGAACAACAGGACCAAGAAAAAAAAGAACCCGTAAATGGAAAACTACAGTCAATTGCTTTTAGCCAAAGTGAAGACCTGTGTGAATTACTTTATCAAAAATAGCTTCCATTTCCAAGCATATTTTACACCCAAAATCAGTCGATCCATCTCTAACCAAATAGAACACAGAATCCCAAAAAGAAAAAAAGCCATTCAGACTTTATCCAAAAACAAGACCCTCCTACTGCTCAAAGCAATAACTAGGAAAAGATTTGTCTTTTACACTGAAATAGGTATGCTCACCCCTCATGCACTCCACCAACAATATATAACTCTGCATAACTCATCATCAAGACCAGACATATAGTCAAGCTTCCTATTATCAAATATTCTCTATACTATCAGTACATAAAGACTCCACATTATTAATTGACAAAAACATGATAATTTAGACTAAACCTATATTGATAATTTCTCCTTGATATTAATGGCCGGAGATGACTAATTACCACAAAGGATAATATTCAAAAGAATCATCATTTTCAGGCTCATGAATATTGGAAGTGTATGAGTATGAATAGACAGCTGAACCATCAAGTTCAAGCCCCATTGGATATGTTGTTATAGCCCAATTATCCTCCTCCACAGTATACTGAACTTCCATATTCTCCTCTTGAACACACACTTGATCTGAATCCATTAACCAATTTTCTTGAATAAGATGCAAGTCTCCCATTGAAAATGATTGAATGTCTTCAAGATTAATGGAGCCTGAAGAAGAGAAATCAGAAAGGGACAACTCTGATGATGATGATGTTATTGGAGTATTTGCCATGGAATTACTTTCTGATGAATTTGATGCGTATGGAATAGTGGTTCTAAAAAGTATTGATGAGACATCGTTTTTAACAGAATTATAATTGTTCTGATTATTGGGTTCTGCTTGAGATCCATAATTGTTGTTGTTGTGGAAGCGTTTCTTTAAATGAGAGTGCCAGTGATTTTTTATTTCGTTATCTGTTCTCCCTGGCATTTTAGCTGCAATTGCAGACCATCTGACACAGCATAATTATACAAACAAAATTAATCATCTGTACAAAATGCTTTCTTATTAGTTAATCATTGATCAATATTATATTCAGCTCCATTATTCAAATTAGATAGACTAAGAAATATAAAATTATGCAAAAATTGTTATCAATCATTTTCAAGAATGCTAATTTTTTTAATCATTTCATTGAAACAAACAAATGGAAAGCATTTATTCTTTACATTAGCATTATGAGTTAGGCAGACATTCGATTACTTAAACGATAGATCAATCAGCACAATCAGTTATAATCATTCCCTTACTGTAATTCAAAATACAACAAGAAACCTTTCATATAAAGGGAAAGACTTGGTTCATACAAAGTTTGATTGCCATAATTAAAGAGGGACTACAAGAAACGATGTGAATACACAAAAATAGTTATAAGAACTACAAGAAACTTTTCTAAAAACAGGTCAGTTTACCTATTTCCTAGCATTTCATGGAGAGTGAGTATAGTCCCATCTTCTTCCTTGCTGAAGCTTCCTCTCTTTATATCAGGCCTTAGATAATTCATCCAACGAAGCCTGCAACTCTTCCCTGACCTTAACAAACCTATAAAAATTAAACAGATCAGAAATTAATTAATAAGATTTATTAATTCGCCAAAATAAAAAAAAAAATTGAATTAATAAGTATTATATACTATATCTCACCAGCAGCTTTTGGCATCTCGTTCCAATTCCAAATGCCATATCTTTTAATATAAGCAATCAACCTTTGATCTTCTTCATGACTCCATGTTCCTTTTCTCAGTGGCACTTCCACTGATGATTTCTCTTCAGACTGAACATCGTTCATCATCATTATCATCATCTGAATTATGTTTTTCTATGATAAGGGAAATCTATGTTATAATCAAGTTTAATTACACAACCCCATTTATATGTGCAGATAATTAAATATGTTCCCCAACTAGAAACGCGTCTATTACAAATGCTCCAAATTTCTAATTATTGATTAATTAATTTCCTCCATTATTTTATATAACATGGACCTCCCTGAATATGTATTTCAATAATTAATATGATATATATATTTCAACTTCCGGAATTGGTGTTGTAATTGTAGGGACCCAATCACACCATTAATTATTCAGTCCTCCTTCATTATTTTCTTTTATAATTCTTATTTTTTTATTTTTGTGAATGGTATTTTGGTTTACAAGAAAAGAAAGGCCTTAAGCCACGACAAAGAGTCATTGTGCTAACTACTTATATTCTGTGCAAACATAACTAGATGCACGCCACGGAGGCCTTAATTCAGACCAATTATATATATATATATATATATATATATATATATATATATATATATATATATATATATATATATATATGACATATTTAATAATATTTAGAGAAAAAATATGATTTTTTTATATTAAACAGCAAAATAATATTATAGGCTGACTTTAGAGCATCGTACTAACTGAGTGTTTAATAAAACTTTTGGAAACAGCTAATAATAATTTTATTAAAAACTTAATAATAATCAACTATTAGTTATTACAAGTTATCAACTAATAGCTAACGGCTACTACGAATAATTAAATCAAATGGGACCTAACTCCACCTCCCTAATCTAATTAAAGAGTCATATTTAATTAAATATCTATTCAATTATTGGTTTAAGTAGATGAGATAATAATATACATTTGGTGTTAATAAAAATTTTCTTATATATACACAGTTTTCATAATAAATATCCGGAGAGCTAAAGGTAGTTATTTCACATAAAATTAAACTAATTAGGAAATAGTATAAAATTTTGTTATGAATATATCTATTATTTTGCTTAGTGTAAAGATGCAAATAATCTCTTTATAACCATATGTAATTCTGATATTAATTAGAGATAGTGAATATATTAGGTGTAATTAAGTTTTTCCCAGTTATTACATACAAAATCTTATTAGAAAGTAGCTGTTTCAATCAAATAAAATTAATTAAATTAATTTAAAAATGAATTGATTAATTTTGATAGAATTGCATTTAGTTATAATCACTATATCATTCTAAATGATAAGAAAAATCTTTTTTTATTTATTTATCCAACTTGTTTATTTAAACTTTGTTTGAATAATTAGTTCTAAATAAACCAATACCTATAGGAAACTCATTAAAAAAATCCATGTGTATATATAATCAACTTTCCAAGAATTAGATATTTCATTCTAGGTCATGTCTGTTGGTTGAATATTGTTTGGTACTATAGAATATAATGTGAATCAGATATTTCAGTTTTAGAAATTTTCCCTTAAAAACATCTTAAGAAAAAATGTGTCTTGCAAAAATATATATAAATACTAGTTGAATAGATAATAGAGCTTCCTTTTCTTTTTTCTTTTTTTTTTTTTTTGTGTGTACGAAACTTGGATCAAGATAGTTTCTTTAAAAGATTTTAATATTCATAAAAGAACATTATAAATTAAATTAAAAAGAGTTTTTTTCCCTTAATTTTAGGATATTAGTAATGAAAATACTTAATTTATGATATGGGCTAAAATTAGTCAAATTTTAATTGAATCCAATAAGAATAAAATTCATTTAGGAGATTGTTTTTAATGAGCTAATAATATGACTCCATATAGAAAATCAGCCCACTCGAAGTTTGGTCTCGTACGGTGATGCACAAGTTCGTCCTCATCCTCATTTTCATCATAAAAAGTACATGACTCATTTGACGAAGCACTAAATCGCACTCAATGACTCTCGTATTCATCCTCCTTATAAAAGTTTATCCTCATCCTCTAAACTAATTAAGTTGACTTGTTAGAAGGTTATTAAGTACACTGATACAACAGTTGTCACATGAGATAGAATATGTAAGCGTGTCCATGATGGTGCTTAGAGCAACTACATGCATACATGGTGTTAAAAGATTGACACATGAGAGGTGACTTGTTCCATTAATTCAGACTCCACCTCTCTTTCCCTCCATTAAGATACGATAACTTATGGACTTATCCACATACTAAAAGGAACTCATCCACTCATGCAAAGGAGAAGAATGGAACTCCTACAGACTAGGAGTGGTAATTTATGTTAGTGGGTCGTAATAAGATGATGTTGATATGCACTCAAGATGCCATAAAAATCAATATAAATACGATAGATTAGTTTATTATATCAAAAAACTAAAATAAGAATACGATTGATGTAATTAATAAGTAACATGACACATATAATTAATTAACTAGCTATTTTAAGACACATGCTCCAAAAATCAATTTTTTATGTTAATATATAGATAAACTATATCAACATATCTATTTTTTTCTCGTTAAACTTATTTTACATTTATTTACTTTTATTTATATGAAATAATTATTAATAATTATATTTTATTTAAAATAACTACTCTTAATCAGTGTCTTATAACACTAATTAGAAAAATCATGTATTTTTTTTAACTTAATTATAAGATTAAGAAGTGTGATATATTACTATGGTTAATGTTTTACATCAAACATGCATGCATGTATCAATGTCATTCCATGATATGGATCAATTGTATATATCATAACATTAAATTATTAAATCTTGAGGTTATAATTCTTTCCTAAAATATAATGCTTTGACTGCAGCACGTGCTAATGATATATGTTAAAATAATATGGCTACTTGGCTAGTGACGTCATCTTGCTTATATCACCAATATCGGTGGCTATATAATAATATGTGATAAGATTACGACGGTGACAATAAAGCAGAATAGTCAATCACAATCAACTACCCTAAACATGCATATGCATTTTTAATTATGAAATTAATTAATTAATAATTACTCATTAAGATTATACGTAAACGAAAAAGCAGAAAATACAGGTTTGACAGCTCTAAATTACTTAAATCTGTTCCACAGATTCAGATTAGTTGGCTTAGAGAAATTGAGGAATGAAATTTGACAAATTTCAGTTGAAAATGGATCATTACAAAAGACCACTACAGTGCAGGTTCTAATATCACATGCTCATAATAATAATAATTTGAATTTAATTATTTGACTATGGCTCAAGTTATATGAAGAATTAGTCAAATTTTTCTAGAATTGGCATTTCAATAAAATTTAGTCATTTTAGCTAATCAATTTATGTATATTCTCAAAAAGGAGAACAGGAAACACATGAAATTTCATACTAGAATTATATATGAGTAATTAATTATGATTTATGAGGAAATAGTTGTTAGAAATGTCAACATAATCTTTCCAAGTTACAGATTCAAAATATTAATTGGAAAATTCTAGGTTTTGCAATTGTTTTCAAACAATCATAAAATTATTAGTGTTCGATTTATAAATATAAGTCTACTAATTATTTTTCCTCTGCGTTTACCCTTTTGTTGTATACTATAAAATATTTTTTCATTAGTATAATAAAGAAATTGGAACATTCATGTATGTGAATATTGTGAATATATGAATTGAATTAGCCATAGAAACTCTGTTACATTCTTTGAATGTTAATTAATGAAACTCTGTTACATTCTTTGAATGTTAATTAATAAATGATGTTGTTTTTTTTATTTAGTGGAATTAATAAAGACTGAGACTTCATTTATTTAATATAATCTACAGCTCTGGTTTATGAGAACTTTAAAAACAAAAAAGACTAAGACTTTCTTTTGTTGTAAATGCAATTCAAGATTGACCCTTTCTTCCCATATCCCATCCGCGATTCGAATCTTTACTTTCTTCGTGATTGTGACTGAAAAATTGTTTTATCTGTTTCTTATTCAACCCACGTAATATATATAAATCAATCAATAAGTGACCTTTTAATTATATATGGTTTGGATGAATATAAAGAGACAAATAATAATAATCAATTGCTTGTAGTTTATTAGACAAATGTGAAAGAGACGATTTCTTATACCTTATCCTTCCAGCCCTTACTCTAATTTCTTCCATACATACAGTCTTCAAAAATATTAAATATGATCAGTACCACCACTGATGTCATATATATGAACGAATTTTCCTTATGACTAAATACAATTAATTAATTACTAATATATAAAATGAATTGCATGTGTGAAATGTGAAGAATAAAGATCAAACTTTGTGTACTACTGTTTGTACGCGTTTGACTTATCAGTAATAATTTAATTGAAGTCGTGTGAGATAAAATAATAATTTAATTGAAGTTTGAAGATCATGTTCTAAATTAAGGTTAAGGGACTTCTTCTAGGAAGTAACATTAATTTAGATGTTCTGTGTTTGCATAAAATATATACAACATATCTTCTTAAAATGCAACTTTTCCATGATAAGATAAAATAATCTATGGAGATACTAGAGAAATTGAAAAGTCTCATTATTTTTTTTTTCATATATTTAGTTCTTACTGCAATTTGAATTTAAAATCTTACAATACTGATAACAATTTAAGTACCATTGAAATCATAAAAGTTCAAGTATATAAAGGCAATTCAAAAAATGAAAATTATACAAAGGACAGATCTATCAAATACTATTATTTTTTTGAAAATTTATAATTAAAAATTTATTGATTTTAAATAATTTAATAAAATACTCTTTTATTTTCATACAACCCAAAGCAAATTTTTTTTTAAAAATTTAAAATGCTTTTTTTTAATGGAATAATGGTTCATTTTATCGCATTCTTGTTGCAAAATAAATTTAATTGTGTGACTAAAAACTTTAAGATTATTCATTTATGAATTCTCTAAGATGAATAGACATTAGATATTTATATATAAATGTATTTGAAATAATTTAAATTTTGTGGTTTGTGAAAATACTTGTTGTATTATGTATATCATTAATTTTCATTCATATTTTAAAAACATTATATCTTGATTTGAAAATAAAAATATAAAAGCATATATTAAGAAATATTAAATAATATAATGTCTTGAATTTTTTCTAATATTCTCTAATGGTGTTGTTAGACTTGACCATTCGACGAAAAACATGCAATAAAATTTTATGATGATTATTATTATCATTAAAACTGGATATTTTGGTAACTAAGACAATAATTGTCCCATAAGCTTTTTATAACGGACTTGCTATGACAAAATTTTTTCATCACCATAAATCTTTGGCAACACTTTTTATAATGATTTTTTGTGTCGAATTTTTTCCAATTTCTTGTAGTGATGCTATGTTTGGTGGCTATTTAAGCTACAAATTGATGTTCGTATCTTTGACTAAAATATTAATAACAAAATCTAAAACTAATTCAAAGATTGTAAGTAGTCTAAGAGAATAAAATTTTTCTTTTAAAGAAGAACAAACTACTTATGAAAAAATAACCAGTAAATCCCATGGAGAAGAGAAAAACCTCAAAAAGGAAATGAAAAACAATACAAAATAATAAACTAAAGCAAAAAAAAGATTTACGGAGATTAACAAATCTCTGTATTTATCACTGAATAGAAAATTTAAGATAAAAGATAAGGAAATTACCACTGATAAAAAAAAGAAAAAAAGAAAATTGATAATGACTCAAGGAAGAAAGCATTAAAAAAAAAAGAGTTTAAAACAAAAATTAACATGAGACAAAAAAAAAATATTTATAATCAGCGAAAGGTTTAAAACTTGTGAACAAACAACAAACCACAACGATGAAGAAGGTGGGGTTATTGTAGTGGCAGCAGTGCAAGGAAAAGAGAGAGAGAAAGAAAGGAAGATAGAGAAAGTGAAGAAAAAAGATTATAGTTTCTACTTTTTGACTTTGAAATTAGTGACTCCAACGCTTAGTCGCTAACATAGTCACTAAAAGTAAAACAGCTTAAAATATTATCATTTAATTAAATCATATTTAGCTACTAAATGTTTAGTTGCTCCTTTAATCTCTATGCAGCGACTATATTTTACTCTCTTAAATATTCCTACCTTGATATCAATTGCACCTATCTATAATAGGTCTCACTATTTGCAACTAATAGATGTTAGGCGCTAATTAGCAACTAATTAGAGACTAAATTTAAACCTCTAAATAATGCACTATAGTTTGGCACCACTATTAGTGACTATTTAGTCACTAATAAATCATTAACATTTATTATTTTACTCATCTCTTTATTGTAATTGCTAATTAATATCAAATTAATCACAAATTAAAGACTAAATTATGGTTGTCGCTAAATTTAGTCACTAGTACAGTGATTGTTGTTATTATTGCTGCTCTTACAGCATAAGGAAATCTTACTATAGTAGCAATTAGATATTTTTTTTTAATGATTGTCTATATATAAAAAAGATCTTCTCTATCAAATTTTTATATTATTATCTATCAAATTTTAAAGGTTTGTTGGATTTTTCACATATTCATTTCAATTCAAACATAATGATTTCAATTTTTTCCTTTTTTTGATTATTTTAAATTTAAATTTTTAGATATTGATCATCATTCTATATAATTATATTATATTATATTATTAAAAAAAATTGTAATTGTCGAAGAACTAAAATTATGGTATTCAATTTTTGAGTTTCAGTTTTAGTCTTATATTTTATTTTATTTTTTATTTTTAATTGATCATCACTTAAAGGTAGAATTGGGATCTACACAACTACACTTGGTATACTATTTTTTTTTTGTTTATTTAATTTTTCATCTTTTTTTTTAATTCAAAAGAATTAATCCAATATAACTTGTAAGGACAATATGTTAATTTATTATATATTAACATATTTTATCTTACAAAAATTAAATTTAGGTTATATATAACTTTTTGTTAGAATCTTCATCAAGTAATAATGAAAGGTTTTAATACTTTATTTGGATATCAATTGTTTTACATACTTTTAATTTAGTATTTTTTTACATATTTAATTTTTTAATTGTGAAATTAAAGGTTAATTAATTACAATTGAGATTTTATATTTTTATTATTGTTATCATTATATTAATATTAATTAATTAAAAAATAAGAATTACTTTTAAATCAATTTATTATTGATATTTTTTTAAGATTTCCACAAAGATCTTAAGAAAATCATAAAATTTATTATTCTAATATTTTTTTATATGATTTAGATCTACCATGTGCTAATTTGGCCGTTATTTATATTGATCAATCTTTTGTGTGAAAGTTGAGTGAGAAAAAAGAAAAAGGAGAGTCACGTCTTCTTAGTGTAGTTTAATGATGCAAAGGAAAAATATATAAATTTTGAATAGGATGAAAGAATATACTTACAATTGCATATTTAAAAGATTTTATAAAATATAATTGAGTTTAAGGTAATTTTTATATTTTTTCTAATTAATGTATTCATATTAAAAATCTCAATATTATATTTTATACTTTTATATATATTTTGTTCATTGTGTAAGTATTAATAGTTGGTATAATGAATTTTAAAGTTTGGAACTTGAAATATTGAATTTAATACTAAAATTTTCTTCACCCTACATATTATGGTAAAATGTCGCTGCACAATATATAATAATGAAAATAAGTAAATATAAAAAATTGAATAAATTGATTTGTGTTGTGTTGTTTTTATTATTGGATATAGTTTTGAATTGTTTTTATTTATTATTATTATACTGTAAATCACATATTATTTATAAATATTTATAATGATTTTTTTTAATGATATATGTAGTCTAATTTAGTAAATTAGATATTACCTTTTAACTTTTTCTTTTATAAGAAGATAAAATAATTTACTTTTCTACAAGAATTTGGGTAGCTCCTCAATCAATTCAACATAAAACTACTCAAAATTCTATTTAGATCTACAAAAATTATATGATAATAATGGGAAATTTTCGAATTTTTGCATGAGGTATGTATATGATTATAATTTTTTCATATATATATATATATATATATATATATTGTTGTTTTAATTTTTGATATTATGATGGTTGATAAAATATTATGTGATAATTTTTTGAATATTAAAATTTTTCTTTTATAGTTTTACCTATTTAAAAAAAAAGTGGCAAACATAATTTCATTGTATCTTTTTCTTTTATTTTTTTATTTTCTTTTGAGATATATATATATATATATATATATATATATATATATATATATATATATATATATATATATATATATATATATATATATATGGGAAAATTTCAAAATTACCATATAAACAAACTTCTATAAATAACATTTTGACTGTGCTAAGGGAGGAGTTCAAGGAGGAGCATTCATTGGTTAGTAATCCTAAAAAATTTAAAATAAAAGAATAATATTTTATTATTATATATTTTTAAAAAAAGATTTTATATTCTGTTGTCACAAAACAAGAATAATAATAAAATTTTCAAAATATCAATTTTTTTTTAAACCTATTTCAAATGATCGTTGTTTAAATTAGACTAAAATAAAAATCAAAATAATTTTAAAAGTAATTTTTTGTGGAATTAAGATTTTTGTAGAATAGAATTTCTATCATTTTTTTTTTTTTATAGATATGAGCTTTTTATTAATTAATCCTCTTATTATTAGTAAACTAACAGTAAATGTATACGTATATCAAAATTCAGCATATATTAAGTATATGTTTAGTATTTGTAATTACTTTATATATACATACAGATTGCGATTTTGAAAAAAAATTAAAAGATCAACTACATATAATAAAAATTGGTATATGTTAAATATCTATTTGGCATATGTAACTAATTCAATATATACATATTATAAATTTGAAAAAATTAAAAAATTTGAAAAAATTTTGGTACATGTAATCAAAATTTAGTATATATTAAGTATATATTTGGTGTGTATATATATATATATATATATATATATATATATATATATATATATATATATATATATATATATATATATATATATATATGGTATTTTTTATGGTTACTTTGTTTTTAAATAAAGTAATCTACTTTATTTATAAAAAAGAAATAGTTTTTTATGAAAAATAATAATTTTATTCATATTTTTTTTGCAAATTAAACTCTTTTTTCGTAATTTTTTTAGTTACGAAAAAATTTTTAATTTTACGAAAATATAATTTATTTTTTTTTGCAAAACAACAATTTTACAAAGAAGAAAAATAATTTTGTAATTATAAAAAAAGGCTCTCTTATAAAAAACCATAATTTTCTTATTATTTTAATAAATTAGACTTTTTTTTTTTATAAAGTTTATAGATATAAATTTAAAATACCACCTTAATAATTCCAGCATTTCTCTTTTTTAATTAGTAAAATATAATAGCAAATTAATTTAATTATAATACTTTAAATATTTTAATTATATTAATTATTTATAACTATTTTATTGGCAGTAAAAAATAAAATTTTATACTTTATTTTAAAACAGAGTTATATAAAAATTTGCTTATACGATATTTTTTATAAAAAGATTGCGATTTTTTTAAAAAGAGTAATATTTTTTCATAATTATGAAATTATTTTCTCATAAAATTTTTGTTTTGTATAAAATAAATTAAATTACAAAATAAAAGGTTTCTCATAATTCAAATTCTTTCACAAAAAATACTAGATAGAAAAATAAAAGAGCAAGAAATTAAAGATGAAACATTTTCTTCTTTGATTTCTTTTCTCTAATTTCTTACTCTATTTGAATAGTAATAATAAGAACAAAAATGAAAACTATGGAGAAGATAAAGAAAAATAAAGTTATGAATATCAAGAAGAAACACTTTAAAATTAAAAAAATTAAAAAGATATATAAACTAATGGTAAATAGTATACATATCCGTTTTGTATCTGTAATTACTTTAAACATACAGATTGCAAATCTAGTGTATTTTTTTTTTTTTTTACAAATGCAAATTTGATATATGTTAGATATATATATATATATATATATATATATATATATATATATATATATATATATATATATATATATATATATATATATATATATATATATATATATATATATATATATATATATATATATCATATGTTTATATATCTAACATATACCTACTATATACATAACAACCTATTTAAATATAGCAATTATAAGATATAATGTGCATTAAGTATGGTATAATGTGACTTATTTTATATTCAAAATATGTTTTAGGATATTTGATAATGTAAGGAATAAGTTAGGATAGTAATAGGGGATGTTTTGACTATAGGGGTATTTTGGTCATTTTGACCCTAAGATAGTAGACCAGGGGTATCTGAGTTAAAAATCAAAAAAAACTAAAAATAAGTCTTAACTATTACATAAAATGCAATGCTTTTTCTTTGAACGAAAAAGAATAAGAAACAGAAAAGTTATCACGAAAATACCGAAAATAACCCTGATAGCCGCCACTGATCAGAGGTATTTTGGTCATTTGACCAAAGTTGTAAATAAATATACCAAATAAAAGTTAAGAATATTTGGAATCAAAGTCCAGTTGAACATTTTTCCAAATTCTCAGTAGAAGCATAAGAAAATTGCACCGAAACCTAAAAATCAATATTTTATTTTTTTAAAATTAATAATAAAAAAAAAGAGAAAACCCTAGAATTAAAAGCTGTACAGCAGCCACCCCCCTCACTTTGGCTCCTGTACACGCCACTTCCTTTCTCCAAAAGAGAAAAATAAATAAATCTTCTTCTTCTTCCTTTTCTCTCAAACAAATTCAAGAATCAACAACAGAAAAGCAAGATTTTTACAAAGTAAAATTCTTTTACATTAAATCTTGTTAATTTTTATGGGCTGATTATTACAGTAACTATTTAAAAAAAATTAAATTTATTGTTGTTATATCTTGGAAGGGCTGGCTAAGGCTAATAGAAGGGAAGTGAAATTATCCTCGTGAATTAAGGTGAGAAGAATTATTTTCTCAATTTAATTTTTTTTTATTTTATTTTTTTTACAGCAATTAAAAATGTTTATAAATCATGGCAATGTGGTGTTGGATTGAATTAATTAGTAGAATGGGATAGGTATTTGTTGAATTAAGAAAAGAATTGTGTCTAGGAATGAAAAAGGAAGTTAATTGCAAACAAAAGTATGGTTGATAGTGAAAAACATGATTAATTGAAAAAAAATAAAAATTTTGTAGGAATCATTCGGCCAAAAAGGGGAAACTAATTCCCAAGTTCTGTAATTTTTTTATTTAAAGTAGATTTTGGTTGAGTTTAGAACCAATTGAACATAGAAATTGTTGAAAGTAAAATCCGATTTCAAATTATTGAGAAATCCAAAATGGAATTTTAAAAAATGTTCTTAAACATCTATGAATAATTTAAATTTGGGAACTTTCCAATTTAAGTTAATTAAGTCTAGTTTTAATTAAAATTATATAATTAAATAAATTAATTAAATAATTAAGCAATAAAATTTGAAATTGATAACAAGAACTCAAGCAATCGAAGGATGGGTGAGTTGAAATCTTTTGAGGGGTAATCTCTAGACCTAAAATTGGGTTTCTAATTAAATTAAATATAAACATTGAATTAAGGATATAATTATATAATTAAATAAGTAAATTAAAAATTTATGAAGTCAATTAGTATAAACAAGTCAAATATTAAGATTTTCATTAGGGTGTATCTTTAGTATAGGGTTGACTTTAAGAAGTCAAAGTCAAAAATTTAACTATGACCTAAGATGAATTAAAACATATTATTAAACATATTAAAATAATACTAAAACATTAAATCATTAAGATTAAAAGTCAAAATAAGGAAAAATATTAAAAGTTGACTTTATTTGATCAAAGATTTATAGTGGGACTTGGAGTTCTAATTCAAGTCAACCACTTAAGTTAAGTAAGAATATGCATAAATATGGTAAGTTATTGACTATATGAATTAAATAAGAACTATTTGATTTATGCTATACAGGTTAAAGAAATTCAAGTCCTGCGGTCCACTTAACTCGGTTAACTAGAAGTACAAGAGTTTAAGGTGAGTTGTAATGCACACTCTTATTTCTTTGTAAATATGAAATGGTTTCTTTAAGATTGAATGATTTATTTCATGATTTCATGTCCATTGATTGACTATGATTTCATAAGTTATGTTTGCTTGAGAGTCTCATCTTAAGTATGACTCTTTCTTAAGTTAATTGTTTGAACCTAAAACTCACATTAAGCTATATTATGACATATAATGATATTGCGAACCTTAAACCAAATCTTTCAAGCTAAGTAGGACTCTTTCATAAGAGTCCTAATATAAGTTAAACTCTTGTCATGTATATGTTATTATTTACTTTTCCAAGCATGCAGAAACAACCCTTCTCAATGTGGGGTGAACATTGGACTTGTGCACAAGGTATGCCCATGGATAGGGCAAAGTATCCATACCTCAGCTATCAGGGGTCTAATATTGCTAGCCATAGGACCTGATCAGTTTTATACTATAAGTTGAGTAGAGAAGGCAATAGCCCCTACTCCTAAGTTAATATAAGTTATAAGTTGTTTCTGCTACCCTATTGTTTATTCCTTTTTTTTTTTTTTTACAACCAAGCTATGTTATTGAGCCTACGTTTATTTTCTTACATATCCTATCTGTGCATCTACTCTCACTGAGTCTTCTACTCACCCTTTTCTATGTTTATATATTTCAAGATGGCAAGATTGATCAAGGTAACTAGCTCAAGCTTGTTCCTCCACTTGAGTGGTTGCTTTGCTTAGAAGATAGTAGAGTTCTCTTTATTCATTTGTATTGGTAAACTTCGGTTTACTGCTCCGGGAGTAATAAGTAAAGTACTTGATAATCGATCGAAAATTGATGTTTTGTGGTTTTAAGTTTGGGATTATTTGGACTTTTATTTTGTTGAGTTATCTTCAAATGTTTTCCTTTTACTTTGATTTATAAGAACTGTTTTTAAGATATAAGAAGTTTATGGGTTTATTTTGCAAATTTTATAAGTTATTATTTAATTGAATAAGATATGGGTATTTGATAAGTAATTTTACATAAGCTAAGGATTCTACGGGTGTGGGTGACCTTATGTCTTCTTGTGTCCTAAGATCGTTATAGCTCCCTAAGTTGGGCTGCAATAAAGGTGGTATCAGAGCCTTAGGTTTAAGATTTCATGGGTATTTAAGATTACCTCAGAGCAATAGGATTCCTTACTGTCATTGAAGTTCTTCATTAGGAAAAATTCAGCTTTAATCTCAAGTCTGGGTTGTCATATATGTATTACTATGTTTTATTTTTGTGATATGTGTTTATTTCATAAACCCCTACATGAGGACCCAGACCTAAGAGGATGAGACATGATCATGATGAACCTCCACCTGTGATTGTGATTGATGATGATTCAGTGGATGAGGACCCCGAGGAGGAGATACTTATTAAGGTACAGCATGACCCCAAGGACCTACTTGAGGCATTGACTAGAGAGTTCGAGCTGTGTAAAGGAGAAGTGACTGCCTTGCGAGAAGAGGTAGAGATGCTCAAGAGACAAAATCTTGAGTTAGTGCATCAAAACATAGGAGTCCAATTGGAGATAGAGCAGCTAAGACAAGATCAAGAGAATGTTGGAATCGGGATTACTCGCATCTCAAGATAACCTGCTCCTAATATGAGAGTCTCACAGGCCTCTAGGCAACTTTCATATGGAAATTTGAGATGTGAAGGATGTGGATGAGGACGAGTGTTATGCCCCACTTTTGTATGTGCTTCTATACGCTATTCACCCTAGCGAACTACAGATTCCACTGTTAGAGCTAGACCACGTGCTCCTAGAGCACTATAAGAGCGATTACATTATTGGTTATGATATTATTTAGTCTTTATTTACTTGATAAAACAGTTGACTATGATATAGCATGCCTAGAGTAGGATGTTGATTTATTTATTATTGTTGATTCTTTCATTAAGAGTTTTTCTTTATTGGATTGATTCATTGGTTTATTGAAATTATGGAATAAAAGCGTGCTATTGACAATAATGATAAGCACAAGTATGTGAATGATAAGCCTATGTATATGATTATAGTATGATTTAATATATGTGTATGCTAGCATTAGTTATTCAGTCCCCCTTTATTATTCAGTCCTCCTTTATTATTTTCTTTTATAATTCTTATTTTTTTTTTTAAATGGTATTTTGGTTGCCAAGAAAAGAAAGACCTTAAGCCACGACAAAGAGTCATTATATATGTGCAAACATAACTAGATGCACACCACGGAGGCCTTAATTCAGACCAATTATATATATATATATATATATATATATATATATATATATATATATATATATATATATATATATATATATATATATATAATTAAATGACATATATAATAATATTTAGAGAAAAAATATGATTTTTTTTATATTAAACAGCAAAATAATGTTACAGGCTAACTTCAGAGTATCATATTAAGTGAGTATTTGGCAAAACTTTTGAAAATAACTAATAATAATTTTACTAAAAACTTAACAACAATCAGCTATCAGCTATTACCAACTATTAACTAGTAATTAACGGCTGCTACGAATAATTAAATCAAATGGGACCTAAGTTCACCTCCCTAATTTAATAAAAGAGTCATATTTAATTAAATATCTATTCAATTATTAGTTTAGGAATATGAGATAATAATATATATACATTAGGTGTTAATAAAAATTTTCTTATATATACACAGTTTTCATAATAAATATCCTGAGAGCTAAAGGTAGTAATTTCACATAAAATTAAACTAATTAGGAAATTGTTTAAAATTTTAAAATTTTATTATGAATATATCTATTATTTTGCTTAGTGTAAAGATGCAAATAATCTCTTATATGTAATTCTCATATTAATTAGAGATAGTGAATATATTAGGTGTAATTAAGTTTTTCCTACTTATTCCATACAAAATCTTATTAGAAAGTAGTTGTTTCAATCAAATAAAAGTAACTACATTAATTTAAAAATTAATTGATTAATTTTGATAGAATTGCATTTAGTTATAATTACTATGATTCTAAATGATAAGTAAATCTTTTTTTTTTATTTATCCAACTTATTTATTTAATTTTTGTTTGAATAATTATTTCTAAATTGACCAACACCTATAGGGAACTCATTAAAAAAAATCCATATGTATATATAATCAACTTTCCAAGAATTAGATATTTCATTCTAGGTCATGTCTATTGGTTGAATATTGTTTGGTACTATAGAATATAATGTGAATAAGATATTTCAGTTTTAGAAATTTTCCCTTTTAATAAAAAACATCTTAAAAAAAAAGGTGTCTTGCAAAAATATATATAAATACTAGTTGAATAGATAATAGAGCTTCCTTTTCTTTTCTTTTTTTTTTTTAATTTTCCCACGAAAATTGGATCAAGATAGTTTCTCTAAAATATTTTAATATTCATAAAAGAAGATTATAAATTAAATTAAAAAGACTTTTTTTCCTTAATATTAGGATAATAGTCATGAAAATACTTAATTTATGATCTGGCCTAAAATTAGTCAAGTCTTAATTGAATCCAATAAGATTAAAATACATTTAGGAGACTGTCTCTTATGAGCTTATAACATGACTCCATATGGTAAATCAGCCCGTTTAAAGTTTGGGTCTCGTCTAGTGATGCACAAGTTCGTCGTTGTCCTTATTTTCATCATAGAAGCACAGGACTCATCTGACAAAGCACTATATCGCACTCAAGAACTTGTCTTCATCCTTGTTATAGAAGCTTATTCTTGTCATAGAAGCTTATCCTCGTCCTCAAAACTCATTAAGTTGACTTGTATGATGGTTATTGAGTACACTGATACAAAAGTTATCACATCAGACATAATACGTAAGCATGACCATGATGGTGCTTAGAGCAACTAAATGCATACATGGTATCAAAAGATTGACACATGAGAGGTGACTTGTCCCATCAATTGAGACTCCACCTCTCTTTTCCTCCATTAGGATACAACCATGTATAGACCTATCCACATACTAAAGGGAACTCATCCACTCATGCAAAAGGGAAGGATGGAACCCCGACATACTAGGAGTGGTAATTCATGTTAGTGGATTGTAATCGGATAGTGTTGATCCACACTGATGGCAATATAATAGTCAACATAAACACAACACGATATGAATAGTACGTTTAAAATTTTAAATTAATTTATTTATTTTAATATCTAAAAAATATCAAATTTATTAAATTAACCCCTATTCATTTCTATTATTACATTATATATAAATTTAAAAAGAATATTAAAAGTAATATTTATATGTACATATTGTAAAAATCATAAAATATATTAGCTTAAATGTGTTAATAGGTTAAATATGTCATTTTTGAATTAACAGTTCAATCTGCGACACGACACTATTATTTTTGTGTCACACACGAGTTTACACGAAATCGACTACGAATACGATAACTCATATACCAAACCTGCTAATTTCATATTGGTTTCGTGTCGTGTACTCATGACTTGTTTAATGGTGCCAGCCCTACCATAGACTAAACTCTTGTAAGTCCACTTTCACAAAACAATCTAGAAGAGGCTTTCTCTCTCTCTGCGAGTTCTCCATCTTTTAGCCTAATGATTTAGGCATGGGAGATTCTCTCGCCAAGGTTTGTCTTGAGGGCCTCTTATATTTTGTTCGTCTACAAGCTTAAATCATAGCCCTCATGGCACAAGCTCCCTCTATGGTTGGATTGAGGTGATAGCTGCGGGATCATCTTCTCTGAGATGAGGTCATGATTTCTCTCTCTATATTTGGATTGAGACAATTCAAATAGAAATAAATAAATTTAAACATAAAGAATTGTATATTTTAACATTTTACCTATGATTGCAGTGATTGTAAATAATCAAAATTTTCATTTTTTCTTATTAACTCAACTCATTTTTAAATTAATTTAATTATTTTTATCCTAAATTAATAATTTCTAATTAAATTTTGTTTAAAATAATTATTTTTTAACTAGATTTTATCTTAAATAACCGTTCTTAACTAGTTATTTTAAAACACATGTTCCAAAAATCAATTTTTTATATTAATATATTGATAAACTATATCAACATGTCTATTTTTTCTCGTTAAACTTATTTTACATTTATTTAATTATATTTATATGAAATAATTATTTTATAATTATATTTTATTTAAAATAATTGCTCCTAATTTGTGTCTTATAGTACTCATTAGAAAAATCATGTATTTTTTAACTTAATTATAAGATTAAGAAGTGTGATATATATATATATATATATATATATATATATATATATATATATATATATATATATATATATATATAACTATGGTTAATGTTTAACTATCCTCCATCAAGCATGCATGCATGTATCAATGTCATTCCATGATATGTATATATCATTGTATACATAACATTAAATTATTAAATCTCGAGGTTATAGTACTTTCCCATAATATAATGCTTTGAATGCAGCACGTACTAATGATACGTGTTAAAATAATATGGCTACTTGGCTACTGACATCATCTTGCTTATATCACCAATATCGGCGGCTATATACTAATATGTGATGAGATTACGACAGTGACAATAAAGCAGAATAGTCAATCACAATCAACTACCCTAAACATGCATATACAGTTTAATTATGAGATTAATTAATTAATAATTACTCATTAAGATTATAGGTAAACGACAAAGCAGAAAATACCGGTTAGACAGCTCTAAATTACTAAAATCTGTTCCACAAATTCAGATTAGTTGGCTTAGAGAAATTGAGGAATGAAATTTGACAAATTTCAGTTGAAAATGGATCATTGCAAAAGATCACTAAAGTTCAGGTTTTATTATCACATGCTCATAATCATAATAATTTGAATTTAATTATTATTGCGCGATTTCTGCAAGTGTACAGATCGTTTACAAATAATAAAATAATGAGTGAGTGTCGTTCTTACGAGAAAGGGTTAGTCAAGTACCAATTTTAAGATTACTTTATTATTTAGAAAATCAATTATGAGATTTTATATTTTAAACTAAAGTAAAATTCATCCATAAATACCAATTATAATCTATCATTGGCCTTTCATCAAATTATTTAACATAAGCATATTTTGTTAATAAAAGAGTATTCCCGCCTGTCACGCGAGTGACCCGGGTTTGATCCTTGACAACGGCGCCAAAAACTTGCTGCGCGATTTCTGTAAGTATACAGATCGTGCCAAGTAATAGTGTGTGAATAGAGTATCGAATCCACAGGGAATGGATGACAAGTACCAAAATTAAGATTACTCTATTATTTAGAAAATCAATTATGAGAATTCATATTTTGAACTAAAGTAAAATTCAAGTAAATAAATAATCATAAATATGAAAATAAGATTAAAAGTCTAGGATTTAGAATTCATCAATTGATCACATATGATTTCTTTGTAATTTTTAGATGGATTATTTTTGCTAGAATTAATGATTAGATTTTCCTAAATTATATGATGTTCTCTCTCAAGATATAACATATGTGTTCATATTAACTTTACATCTACTCTCGTGATCATAAGCAATTAACACAAACCCATTAAGTTTTATGGAAATCCTTTTAAAAATCATAAAGGAGTATTCTTATCTCTAAGTAATATATTCCCTGGATTAATTATCCTAATGAACTAATATTATGTTTTCACTTTCGCTACTTCACACAATATCTTAAATCATGCAATTAATGGCTAGTTAATTACGAGCATTAAATTTTAAGATAAAAAATCAATTCCAACAATCAAATCCAATCAATTAAATCAAAAGATTACATCAAAATCTTAGAAAAATAAATTTAGCTATTCATAATTAAAAAGAAAGAAACAATTAATTTAACAATAAACATAATAACAACTTAAAATTAAATTCAAGAGTAAAGTTTAGAAATAACTTTTTTGGGGATACAATATTTGATGAACATGAGCTCCAAAAACTTCTCTTAATAAAAATAACATGAACAAAGAAGAAAATTAATCTATTTTTTTCTCTAAATATTTTTTTGATGGATTTTCTTAATGCTATTTTCTTTTGCCAAGCATGATATTTATTGGCATATTTGATAGAAGAATTCAAGTTTCATTAAAATTCTTACATCAAAAATTCAACATTGATGGTTAGGTTGGCCTCCAACCATTGAATTCCTTCATTAATATTCAAAAATAGTTAGGTTGGCCACCAACCATTGAATTTTGGCCACCAACCATTGAATTTATTTCTCATAGATTGAAAACTAGAATCATTGCTTGCGTCATTATTTTTATGACATCATCGCTTGCATCATTTATTTTATTGCATCATTGTGACATCATTTTGATATGCAAAAATTAAAATAAAAATACTTAAAATATGTAATAATTTATTTATAAGTTGTAAAACAATTTATTTCTCAAAATAAGTAATAATATTATTGTATTCTTGATAATTAAGCTAAAATTTAAGTTTAAACACATAAAATAACTCTAAGAATATAGAGTTATCACACTCCCAAACTTAAGTTTTTGCTTATTTTCAAGCAAAAAAAAATTCAACAAGCCTTTAAACCCCTAAGTGTCCCGTAGAGGACGAGTTATAATCTCGTGAGGGTTTTCAGTGGTGATACCCATAAACACCTTTAAAACTCTAAATTTTCAACTATTTATTTCAAAAAAATAAAATATCACAAAAAGGAAATTTAATTCTCGCGTGCTTATGTTGAATAATTTTTTTAAGGATCTCAAAAAGTTAATATTTACAAATAACATATCAATAGTATTGCAAATCAAGTTTCTATCTTAGGTTCAAAATAATCCTTATCTTAATTATGCATTGAATAACTATGCATTAAATCAACTGCAAAGAAATTGTTACACTTCAGATAGGCATATATACACAAATATCTTTAAATGCCTCTATCAAATAATAAAAAATAGATGTACAAATCTTATAAGCATATTAAAGCAAACAATCTCCACTAATGAAATTCACAAATCAAGAGAGATTAATAGGTCTTAACTAGGGTTGTAATGATGCTAATACAAGGTATTTTGACTAAACAAAAAAAAAACTAAATGAACAAAAGTAAGATAATTATGCCAAGTTTACAAAAGAAAATCAATAGCTCAAATAAAGATATTAAATTAATGAAGGATCTCTTTTATCTTAAATACCATTCTTCTTCAATGTTTTCTTCTTTTCAGCCCTCATCTTCATCTTCTTCTTTTTTCTTCTTTTTTTTTTTTATATTTTTTTTCTTTTCTTTTTCGCCAACAACATTATTCTAAAGATAAGTAAGAATTACTAACTTTTATTTTATTCAATTTTTTTGCTTTTCTCAAAACTTATTTTAAGCAGAAGGTAATCTTTTATAATGAATAATGTTCTCAGTTATTAGATATCCTTATTTTCTTTTAAAACTTCAATAATTCCCTTTTCTTTATTAGAATGTAAACTTGACAAAATTATCTCACAAATAGGGTGAAAGATAACAATTAAAGTTAATTAACAAAGAAAAAAAGCTAAAATTATCAAGGCACAAATGGGTAAACTAGGAAAAAAATTAAAATAAGGATAGATATAAGTAACAAGCTAAACAACTAATGCCTAAATCATATATCTCTTTCAAAATGAATTCAAAATTTTGTCTTAAAAGTTTGCAAAAATATGTTCTAAGATAGGTGAGGCAAATGAAAATAAAAATGTGTAGAAACTCTCTCTAAGTAAGTATACACAAATTCAATGCAATCAATATAATGCAAAGCAAAGCAAAACATAATCTTAATAAAAGTTAATTTCTTACCTAAAATAGTAGCTCAACCTGAAATATTTTAATAAATTGTCCATAAATACCAATTATAATCTATCATTAGCCTTTCATCAAATTATTTAATATAAGCATATTTTATTAATAAAAGAGTAAAGATTTTAAATTTATTCATCAAGACACAAAAGAAATGACTAAAAACAAAAAAAAAAAATTAAACCTCCCCCAAACTTACAATAGACATCGTCCTCAATGTCAAAGAAACATATCAAAAGAAATAAAATACTCTCTCTTGTAGAAAAGTGAATTTCAAATTATAAGCAGAACGTGCATTCTACTTCCTTATTTCTTATAAAACATCATAAAATAACACTAAAAGCAAGCATAAGAAATTAATCATACAAAAAAGAAAGCATCAAATTTTTTTTTTTGTATTTATTATTTTTTTAATTTTTTATTTTGGAAACTAGAAAAAGAAAGGAAAAAAAATACAAATGCATATCAAGAATACAAAAAGTACTCTTTACTATGCCATATTATATAAACAACTTTTCAGTCAGTTAGTTAGCTAGCTAGCTAGCTAGTTAGGTGTTTTTTTTTTTTTTTTTTGAAAAGGAAAATCACAGAAATTTAAGATGCATATCAAGAGCATAAAAGTAACTCTTTACTCAGCCATCTTATATTTAGTGAATCGTATCTAAAATTTCGCTTGATCAGGTGCAATAGAAAACACACACACACAAAAAAAAATGCGATAAAAAAGTACAAGAGTTAGGGAAGTTATAACCAGAGATTCAGATCTAGTTCTCGCTTCTTACTGCTGCTAGCCCTATGATGCCAAACTACCTACACCATCAATGGATCAGGTTTAGATTTAAAGTTTTGCAGTTGATCAATCAATTGATCAATAGTTGAAGCAGAGACTAGGATGTGTTGACTCGCTGGTGTCATAAAACCTTATTCCATAGCATGATCAAGAAAAGATAACAAACCATTATAAAAATCATCAACATTAAGTAATCCCAATGGCTTCTGAAGAACAGTTAATTGGGTCCAAGATGCAATAGTGAAGATATTTTCAAATGTTTTGAAACCACCAGGTAATGCGATAAAAATATTGGCATTGAGATTCATGTATACCATTCGTTCATACATGCTCATCACTTGTAACTCATTACCTATAGTTCCACCAGTGATATGCTTATTTCGAGCTAAAGCCTTTAGAACTATTCTTAGAACTTTACTACCTCTAATATATGCAGAACTTGCAACACAACCCTTTAACCCTAAACTACCTCCTTCAAACACCAAATCAATTTTTCGTTCAGCTAAAATCCTATCAAGTTTATTAGCTGCTATCAAGTACTCTCTTTTCTTGCCAGAGTTTAGACTATAAAAGACACAAATAGTTTTGAATTTGCGTATTGAGGTTCTGCCATTTTCTCTCACAGATCTCTCGAAAGGGTTGTGTGCATATTGATAATAATGAATGTGTATATAAAGAAACTAGAAAAGTAAATGAATAGTTTAATGGGGTAAAATAATTATTGACAGAAAAAATAAAAAAATATTAAAAATAAAAATAATCAATATTGTGTGTACAAATGTCAAAAGAAATATTTGAAAAACTAAAAAGAAATATACATTGAAAGACTAAAAAGCTAACGAAAGTAGAAAAATCTGAAGCGTGTGTACAAAAGTCAAAAAGAAAATATTGAAAAGCTAAAAGTAGACATTGAAAGACTAAAAAGTTGTCGATAGTAGAAAAATCTGTAGAAAAATAAAATTTAAGTGCTAAAAAGTCAAAAAGTACTGCAAAATGTAGAAAAAGTAATGCATTGAAAATAAAAAAGTTAGTGATACACCTAATTATAATCAGTAGTTGTGATTTTGGCTCACATCTTCCTCTGGTTTTACGTCTAGTAATGGCTTACACTCTTTCTATGAGTCAAGGATGGGCTTCTCATCTAGTTTTCTTATTAACTGGCAAATAGGGTCTTTTATAATTAGATTTTCTAGACCGTAATGCTGCTTCTCTTCTTTGAATAAGTCCCATAAATCTAAAAGAGTACGTTGAACTTGTCCACAAGGATGCGTCTCAAGAGTCTGTAGTATATTATCTAAAGTTTCCTTACTCCATCCCTTATGAATTTAATTTTATCTTCTTGATTTATAGATGCAAATCTAATGTTTCTACAACGTGTGCTGCAATTCCATCTTGCACACTTGTAGCAAACTCCCATTTTATTAGCTCTCCTCTTCTTTGAGTAAGAACTTCTCCTCGTACTTGATAAATATTTAATAAATGAGTCATCATGCTCACCTGCCAATCGTACTTTGGCTTATATGATCCAACGAATATCTTTAGGAAGATTCAGACGCCTAAATGCCTTCATTCTTTCTAGTCTGCGTTCATCAATTTTTCTAAGTACATCTTGGAAAAGAATTGGAAATCTATTTTTTAGTGCTGCAAGAGATGCTTCCATATCTAATTAACTTAGTTAGGAAAATGAAAGAGAAAATTTATAATGAAACAACTAAACATAAATAAAAGAAACCTAACAAAGAGAAAATTTGGGTTTCCTCCTAATGAGTTATTTAATAACTCACAAACAATACTAATGCAAAATTAAAATAAAACAAAACAAACAAAAGAATAAAAGAAATTAAAAAGAAGTAAAAAAGTTAGAAATTCGAGTTGCCTCCCAAAAACACATTATTTATAGTCCTTAGCTTGACTATAGCTAGATCTCCATCGAAGAGGATAATACACAAAGTATATAATCCTGATAATTGCAGAAATATAGACTTTTGCTAGTTTTAATGAGTCCAGCCAGCTTGATTTGAGTCTGCATGGAAAAATGCTAAGTCAAGAATTATTTAATATTTGACAATTAGGCTCATAATTTCCAAAAGTTTTCAAACGAGCTCTTTTTCTTGCTCTGAATTTTCTCAAGAAATTAAAATAAGAAGGTAGTGGTGTTGAATCAAGAGTTGGTGAGTGCTTAGTTGATGGTGATGAATGTTTCTTCTTTTCTTCCAAGTCATCAAATTGATATTATCTATGGTCTAGCATATATGGTGTTGTATTCACCAAACAAACTAAAAGAGTTTTCTTTGAGTGCTCTTTTTCAAATACTTCTTCAATTTCCCCATAAATTTTAACCACTCCGCAAATATTTTCCATGAGAGAAGGATATTTGAAATTGTTGGGAAAATTAGGCTCATCTTCTTTCTTTTTATCTTGCTTGCTTGAAGTATCTGGTTGATCAATCATCTCTTCTACATCATTACTCAACAAAATTGCCAAGCATTGCTCTCTAGAATGTTCTTCAATTTGGCTTGTCATGTTACCATGGCCTTGAGTATCTAATGGACTAGCAAACTGTTCCAATTGTACATCATCATTTGTATTGTGGCTAGCCCATTGATCCATCCTATCTTCCAATGTTTCACATCGTTCATGAGTAGCATTTATGAATCTTTCCAATGCCACTTCATAAGATGGTTTGTGCTCTTCAAATGGTGCATGATCTTGAAAATCATATTGATAAGGATACCATGAATTGTTACTTTGATCGCATTGGTTTTCCCATAAAAAGCTTGAATAGTCACTCCATCCTGAGTTGTTTATGTTAGAATATGGATAATTCTCATGCTTATTATAATTTGGAAAAAATTGTACCTGCTCTGCATATTGGCATTCAAAATTCAAGTGATTACCTCCACATAGATCACAACTCAAACATGAATTAAATAAAGTATTAGCATCAAATTTATCAATTAAGTTAACCAATGCATCAATTTTAGTATTTAACTTACTAAAACCATCCTCACCATACATATTTGCTGCTCTATTTAGCATTATTCCTCAATTACACCATCACAAGTTGTAGAAAGCCATCCTTTTTTTTTTTTTTTGAATTCCTGCAAAATAAAAAAATAGAAAAGAAAAACAAAATCTAAAGTAATAGAGTATGTCAATTGTATTTATATTATCAAAAATCCCCTTCCCCGACAACAGCGCCAAAAACTTGTTGCGCGATTTCTGTAAGTGCACGTATCGTTTACAAGTAATAAAGTTATGAGTAAGTGTCGTTCCCATGAGGAAGAGTTTGTCAAATACTAATTTTAAGATTACTCTATTATTTAGAAAATCAATTATGAGATTTTATATTTTAAGTTAAAGTAAAATTTAAGTAAATAAATGATGATAAATATAAA
The DNA here is from genome assembly GCA_947687605.1 of Reutealis trisperma. Taxonomy (NCBI): domain Eukaryota; kingdom Viridiplantae; phylum Streptophyta; class Magnoliopsida; order Malpighiales; family Euphorbiaceae; genus Reutealis; species Reutealis trisperma. The sequence continues at coordinate 8,968,893 of CANTUT010000003.1, forward strand.
AATAAGATTAAAGGTCTAGGATTTAGAATTCATCAATTGATCACAAATGATTTCTTTATAATGTTTAGATGGATTATTTTTGTTGGAATTAATGATTAGATTTTCTTAAATTATATGATGTTCTCTCTCAAGATATAACATGTGTGTTCATATTAATCTTACGTCTACTCTCGTGATCATAAGCAATTAACACAAACCCATTATATTTTATGGAAATTTTTTAAAAATCACAAAGGAGTATTCTTATCTCTAAGCAATATATTCCCTGGATCAATTATCCTAAAGAACTAATATTGTGTTTTCACTCTCGCTACTTCACACAATATCTTAAATCATGTAACTAATGACCAGTTAATTACAAGTATTAAGTTTTAAGATAAAAGATTAATTCCAACAATCAAAACCAATCAATTAAATATAAATAATCATATGCAAATCAAAAAATTACATCTAAATCATAGAAAAATAAATTTAGCTATTCATAATTAAAAAGAAAGAAACAATTAATTTAACAATAAACATAATAATAACTTAAAATTAAATTCAAGAGTAAAGTTTAGAAATAACTCTTTTGGAGATACAATCTTTGATGAACATGAGCTCTAAAAACTTCTTTTGATAAAAATAACATGAACAAAGAAAAAAACTAATCTATTTTTTTTTCTCTAAATATTTTTTTGATGGATTTTCTTGATGCTATACATTCCCTGGATTATCTCTAAGCAATACATTCCCTGGATCAATTATCCTAATGAACTAATATTGTGTTTTCACTCTCGCTACTTCACACAATATCTTAAATCATGTAATTAATGACTAGTTAATTACAAGCATTAAGTTCTAAGATAAAAGATTAATTCCAACAATCAAAACCAATCAATTAAATATCAATAATCATATGCAAATCAAAATATTACATCTAAATTCTAGAAAAATAAATTTAGCTATTCATAATTAAAAAGAAAGAAACAATTAATTTAACAATAAACATAATAATAACTTAAAATTAAATTCAAAAGTAAAGTTTAGAAAGAACTCTTTTGGAGATACAATCTTTGATGAACATGAGCTCTAAAAACTTATCTTAATAAAAATAACATGAACAAAGAAAAAAACTAATCTATTTTTTTTTCTCTAAATATTTTTTTGATGGATTTTCTTGATGCTATACATTCCCTGGATTATCTCTAAGCAATACATTCCCTGGATCAATTATCCTAATGAACTAATATTGTGTTTCCACTCTCGCTACTTCACATAATATCTTAAATCATGCAATTAATTGCCAGTTAATTACAAGCATTAAGTTCTAAGATAAAAAATTAATTCCAACAATCAAATCCAATCAAGTAAATATAAATAATCATATGCAAATCAAAAGATTACATCTAAATCCTAAAAAAATAAATTTAGTTATTCATAATAAAAAAGAAAGAAACAATTAATTTAACAATAAACATAATAATAACTTAAAATTAAATTTAAGAGTAAAGTTTAGAAAGAACTCTTTTGGAGATACAATCTTTGATGAACATGAGCTCTAAAAACTTCTCTTGATAAAAATAACATAAACAAAGAAAAAAACTAATTTATTTTTTTTCTCTAAATATTTTTTTGATGGATTTTCTTGATGCTGTTTTTCTTTGCCAAGCATGGTATTTATAGGTATATTTGGTGGAAGAATTCAAGTTTTATTAAAATTTTTACATAAAAAATTTAACATTGATGGTTAGATTGGCCACCAACAATTGAATTTCTTCATCAATATTCAAAAATGGTTAGGTTGGCCACCAACCATTGAATTTTGGCTACCAACCATTGAATTTATTTCTCATGGATTAAAAACTTGAATCATTGCTTGTATTATTATTTTTATGACATTATCACCTGCATTATTTATTTTATTGCATCATTGTGATATATTTTTATTTGCAAAAATAAAATAAAAATACTTAAAATATGTAATAATTTATTTATAAGTTGTAAAATTATTTATTTCTCAAAATAAGTAATAATATTATTATATTATTGAGAATTGAGCTAAAATTTAAATTTAAACACATAAAATAACTTTAAAAATATAGAGTTATCAATTATTTGACTATAACTCAAGTTATATGAAGAATTAGTCAAATTTTTCTAGAATTGCATTTCAATAAAAATTAAAAATAAACCTAGCGCAACTAATCATAAAATAAATTTAATCTAAGAAGAGCTCAACTATATTCCGATTGTAATAAAATTTGAATTATGATCAATAAATCCAACTAATAATAAAGTAATCTTTTAATTTCGTTTGAAAACTTAAATTTTATAAAAAAATAAATTTATTAAATTTAATTTTATCAATTATTGTGAGTTAAAAAATAGTCATTTTAAATGAAATAAAATTATATTAAAATGAAAATATTTTGTAGGGATTCAATTTATTTAATAAAACCTACTATATACTAAAAATTCAAAATGCCCTTATTTAAGTTTTTTGTTTTTTGAACACTGAGGAGGGGGAATATAATTTGGGTGAGCATCGAACCCTAATATTCACTCTTAAAATACTTTTATTTAAGTTAAATATTACTCTTTCTATATAAAGATAAAATGAAATAATTATAAATATTATTATTTTTTAGTTATTTCAAACAATTCAAATAAATTCTATCATTCAAAATTTATTCTAAACACATGAATTCTAGTATTAATTAAATTGAATTCTATAGAATTTGAATTTTTACACATGAATTTTTCTAAAAGCTGCAAGTTTTCTTACCTAAATTTACTTTGGTCAATTGTTTGTGATCGGAGACAGGACAGCTAGTACATAAATGTTGCAGTAGGTAAGGTAAACACTGAATCATGCATCTCAAATTCTTTATAGGTTTTTTTTTTCCCTTATCTTTATCTTTGTAATTGTCTTTCTTGTAGTCTTCCACTTTTATTACTTGATTGACAAGAAAGATTAGTGGTTAAGCCACGAGGCCTCAAGGCTGAAACCATTTAGTCATTTTTAGCTAATTAATTTATGTATATTCTCAAAAAGGAGAACAGGAAACACATTAAATTTCATACTAGAATTATATATGAGTAATTAATTATGATTTATGAGGAAATAATCTTTCCAAGTTACAGATTCAAAATATTAATTGGAAAATTCTAGGTTTTGCAATTGTTTTCAAACAATTATAAAATTATTAGTGTTTGATTTATAAATATAAGCCTACTAGTTATTTTTCCTCTGCGTTTACCCTTTTATTATATACTATAAAATATTTTTTCATTAGAATAATAAAGAAATTGGAACATTCACGCATGTGAACATTGTGGATATATGAATTGAATTAGGGTAGCCATAGAAACTCTGTTACATTCTTTGAATGTTAATTAATAAATGATGTTGTTTTTTTTATTTAGTGGAATTAATAAAGACTGAGACTTCATTTATTTAATATAATCTACAGCTCTGGTTTATGAGAACTTTAAAAACAAAAAAGACTAAGACTTTCTTTTGTTGTAAATGCAATTCAAGATTGACCCTTTCTTCCCATATCCCATCCACGATTCGAATCTTTACTTTCTTCGTGATTGTGACTGAAAAATTGTTTTATCTGTTTCTTATTCAACCCACGTAATATATATAAATCAATTAATTAGTGACCTTTTAATTATATATGGTTTGGATGAATATAAAGAGACAAATAATAATAATAAATTGCTTGTTGTTTATTAGACAAATGTGAAAGAGACGATTTCTTATACCTTATCCTCCCAGCCCTTACTCTAATTTCTTCCATACATACAGTCTTCAAAAATATTAAATATGATCAGTACCACCACTGATGTCATATATATGAACGAATTTTCCTTATGACTAAATACAATTAATTAATTAGTAATATATAAAATGAATTGCATGTGTGAAATGTGAAGAATAAAGATCAAACTTTGTGTACTGCTGTTTGTACGCCTTTGACTTATCGGTAATAATTTAATTGAAGCCGTGTGAGATAAAATAATAATTTAATTGAAGTTTGAAGATAATGTTCTAAATTAAGGTTAAGGGACTTCTTCTAGGAAGTAACATTAATTTAGATGTTCCGTGTTTGCATAAAAATATACAACATATCTTCTTAAAATGCAACTTTTCCATGATGAGATACAATAATCTATGGAGATACTCGAGAAATTGAAAAGTCTCATTAATTTTTTTTCATATATTTAGTTTTTACTGTAATTCAAATTTAAGATCTTATAATCCTAATAACAATTTAAGTATTATTCAAATTATAAAAGTTCAAGTGTATAAAGGCAATTCAAAAAATGAAAATTGTACAAAGGACAGATCTATCAAGTACTATTATTTTTTTTTTGAAAATTTATAATTAAAAATTTATTATTTTAAATAATTTAATAAAATACTCTTTTATTTCCATACAACCCAAAGCAAAATTCTTTTTTTTTTTTAAATTTAAAATGCTTTTTTTTATTTTAATGGAATAATGGTTCATTTTATCACATTCTTGTTGCAAAATAAATTTAATTGTGTGACTAAAAACTTTAAGATTATTCATTTATGAATTCTCTAAGATGAATATATATTAGATACTTTTATATAGATGTATTTGAAATAATTTAAATTTTGTGGTTTGTGAAAATACTTGTTACATTATGTATATCATTAATTTTCATTCATATTTTAAAAACATTATATCTTGATTTGAAAATAAAAATATAAAAGCAAATATTAAGAAATATTAAAATAATATAATGTCTCAAATTTTTCTAGTATTCTCTAATGGTGTTGTTAGACGTGACCATTCGACGAAAAATATGCTATAAAATTTTATGATGATTATTATTGTCATTAAAACTAGATATTTTGGTGACTAAGACAATAATTGTCCTATAATAAAGGGCTTGTTATGACGATTGCTCTGACAAAATTTTTTTATCACCATAAATCATTGAAAACACTTTTTATGATGATTTTTTGTGTCGTATTTTATCCAATTTCTTGTAGTGATGCTATGTTTGATGGCTATTTAAGCTACTCATATCTTTGACTAATTATTAATATCAAAATCTAAAACTAACTCAAAGATTGAAAGTAGTCTAAGAAAATAAAATTTTTCTATTGCAGGAGAACAAACTACTTATGAAAAAATAACCAGTAAATCCCATTGAGAAGAAAAAAACCTCAAAAAGGAAATGAAAAACAATACAAATAATAATAAATAAATAAATAAATAAAAAAAGAGTCTTTGCGAAATACTTATTACATAGTACGTATTAATAATACAAATCATCTAATAATTTGATTTTCTATACTACACATAAGATGACATTTATAATTACTGTGATTGACAACCATAATGTAAGGCTCGATTTGCATGAAAAGATTCAAGCAAATCGTTTATTCATTGCATTAATGTAATTAAAGCATATAAATTTCAGTTGTGCAACCCAATCACGTCTTCAAGCAGTGGACATACATGTGGCTGATCCCACAAACTCTGGAGTTGTATGACCTGATCAAAGTAATCATCATCATAACACAAATACGGATCATCAGGATTAGTATAAGTATTTGAATGATCCGAGGTTGTCTTATAATTATTAATCTCTTCTTCTAGTAATGGAAATGATTCTCCACAAAATTGAATAATATTAGACCATAAAGGAGAATTATAGTCAAGCAAGGTCGACTGTTCTTTGCCATTGACAACTTCCTTCATATTCAACCCTTCCACTGAAAATGATTGCTCAGAGTTTGATGAATTTGGAAGCTCTTTAGAGCTTTCTGCTTTTGAAACTGTGGAAGCAGAATCTATGCCATCATTCTTCTTCAAGCGTTTCCTTAAATTCGTGTTCCAGTAATTCTTTATGTCGTTATCTGTTCTTCCAGGTAATTTTGCTGCTATTGCAGACCATCTATAACAACAAAATCAATTTTTATTTTTATTTTTATTTTTTAGTATATGAGAGGACCAATCCTAAAGTTAGAGGAAACATAAAAATAAAAATATATTTTACCTAACATTAATTGCATAAAGTAATAATATGCAAAAATTCATGTAGAACTTTCTTTCTATTGCATTTTATTATTAATTGATATGAATATCTTCAGCAACTGTCAAATTGCAAAATTTTATTAGGCACATAAAAAGTATAATTTAGGTTTAATTAGCAAACCTATAATATATAGTCAAATGTCATATGGTAGGTGAGAATAGTATAATAAATAATTTTGGTATACATGTAAACTGATATGAGAATACTCCCGATTATTTAAAAAAATTAGTGCGATAAATAAATAATAAAGGATTAATAAGGTGGAAGTTGCTTATTAAGCCATGGACAATAATTAAAAAAAAAAAAAAAAAAAAAAAAAAAAAAAAAACCCCTAGAAGTTAATAGTATTACCTGAGAAGAAACAGTAGAAAAGATTTCCATTGTAAAACGCTATATAGGATATTATTAGTAAGGATCAATTAGGGAAGTAATTCTAGTAAGCAATGAACGAATAATTAAATTCACCAGTACTGAGAACAATTATGCATATTTATATAATCATATTATTAAAATCCTTGAGAAGAGAGAGAGAGAAAGAGAGAGATGAATTGAAGTGTATGAATTCATCAAAAAGAAAATCTTAAATGAAATTTATGAAGATATGTTTAATTATAAGTGATCCCCTTACCTTGAAGTTTTAGTCAATTCAAATTTCCGCCAATTGTTCATGATATGGAATGTTAATTAATTATTGTTCACATATTTAAGCCAATCGCAATCCAATAAAAATTGGACATTTTCATATATATATATATATATATATATATATATAGGCATGTGAAAGTAAAAAGGGTTTTAGCATGTTTACTACGCTAAGAAAAAAAAACATATTTATAATGAATTTTTAAAATACTAAGATGTATGAGTAGATAATTAATTAAACATATAGAGTAACAAAGAAGTGAAAATTTTGTGCCTAACCGAAAAGCATTTATCTATTTTGTATATTCAAACTAATAAGCGAAAAGATATTTTAATTAATGTGGATCCTATGTTCATTCACAACTTCAAGATCTTAATAAATTTTCTTCTTCTTCTTCTTTTTGGGAAATAACCTTAGTAAATTTTCTAACAACAAGAGATTAATTGTTTCTATAAAAAAGTATATGCTGAAATATCTATGTATGGATATATGATAATTAAGATAGTAACTCTAAATAAAATTTCATCAATGTATATATACAATATGCATGTCTTTTCATCTAATATTATTTTTTTAGTAAAATCACATTATATTAATTAAATTCCTATAAATATTATTATTAGATTAATTGCAGATCATATACTGCTTCTTCATACTTCATACTCAGTTATAATATCTATTCTGGATTATTTTATAACCCGAAAAGGAAATTAAGCGGATCAATTATACTTGATGATGTTCATATATCAGTCTATAAAAGAGAAAAACCCTAGCATATGCTCTACTTTTGAATTTGTTTATGGCCTTCTGCTATATATTTATATATATTTTTTCATGTACAATAAACAAAATTACTATGCTTAATTTCCAATCCGATTGATCATGTGAGAGTCTTTTAATTAATTACCTATTGCCAAGAATTCCATGGAGCTTGCAAATGATCTCTTCTTCTTCCTTGCTGAAGTTGCCATGCTTTATATCTGGCCTCAGGTAATTCATCCACCGAAGCCTACAACTCTTCCCTGACCTTGCCAAACCTAAATCAACAACATATATATAAAAGAAAATTACCAAAAGGAAAAGGCTTAATAATTTATATATATATATACCATCTAGTTAATTAATTCTCACCAGCGGCTTTTGGCATTTGGTTCCAGTTCCATATACCAAATCTCTTAATATAAGCTATCAACTTCTCATCTTCATCAGGGCTCCATGTTCCTTTTTTTCAGAGGCCTTTTCTCATAGAATACTCCCCTCATCATTTTAATTAGTTACTATTAATTAATTTGCTATTTCAGGTTTTCAACCCTTTAAATTTGAAACACACCCTATATCATTGACATTAACACACAGATATATAATTCCAAAATTAATAATTGATTATGTTAATTTCAATACCAGAGAGCGAGAGAGCTTTTATTTAATACCTTCAAAGTCTACTTATTAAATTGCTATGGTATTCATTAATTATACAAATTTGATTATTTAATGGCAAATGATATTATAGACTATATTAATTTGGTCAAATAATTTCAATCTAAATAATCTTTTTTTTTTTTTTCCAAGTCTTTGGGCTATAAATTATGATGGGTCATTAAAAGACATAATTACTGAAGAACTTGCAATGGAATGTAATACTTAATTATACATAGATATTTGGAGTGATGAACCATAAACAAAATTAATTTTATTTTGTGCGTGGAAAATTTTTTAGTTGGAATGAAGATTGTTAGGATTCAAACTTCTGATTTTTTCCACCACGAAATAAATACTTGATCACTCTACTACTAATCCAATGGCTAAACCAAATAAACTTGATGACCATGAATTATATGCATGGATAATAATTTACCAGGGTCAGCGGTTGAACTGCTTAGGAAGAGATTAGGAAAAACAAGAAATTAAACTTAATAGTTTAAAAGTTTTTCTAATTAACAAAGCATGTGTGAAAATTCAAAGAAAATTGAAGAATATAATTAAGGGCATATTACATCTTCATTTTTTTATGAATATATCAAAGCTCAAAACATCAATTAAATATAATTTATGTTGACGTATCAAATCCATAACTTTTGATTTCAGACATTTACATGATAAAGAGCCTGTTTGGCATTGCGTTTGAAAAAGACGCTTCTCAATAAGAAATTTTATATTTTTTTAAAAACTACTTTCAAGTAAAAATAGATAAACTAATATTTTTTCCAGAAATATGTTTGAAAAAACAGTTTATAAAAAATAATAAAAATAAATCAATAAAATAAAAAATTTTAAAATCACTTTTTTAACCCAAACAGAAACAGTAATCTCATACACACTCAAAATGAATTTCATGGCAACACATAGTATAAGAAAAAGTTGCAAATTAAAGATAGCATGTGACCACTGCATTTTGCCAAGAAGACCACTAGAAATGATAATGACCTGGCCGACTCAAAGATATGTGTAGCCCTAAATAAGAATCAATTGTTGAATAATATAAATATATTTTTTTTAAAATTATTTAAGGGCTCCAAAATATCTATTTAATTAATTCTATAAAAAATATATATAATTAATAAAAAAAAATTGTGGCCTCCAATCATAAGCCTTAATAGCCTATGCCTTAAACCGCCTCTGAATACTAAATTAATATATTCACATATCGGATACGTATTAATCACGTAATAATATAATATATATTACTATAAAATATTAAACTTTTTTTTTAAAAATAAGGTAAAGGAATCAAATCTGAATATATTATCTAAATCATAAATGTACTTATTATTAAGTTTTAATTTAGTAAAATGTTGAACTATTATTCCGTTGAAAAATGAATTTATTTGATTATTGGGGTCACATATAAAAGAAAATATTTTACATTTTCATAAATTTTCATATTCTCATTATAAATAATCAATTTACTCATATAATTTCATACTAAAAAACATTTAAAAGAAAAATGACCGCCACCTTTAATTACAATATCTGTGTATGAAAAAATTTTAAGTGAACTTAATCAATTACGTTATATTATGAACCTAAGTTGTATGAAAACTAAAATAGAAAACGCGACACGGAATGATATAGTACGAGAATACGTTAATTTCTAAAAATATAGACTATGAAACATTGGAAAATATTATATAAAAAATATATATTTTATATATATAAAAAGGTATAAGTATTTCATTATGAATTATACTACTTCATTAAATTTAATAACTATGAAAATACTATAATGTAATTAAATAATTAAAATAATAGTTGTTTTTAATTCTCAATTAGGATTTAAATTTTTTTCTATTTTAGTCTAGTGTGTTTTTAATTTCCAATTAGGATTTGAATTTTTTTTTTTCCCTTTTAGCCTACTGTTATTCTTATTTTCTATCAAGATTAATTAATTCTCAATTAAATTTATTAGAAGTGCCAACAAATTTTCTCTAAGTTTCCGAGAGTTTCTTAGAAGTTTTTAAAATTTAAAAAAAATAAAAAATAATGAGAAACTTTTTTAAATTTTTAAAATGTTTCCTAAAAATTTCTTAGAGTTTTGGTGTTCAAAACGTGTCCGATACAAAAACGTTAAGCTTATAGAGATTTCTTTGCCACCTTATTTTGAACTGTTCAACCAAGATCTACCATGTCAATTGTTAAATAATATCTACTACAAGGTGAACATGATATATCTAAAGGGTATCTATTGTAATTAACACGCTAATGTGTCAAAATATCATTGATAATTCATATTATTACGTGGTTAACCTAATTATTTCATAATTGTTAGCTGGTTTCAACAAAGCAGAAATTAAGCCGAAATTGTGGAAAAACACTGGTAAAGGACAACGACAGGTACGTATCACTTGCTCAATGATTCCTTATTAACAATGAGATTAAGAGATAAATTAAATAGCCGATGAGAAGGAAATACCAAGGAAATACGCAAAAAATTCAACTGAAATTAAGTTGCATTAACGATTAGATAGTGACTTAATTTTATTAAGGGTTATGTTAAGTGTCCCTTAGGTATTTGTTAAGTATTTAATATAATTATTTTATTTAATGTATTGATGTCTCTAGACAATTATTAAGTATTTAATATAATTTTTTTATTTAATGCATTAATTACACTATGAAATTTCTATTTTCAATACCAAATTTAATTAGGCAATTATCTCTCTCTTTTATCTCTTATGAAGCTTAAAAAAAAAAAATTACACTATTTCAATTGAAAAAATTCCTTCTTTTTTTTTTTTTTAGAAAATTCCCTCTTATATTGTTGTTATAATTGGGAACCACTCATGAAGCCAAAAAATATTAAATTTGCATTGGCTCATTGACTATATAAATAAATGTCTAGAAAAAAGAAAATGATATTATGTCTAGTAATACCTCAAAGAAAAGAAAGTCAATGAGGAGTGTCAAATATTTTCTCTTTTTTACCTTCTTTTATTGTCTTCTCCTTTCTCATGATAACATATAAACTATATTAAATTTTATAGATATATATTATTTACAAATCTAACTTATGTATCATCATTAGAAGGAAGAAGGGAAAAAAAAAAGGTATTTAACACTTCTCAATAAAGTAATTATATATTAAATGCTTAACAAGTGTCTAAGGGACACTTGTTAACATAACCCTTTTATTAGAATTAAGAATATATCCAATGCACCATTTATATATGTCAAACTTTTTATTATAAAGAGTTATTTAAAAAAAATTTTCAATGGACTCATTATCTTTAAAAAATAAAGAAGATAGTTAGTTTGGCTCTTCACATTTAGAGTGTTACGATCCGAATCCAAGGACATATGACCGACACTAAGACATAGGTGATGTACATGGCTACTAGTGTCTATAGTAAGCCTGAAATCACACTATTCAACAAAACTATCAAGTGACAACTATAATTGTCACATAACAGGATTATGGCCCCACAACTTAAGCATACTCAAATAAACATTACATCAATTTAAAGCTTCTCAGGCAACTATCTCACATATATTACATCTTTTATAGATTCTGCTTAATAAGCTCATAACCATCCAATTAACAAAGAAATAAATAATAAAAATGTTACTATGCGAAGTGCTAGAATTTCAATAATACAGATTAATAAAATTTTAAATACATCTCTTAATATCAAAATATAGTTACACTGTCAGAAAATAAAAATACAGGAAAACTCAATTAAATGTTTTTACGAGCTCATTTCACAACCTAGCAAAAATAGTTGAACAGAAATAAGTGTTTGACTCAATGAGTGATACTAACTATTATAGTAACATGGTGTCTAATAAACATGTGCCTCATAGTCATGTTGATGCAGTGTGTCACAGAAATAAACAAATCACATAAGCAGACATGTATTGAATACAATCAACAGTACCACACTAAACCTCAATATGGAATGCCGATCCCCTTACCCTAGCTCTCTGAATCCAATACTGTCTTTTATAAAGTCACACAGCACCGACCTGACCGGTCGTAGTGGGGCGAGCCACCAGTCATAGCTCATCTTATCTCAATCATCATAAACAAATCCACTTTTCTAAGAGGCACTGTGTCATCCCATTTCCATTTGTCAATCACAACCAATATGTAATAATAATATCAATTCATCAACTACGATCAAATACTAACATGTGCCCATGCAATAATAATGTACAATGATATATATATATATATATATATATATATATATATATATATATATATATATATATATATATATATATATATATATATAATAAATGCAAGTGCAAATAAATTCCCAGGTAAGTAAATGGGTCACAACGGTCCCACTTAAAAACCACTTTTCTAGATAGAATATTATCGAGATAAGTAATTTAGTAGTACAATAATTTACTAAAACTATAACAAACAATAGAATAATTAATTACAAAATTTAAAAAACTAATTCAATATATGTAAATCCTAAAATTTAGATTTCATCAATTAATTACCTATAGTGTTCTTATACTTGCTTGGTTGATTTAATTTTATTAGAATTAATGATTAGATTTTCCCTTAAGTATGTGAAATTCTCTCTCAAGATTAATCACAATTATTCATGTTAACCTTATGTCTACTCTTATTATCACAAGCAATTAACATAAACCCATTAAATTTTATGAAAATTCTTTTATCAATCACAAAGGAGTGTTCTTATCTTTGAGCAACACATACCCTAAGTCTAATATCTTAATGAACTAATATTATACTTCCACTCTCGCTGCTTCACATAATATCTTTAAACATGTAAATAGTGATCAAGTATTCACAAGTATTAAGTCCTAAAATAAAATATTAATTCCAATAATCAAAATACTCAATCAATCAATCATAAAACACCATAAAATAATCAAGAGATTACATCTAAATCCTAGAAAAATAAATCTAGCTACTCATAGTTAAAAAAGAAGAAACAATTAAATTAACAATAAACATAATAACAACTTATAATTAAATTTAAGAATAGAGTTTAGAAAAAACTTGTTTTGGGATATAATTTTTGATGAACTCAAGCTTCCAAAAACTCCTCCTCTTGATCAAAATAAAAAATAAAATAAATCTACTATAAGAAAGCATATGAAAATCTCTCTACATCTAATTTTTGCTACTTTGAATTATGATTTTGGAGAAGAGAGATAATGCCTATTTATAGGCAAATTCCATCTTCATTTTCAACCATATTGCATCATTGATTACATCATTATTTCAATGACATCATCTCTTGCATCATTAATTTCATGACATCATTGTCTGCATCATTTGTAAAATGATATCATTGTCTGCATCATTTATAAAATGACATCATCACCTGAGTCATGACATTATTGCTTCATTGTGACATCATTTTGATCTGCAAAAATAAAATAAAAATACTAAAAATATATTATAATTTATTTATAAATTGTAGAACTATTTATTTTTAAAAATAAGTAATAATATTATTGCATTCTCGAGAATTGAGCTAAAATTTAAATTTAAACAGGTAAAATAACTCTAAAAATATAGAGTTATCACACTCCCAAACTTAAGTTTTTACTTGTCCTCAAGCAAAAAAAAAAAAATTCAAAATCTAAACTAGTCCACTTTTGTAGAAAATTACGATTGCATTTAGCGTATGTAACAAGCCTTTAAACCCCTAGGTGTCCCATAGAGGACGAGTTATAGTCTCGTGAGGGCTTCCAGTGGTGATACCCACCAGCACCTATAAAATTCTAAATTTTCAACTATTTATTTTAGAGAATAATCAAATACCACCAAAAAAAAAATTTAATCCTCTTATACTTATGTCAAAATTTTTTTTAAAGGTCTCAAAAAATTAATATTTACAAACAACATATTAATAGTATTGCAAGTCAAGCTTCTATCTCAGATTCAAAACAATACTCATCTTAATCATGTCTTGAATAACTATGTATTAAATTAACTGCAAAGAAATTATTGCACTTTAAATAGGCATATACACACTAATATCTTTAAATACCTCTATCAAAAGATATAAAATAGATGTATAAATCTCATAAGCATATTAAAGTAAACAATCTCCACTAATAGAATTCACAAATCAAGAGAGATCAATAGGTCTTGACTAGGCTTGTAATGAGGTTAACACAAGATATTTTGGCTAAATAAAAAAAAGGCTAAATGAACAAAAGTAAGATAATTATGCCAAGTTTAAAAAAAAAAAATCAATAGCTCAAATAAATGGATTAAATTAATGAAGGATCCCTTTTATCTTAAGTACCATTCTTCTTCAATGTTTTCTTCTTTTAAGTCCCCCACTCCACCCCCCCTCTTCTTCTTCTTTTTTTTATATTTTTTTCTTCTTTTTTTTTCGCCAACAACATTATTCTAAAGATAAGCAAGAATTACTAACTTTTATTTTATTCAATTTTCTTGCTTTTCCCCAAACTTATTTTAAGCAGAAGGTGATCTTTTATAATGAATAATATTCACAGTTATTAGATATCCTTATTTTCTTTTAAAACTCAATAATTCCCTTGTCTTCATTAGAATATAAACTTGACAAAATTATCTCACAAATAGGGTAAAGGATAACAATTAAGATTAATTAACAAAGAAAAGAAAGCTAAAATTATCAAGGCACAAAGGGGTAAACTAGGAAAAAAATTAAAATAAGGGTAGATACAAGTAACAAGCTAAACAAACAATGCCTAAATCATATCTCTCTTTCAAAATGAATTCAAAATTTCGCCTCAAAAATTTGCAAAAACATGTTCTAAGATAGGTGAGGCAAATGAAGATAAAAATGTGTAGAAACCCTCTCTAAGTAAGCATACACAATTTCAATGCAATCAATATAATGCAAAATAAAGCAAAACATAATCTTAATAAAAGTTAATTTCTTACCTAAAATAGTTGCTCAACCTGAAATATTTTAATAAATTGTCCATAAATACCAATTATAATCTATCATTGGCCTTTCATCAAATTATTTAACATAAGCATATTTTATTAATAAAAGAGTAAAGATTTTAAATTTATTCATCAAAACACAAAAGAAATGACTAAAAACAAAAAAAAAAAAAAATAAACCTCCCTTAAACTTGCAATAGACATTGTTCTCAATGTCAAAAAAACAAACCAAAAGAAAGAAAATACTCCCTCTTGTAGAAAAAGTGAATTTCAAATTATAAGAAGAACGTGCATTCCACTTCCTTGTTTCCTATAAAACATCATGAAACAATACTAAAAGTAAGCATGAGAAATTAATTACAAAAAAAAAAAAAAAGAAAGCATCAAATTTTTTTTTTTGTATTTATTATTTTTTTTTATTTTGGAAACAAAAAAAGAAAGAAAAAAAAATACAAATACGTATCAAAAGCACAAAAAGTACTCTTTACTCTGCCATATTGTATAAATAACTCTTCAGTTAGTTAGTTAGTTAGCTAGCTAGTTAGGTTTTTTTTTTTTTAAAAAAAAAAAAGGAAAATCACAGAAATTTGATGTGTATCAAGAGTACAAAAGTAACTCTTTACTTAGTCATCTTACATTTAGTGAATCGGACCTCAAACTTTACTTGATCAAGTGCAACAGAAAACACAAACACACAAAAAAAATGCGATAAAAAAATACAAGAGTTAGGAAAGTTACAACCGGAGATTCAGATCTAGTCCTCGCTTATTACTATTACTGGCCCTGGGGTGCCAAACCACCTGTGCCATCAATGGATCAGGTTCGGATTTAAAGTTTTGCAATTGATCAATCAATTGATCAATAGTTTAAGCAATGACTAGGATGCGTCGACTCGCTGGTGTCATAAAATCCTATTCTACAGCATGATCGAGAAAAGATAATAAACCATTATAAAAACCATCAACATTAGGTAATCCCAATGGCTTCTGAAGAATAGTTAATTGGGTCCAAGATGCAATAGTGAAGATATCTTCAAATGTTTCTTAACCACTAGGTAATGCGATAAAAGTATCAGCATTGAGATTCATGTGTGCCATTCGTTCATACATGCTCATCACTTGTAACTCATTACCTATAGTTCCACCAGTGATATGTTTATTTCGAGCCAAAGCCTTTAAAACTATTCCTAAGACTTTACTACTCTAATATATGCAGAACTTGTGACACAACCCCTTATCCCTAAACTACCTCCCTCAAACACCAAATCAATTTTTCGTTCAGCTAAAATCCTACCAAATTCATTAGCTGCTATCAAGTACTCTCTTTTCTTGCCAGAGTTTGGACTGCAAAAGACACAAATAGTTTTGAATTTGCGTGTTGAGGGTTCTGCCATTTTCTCTCGCAGATCTCTTGAAAGGGTTGTGTGCATATTGACAATAACGAATATGCATATAAAGAAACTAGAAGAGTAAAAGAATAGTTTAATGGGATAAAATAATTGTTGACAGAAAGAGTATTTAAACAAAAATGATAATAAAAATAAAAATAATTAATGTTGTGTGTACAAATGTCAAAAAGAAAACATTGAAAAACCAAAAACAAATATTAAAAGACTAAAAGGCTAACGAAAGTAGAAAAATCTGCAGGGTGAGTACAAAAGTCAAAAAGAAAATATTGAAAAGCTAAAAGTAGACATTAAAAGACTAAAAAGTTGTCGACAGTAGAAAAGTCTACAGGAAAACAAAATCTAGATGCTAAAAAATCAAAAAGTACTGCAAGATGTAGAAAAAATAATGCATTAAAAAATAAAAAAGTTAGTGATACACCTGATTATAAACAGTAGTTGTGATTTTGGCTCACATCTTCCTCTGGTTTTATATTCTGTAACGGCTTACACGCCTTCTATGAGTCGAGGATAAGCTTTCCACCCAGTTTTCTTATTAACTGGCAAACAGGGTCTTTTATCGGCAGATTCTCTAGACTGTAACGCTGCTTCTCTTCTTTGAATAGTTCCCATAAATGTAAAAGAGTACGTCGAACTTGTCCACAAGGATACGTCTCAAGAGTCTGTAGGATATTATCCATATACTCTTTACTCAGTCCATCCTTTATGAATTTAATTTTGTCTTCTCGATTTATTAATGCAAATACAGTATTTCTACAGCGTGTGCTGCAATTCCATCTTGCACACTTGTAGCAGACTCCCATTCTCTTAGCTCTCCTCTTCTTTGAGTAAGAACTTCTCTCCGTACCTGGCAAACATTTAATAAATGAGTCATCAAGCTCACCTGCCAATCGTACTTTGGCTTCTATGATCCAACGAATATCTTTAGAAAGATTCAGACGCCTAAATATCTTCATTCTTTCCAGTATGCGTTCATCAATTTTCCTGAATACATCATGGGGAAGAGTTGGAAACCTGTTTTTTAGTGCTGCAAGAGATGCTTCCATATTTGATTAACTTAATTAAGAAAATGAAAGAGAAAACTTACAATGAAACAACTAAATAGAAATAAAAGAAACCTAATAAAGAGAAAACTTGGGTTTCCTCCTAATAAGCTATTTAATAACTCACAAACAACACTAAAGCAAAATTAAAATAGAACGAAACAAACAAAAGAACAAAAGAAATTAAAAAGAAGTAAAAAAGTTAGAAATTTGGGTTGCCTCCCAAAAGTGCTTAATTTATAGTCTTTAGCTTGACTATAACTAGATCTTCATCAAGGAAGATAATACACAAAGTATATAATCCCGATAATTGCGGAAAAATAGACTTTCACCAATTTTAATGAGTCTAGCCAGTTTGATTTGAACCTGCATAGAAAAAGGTTAAGACATAAATTATTTAATATTTTACAATTAGGCTCATAATTTCCAAAAGCTTTCAAACATGCTCTTTTTCTTGCTCTGAATTTTCACAAGAAATTGAGATAGGAAGGTAGTGGTGTTGAATCAAGAGTTGGTGAGTGCTCAGTTGATGGTGGTGAATGCTTCTTCTTTTCTTCCAAGTCATCAAATTGATATTCTTTATGGTATGACATATATGCTGTTGTATTCACCAAACAAACTAAAAAAGTTTCCTTTAAGTACTCTTGTTCAAATACTTCTTCAATTTTTCCATCAATTTAAACCACTCCGCAGATATTATCCATAAGAGAAGAATATTTCTTGGGCAAATTGGGCTCAACTTCTTCCTTTTTTTCTTACTTGCTTGAAGTATCTCCTTGATCAATCATCTCTTCCTCATCATCATTCAAAGAAATTGCCAAACATTGATCTCTAGAATGTTCTTCAATTTGGCTTGTTGGAATATGGATAATTCTTATACCTATTATAATTTGGGAAAAATTGTACCTGCTCTGCATACTGACACTTAGAATTCAAATGATTACCTCCACACAGATCACAACTCAAACATGAATTAAATAAAGTATTAGTATTAACTTTATCAATTAAGTTAACCAATGCATCAATTTTAGTATTTAACTTACTAAAACTATCCTCGCCATACATGCTTGCTGCTCTATTTAGCATCACTCCTCCATCGCATTATTATAAGTTGTGGAAAACCATCCTTTTTTTTTTTTAAATTCCTGCGAAATAATAAAAAAATAGAAAAGAAAAACAAAATTTAAAGTAATAGAGTATATCAATCTATTGATATTGTCAGAAGTCATCTTCCCCGGCAATGGCGCCAAAAACTTGTTGCGCAATTTTTGCAAGTGCACAGGTCGTGAACAAGTAATATAGTAGTGAAATAAGTATCGATCCACGAGAAAGAGTTGACAAGTACCAAAACTATTGAATATTCTATTATTTAGACTATCATACGAAAAGTCTTATGATTTAAATTAAACTAGATATTTAATGCTATTACATAAAAAAGTAAAGTGTAAATAATTGAACTAAAAAATCACCTCAAGATAAATTCCCAGGTAAGTGGAGAGGTCACAGCGGTTCCACTTAAAAACCACTTTTCTAGAAAGAATATTATCGAAATAAGTAATTTAGTAGTACAATGTCACGCCCCAAAACAGAGGGCACGTGACCTGCACTAGGACACGGGAAATACACGTGGCTGTCAGTGCCTGTAGTAAGCCTAACCCAAAACACATAACAGAAAGCCTAGAACTGAAAAGGGCTACAGGCCCAAATAAGTTAAGCAGATCCAAAAGAATCACAACATAAAATAAAATTTTCTTGGGCCAACAATTCGTTATTTCATAAATGTAATAAATTACAAAGGATTTTGCTTAACAACAAAACTCAACTCTTTAAGTACATAACTGAATATTAACAATGTATAAGTACAAGGTGTAACATTGCGGAGTTCCAGAGCCATATTTACAATTATACATATATTATATACAATTCTTAATACTCAATATTACAATCTACTGCCGAAGAAAAATTGACAGTTTACTCAATTACAATTCCTTCACAAGCTCATTCCCTGACCTGAAAACAACAAGAATGAACAGGAATGAGCGTTCGACTCAGTGAATGATACCAGCTAATATATTAAACTGGTATCCTACAGATAGATTCTAATGCACATGCTATGCACTATATTATAGAGACAGACAATTCATATCATCAAATAAGGATGAGATACGGTCTACAGTACCACTCTAATCTCAATATGGGGAGCCGATCCCCCTATCCTGGCTCTCTGAATCCAATAATCTATCTCTTATGTCCAATGGGCCGGGCCAGCTCTGATCTGTATCAGGCGGCCCTGACTCGACTGATAGCAGCTTTGGCGATGAGCAAGCCCAGCCAGCATACACCAATCATAGCTCATCTTCTCAACCCATCATAATCCCAATCATAATCATAATCATAACAAATCCATAATCCTAGGTGGTATTGTATCCTCCCAACCTCCATCCATCAATCACAATACAATACAACACAACATACAATATATTGAGTTATCATCTACAGTTAAATATTACATGCTTACATATGCAGTAGTAGTGCATAATATACATATATATACACATAGAAATGCATATGTAAATGAAAACAGGATAATGTATTAGTGAGTATCACTCACCTAGCTGATAACATTTATGACTGGCTTCTCTCGAAAGTGCAGCCTTTGGAACCAGGAAAATGCCAGACATCGACACCTCGCAACAATGGACATTAACAGGATAAGAATCATACTTAACTAGACACGATTTAAAGATTACTGAGATTCTAATCGAGGTCTCAACAGAACTATACAGAACCTAACGATAGACTCGACAACCTAACAATTACACTAAGGACTGCTAAACATAAAATAACTTATTTAACAACTGAAATACAAGGGTTTTGGGTTAATCTGTACAAATTTCGATCATACGGATGTCGAGAATCCCGCTGGAACGTCGAAACAGAACTGCAAGAGTGCCCCACGAGCCGCCACCACGCGCCGCCACTGCTGGTGGCGGATCTGGGGAAGCTCCACACTAGCAGATTCACCTCGATACCAGGATCATAGAAATAGTCACCACTCGCCGTCACTCGCCCTCTTGCTGTTGGAAAATGTCTCTAAAGATTCGGGTTGCATTTTTCAATCTCCTCCTCCGGTGATCCTCAGGGGGCAAGGCAGATACCAAATTAAAGCTCTCATCCTCAGGAGTCGAACGATATTGACCTTGCTTGATTTGGCTGTCGGAGTCAGCCGGAATCTACAATTGAAGTCTCGGTGGCTAGTGGTCCTTCTCTCCTCACGTACGTAGCCATGCGCCGTCCGATCAGGGTGTTGCCACGTCCCTCGAGGTTGCCGAACCATCCTCTACCCAGTGGTGGTGGCGATGCTCGCCACGGCTAGCCAGAACCCGCCCAGCAGCCCTCTCTCTCTCTCGGCCTCTCCCTTTCTCTCTCTCCTCCTTCCTCTGCTGTTTCTTTTCCCCGTTCCTGCTCCTTTCCAAATGGCCCCGTTTCACTCTTCACCAACCAATCACATCATCCTCTTCTCTTCTCTTTTAATTTTACTTAAAACACAGTTATATATATATATATATATATACTAAACCGTATAATTATAGTAATAATAACAAATAATAATAATAATAATAATAATAATACTAATACTAATAATAATAATCATCATAATAACAACAATATTAACTCATAGTTATATATAATAATAATAATAATAATAATAATAATAATAATAATTTATAATATACATATTAATTATAATAATTTACAACATAAACTTATATATATATAACAACAATACTATAGACGGTAACAATAGTTCAATTAATAAAATATATTTGTAATAATAGTAATTATAATGGAAATTCAAACATTTGATAAAAAAACTATAATTAAACTTATAATATTAATTAATATCTTTATTAATACTCGAATATCAAAATATAACTTTTCCAAAAACTCACATTACCATTTTTATAATAATATACATACTACTTTCTTCAATTATATATAAATATATAATATTTAAATAAAATTATCATTAATAATACATATTCAAATAGTATGAATATTTATAATTTAATAAAATATAGATTCAGTTCTTACTTTAATAAAAAAATAATAAAATAATATGTTTCGTACAAAAACAGAATTTTATAAAATAAATAGAAATTCCGGGTGTTTCATACAATAATTTACTAAAACTATAACAAACAATAAAATAATTAATTACAAAATTTTAAAAACTAATTCAATATATGTAAATCCTAAGATTTAGATTTCATCAATTAATTACCTATAGTGTTCTTATGCTTGCTTGGTTGATTTAATTTTATTAGAATTAATAATTAGATTTTCCCTTAAGTATGTGAAATTCTCTCTCAAGATAAATTACAAGTATTCATGTTAACCTTATGTATACTCTCGTTATCAAAAGCAATTAACATAAACCCATTAAATTTTATGGAAATCCTTTTATCAATCACAAAGAAGTATTTTTATCTCTAAGCAACACATACCCTAGGTCTAATATCTTAATGAATTAATATTATGTTTCCACTTTCGCTACTTCACATAATATCTTTAAACATATAAATAGTGATCAAGTATTCACAAGCATTAAGTCCTAAAATAAAAGATTAATTCCAATAATCAAAATACTCAGTCAATCAATCATAGAACACCATAAAATAATCAAGAGATTACATCTAAATCCTAGAAAAATAAATCTAGCTATTCATAGTTAAAAAAGAAGAAACAATTAAATTAACAATAAACATAATAACAACTTATAATTAAATTTAAGAATAGAGTTTAGAAAGAACTTATTTTGGGATATAATTTTTGATGAACTCAAGCTTCCAAGAACTCTTCCTATTGATCAAAATAAAAAATAAAATAAATCTATTTTAAAAAAGCATATGAAAATCTCTCTACATCTAATTTTTGCTACTTTGAATTATGATTTTGGAGAAGAGAGGTAATACCTATTTATAGGCAAATTCCATCTTTATTTTCAACCATATTGCATCATTAATTATATCATTATTTTCATAACATTATCTCTTGCATCATTAATTTCATGACATCATTGCCTGCATCATTTGTAAAATGACATCATTGTATGCATTATTTATAAAATGACATCATCGCCTGAGTCATGACATTACTACTTCATTGTGATATCATTTTGATTTGCAAAAATAAAATAAAAATATTAAAAATATATTATAATTTATTTATAAATTGTAGAACTATTTATTTTTAAAAATAAGTAATAATATTATTGCATTCTCCAGAATTAACCTAAAATTTAAATTTAAACAAGTAAAATAACTCTAAAAATATAGAGTTATCACAAATGCATAAACAACAGGAAAGTATATTAGAAAGTATCTGTTACTTATTTGACAACGTGTTTAACCGACTTTCCCTTTAAAGTATAACCATTGGTGACAGAAGGTTACTAGAGATTTCGACTATGAATAATAGACAAAATTATTAGAAAAAGATAACTTATCTCTAAAGATATAACCAATGACTTTTAAGATTCTTGCTACAATTTTAGCAGAATTTCCTCTAAACTAGGACTTGCCTAAATATAACAGAGAAAATAAATACTTCTAAATAACCTCAACAACCCACACAGCCCAACACAACATCAATGACCTGTCCTGGGTTCACCTAACTCAAAATCAACAATGCAACCAAAATTCAATTCTAATCTAAATTCATAAAATTTTCAATTTACTAATTAAATCTAATAAACATAATTTAAATCAATCTATAACTTAATAATAATTAAAATTCAAGAGCTTTGAATTTACCCACGTAAAATCCGATTGAACGAATGTTGAAAGTCACACTGAAATGGCTAGACGAAGCTGTTGGATCAGGGTCCATGTGTCGTCCCACAAGCTGCTACTGAAGCGCCATGGTTGCCGGTGGCGAACCAAGGTGAACTCCATACCATCTTGCTTGCCTTAACGTAAGAGCTCGAAAATAGCCACCACTCGCTGTCGTTTTGCCAGAATTAGCCTCAAAAGTTTCTTCCTCCGATTCTCTTATCTCAACTTCAGGTGATTTTCAGGGGCATGATAAGTGTCATTTTAAAGCTTGAGACGAGCGGATTACAATGCTACCAAGATTGCTGAAAAACTTCGCTAGAATCAGCTGAAATCAACTCCAGAAGTTTCAATTGCCAAAAACGTCTTCTCTCCTCGCTGCGCCATTGCCCGTGATCTATCCTCACTGGTGTTGGCTCCTCCAAGTGGGCTAGCCAGTGGTGGTGGCGATGCAGTCCACCACTGGCTGGAGGCACATGGATCGAAGCATAGCTCGATCCTCCTCTCCCTGTCTCTCTCTAGCTCAATTTGTCTGCTCCTGTCAACATAGCCATCTGATTAGCTAGCTATTTCTAGCCAATCAGATGCGCTGAAACTCTTTTTTTTTTTTTTTTATATATTAATAATAATAATAACAACTTATTTTAATGGTTATAAATAAATTTCAAAACTTTAAATTGAATTTTTCTTAAGTAAAATTTTCTATAAATTTTGCTAATCAATTATAATAATTATTTAATAAATACTTTTTCTCAAAATAACTATTATAATATTTTCATAATTAAATACATAAATATTTTCTTTAGTTATATTCACAAATCTAACATTTAAATAAAATTATGATTAATAATACATTTTTCAAATCATATAAATTACAATTAAATAGAAATGAAAATTTCAATTGCGCTTTAGTAAAGAAAATAATTAAATAATATATTTTCATACAAAATAAAATTTTATAAAATAAATAAAAATTCATGTTATTACATAGAGAGCCAAATATCACTCTCTACTCTAACTTTAATTAATGCAATATATAATTTTCTATACACTTTATTTAAGACAATTTTAGCACTATTTTTTCTATTGGATAAACTTAAAAAATGAAAAACTAAAATAATTAATCATTTTACGGAATAAAGTAAAATAAAGAGCAAAATATAAAGAGTCTATTAGATTTAAATAAAATTTTTTACTCTTTATCAACTAGATATCATTTATTAAATAAAATATGTGTTTGAAATAAAGAGTATTATTGGATATGCTCTAACTTAATTTAAAATTAAATTAATTTTTCCATTCAACTTATTTTGTCAAATAAACTCTAGGTAAATCTAATCTATCATGTCAGATAATAGATTAATTGATAATGATATAACACATCAATGTGTTAGTTATAATACACAACCTCGTAAGTTGAATATGATAATTAATTTTCTAAATCAGAGGTATGTATTATAACAAATACATTGATATGGCATATCACTATTGATTAGTTAATAATTTAACCTAATAAATTGAGTTTATATTCAACTCATTTCATCTTTAAACATAACTATAACTATTTAATTCTAATTAAAAATCATCATGACATCGCCAGTTTTAAGGTAACTGAAAAACTAATAATTTATTAAAGAAGAAATTGAATCCAAACCAAAAATCAAACATCTCATTACTGAAATAATTGAATTTCATTAGTTGGATTAATTTTTCGATTAAAATCGAAAAATGTACATATAAAGTTTAAAAAGTTAATATTTCGATTGAGTTTAATCTTATTACTTATTTTATATTAATATGTATATTTTTTTGTTAATACATGATTATGGTTAATATTCAACTGTAATGGACATGCATGCATGTGTCAATTTCATTCCTTGATATCTATAAATTGTATGTCATTACAATTTAATTATTAAATCTTTGCATTAGAATAATTTTTCATAATTTAATGGCTTGACTGTCGCACGTGCTAATTAATGATGTGCGCTAAAATAATATGGCTACTTGGCTGATGACTTCATCTTGCTTCAATTAGCAATATAAAAAAATTGGCCAAGACGACGAAAATATTACAAGGAAGATTGGAATTAAATCTATTCCCCAAATTCAGATTAGTTGGCTTAGAGAAATTGAGGATTATTGAAAATTGACAGATTTCAGTTGAAAATGGATCATTACAAAAGACCACTACAGTCCAGATTTTAGTAACACATGCTCATAATCATCAATATTAATTGAATTTTATAATTAATTGACTATGTCTTAAGCTATATTGAAGAATTAGTCAAATTTTTTTAGAATTTCATTTCAATAAAAAAAAAAAAAAAAAAAAAAGCCAACAACACTAATACTAAAATATTTTTAACCAAAAAATAGCTCAATTATGTTATAACTGTAATAAAATTTGATTATTATGATCAATAAATAGTGATCAACTATTTGAATTAAGCAGTAAATTTGAATATATCAATAAATAGCTCCATTAATACTAAACTATGATTCACTTCCTAATCAATAATGAAGTACTTTCTTAACCCATTTGAAGACTCAAATTTTGCAAGAATTCAATTCAATTCAATTTTATTTTATCAATTTTTATTTTTAAATAACTAATTAAATTTCTTGTGATTTAAAAAAAAAAAAGTCATTTTGAAAGAAACCATGTCATTACAATTTATTTAATTAATTATATTAAAATTCAAAATATATTTTTTTTTTTGAAATAAAATTCAAAATATAGTTATACATGACTCTTTTTTATATACAAAATAAAATAAAAAATATTTTTTTATTTTTAATTATTACGAAATAATAAAATTCAAATAAATTATCAACAAATTCAAAAATTTATTCTAAACATATAAATTTTATTGAATTTAAATTTTTGCGCATAAACTTTTCCAAATGGGTGCCTTGATGTTTTGTTACGTACTTGGTCAATTGTTTGTGATTGGAGACAGCTAGTCCATAAATGTTACATTATGTAAACAGTAATTCTATAATCCTTATACTTTTCTTTTTACTTTTTTCTATTCTATCTTACATGATTTTATTGACAAGGAAGATTAATTAATAGTCAGGCCACGAGGCCTGAAGGTTGAAGCCAAGCTACAATTAATTTATGATAAAAAAAAATGTCAAAACGTGTATATATTCTCAGAAAGGGGGACAGGAAACACATGAAATTTACTTAGTGCAATGTGAATTGGATTAATTCATAAGCTATTTCAAAAGTAATAATATTAAGGATAATTTTATGTTGATTGAAAATAAATAATATAAATAAAAATGTATACTAATATACCTTTTTAAGATAAAATTTCTACTAATAATATACTTAACTAATTCTTTTACAACTATAGAATACAAGTCTATTTACTATTTATTTATTTATTTTCTTCTGAGATGACCCATTTATAAAATGTTTTTATTTTTATTTAATATTATAATAAAGAATTGGAACGTTCATGCATGTCAGCATTGTGGACATATGAATTGAGCTAGCTGGGGCAGAGAGACTGAGTCACATTCTCTGAATTAATTAATTAATAAATCATACCGTGTTTGGGAGTGGAATCAAGACTGGAAGACTATGACTTTATTGGATTAAAATAATCAGCACTGGTTTATAATGAGAAAAAAAATTTAAATAATAAGTAATTAAATTTTTAAATAATAATATAATTTAAAAATTATATTATTTATGTTAGTTACCAACACTTAAAATTTAATATTTTTTAATTTTTTAATACTTAATTTTTAATTTTATCCATTTAAACTTTTGTTTTGTCGTTAATGCATTTGAAGATTGACTCTTTCTGAAATGAAATCTTTTCTTTCTTTGTGGTGGCGACTAGATAATTATTTTATTTGTTTCTTTATTCAACCCGCATAATAACTCAAATAATTAATGAACTTTTATTATATATGATTTGGATGAATATAAAAAAGATGAATAATAATTAATTGCATGTAGTTTATTAGACAAATGTGAAAGAGACGAACTTTTGTACCTTATCCTCCCACCTAGTACTCTAATAATCGTAGGTTAAGTATATATGATTTAAATTAAATTTAATAATCTTATAGATTTAATTAATATATAAAATTAGTGTTATAAACTTAGTTTTCATATTTTTAGTAATATTTATTCAGTGAAATTACTAATGTTATTATTTATAAAATTTTAATACCTAAAAGAGCCTCACTTTTTTGCTTTATGTCTCAAAATTTTTTAATTTATTTTTACCCTCATTTTATTTTTTTTAAGACAATCAAACATAATTTTTCCCAAAAAAAAGGTTTTTATTCATAAAAATATTTTTTGCTTTTGTTGCTCCATACTTAATAAGAAGACTATATTTTAAATATACGATATAATATTAAGTTTCGCTGCGAGAATAAAATTACACAGGTTCATTGATGATCTAATATGGATTAATAGATGGAATGTAAACAGAGAGGCACAAAAGATTCCGCCCTTGTTAACATTATATATGGTTTATTAATATGCTTTTAATTAATTGAATTAAATATAATGGTATTGGAATAATATATAAAATTATATGAACATGAGTTTGAAATTTAAATTTTGACATTAATTTATATTTTTTATAATTTTAATATGATTTATTTGCCACATGATTTAAGTTTATAGCTTTAATTGGAAAAAAAATAGATCTATAACTGCTCTAGCAAGTCTAAATTAGTAATTTATTACTAAAAAACTAAAACACTAAGGTTTCATTTGAATTGAAAGATTACTAAATTTATGAATTTAATAAAATTTATCAATTTTAAATTTATGGATTGTGAAATACATAAATTTTAAAAATTTCACCGCTTAGATTGATTATAAAATTAATGAATTATTAGGTACAATTTTAGAATAAAAAAGATAAAGAAGATTTTTATTGAATTGTAATCTTAACACAATTACATATAACAAAAGACAGGTTTATCAAGTATTATTATTTTTCAAAAATTTATAATTAAAAACTTATTAAATAATTTAATATAATATATTTCTTTTTCATACAACCCAATGTAAAATGCTTTTTTCTTTTAATGGAATAATGGTTCATTTTATCACACTCTTGTTGGAAAATAAACTTAATTATGTATTTCTCTCTCAAAAAAAAATAATAATAATTATTTCTATGAAAGAATAACTGGTAAATTCCATCAAAAGAACAAAACACCTTGAAAGAGAACCAAGAATAATACAAACAATAATAAATCCATATAAAAAAGACATAGATTAACAAATAGCTATATCGATTTAACAGAAAATTTAAATAAAAAAAAGATAAATGAACCATCGCAAATAAGAAAAGAAGAAAAAAAATGAAAGAGAAAAGGAAGAGAGGGGACAGTGAGCGTTTTACGAAATACTTATTACATCGTACGTCCGGATACATATTACCCAGTAACTTATTTTTCTATACCATACATAGGATGACACTTATAATCACTGTGATTAGCAACCAAACTTTAATGCTCGATTTGCATGAAAAATTCAAGCAAATCGTTTATTTATTACATTAATGTAAAGCATATATTTAAAATTCATAGCCCAATTACATCTTCAAGTAGTGGGCATACATATGGCTGGTCCCACAAACTTTGGAGTTGTATGACCTCAAAGTAATCATCATCGTACCAATACAAGTACGGATCATCAGGATATTCAAATAAATCATCCTGATTAGTATAAGTATTTGAATGATCCGAGGTTGTCTTATAATTATTAATCTCTTCTTCTGGTAATGGAAATGATTCTCCACAAAATTGAATGCTATTGGACCACAAAGGAGAATTATAGTCAAGCAAGGTCGACTGTTCTTTGGCATTGACAACTTCCATCATATTCAACCCTTCCACTGAAAAGGATTGCTCAGAGTCTGATGAATTTGGAATCTCTTTAGAGCTTTCTGCTTTTGAAACCGTGGAAGCAGAAGCTATGCCATCATTCTTCTTCAAGCGTTTCCTTAAATTCGTGTTCCAGTGATTTTTTATGTGGTTGTCTGTTCTTCCAGGTAATTTTGCTGCTATTTCAGACCACCTATAACAACAAATCAATGAATCAATTTTATTATTATTTTTTGAATAATAAAGTAAATATATATGCACAAATTCATGGAGAACTTTCTTTCTAGTTATGTATTTTGTCAAATGATACGAATATCATCAGCTTAACAGTTAAAACATTTTGTAGTTACTGTGGAGTTTTTTCTTGTGCCATGGATCTGCTGCCTCACTGTTTTCTGCTGCTGGTTTGGCCTTCTTGTTGCTGTTACACATGGTTCTTGTACTTTTTTTTTTTTTTTTGATAGAAAGTGAAGTTTTACTTCATTTAATTATTAAAATTTTACTTATCGAAAAAAAGAGTCAAAATATTGCAAGATTTTAGGCACATGAAAAGCGAAATGCAGGTTTAATTAGCAAACTGATAATATATATATATATATATATATATATATATATATATATATATATATATATATATATATATATATATATATATATATATATATATATATATATATATATATATGGTCAAATGTCATATGGTAGGTGAGAATAGTATGATAAATAGATAATACAGGACTGTTATGGTGGAAATTGCTAATTAAGCCATAGACAATAATTATTAAAAAAAATAAAAAAATTCTAATAGTATGTTTAGTAAGTCGTAATAAGATAACATAATTAAATGATTTCTAATGTAAATTTATATTAGAAATTCATTTAATTATATTATATTATATTTAATTACGGCTTAAAAAGTGTATTCTAATAAGTTAACAGTATTACTAATAATATATGGAATATATTTTTTTTAAATGAATATATGAAGTATTATTAATGAGAATCATTTAGAGAAGTTCTAGAAGAGAGAGAGAGGGAGAAATAAATTAAAGTGTCTGAATTCAACAAAAAATTCCCAATAGATCAAAATTTATGAACATATGTTTATAAGTCATCCTGTTATTACTTTAATAGACCATTTTGATAACTAGTAATTTAAATGATTGTTCATTTGAAATTTGTCATATTGCTTTTTTCTTTTTTATAATTTTATATATGAAACAAATTGAAATTCACAATAATTTTAAATGATTACATATTCAAACTGGCCTTGAAATTATTATAATACTAGCAAATTTCAAAAATTAGGTTCATACATTACTCAATTCAAATTTCCAATTTTTCATGATATGAAATGTTAATTATTATTCGCAAATTCGAGGAAATCACATTCTAATAAAAATTGGATTAACATCAAATAATAAGCATATGGAGGGAAAAAGGCTATTAGCATCTTTATAGGGAAAAAAAATACATATTGGAGATGTCTAAACCAATTAACCAATAGATTAGCTATGAATTTTCTAAAATAAGAGGCAAATTGAACAACACCTTACTATATATGACTCACAACTTCACTATTTTAGTAAATTTTTTAACAAAAAGCTATTATTATTTTTTTTAAATTTAAATATTAAAAATTTTAAAATTATAATTTGTCCTCCTTAAAAAATAAATTTGACCCCCTTGTTCTAATTTTCTTTTAAAAATTAAAGATAAATTGAAAATACTCTTTCATGTATGAAGATTAAAATAAGAAATAACAAAGCGAATAAAACATAATTTTAATTAACTTATTATTATCATGTGAATAAAATAACTAATTTAATTATTTTCCGTTAAAAAAATCGATGTATATTTCTTTAATTATTATGATTTTCAGATTCCATATTAATTGGATATATATATGTGTGTGTTAAGGGGAATATATGAATTAATATAATTTCTTAAAATTATCATCACAATTTTAACAAAATGTGATTATATCTTTTATTTTTTCTACTAAAAATAAAATAAAATATTTAGTGAGTATTTATATGAACATATATGATGTGAGAATAATTTTGCCCCCTTAATTAAAATTTCTTTTCGTCCCTAACTATTAGTAAGTAAATCTAAATTAAATCTCATTAATGTATATAATCAAATATGAATATCTTTCCATCTAATATTATCTTTTAGCGAAATCATATCATATTCTTTAAATTCCTATAAATATTAGATTTATTGCATATCATATAATGCTTTTTCAATTGCATAGAAGCTTGTGATACTTCATACTTGGTAATATAGTTTATTATGGATATTGTATAACCTCAAAAGAAAATTAATTAAGTAGATCAATTAATTATCAAAAACACTAAGCAAATAAAGTAGGTTGACCTGATGATCATATGATAATTGGATCTATTATACAGATTTGCCTTCGTTTAATAAAAGTTTTCAGTTTTTAAGAGAAAAACCCTAACTATATATATATATAAACAAAATCGCTATTTTTTTTAAAGGAAAATGAAAAGATATAGCTTAATTTTAATTAATTACCTATTGCCAAGAATTCCATGGAGCTTGAAAATGATCTCTTCTTCTTCCTTGCTGAAGTTGCCATGCTTTATATCTGGCCTCAGGTAATTCATCCACCGAAGCCTGCAACTCTTCCCTAACCTTGCCAAACCTAAATCAACAACATATATATATAAAAGCAAATTACCAAAAGGAAAAGGCTTAATGATATACATATATATATATATATATATATATATATATATATATATATATATATATATATATATATATATATATATATATATATATATATATATATATATATATATATATATATATATATATAGCTAGTTAATTAATTCTCACCAGCAGCTTTTGGCATTTGGTTCCAGTTCCAAATACCATATCTCTTAATATAAGCTATCAATTTCTTATCTTCGTCAGGGCTCCATGGTCCTTTTTTCAGAGGCTTATTCTCATAGAATACACAGCTCATCATTATTAGTTAGTATTAAATGATTTGCTATTTCAAGTTCCAAATTTGTAATACACCTTAAACCATTGCCATATAAACACACACACACACATATATATATATATACAAACAACCAAACAAAGAACAGGAAGGAAAGTTTAAGCAAAAGAATAGTCGTCCAGTAACCAGAAAAGTCCATTTTTTTTAATCTATGAATATTTTTTTATTATGTGTAAGGATATAAATTAATGTTGGGAAAATCTATATCGTACAAAATAGTTTTTAGCCTAGATTTTTATTAACCAATCCACTGGCATTATTCGAGTTGACCAGAGATAATAAACGTATCAAATCAGGTAATTAAGTTTGAATTAAATTATTTGAATTTTAACTAGTATTTTAGCCTAATAGTAACGTGAAATTATTTGGGAGTGAACGGCTTAATTCATTATGAATTTTCTTTAGATTGGTGTGGATCACTTTAAACTGTATATGAATAGAATCGTTATATATTAAGTTGATTCTCATCTATTTCAAACCACTAATCAGATCTCACATTATATTGAATTTTCACTTAATAATAACAAAATTGAAATTTTTCTAAAAAAAATAAATTTTGTTTTCTTTTTTTACAATTTTTTAAATTGAGTAAAGTCTAGGTTAATTGGATCAATCCAAAATTTTTACATTAGGTTAGATCGTTTAACGGATTAATTCTTAATAGATTTAGGCCATTTTGATTTAGCTTACTTTTGAATTTCATGAAATTACTATTATTATAGATCTATATCCTTTTTGTGAAAAAAAAAAAAGCAGTTGGTATATTGGAAAGCTTTTAGAATTTAAATTCGAAAAATTTGTATAATAACTGATAGATTAAACTTATATTATAATTTTTCTTTTTTTTTTTAAGAGAAAAAACTCTAAGAATCGATGCGTTTGGTAAGCCGTAATGGAATGTAATTAAATGTATTTTTAATATAAATTTTTACTGAAAATACTTTTGATTACATTACATGACATATTATTATAGTTTACTAAATAATATCTAAGAATTTTTGGTATCAATGGAGATTTAGCATTGGATTAATTACATATCGCTAATTCATAGATCCTGTGATGCTTGATAATTATTTGGGCTTAGTTTACTAGAATCAATCTCCTAATTACAACTAATCCGTGCTGAATAATTAAGATGCTTAAGGTTTCTATTTAGAAAACAAATTGATTATTAAATTGACTGTGTGTGGTGAAATATCTATTTTCTCATAAGCAAACAACACCACGGACAATGGACACCTGGAATCTTATTCTTATCTATATAATAGCTTAATAATATGGACTAATTCTCCCTTAAAAAACAAATCCATGATATATAGAACTAATTAGATTAACAAACTATTTATTAATAAAAACTGCATATATAACAACTAGAAAATTTGTAAGGTTTTATTGGGTTGTTGTGGTAATCTTTAGTTTTGGGGATTTCTTCTTTATTATTTGGCCTTCTTTTTAGGTTTTCAAATTTTTTGCATTGGAAATTTTGATGTTTTCGCTTTTGAGTTAGCAAGTTAGGGTGCCTTTCTTTCCATGCATGTTTCTAATGGTTTTTCTATATTAAGGTTAGATCTGTTACTTTTAGTTAGACATGTTCAAATGGAGTACCAGCTGGATTTGGTTGGATTTGACTCTTCAAGCTTAAATTTGAGCCTAGCTCATTGCGATTATACGAGTTTATTATTTTAATTAAGTTTGGTTTACATTAAAAAATATATTACTTTTTGCATATAAATTTTTTGAACGGATTTAAAAAAAATTGATGTTTTTAAACTGCCTGAAAAAAATAGTTAAGCTATTTTAGATTTAGGTTCAAAAAAGCCCAAAAAAACATCTATATTTAAACTCAAAATTTTCAGGGAAGTTTGGATAGACATGGCAGATACCTAAGTTCACGAACAAGTCTACTTTTAGGTAGTTCTTAGGGAGATAAGGTTGATGGGTGATTGACTTTCAATTATTATAGGATTTTCTTATAATCTTTCTTTTAATTTAAATAAAAATCTTCTGGGCTTAATATTATTGAGAAGATTGATTTAAAAATTATTATAATAATTATTATTATTATTTATACAACATATTTAATAATTTTATATTTATTTATTTTTATTTAGAATAATATTTATATATTCTCAATATGTATAATATATATATAAAAAAAAAAGGTTCCGAAGAGTGAGAGAGCTTTTGACCACACATTCAAAGTCAACTTATTAAATTGCTCTGACATTGATTAATTCTAGGAACATGATTTTATTCAATGGCCTTCACATTATTATTTAATCACAGTTGACATATATTTGATACTTTTTGCTCAAATTCAATCTAAAAAATCTTTTTTTTTTTTTTTTCCAACTCTTGGGCTCCAATTAATGGGTCATTAAAGGACAATTACTGAATATAAACCAAATTAACTTGCTGACCAAGAATTAATTATATATATAGAATAATTTTCCTGGGTCAGCTGTTGGACTGCACAGGAAAAGATTAAGAAAAACAATAAAACTTAATTTAAAAAAAATTTCTAGTTAACAAGTCGTAGCATATTTATAAAAATTCAAAGAAAAATGAAGAATGTAAGGGCAATTACATCATCATTGTTTATGGATATATCAAAATTCAAATTAGTATCTAAGCATTAATTAAATATAATTAATTAAGTTGACATATTAAATCCATATCTTTTGATTTCAAACTTTTACCTACTAAAATGACAAGGAATAGTCTGAGAAAAAGTAGCAAATTAAAGATAGTCTTCGGTCGCTGCAATTTGCCAAGATGATGACAGGAAATTCCCACTTTGGATAATTTATTCTTTTCTATTTTTAAACGTATTAATATCAAAAGATGTAACTTAATAATTATTTAGAATGGAAATAAAAAATTTATATAACTTATCTCAATTAATTTTGAGAGGAAATAAGTAATTTGAATAAATATAGATTATTTATAAATGAATTAAATTTAATGAGTATAAATCAATTATTATTTAAAAGTTAAATATAATCAATTAAATAGTTAAATTTAAATCATTATATACTCTTATGTTTTTGATATATTTTTTTAATATGAAATTGATTCTTAACAAAGTTACGTACAAAAGAAAATATTTTATATAATTGAAATATGACATACGAAGATTTGAAAACTAATTCATGATGCTACCTCATACTGAAAACAATTATCTATTTAAAAAAAAAAAAAGATGGCTCACTCGCTGAATAGATTATCTGAGTATGAAATTGTTTGCTAGTTTCAACAAAGTAGAAATTAAGCCGAAATTTGTGGAAAAACACTGGTAAAAGACAACAATAGGTACATATCACTTGTTCAATGATTCCTTATTAACAATGAGATTAAACAAATTAATAATCTAAGAAATAAATGATGTGAAGGAAAGACGCCAGAAATTCAACTGAAATTTAAATAATAATGACTTAATTAATTATATATGAAATATCCCTGCAAACACTAATCTTCTTGCTTCATATTTAATTTGATTAATGATCTTCAAAGTAACTTGCAGTTAATTAATTAATAGATACCATAGTCATAGTCGTGCCTCGTGGCCACTAGCTTATAGTGGTCAATTAATTGATTAACGCTTGCCCACGCTCTATATACTAGCAATTACCTCTGCATTATTATTTGAAGATTTATAAGATATTTCAGAGATAATTTATCATAATTAATTAAAAGTTATTAGATCATATAAATTTAATTATAGTTATTGAATTATGTGATTGGTTACTTATTTAAGCTGTATTTTAATTATAGGAACTTTACTTGTAAATTTCTTAAAACTTTTTATATATATATATATATAAAAGGTTGGAAGTGCAATAGATAATTTTGATAACTTTTTAATTACACTTTTTGTTTTATA
This sequence comes from Reutealis trisperma, assembly GCA_947687605.1. Lineage (NCBI taxonomy): Eukaryota > Viridiplantae > Streptophyta > Magnoliopsida > Malpighiales > Euphorbiaceae > Reutealis > Reutealis trisperma. The sequence continues at coordinate 9,005,052 of CANTUT010000003.1, forward strand.
AATATTTTTTATAAAATTTTATTATTAAGATTAATAATTATAGTTTTATCAATGATAAGTACTAACACAATTATAAAATTTAAGAAAAAAAATTATTAATCTATTTTGTTCAAATTATAGTTGATTAGCGTCAATTAGAAGAATATCAAAAGGAAAAATAATATGTAAAATAACATGTAATTTTATATGAAATTACATATTTATATTATAAAATTATGGATTTTATTAAAAAAATTTCAGTATAAAACTAATTTTTAAGTACATTTTAAATATTTTTTGCAGGTATTTTTATATATATTTTTTAATTTAAATTTGATTAATTTACATATAGAATTAAAGTGTTTATAAAATGAAATTAATAGCTATAAAACACTTCCATAATTGCATTTATAATTTGAGAACTTGAAAAACATGTTATATTTTACTTGTTAATAATATAATATAGTAGATTAAAATGAGTGAGATAAATTATCCCTGAGCTACTCTATAATTGGCCTTATAGCCTTATTTTTTTCATCTTCCTCATGTTCATCTCTCTTAATTAACAAGAAAACAAAACCAAAAAATATCAGATCATCACATGGTCAGTTAATTACCTAAATCAAGCAGGTATTTTCATATTTTTTCTTTTTAATTGTCGAAGAATTTTATATGTCTATTTCATTTCAATTTTGACTTAAATTTAAAAAAAAAATTGAAAAAAAGAAGAATAATAAGAAGAGAAAAAACCAATTGAAGGCAAATAGAGATTGTCCAACAGCCACATGCTCAACAAATTTTTGTTCAATTATAAGTTATTATATTGTTATAGAGAAAATCGAGAGAAATAATTTTAGGGCTATTTTATATTAATAAAAAGGCCCTATATCAAAAAAAAAAAAAAAAAAAAAAAAAGTGAAAAAATTGCTTTATATATCCAATAAAAACTAAGTGAATACCTTGAAAAAAATAGTAATACTTTTACAAACCTTAACATGTGTTACTTTACCCAAAATCAAGTGGTGTAATACTGGCTTGTATTAGTTGTATTCATGATTTAATTTCTCTTTAATTCAAAAGCAATTCTTGACTCTTTGTTTGTGGAAGATACACCATATGATTGGAGAGTGCATCACTTATGTGATTTTTGATCTTTCCAAAACATTAGTATTGGAAATAGGATCCAATTCTTAAGAATCGTTTGATATATTTTCTAAAAATATATTTTTTAGGAAGTAATCCTAAAAAGTTATTTGTTAAAAAAAAAATTTTTTGAAAATTGTGCTTTTGATTTGTATATGACTTCATGGTAAGTAGATTTTTTTTTATTTGATTTAATAATAAATAAAAAATAATAATATATTATCTCGTTTATCCAATCCTATTTAATAGAGAGCAGATAAATCAATTTATATTTATTTCAATTAAGAAAATTTAACTTCATTAACTCCCTCTTAAAAAGTGTACTTTACCTAAATTTAAAAAATAAACATCATACTTTTCAGAAAGTTATACTTTTTTAGTTTATTTACTCCATATCAAACAATATTTTAAAATAAGATTTTTTTTTTGGTAAAAAAAATATAATTTTTTTTTCTATATTGTATATTTAAATAAATCTAATTTTTGTTGTATATATATATAATCAATAAATTTTATTTAATTATTTAATAAATAAACTTGAAACTAGATGTATAAAGTTTTCGAATTCTATTCTCGCTTTTTTTTTTTTTTTTTTTTTTTAAACTGAATTCTATTCTCACTTTAGTTTCCAATTATAAGGTGTACCAAAATATCTCCTTTTAAAAAAAAATTTAAAGTTTTTATATTAAATACTTCATTAAATACCTAACATTTATATTTAATCATCTATACTTCATTAATTACTTAATATTTATTTTTAATTACTTTTAAATATTTAAAATTATGGAAAAACTCAAAAATTTATAAAAAAATAAAATAGTGAATATAAAGAGAATTCAATGCTTTGGCTTTAATATATACTTATAATAAATATGAATAGTAAATTTTTCACTTTACTCTTTCTTCTTTTTGTCATTTACCATTTCTTTTTTTTTTTTTTTTTTAGTTTACTCAGCCATATGTACCTGAATAAAAAGAGGATAAGGAGTTCAGTATTTCACTATTCACAATGAATAATGAATTTTTCATTTTATCCTTTCTTATTTTCTTATCTTTTTCTCATTTATTTTATTTTATTTTATTTTATTTATTTATACTTATTTTAAAAGATGTTTCGGTAGTTGGAAGAGGATCACAAAGAGAGAAAGGAAAAGAGAAGGAAAGAATGGGGGAAAATTCTATCTCTATTAATTCACAAGTGATGAGCAATTGCTCTATCTCTTATTGAGGATTTAAAATAGCCAAGTTTCTTGGGTCTTCTCTTCGTCTTTGTTTAAAATTTCTCATATATAAGTGCAAATTAGTCAAATGCGGGGGGCACAAAGGAATCTAGTGATGAAATGGTCCATGAAATAGAATCAAAATTATTCTTTTTTTTTTCTCTAAAAAATTTAGAATTGTTTAGTTATGAAAAACAAAAAACTTGTTTTCTAGAAAATTATTAAAAAAAATAAAAATTTGAAATTTAGTGTTTAGATATCAAAATTTTGTAGATTATGAAAATAATTTATAATGTTTTCCACTCTCTTTTAAAATAAAGAGTTATGAAAAATAATAGTTATATATTTAATAAAAAATTAATTTTAGAAATAAAAATTGAAAGAAAAAGATAGAAAAAAATTTTAAATAGAAAGAAATCTTAATATATTTTTTTATTTTTTAATATTCAATTAGAAATATAGAAAATTGAAAAATGAAAAAAGAAAACTAGAAAAAGAAATAGAAAATATTTTCACTAAACAAAACGTTAGAGTTTCACCTTTTAACAGCATGATACAATAACTTATTTTTGTTGTTATAAATTTATAGTATAATTTTAATAATTTTAGCAATAAAAATATATGATGTTGATTTTAGTATTCCTTCTAGACTATATAGTGATCAATTAATTCTAATTAGGCTAAGCACATTGAGGCACAACCTAGCAGTAAAATGTATATTATTTTGGACAATAAATTCAGGTTTAAATACCCTCTCTACCAATGATAAAAAAATTTAAAAAAAAAATCTAATTAGGCCAATTAGCTTAAAAGCTTTTAAGGGTAATTTAGTTGAGAAATTAGAAAAATAAAATAAAAATAAAACAATTACAATAAAATTCTATCTTTTTTTATGGAATACTATAAATTTTTCATTCATATGTTAAAAATAGGATATTTTAATCCGAAAATAAAAACATAAATCAAGAAGTACCAAAATAAAATGGCTTGAATTTCTTCCAATATTTTTATATGGTATTAATAGAGCATTTGAATTAACAACTTGACGAGAAGTGCATCTTACTTGGTGGCAATCAAACCACAAATTGACTTTCATGTGTCTTTAAACAAATCCGGTTATTTGAACATTAATAGTAAATTCAAAAATCAGAAAATAAACTCATAGGTTGTAAATGGTCTAAACAAATAAGATGCTTCTATAAAAGAAAAATAAAAATTTTTATGAAAAAATAACTAGTAAATTGCAATATAAGAATTAATAAGAGACCTAAAAGGAAAAAATAAAAATAAAATAAATAATAACAAATGTATATATGCCAAAAAAGAAACATATTAATATATTTAGAAAAATCTATATTTATTAAATAAAAATATATGAAAAAAAAAAAAAAGAATCACCGTGGATCAGTAACTCAGAGAAAAAACTCTTAGAAATGAACCAAAGAAAAATAAAATAAAAAATAAAAAAAGGGGTGTTTTTCTATTTTTGACATTTTTAGCGCCACTTCATTTTGTTTCAATCACCGAAAGAAAATATGCGTGTTTGCTAGCTTACCAGAAAAAGAAAAATGATTTATTTACATTGAATATATAATTTGTTAAATTTTCTATATTATCAAAATTTTTCTATGCTATTGTACATAAAAGACTCAATTATTATGATAATATTGTATGTGTTATGATAATATTGGATATATATCCTTATTATTATAGATAGAGTTTTTTATAACATAGTACTTTATTTCTATCACTATCTCTATATTTATTGCCACCTATAGATTTATTCTCTCTTCTATTCTCTCTTTTCTAACTTATAATTACCACAAAGGATAATATTGAAAAAAGTCATCATTTTCAGGCTCATGAATATTGGAAGTGTATGAGTATGCATAGACAGAGCCATCAATTTCAGGCCCCATTGGGTATGTTGTTGTCGCCCAATTATCCACCTCCATGGCATACCGAACTTCCATATTCTTCTCATGAACCCTCATTTGATCTATATCCATTAACTCATTGTCCTGAATTAGACGCAAGTCTTCCACTGAAAATGATTGAATGTCTTCAAAATTAGTGGAGCTTGACGAAGAGAAATGAGAAAGGGAAAAGTCTGATGATGACGATGATGTTATTGGGGTATTCCCCATGGAACTACTTTCTGATGAATTTGAGACATTTATGGCAGTGGTACTAAAAAGTAAAGATGAGACATCATTTTTATCAGAATTATAATTTTTCTGATTAATGGATTCCGCTTGAGATCCATAATTTTTGTCGTTGAAGTGTTTCCTTAAATGAGAGTGCCAGCGATTTTTTATTTCATTATCTGTTCTCCCTGGCATTTTAGCTGCAATTGCAGACCATCTGTCACAGCATAATTATACAAACAAATTAATCATCTATACAAAATTATCATCATATATGTATATATATAACTAAAGAACCAGCTAAAACTATCGAAAACGAAACAATTATAAAGTCTTTTTTTATTTTTTTATTTTCCTAAAGATTGTTGGGTCTAAGCAACTTGCTTATCAAACAATATATAGTTTAACTGCAAACAGAATAGTTTACCGATTTCCTAGCATCTCATGAAGAGTGAGTATAGTCTCATCTTCTTCTTTGCTGAAATTCCCTCGCTTTATATCAGGCCTTAAGTAATTCATCCAACGAAGCCTGCAACTCTTTCCTGATCTTAACAAACCTATAAAAATTAAATAAGGAATTAAAAAAGATAATTAAGCTTAATTATAACTGAATAATTCCTCATCATCAACAGAAAAATTATTTTTGAATTAATAGTAGTATATCTCACCAGCAGGTTTTGGCATCTTATTCCAATTCCAAATGCCATATCTGTTAATATAAGCAATCAAACTTTGATCTTCTTCAGAACTCCATGTTCCTTTCTTTAATGGCACTTCCACTGATGATATCTCTTTAGACTGAACATCTCCCATCATGATTACTTTAATTATGTTTTTTGATCAGGGGATGAAATCTATGCTATAATCAAGTTCAAGTTTAATTACAAAACTCTATTATATTCTTAACCCAATTTATATGTGTCCAGACAGCAGATAATTGAATATGTTCCCAACTGGAAGCGCGTATATTACAAATGCTAAAAATTTCTAATTATTCAACGTATGCACCTTCCTGGAATATTATGTTAACAATTAATATTATTAAAAATATAATATAAAAAAATACATACGACATTTAGTAAATATAAATATATTAAGTGATTAATATATAAACGACTTATCAACTTTAACAAAAAAAAAAAATTTAAAATTGGCTCTCTCAAAAATATGTTAAAAACTTAACAAATATAATATATATTTTAAATTCCAAAGTCGGTGTTGTAGGGACCAATCACAACCATTAAATTATTAATTAATTGACTGCTTTTTAAAATACAAGGGTTGCTCAACACTCTTCCTTACTCTCATTTTTTCAAATTCTCTTTCATTAAAATACACGACGATAATAAGGAAAATGGTTGACAGATTAATTTATCTAAATCAATAGATTTCTATTAATATTTTTAAATACTTTTTAAGATAATATTGGTAATTTGTTGTTATTTTATGAACTATTATGAAATTTTCATTTTTCTCTTTATAAATTAATATTAAAATTCTTGGTCTGATGCGAGCTCAGTTTAGGGGATTTGCCAATTTGATTTTGGAAATTGATTCACGACTGGTGGTGCAATAGTTGAAGAATGGGAATGCTACAAGTGACTCTGTTCATAACTTGGTCTTTAGGTGTTGAAGACTATTGTCCTTATTCTCCCAGGCAAGAGTAGTTCATGTACTTAGGGAATGTGACAGACCTGCGGATTGGCTTGCCAATGAAGTCCTCAAATATGATAGAGGTGTTTTTGAGCTTTATTATCCTCTAGATGGCATTATTCAATTGACTCAAGGGGATTTCATTGGAGTTTCCCAGCCAAAAATATTGAGGTTAGAGCTTGTTGTAATTATTTGTCTTTAATTAAAGTCAAATTTTCATTCTACCTCTTCAATTAATATACAAATTTTATTTTTCTTTCTTTTAAATTTGAATCTCTCTCTCTCTCTTCAATTAACATTGCAATTTTTTAATTCAAGTAGATTAATGATAGTTAAATTTACTTATAACTTTTAAATTTAAAAGTGTTTAATCTAATTCTTTCCAAAAAAACTTAAATAATAATATATATGTTATTGAAATAAAAATACTTTATATTATTGGAAATATTTTATTATATATATATATATATATAGATGTTCATTTATGTTGGTGGACAAGACAAGAAAATTCCTTAAGCCTTGTGATCTACTTATATCTGCACGACAAAGAGTCATTTTGCTAACTACTTTTATCTATGCAGACGATGGAGGTTTGAAGTTGGATTATATTGGAATGGATATAATATATACATATTAACCTAACAAAATTTCAAAGAATTAGCTAAGATATTTCATTCTAGATCATGTCAGATAAGAAAAATAACTATTGGGCTAGTATACAGCAGTAGACCATGGTGGCATCTTTTTCTCTTTAAAAAACTTCCCCATACAAAAAAAAAAAACCTGGTTAGTCATTGGGCCAATTTTTTTGAAAGGATTCACAGCAAATTATTTATTTATTTATCAAACAAAGATTATATAATAAAATAGAGAATAATTTTCCTGCCAACTAATAGATCATTTGCATTGAAAATAATATTATATATGCTACTAGATTAATCGTCGAGTGGTTTAGAAGGTTAGATCCTTCAAATCTTAATAATCTGTCTCTCTTTTAAAGAAGTCATATTTTACACAATATATTTTTGTTGATATGTGGTTCTGGTTAATTAATATTCAACTATGATGGATAAAACATGCATGCATTCATGTATCAATTTCATTCCTTGATATAGATCAATTGTATGCCATTATAAAATTTAATTATTAATCTTAACATTAGAATAGTTTTTCATAATTAAATGTATTGACTGTCGCACGTGCTAACATGATATGTGTTAAAATAACATGGCTACTTGACTAGTGACTTCACCTTGCTTATGTCTGCAATAACAATGTTTTTTTTTTCCAAGGTATAATATATAACAAGTTGTGTATAAAAATCGTAAGATATGCGGTAGAATAGTCAATTATAATTCCCAACCAACTGCCCCCATATAAATTTTGCCGATGGTACTAATTAATAAATTCAGATTATACCTACACTAGCTGCACCGCGTTTTGCAAACGAGTCAGACAGCTCTGAATTTTTTTTTTTTCCCAAGAATTTTTATATTAAGCAATACACCTCAAAATCTCTAAGCCTTGAAAAAAAAAATGACAATTATATTAAACAATACACCTCAATATCGTATCAACGTATGATTCCATTAATTCAGATTTATTGGCTTGGAGATATTGAGAAATGAAAATTTGATAGTTCAGTTGAGGATTGATCATTTCAAAGGACCAGTACAAGTTTTAATATCAGATGCTCTTTTCACTTTTAAAAATTTTAATATATAATATATTAATTTATATAAAAATAAAATAAAATTAGTCCCTTCACTTTTGAAAATTTTAATATCCCTATGAAATAATATAATCTTGGCTCTGTATCACCACTCATAATCATGAATTTAATTTAATTGTTTGACTATTGCTCAAGCTATATCAGGGAAAACATGACGAAGAATTAGTCAATTTTTTCTAGAATTTCATTTATAAAAAATAGAAATAAAAATAAAAATAAAATCAGCATATATAATTAAGATACACATTGAGAAGAAAAAGTAAACAGACAAAAGAGAGTGATATTCTTTATTTTCTTTTGTTCCGTGGACTATTGTACTCTTAAGAAATTTTCATTCTTACTCTTGAATTAATATTCAAATTTCATTATTTCTATTCCAAATTTTCATTATCTCTTTTCAATTAAAATCAATTTTTTATTCATTATCTCTTCAATTAATTCAAATTTTATTATCTTTCTTCCCCACTAATCTAGCTAGAAACTAGTAACTCTCCATTTCAAAAAAAAATTAAAAAATTAAAAAATTAAACCAGAAACTCTAAATTAAATATCATATAGAAAACTAATAAAGATAAATTTTAAATGGGGTGTTAAATTCAAAAGAGGATTTAAAATTAACTTGAGAGTATATTACATATAACACAAATATAATGAATACAATTATAGATTTATATGCAAGCGGAATAAAAAGTGACTTTTATAACATAGCTTTAAAATAATTTGTTTTCATTTATTGGAATTGTTGTATAAAAAAAAGTTAAATTGAATTATTTGATCTGTTTTTAGATGTCTTTATTCTCTTCTTTTCTTATAATTGTTTTTTATTTTTATTTTATAAAATAGCAAAGAAGAGAAAAATAGTAGTAAAAGAGTTGAAATATATGACTGATTTCTTTTTAGGAGAAATCAGGCTTAGATGGAAATAGTAATAAAAGCTCTCATAGGAACTGGTTGTGTCTGTTTCTTTTTATCTCGGGGTTCAGTTACTTTGGGTCACCTCTGGTTTGCTTGGTTTTTTTCTTTTTCTTTTTTTTTTTTTCAATGCAAATGACAAGAACTTATTATTATTAAAAAGTTGAATACAAGTTCAGTAAACAAGAAACACTGTTAATCACCATATTTCTATCATGTGACCATGACTATTGTAAAATACAACACTAGATGTTAGGGTCCAAAAAGCCCATAACTAAAGTCCAGTATCCAATAAGCAGGAGCACCAAAAAGGAGCAAAGGATAGAGAGCACCGCCACCAATTGTAGACCATATCACCATCAGCAATGGCTACCTCCGATCAAGAACCATCACCACCCCAACTAAAAAGTTTGGATCTGGACTGTAACACAACAAAAGGCTTAAAATAAAGATAATAACCGGTAGCCATAAAAAACTGATAACCAACAGCTATCCTTCCCAATCGGCAAGAAGTACCAAGATTGACAGCAGCTAAAGAAAGGAGACTCCATTGGCCATGACTAAAGCTCCATATTTGCTCACCAACACAAAGAAAATATATCACAATCCCATTTAATGGTATAAAAGTTTCAAACATGCAGAAATATTGATCAAAGACCACAAAACAGCTAAGAAATAAAATTAAAATAATTAAAAAAACAGTGAAAAAATTAAATGGCCAGCGACCACCTCAAGAATGCACTGCAACTTGAGGTTATCAAGAGAGAGAGAGAAAGAGAGAGAGACATGTCAAGAAAGACAATTGTTGATATTTTAGAATAACGGTACTAAACTAAACTTGGCAGAGGAAATGGCCTCTGTTGTAACTTAGTTTTAGGTGGAATTTTTTCATCAATTTAGATTCTTTGACCAAATTGATTTTTCCCTTTTATTGATCATAAAAATTAATTGAGCTTTTATATATATATATATATATATACTCTGATTGTCAAATTAATTTAACGTTTGTCTAATTAAGTATCCAACAAGAAATCTAATATTTTATTTAAATTACAAGTATATCACAACTAATTAAAAATTTTAATTTTAATTTAAAGTGGAGACATACTTGTAATCTTGTGAATAAAAGTAAAGATTCATGTGAGGCACCCTACGATACACTTAGGGTATGTTTGGTAAGCCGTAATAAAATGTAATATAATATAATCAAATTAAATTTTAGTATAACTTTATGTTAAAAATTTATTTGATTACATTATATTACGTTCTATTACGGTCTACCAAACGCACTTACAATATACAAGTAATTTTATTTTATTTTATTTTATTTTTTGGTAAAAGGCAGTAGAGCGTGCATCCGCCCCTATATATATTCTACTCTTTGTTCTTCAATTTTTATGGTCTTGTGCTATATATTTATTAACTTATATATATATATTTTCCATGCAAATTCAACAGAATACTATGTTTCTTTATGGAAAATGTAAAGAAATAGCTTAATTTACAATGGATTGATGATGTGAGAGTAATTAATTAATTAATTACTGTTGGTACCATATTTGTGGAGATGAGTATTTTTTGGGCTAAATAATAATTAATTAATTTGGGTATATAAGTTGAGGATTTGGAACCTATAAAAATAGTACTCAACAAACTCTTAAGAGAATGGGTCAAATTCTCAATAAATTCTAGAGGCTTCTAGAAGAGAAATTCAGAAGAAGAAATGGTGAAATGTTGGACATGCGACTAACAGAAATAGACTCAAAGTACAAATAGTCCACTAACATGGAACATGGAGGCTAATTGCACCTTAAGCAAAAGAAAAGGGAGGGTGGTTTAGTGGGAATATGGAGCTAAAATATAGGAAGATTAACTACTTGCCAACACTCTAAAAGTAAGAAGACTCCACAGGAGAAACACATCCACAATCAATCAATAACAATTAGCAAATTCAAGCTACTCAAGCTAATTATCTCAAGCTTTCAAAGCTTTTACTTTTATTTCTTGTCAAATTGTTCAAACTTCTGTAACTTTTATTTACTTTTAAGTAATGCAAAATTATATTACAAAATCATTATATTTAATGTGCTCAAGTTTATATTAATACAAATAAAAAAAGTACAAATTCGCGTTTCTCTTTATTTCTTGTGTGATAACTAGATCAGTGAATCCAAGTTCCTTTGAGAGACTATTATTCTTTTGTCTTTTTCGTAATCATTCGATTATAAGTCAAGTATAAGTGAGACCCTCAGAATATGTGGTATGCTTAATATTCATTTCAACAAAAAAGTGCAATCAATAATCTTTGGGCATACTTGGTGGGACAACTTCTACAATTCTCACTCTTATCAAAATACAACATTGTTCTTAGCCAAAAGAAATTCAATAATCTTTTAGCACACCTAGTGGGACTCTTATCACGCAATGGCACCAAGAAAGAATACTAAGGATAAAGAAAATATTGAAATGATTGTATCTTAGGATGCAGAGGGAAGTGGCTGCAACAGCTGCAATTAGATAAGTACCTCAAATTGTTGAGCAAATTGAGAAGAATCGCAATCCCTTGCAGGCTAGTGATATTTTAGAGAAAATAACTGATTCAACATCTTATGCTTCTCAATGTATTAATGGACACCTATGTTCCTTAGAAAGTAACATGTCCTGCATGGAAAAGAATATGTGTTTTACAGGAAAGATGATGGTAGACATGAAAACTTTGTCGGAACAAGTGGTATATGGGAAAGACGATGACAAACATGAAAAACTTGTTGGAACAAATGGTATTTGGGCAAACTCCTACCTCTAGTGGGGCTGCTTCTAGTCTTAACCAACCCATAAAAAAAGTCTCTAAAGAATCTTTAGATTTGGTGGAGTCTAATGATGTACTTCCAGTGGAACATCAATCTATACTATAACAAAGTAAGGAGAGAGAAGGGAGAGAGAACCAAAGCTAGATCTATTGTCCAAACTGTATATATACTTACTATTAGCCTATGCTTTGGGTTCGTTGTTCTACTGTAATGCTAGCTATGAACCTCTGCATGAAAACAGTAGCGAGTTGGCCAAAATTAGATATGCTTTCTTCCTTCAAATTTTCAAACCAACTGCTTGCCGCTCCTTCTAATAAGTCTCAAAAAGCTCTACATAGTGCCTCATCACTCCCTATTTAAAGCTCGACTACATGTTTGTAGTCCATCACATGGACCTTAAGATTTGTCTCTCTGCTATATTTTTTCAATATTGGAGGTTTGAACTTGCTAGGCATCTTGTATTCCTAAATTGACCCAGTAAAGGGAGATTTAAGGCTAGCTTGAGCCTTTCATCTACAATCTTCCTTCTTGTCTCCCCAGCGAGCTCATCCAATAATTTTTAACTGTGTCCCTTATATCTTTTGTGTTTCTTTGACTAACCACTTTTTGTTCTTCTTGACCTTGCTGCAAGAAGAGGATTCAAAAGAACTATGCTCATAGTCCCTGCATCTTTTCTTATATCTTTTGTTTCTCTGATTATCCCGATCTCGATAATCTCTTTCATGAGTTCCTCGCCTTTCTAGGTTCTAGCTTCAACTTCTAGTATGCAGACTTCGCTCTTGGCCAGTAAGATGTGTCATTTTAGGTATAAGGGTGTCTTTCTCAGTGTGGGATGGTCCTCTAAGCTGGGATCTGTTTGCTTCAGACCTTTTTCCTCTACTTTGTTCAGTTTGATGATCCCTCTCGAAATCTTCTCTGGGTATTTGCTCAAAGTCTAACCTTCAATTCAAGTCTCCCCCTTACAATATTTATGCGCCAGTTAGAGTGTTAGGTGATTGAGTACTTTGCGAGATCTATAGTGCTATTAGTAATAATTGCAATGCAGATGCAGCTTTTGGTGTCAGGATCACAAATTGATTACTATTTGTTCTAGTTGTTGTAATGTTGCACTGACGTTAGCAAGTCCTGGGGAGATTTTCATGATCGTCATGACTGCTACCTGCCATGATAGAGATTTCTTGTAGAAATTGTGAATGGTTTCTTAGGGATATAATTCATTCAATCGTTCCTCACAGACGTTGCCAATTTGATCAAGCTAAACTCGACAAAACAAGAAGTAATTGAATAGAATGGGAGTGAATGATGTGAGTGAAATTGAGTTGAATAACTGGAGTATTCTACGAATTTTATTGAGTGAGGTGTTACTGCAATATGGCTTTGTCCAGCCTTAAGCCTTTACAATTGATATATTTATATATTACATGTCCTCATATTGTTTAGACAAGAATTATGATTCTAGTTCAAACTATATACTAATTTTATATTGTCTTTACTAATTTGTTCTAGGTTTATTATACAGATAAGAAATGGAGATTTTGTTCAACGATTTGGGCTTCATTGAGTCTAGTTCTCTTGTTGGGTTTGATCTAGCATATTTTGTCCTCCAACTTAGTTTTTATTTTTTCATAAGTAAACAAGGCTACATATAATGGAAAATTGAAGTCTTATTCTTATTTATTTATTTAATTAATAGCTTAATAACGTTATCTAATTATCTCTAGAAAGAAGATCCACCATTTATAGAACTAATTAATTAGATTAATAAACTATCTTTTAATTAGAATTGCATACATATATAACAACTAGCTAGAAAGTAGAAATATTCAAATTCATGTATATGTATGTGAACAGCTAGTTCTCTTTTTTTTTTTTTTAACCACCGAAAGCGAATATATTTCCCAAATTAATATGTTAATCTCAACGCCAGAAATGTGAGAGAGCTTTTGACCACACATTCAAAGTCTACTTATTAAATTGCTGTGACATTGATTAATTCTAGAAACATGATTTTATTCAATGGCCTTCACATTATTATTTAGTCACAGTTGACATATATATTTGAAACTTTTTGCTCAAATTCAATCTAAAAAATCTTTTTTTTTTTTTTTCCAACTCTTGGACTCTAATTAATGGGTTATTAAAAGACTATTACTGAATATAAATCAAATTAACTAGCTGACCAAGAATTAATTATATATATATATATATATATATATATATATATATATATATATATATATATATATATATATATATAATAATTTTCCTGGGTCAGCTGTTGGACTGCTTAGGAAAAGATTAAGAAAAACAATAAAACTTAATTTAAAAAAATTTCTAATTAACAAGTCGTAGCATATTTATAAAAATTCAAAGAAAATTGAAGAATATAAGGGCAAATAACATCATCATTTTTTGCGGATATATCAAAATTCAGATTAGTATTTAAATATTATTTAAATATAATTAATTAATTAAGTTGACATATCAAATCCATATCTTTTGATTTCAAACATTTGCCTACTACAATGAAATTTGAAAGAACTAATTTCTAATATGTAGTACAAGAAAAGGCAGCAAATTAAAGACAGCCTGAGCTAAGGCCGCTGCATTTTTGCCAAGAAGACAGGAAATTCCCATGTCAGATGTATTAATATAATATAGTTTTGCTACAAAATGTTAAAATAACGTACAGTAATAACTGAATTTTATTCGATAATTAAGGTTAGATCATAAAAAAAATATTTTTTTTTTATAAATTCGCTAATCTCGACATAAATGATCAACTTATCTTTTTTTTTTTTTAATTTTAAGATAGAAGAGATAATTCTATATATGAAAATAAATTATATGACTAATAATAAATAAAATATATAAAATTTTATGAATTGTAAATCATATTAACAAAGTAATTGACCCACATAATAGCAGTAAACATGCTGCATTCGATAGCTAGCTGTATCATACCACACAACTCAACTTCTCTGTCTTTAAATAAGTTGGCCATACAACTACAAATATACTCTAAAATTAATGAATAAATATTGCCACAAGAAGAAGATCGAACAACTTTCACAAGAGAAAACAAAAATAAAATAAACACAAACACTCAAAAATAAATAAATAACAAATCTTGTATTTATTAAAGCAAATAAAGAAGAGAGAAGGCGGCTAAGATCATATCATAATTTTATGATCAATTTATCTTGATTTAAATGAAATATATGAAGCATGAAAAATCAATAACTTACTCAGAATATTATCCTGGCTGAAAAATGAATATTTAAAAAGGAAAATCATCCCTTACTTGGTGATTACATTACCCAACTATGAGAAAATTGTTAGCTAGTTTCAACAAAGTAGAAATTAAGCCGAAATGGTGGAAAAACACTTATAAAAGATAACAACAGGTACATATATATTTGTTCAATGATTTCTTAACAATGAGATTAAAGAAAATAATAATCAAAAAATTAATTAATTAAATATAGATGGCAGAATATTGAAAGAGAAAAGAAATACGCCAAAAATTCAACTCAATTTACATGCATTAACGATTAGTATTTTAACGGTTGTTGATAGTTAGTAGGTGGTAACTGTTATTAATAGCGGGTAGTTAATTATAATTAAGGATTTGATAAAATTATTATTAGTTGTTACTGTTAATATATTTAATGATCATTTAATATTTATTTTTTATTTAAATAGTACAATTTTTAGAGAAAAATATAGTGAAGTAATATGTAATTTGACGTTTATTTTAAATGAGATTGAGATTTTTTTTTTTTAACACTTTAGTATCTTATGTTTTTCTCCTTTAAACACTTCACTGCTAATCCAATAATATCATTTATTTTTTATGACATGGCAAGTTTTTTATGTTAAAAATTATTTTCATGAAATCCACGAAATACTAAAATGTCATGAAAATAAACTATATGGTAGTTTACTATTTTTTTTCAAAAATTTTTTATTATGAAATACTTGTCACTTCAACAAAATAAACAACGTTAGTAGATTGTTATTGAAGTGTTTAACAGTGACAAACATAATATACTAAAGTATCATAAAAAAAAAAAAATCAACCCCATTTAAAATATATGCCAAACCATATATGGCATTTTATTATACTTTCCCGTATTTTTAATAAGATAATTTAAATGAGTAGTAGCTATTTCTCATATTTTATTTCCTTTTTGGAGATGCTACAGTCAATGAAGCTTCACAATTTATGCAGATTTTAAAAGAATATGAGAAGGTTTCTGGCCAAAAAGTAAATCAAGCTAAAAGCTCTGTGTTGTTTAGTGCAAATATGCCAGATGTTGTCAAACATGAAATAGCAAAAGTACTTGGAATGAAGCAAATGTCTGGTAATGAAAAATATCTTGGACTTCTAGCACAGTGGGGCAGATACATGATTGAAGCTCTATCCTTTCTCATTCAAAGGGTCCAAAACAAAGCTCAATTATGGAAGCATAAGCTTCTTTCTCTTGCAAGAAGGGATGTTCTTATTAAGGCACTTTTGCAAGCAATTCCAAACTATTTAATGTTATGCTACAAGATTCCAAAAGAGGTGTGTCAAAAACTTAATGGTATTCTTTCTAAATTCTGGTGGAGGACCAATCAGGAGAAGAAGGGATGTGCACTAACAAGTTGGTCAAAACTTGCCAGGTCCAAGTATGAGGGTGGTATTGGTTTTAAAGAATTTGAGGCTTTCAATGTTGCTTTGCTAGCTAAGTAAACATGGAGACTCCTTATTACCAAACCATATTCCCTCTGGGCTAGAACCATGAAAGCCATATATTTTCCTAATAGGGATTTTTGGTCTGCTGAAAGAGGTAGTCAACCTTCTTGGAATTGGAGTAGCCTCTTGGAGACTAGAACATCATGGCAGGAGCAAGAAAGAATGTCCAAGGTGGTAAGAATGTTGAAATTTGGAAAGATCCCTGGATTCCCGATACTGCATCCTTCAAGGTGACTTTAGTTAGACCACATTATTTCTTTCCTTTTAAGGTATTTGATTTGATTAATAATAGAAGAGAATGGGATCATGAATTACTGAGACAATTTTTTTCTCATGAAGAATCATAAGCTATATTAAGAAATCCTATTGGGGATGAAAATGAAATGATGAATGGGTGTGGCATTGGACTAAGGATGGTTCTTACTTAGTAAAATCTGGTTACAAATGGTTAATTAAGCAAAAAGAGGGATCAACTCTATCTTCCAATTCAAATTCTCATTTCTCATATCCTCCAGAGCTATGAACAAATATTTGGAATAGTGATCTATCTCCTAAAATAGCTACATTTATATGGAGAGTAGCTATTGATATATTGCCCACTATAGCTAAATTGTTTAATAGAAAAATTGCTGATAATAATTTGTGTAAACTTTGCAATCAATCAATTGAATCAATAGAGCATGTGCTATTGCTTTGCAATCATGCTAGAGCTACTTAGTTTGGCTCTTCTTGGGGTATCTTGTTGAATGCTAATTTAAATTTACCATTTGCAGCTTGGTGGTAGTTAATGTATCAACAATTCAAACAACAATGAGATTCCTCAGCTATTATCAAACTGTCTTACATTTGTTGAGCGATATGGAAACAGAGGAATAGTTTTGTGTTCTACCACAAAACTATAGATCCTCGTAAAACCTTGGCAATGGTAGAGGATTTTTTCAAAAATTGTCAAAGAATGAAGGTGCTTACAAGGAACAAATTACCAAAGAATTGCCAACACTCAATAAATTGTAATTGGATCCCGCCTATTCCAAATTTCATTAAAGTAAATATAGTTGCTAGTTTTTGCAGAGGAACAAGGGTAGCAGCAATTGCAGTAGTCTTTAGAAACA